>JAUMJJ010000218.1:3600000-4297500 GCA_033556795.1 Tapera naevia | reverse complement strand
CCTGCTCCTATATTAATGTGTCTCTTTGCTAAGTAAGAAGCAGTCTGGTTTTAGAAACGCAGAGCACTGCAGTTGTCAGTGTGATCAAGCACACAGAAAAAACAGTTTAAAAACCCCTCAGTCTCCATAATCTCTGAATTGCACAAAGCTGTAGTAATTGCATCATTTTGGGTGGAAGTTATTTGTGAGTTAACTGGCTCTCGAGGGATTTTTTTTTTGTTGTTACTCACTTGACTTAATAGAATGATTCTGATATTTATAAATGTATTTGAAGGTACAGTTTATATCACTGAAGAAGGAAGCAACTTAAATAGTCCCAGGAACGAACAGAAGAATACAATCATTGGTTCAGTTCTCTGCTATGTATAATGCATGATCAACTGTTCTGTAAATTTGCTGCTCTGAGTGTCTGTAGCCATTACAGCAATTCTGACTGTTCAACTGTTCTTGATATTACAGTGGACTAAAGAGGATGGACATAGAACTGCCACCTCTGCTGTCCCTAACCTGTTTGTTCCATTGAACACCAATCCAAAGGAGGTCCAAGAAATGAGGAACAAGGTTTGTAATAGCAGAATAATAACTTTTTTTTGTCATCACTGCAATTAAGTTGTGTCTGTGTAATGAACTAATTTACTTTGTTATAGTGAAATTTTGGGGTTCAGTAACACAGCTCTGGTATAACTAAACGTTCTGAACTCATCTTGAAGAAAGATAGTGTTACTGTCCACTGTATGAAGACTTCCATCGTCTTGTGTTTTGTTACTGTCAGACCAGGTGCTGGGTAACTCTGAAACAGCCACCACTGTGTTTATGGTAGTAGTTCTGTTCCCCAAGATCATTTTTTTACATTAGTGACCTCTTTTCTTTCTTGTTTTGGCTTCACCAGTTTAAATTGTAGCCTAAACAGTTATAAATATTAAATATTTTTGTATTTTATATTGTATTTTATTTTACTGTAATATGCTGTGGTTGTTACAGAATTTTTGGGGGGCCTTTGGAACGGAGTATTGGTCTTTTTCAAGTGACCCAGCAGTTAATTTTCCAGTCTTCGAATTTCAGATCTTCTTGTAACTAATGTACCAACAGAAAATATTGAGTGCGTTGGAGTTTTTTCTGCTTTGTCTTTTAAAGTATAAATATGCCTTGGTGTCTGGTTAATACCTAACTTCTCTAAATTGTTATGCTGCTTCTAAGTAATTGCCATATGGATCATGGGAGTTAGCATTATGTTACAGAAAGTCTGTGTGCAGGGGTACTAGCAGGAATACTGATTTGTGCTAAAATAATTTCTGTTGACAGAGCTTTTAGTTGTCCTGACTGGGCACTGTAAAGTAATAATGGCTTGTGAAATTGCCAAGCAGTTGCTTGGTGTTTGAAACACAAATATTTCTGTATTAAAAACTTAAAGTGACTAAGAGGCAATAAATAAAACTCTTTTACTCTCCTGGTGACAAGAAGGGCAGTAAGCTAGAAACAATAAGTTTTACAGTAAGTTCTTCAGGAAGATGATATTGTGGTGCAACAGGCTGGTGATAAAAACCAGTAAAGACTGGTCAGGTACAACAGACTTCCTGAACATGACCTCTGTGCTTCTGTTCTCTCCTCACTTTTCTTCACAAACCGGTGTTGTCTGTTACATGATCTGTAGAGTTTTACATTAGCCAGTATTAAAGAGCAAAGGACACACCTGCTGTGGTACCTAAAGACTAAATTCTGAGAAATGTGAGGAAACCACTAGGAACTTGAGCAGATGTCTTCATGTGGTGTTTTATGTGATGGGTAGGGCCATAACCTACTCTAGTTGCAGCCTGTTGGCAGGTTCACCGCTCCCCTTTTTCAAATGCAAAAGTGGTTGACTTGTCTCTTGCTCATGTGACTGTTTTTCTGCTGCTTTCCTTTACAGATCCGAGAGCAAAATTTACAAGATATTAAAACTGCGGGCCCTCAATCACAGGTTCTTTCTGGGGTGGTGATGGACAGGAGTCTTGTACAGGTGAGAGTATAAAGTGCCTAAAATTATTAGCTTGAAAATTATTCTACGATATCCTCTGCTTCCACCTAATATGTCAATATAAAATTATTATTCTTTAATTGGCAGAGAGTAACTGTTTATAAGGTAAGTCTTAGAGGTAACACCATTATCTTTGCGAGAGTGCTCAGGATCAGAAATTTAAGAGGCTTCAGCCATGTAGCCCAAGCATGTCTGTGGAGGATGCTTCTTGGGGTTTTTTTGCGGAATGCAATGCATGAAATTCAGAAGGCTTTTTCGTTTGGGTTAGATTCGTGTTCAAAACTAGCTGGGCTTCGTGACAACTTTTTGTTTGTTTGTTTTCCAAGTTTATGTATTTTGAAGTATTAATACTGAGCACAGCAGGCTCACTATGGGGCAGTAGTGTTGTGTGTTAAATGTGTTTTATCGTGCTTCATATTTTATTTGAAGAGCAGTTTGGAGAATAAAAAAGCCATTGTACATCAATAAAACTTAACAGCGGTATATCTGGATATACAAAGACTTTATCTATGAATCATATCTCAAAGCAGAATAAGAATTTGAACTATACAGCATTACTGTATAGCTGAATGACTTTAAAGTTCTGTACATCTGAGTGCTTTGACTGTCCCAGAGAAGTATTTTCTGATATACTTTAAAGTTTGGCAAGTCTTATCATGACCATAACATTATTCACGTTGGACGTCATATTGTTTGCATGTCAGTTTGTTGTCATTTGCAGTTTTATCTACCAGTTACTGCTTCACTGCATGTTTTTAGCAAGCATCATAATGCGTTTGGTTGATGTTTTAAAGCCTGGGCTCGGTTTGCTCTGTTTACTGAATTTACTGTTGCAGGATGCTCCCCTCTCAGACTGTACGGAATCTATTGAAGGGCTCGATCTCACAGAGCAGGCCTTTAGTCCTGCTAAATCTCTGTCTGTTAGAAAGGTACTGCCCTGTCATACTGCTCTAAATACTATTGTTCACCCTTCATTTTGCCTCTTTTTTTTTTTTACCCTGACCTTTTCCCTCTGTTAGCTAATGATTTGGCTAGAGAAGAAAAAAAATAGATGGATCTCCAAATTAACGTGTGTGCAGTTTCAACAAGCAGTTTCTCTACCCTGTTTGTCTGTAGAAGCTGGTGAGAAAAGTGCTGATTAGGTTCTGCGTGTAGTGGGTTTCTCTATGCATGCTGTTAGTGTTGAATTACTCTAATTTGAGATCCATTTTGAGTTGCCTTAAACTAAGCCTGATTACATCAGTGTAATTCCGAAGATATCCACATGTTCAGAGTGTGTCACACTGACAAACACTGTCAGCTTTTGATCCTACATTACTAGGCATCTTGTGTCCTCAGAACTCCCTCTGGTTATTTACAAAGATTGCACACTTACAGAACTGGTTGACTTTTAGACCTGTAGTCATGCTTGTGCTTACTTAACATACTTTAAATAGAGAGTAAATTCAAGAGATTTGTGTATGGTTGGGGTGGGCAGTTCTTCGAGGCTGAACAGTTTGCACATTGGAAAAAATCTGTCCTTAGATGTTTTTCTCCCCCACATTTTGAAGGAGTTTCTTGTTCTAATATGGAAGCATAGCATGTAAATAAGCATCAGTCTCTCTTCTGTGCCAGTATTTTATCTAAAATATTCTTAAACCTAGGTTTAGCTCGGGCCTAGCATCTCAGTATGAGAATAGCTTTCCTATCAAAAAGCAGAATAATTTTAATTATGTCATTGTTGCAAATCTCATTACTTTAACACTTTCTAGTGTAATGAACCAGTTTGTGTTTATAGATAGTTTTTTTCCTACTGAGAGTTTGATAATGAAATTTTTCAGATTGGTTTGGTTTACCCATATTCTGAAAAGAAAAAGAATGAACTACTATTTCCAGATCTAAGATAAAAAAATAAAACAAAGCCAGATATTTCCAGGCAGTGTGTGCCCCTTATTCTCTGCTTAATAATACCTACAAAGTAACAAAAATATTTTTCTAATAGTTATCCATTAGTTATCACAACACAGGAAGTTTCTTTCATGAATGATGTGCAAGATACCATTCAAGTATTATTTTTAATAATGGCATCATATTTCTGTAGGACTAGTCAAATGCTTTGTATGTGTTTTTGTAGTTGGCAAAAACAAAACAAAAGGTCTCTTAGTGATGTGATATTGCCTCGTATAACATTAGAGTTTAGATGTCAAATGACATGTCTCATTTTGTGGTGTGATGAAAGTACTTTCCTCTTGAAATACTGTGTAGAATTATATCACAATATAGCAGTAGCCTATTTCATAATTCTTATTATCTCAATATGGATTGTGACCTGAATGCTTAATAATTTCCTGTTGAGAGGGGAAATAATCCAAACCAGCAACAAACAAAAAAGTCCCAAATAAAACAAAACCAAAACAGAACCCCCAGAAACCCCCGTAGAAAAAGCAAAGAACCAAAGAATAACAAGTAAAAAACCTACCAGAGAAATTTTCTGGAAAGATTATGCCATGTATTGTGGAACAAGGGAAATATGAGATGCCCACACAGATCTCACATGAAACTTTGAGGGGACCTGTACATCAAGGACTTAAGGATTTTTAGGTACCAGATAATTGAAAGTTCTCAGCTGATAAATTCTTTGTCACTCAGTTATGGTTAAATTTAAAAGTTCCATTTGATTGCAGCAGTGCTTACAATGTATTCTGTTTTCAGCTAACATTGACATTTATATAAAATACTAATACACACTGAAAAAATCCTCTTTGTCCTGTTTGTGTATGGTATGCATGATATGCTTTGAGTCTTGATGCCTATGGCTGCAGTAGTAAACACTCCATTTTGCCTTGTCACTTGCTTTGTCCATGTTCTGAGAAGTTCTGGCCATGTTGCAACACAAGCTCCTTGTGCATCCTCTAATTTTATTTGTCTTACAGACTTGGTTAACTAAGCTTCTGCTGCAGTCTTGGCTGAATGAAAAAGGAATGTTGGTTATTCTTACCAATGGCCATTCTGCAATCTCATTTTATGAAATATAAATTCACATGAATTTTCAAGAATTTTAATTACAAGGGGAATCATCCATTTGATGTCTCTTCCTTTAGAATGGAAATTTTGTGGCTTTGTTCTTCATGAAGAGCCTCTCAGTTCTGCCCCAGAGGTGGCACTGGGTTTTAATAGCAACTTCTACATGAGCAGTACGTTAAGAATCTTGTGTTTTTTTTGGATAAAGGCACTGCATTAATACTGGATTGTGTTAAGAGCAATTTTTAACTTTAGACAATTATTATGAACCTGCTGTCTGATCAGGAGAAAAATTGGCATGTATAAGGTGCCAGTTTTGCTCATGTCTGTCCCTAAGAACAAGGTGAAGTGCTTGCCTGGTAATGACAGTCACCTCCCAGCAGTTTTTGGTGGAGAAGTTACAAAATGACTTGATAATCTAAAATTTCCTTATTGGACATCTGAGGTCCAAGATTAGTATGAAGTGATGCTGTGTATCCTTAGCTATAAATGAGCTTTCCTCTGTTGGATCCTTGTGGGAGGATATGTCCCTACCAAATTCTCAGGAGTGAAAATTACTCTGTTCATGAAGGTGATCTATTGTTTCTTACAATGGAGAAAATGCTGTTGGTGTTCAGGTGCTTACACATACAATCAAGCTTCAAATGGACATCAAAATAGCACTAGAATCATCACCAAAATAACACTCGTATCAGCATAATACAGATGAAATTCCTAAAAACATTAGTTTTTTCTAGGTCTGTGTTGAAACTGAGTGACAGTCTTTTATAGGGGAATTTATTCCCTCTCTACAGGCTCTGTAATACTGAAGCAATTCCAGACCAATTTTCTTGTTCAGTTTTTCTGGATGTTCATAGGAATCGCCGAGTGGCATGGACAGGTTGATAGCTTTGCAAAGTCTTGTATAGTTTAGTATCACACTTAACAACCTAAAATATGTCCTGTAACTGTCTTTTTCATCCTTTGTACTCGTTTTCTTTCTGTCCCATGTTACTCTCTTCATTTTGTGTTGTATATTTTTATTTGAATTTTTGGAAGGCTTTTTTGTGGCCTATTCGTGGATTAATGCATCTTTGCTTCTTTGATTTGTACGTGTTTTAGAGTTGCAGAACTTACTCACATGTTACTATAACTTACTTTCCAATAGAATAAGTCCCTTTATTCTTATGATTTTCCTCAGTGGCCTTTGAACTGCTTCCACAGTATTGCTACTGAGCAAAACTGAATGTGTTAATCTGGAAACAGCTTTTAGTAGATCAAAAGTTTGCCTTTCTGGTGTGTTGTGTATTTTTTCTGCTTTTATGGTCCAAAAAACACAAGTGCTTTTTCTTTGTAATACATAAGCTGCTTAGTGTTGTTGCTGCTCATCTTTTTCAGTGTTATTTCTCTTGGGTCAAAGATACTCAGATACTACAAATACTGCTTTTATCAATCGTGGCTGTGGGGTTTGTGTGTGCTTAGTTTTGGTTTGTTTTTTCTTTAATTTAGTAAATATGATAAACTTGATGCACTGTTTTTATTCCCCATAGTTAACAAAGGTGGTCTCTTAAGGAGGAGAACACATAATGCACTTGGTCATCTTGCTGCAAACTGCATGTCTTGCTGTTTCTCATTACTAAATCAATAGGCATTCAGTAAAATTTTATTTCACGTGAAAGTCATTCTACCCAGTCATTTGAATTTAACTTGCAGACAAGATCCAGAGATTCTTTAATGTTCTTGGGATACCAGTGTGCACTGCATATCTTGTTCCTCTGTTGACTTTTGTAATCCTAGAAAAGCTCTCAAAACTCTGCCTGAGACTAGTGATTAACAAACCCCTGCTACTTATTGCTGAGTTTCAGCTAAAGCACTTTGTTTAGTCTGAAAGTTGGGCAGATACACAGATTATTGTACAAAACAAATAGGATTTGTACAAAGTTGATGTTTTTGTGAGTTTTTGATGCATTATACTGTAAGAAAAGCTGTGGCTATCAAATTGGAAGTTTTCTAGTGTTAAGATATATGGTGCTTAATGGAAATAATTGAGAAAAAGCTTTTGACATTCTGCGGACATTCTGCATCTGAGACAAGGGTTCTTATTTTATGGAGAAACTGAGGGAATCTATAATGTCTTAGACATGTTTCTCTCCTGCACTTCTTTCAAGATCTTACAGTGAAGACTTGTTAACACTGTTCTTCAGTATTTCTGGCTGATGTTTGCTTCCTGAGGAGCAGTAGGTTCTAACAACCAGCTCTTTCCTTCCTGGATTGCTCTAGACCAGATTTCTAGAGATGTCTCATGAAGCTTTCAGAAATACCTAACTGCTCTTGTCCTCATTCCATCTAGATATTCTTGCTTGTCACCTTTTTGGTGCTGGTAACTTGTCGAAAGCAGCTCTTAGCAGCCAAACCAGTACTCTTTCTAATTTCATCTTCAGTGTTACAGTGAACATCTCATGCTTGTCCATCGACTATGGACGTAGAAAGGAACTATCTCTCTTCAACAGTGAAGACAATTCAGGTATCCCAGTGACACAAAGCACAGACTCACACATCAGTCATTTCCAGAATAGTGTCAGGGTTCTGTAGATCCAGTGAAAAAAACCAAATGCTTAAACAAGTCTCCTGAAAGACAACAGCAGCTGTCCAGGCAAGCATCTTCTGTATTTGAGACCATGAAGAGCCAGTGGCTTTAGTCTTTACTCTGTGATGAGAGAAGAAACACTAAAAACCTTACCATTGGAGAATCTGATGCAGCTGCTTTTTTCCATTGGAACTTACTGTACTTAGAATTGGTAGTTTTATTTTTATTTCTATAACTTTTTATCTGGTTTGGATCACATGTTATAGATATAAATATACTAACTTGTAAGATTACCATTAACCTTAATTTCTTTAAAATTGCTTGTAATAAACTGTTACTCTGGTGTGTACAGAACACGTACAAGATGGCTTTTTGCTAAACATCTGTCAGATGTTGCGTAGTAGTTACTAGAAATGGCTTTTCCCTTATTAAAAAAAACAAACCACAAAAACCAAAACAGAAAAATGGGAGAACAAACCACAAACGCACACTTGTACAGATATTCTGTGTCCAGATTGACCTGCAGTTGGGCCTAATGTTTCTTTTGTGGGGAGAAAAAGAAACTTGCTAGTTCTATTACTTCTGATATAATTCTGCTAGACTGGCTGCTGTTTGCTTAAGAGTGGATATTCCCTGGTGGAAACACTGATGTGTCTGTCAGAGTAAATGATGAGACCTGTTTTCTCCTTTGTTAACCTGCTGTAGATTAAATATTTTAAAAAAGAATCCTGTAATAGATATTTTTTTTAATCTAAAAGGAAATAAATGTAGAATTTTTCATATTATCTTTTTGGTTTGTTTCTTTTTTTTTGGTTGCTTGGTAGCCTCTTTACTACTTAGGGTTCTGCAAGTTACTGCTCAATTGCAGATATATCTTATTTTTCTTTTGTCAGGGAGAACTGGTGACTGCGTCGAAGGCAATAATTGAGAAAGAATATCAACCAAAAGTCATAGTGAGCACAACAGGACCAAATCCCTTCAATAAACTCACTGACCGAGAACTGGAAGAGTATCGCAAAGAAGTAGAAAGAAAGCAGAAGGGACCAGAAGGTGGGTTTCTCTGTGTGTGTTTTTCCTGCAGTAGACTATAATAACATCAAGTTTGTTGCTAATTGGAAGGTTGGGCTACCTGCAAAGCCCATGGATAATCCATTCAGCTCTTGTGTGTTTCCATTTTTCCAGTGTGAATTAGAAATCTAAAAGCATGTTGGAGAGAGAATGTGCAGTCTAAGTGTTAGTGGAGTATCCTGTAAAGTGCATAGATGTCACTTTAAAAATTCTCCTAGTAGGCAAACTGGGGTGTTTAGAATGGCCGGTCCCTGCTGCTGCTGGGGAGTGGAAGGCTTGAAACTTCAGTCAAAAAAATGATTAGGTGCTGCAAAATAGAGCAGCTTGTTCTGCTTTGTTTCCCTTAGTGCCAGAAAGAGACTTGAGTGAGAGAATGGTGTTGCTTTTTAGGAGCAAACTGGCAGTTTTCTAACTCGTTGAATATTATGGATTTGTGAAGATACAGAAGAACATTTAGTTGCTACTTGGAAATGGCACATCTTGGGGACTTCCCTCAAAACAGACTTTCTGAATTATCATAGAATTATGAAAGAATTGTGCTGTAAAAAGAGATCGTTGCTGCATCTGAAGTGGATATTCTGCTTTACTTCTGTATAGTTTTAAGTGATGATACTTGTGATGCTCACCTGTTGTTAGGGTTTGAATTTGAATGATGCAGGAACCAGAAGTGCCATTTCTTTTGCAGTGTTCACACCCTGTTTCTGCTTTTTGATAAGACAGTGTGGAGCCATTGTAGATTGTATGTGTTCATTTAATCAAGTATTGGGCTGTGGGGTGGGGTACTGTGCTGTTTTGCCTGTTAACTACATACATTTGTTCTCTCAGTAACGTTGCTACATCCTTCTTAGTTAAGGTATCAAAATATGGAGAGACTGTGTTACTGAGACAGACACCAGCTGGGGAACAGAGTACATTGCTTAGAAATCAGACCAGCAGTGAGCAAAATACGTCAGATAAAAAATCTCTGGATTTGAAAGGGAGATCAAAAACCTTTCAAGGAACAGATACGAAGACTTTACAGGATCGTGGCCTGTCATCACTGTCTAAATCTTTAGATAACACTCAGTTTGCAGCTGCATGGGTTTCTTGTCAGACCACGCAGCAAGTCATCACACATCTTAACCGAGAAGAGCCAGATGGGCAGAAGTCCTCCCATAAGGAATTTCATACTGCAGTGATCAAAGCATTAAGGTCCAATCCTGACCTTTTGGCTGATGCCTCAGGTATTACTGATATGGTACAGTTGCGCTTGCAATCTAAGGAACAACCTCTTTACCTACACCATGTGGAGATTCTGTCAGTTGACTCTCATCTGTGGGACTGATTTCACTTTTAATTGTCCAGGTGAACTGTATACAGTGCACTCTGTTAATGTTTTCCTTTGGATCTAGGGCTGTTTAAACCTGGAAGCAGGCGGGATGCTCTTTACTAATAACAAATACGCAAACCACTGAAATCTGTTTTGAATCATTTAATTACTGCATGTTTCTCTGATTATCTGTGCGGTCTTCTGTTCTTTTGGGATGTGATTTTGTTTACTCTAAGATTCAGCAATACAAAGCAAGCAAAAGAGCATGATCTGGTGTAGGTCTGACAGAATTCCCCTTCCCCCCTACCTCCATTTGTTTATATCTTCCGCATGATTTTTCCTCACCAGTTTTCTGTAGAACAGCGTGAGCCAATTCATAAACAGTTACATTATTCATGGGCTCTTATAAAAAAAAAACCCACCACAGAGCTCAACTGTGACTTCAACAGTTTTGTTGTTGATATCAAACAATCACTTAATTTTCTTTTGCTTGTTTTGGTGTTATTTCATATCCTGGCACAATTTGGATTCAGAAAAATGTTTTCATATCTTGCGTGTATGGAGCAAAAGGACACTTTTGTTTTCTCACGTGCTGAAAGCTTTTGTCTGCCTTTTTGATTTCTCTTCGTCTACACCTGCAGAACCTTCAGAAGATGGCAGACAACAGAAAGAGAGAAGTCCCACTGATCACACTTCAGCTCGCACTCCTCCCAGTACACCAATTAAAATAGAGGAAGGTATGTCCTCTGATCTCGGGGCCAGGGGAGACCAGGAACTGCATCATTAGTGACTGACGCATGTAAATATATGAACTAGCAACTAACAACAGTAAATTAGTTCTTATGTTTTATTTTTATACTACCTAAAACATACAATACTGAACTATGAGTGTAACAGGAGTTATGTTTACAATAATAAAGAAGTGTGCATTAATATAAAGACAAATTTTCATCTCTTCAGTATTGCCTTGCCATTCCTTGTACGTTTTCTACGAGAAAGAATTGTTCTTATGAAATGAAAATGTCTGAACCAGACAAATTTACATGCTTTGGTAAATCTCTTTCACTGATTGCACATTTCTTAAACATTATTGTACTTGGATTACACCTCAGTAAATTTTCTCTAACTCAATTTGAAGTGAAATATCATTATTTGCTCATCTTATGTAGTAGATTTAACTAAAATGAGAGCAGGGCTGGTAAAGTCTACAATTTCCTCAAAAAAGGATAAAATAACAATCTTGAACAGGTGTAATCTAATTTTTGTCTTGTTTCCCTTACCTTGTACATTGGATATATCACTTGTCTGTTAGTCTTCCATTCACTACTTCATCTCATTCTGTTTTCTATAAGAATGGTTGCAACCATTCTTCTAACTTAACACAATGGCTGTGATGAATGCATAGATTCTCTACTTGTGCTTTTTTCTTCTTGTGGCTGCGTTACAAACAGGAGATGGATATGCTAAAGAGTACCTGTTGCCATAGTAAGTATCATTCCATACTCTGACCTGCTTATGTGCTTTGCTTCACTCTTGCATCTTTGTTTACCGAGGGTTTTTTTCAGTTCAGTTTGCTTTCTTTTTTTTTAAAGCAGTTTGTTTTTTTCAGTTGAGATGCTGATTTCTTTAGTTCTTGGATTCTTTAAATTCTAGGTAGTTACAGATTTTATGTTAAAGTGCACTCCCCCTTTGAAAGAGACTGTGAAAGTGACATCATGTGTTTCCATATCTGTGTGTCTGATCCCTCAGTTTAAAAAGGAATAGTCTGAAGTTGTCTTTCAGATATAGCTGAAACAGATCGTCAGTGTGTTTGTCATAGATATGAAAGTCAAGCTACATTGTAGACAGCTGTGAAGTTACTAATGAAGCTCTAAAACCAGAAAATTCTTTTAAACTGAGAACTGTGTTCCACAGACTGTTCTAGTTCTCCAGGACAAACATACAAAGCTTATCTTGAGAGTAACTGGGAAGTCCACACTGTGACAACTTTGGTGGGCAGAAGTTCTGTTGGATCATAGAATCCCAGAATCATAGAACGGTTTGGATTGGAAGGGTCCTTAAAAATTATCCAGTTCCACCCCCTGTGCTGTGGGCAGGGACACCTCCCACTGATCAGGGTGCTCAGAGCCTCATGGATGACAATATTCTCTGTATACAGCCTTTTCTCAAGTTTTTTCCCTCCTTGTTTCTAAGTGTAGCAGAAGTCAGATAAGTGTTTTGTGTTAACTCAGCCATAGCCTGGTTTGTATGTTTGTCCACGTTGGTGTTGAAAAAAAGCACAAACTTTTATTTTCATAAAAAATGTGACTTGTAAAACATACACCAGTCTTAATGTTAGTTTTCAAACTCTTATGCTGCAGTTTATGTAAAGGGAGAGCATGGATGTAGACATGATTGTTCTAAACATAAGAAATTGAGGTACTGCGGAGTTCTTAAACTGTAGATAGGCTTTGCATCAAGAAATGTTTTTAAACTTTCCTAGTTACGTTACTGAAATGCATCAAATGGACCAGCAAAGTGTTTACTTATTGTGTGATTTCTTTATCAAATGTGGAATTTGTAAATCTCCCTAATTCTGGTAGAATATTGCCCTTAGTGAGCTAGATAAACAGATGTTTGAGTCCAGCATAAAGTAAATCCGTTTAGGAAAGCTGATGGTAATTTGACAGCTGGGAACGACAGCAGTCCTGGATTAATGAGTTATAACCTGTTTATATTTATCCAGTGCTTAGACCAGCTGGCAAATGCTGTTTGAATGCCTGTGGCTTCCTGATCTTTAATCTAAAGAATTTCTAATCCTTTTATTAAAACTTTCTTTTAAACTTCTTACAAAAAGATACAATAAAACTGTCTGACAATCTGACACGGTGGCTGCTGTAAAAATAGAGCTGCTAATGAATAGAATAGGGAATACTTCAGTTGGAAGGGTCCTTCAACCATCACCCAGTCCCAGGTGCCTGACCACTGCCTGGCCAAGTGTTACAGGATGCTGTTAAGGGCTGAAACCACTTCTCCAGGAAGCCTGTTCCAGTGCTTGACCACCCTCTTGCTAAAGAAATGCTTCCTGATGTCCACTCGAAACTTCCCTGGTGAAGCTTTGAACCATTCCCATACGTCCTGTCCCTGGATTCCAGGGGGAAGAGCTCAGCAGTGCTTTCAGTTAACTCCTGATAAGTACAGTGAAATCCAAAGAGAGTGTAGTGGTGGTGAAGAACTGTAGGTGATGCTTCTTACAAATCTGTGTCCCCTACATACACCGGTTAAACTTGAGCCTCGGGAGGCAGCCTGGAATGTATATAATTGCTTTCTCTTTTTCACTCTGTTTGAAATCCTGCCTGCATTATAACTTTTTAACTGCTAACTTGTGCATTCTGAGTGTTTGGCACTGAACACTACTATGTTTTGTTTATTTAACCTGTTAGAAGTTCATTGTGCTTGAGGCAAAAATGTTGGGTTTTCTAGCTGATGTTCACAGAACAGAGCCCTCTAAAATGTGTGTGGGATTATTAATCCTGCCTGGCAGAAATAAAAGGAACATTCACTGTCATTTTTGTAGGAAACATGGGGAAGTATCAAGTGTTTTCTGTAAATTCTCATGAAAGCCTTTGGTCTTTTCAAATTAAAATGAACAAGATTTTAAAAGGGGAAAATATAGTTTTCTGCCTTTTGTGCCTTACAGTGAGTATGGCCTGGATTTTGTTCTAAATTCCTCCTTATGTAACAGCAATGAGATATATTTGACACAGCAAACAAGATACTTCTTGGCTATGGTACAGGGAACTTCAAGGAGTGCTCGTTGTTAAATATATAGGCACAAAGAGAAGCTTTAGACAGAACATCTCTAAAGCATGGTGGTGAGTGAGGAAGGTGTGACAATTGAGGGAGAAGTGGTGATATAAATCTGGTGATAGAAATCTAGTGAGATAAAGTTATCACTAGATTTTTGATGTTCCTTTATGCAGGGGTGAGTTTTGCTGTTAGATGTCACACATGTAAAATCGCATAACCTGCTGAGCTCATTGATTTTGATAAGTTACATGGATTTTACTTACAGAAGGCTGTAATTTCTGCTCACATCTTGCAAAGAAGTGAATCCTTTGTGATAGGAAATCATCTTCTGAAGCAATATCTGTTAGATCTCATGGAAGAATATAATGAAAATCCAAGCATTGTGATTAAAAATGAGAAAGCCAACAGTTTAGAAATTAATGAATTTGCATGTATCACTGCAAACCAGCCATTAGCTTTATCCCTCCAAAAGAAAAAGGAATCAAGATATGGAATTTCATAATGCTGTCTTCAGTGCCAATGAAAACTGTTAGATTTAATTCCTGCTAAAACCTCACATTGCTTGTAAATGGTATAAATAAAACATGAGAGAAGTCTAAACAGTTACTCTCTTGCTGGTTTACGCCCCCATGATGGAATTCAGCTTATCTGTTCTGTGGTAAGAAGCTTAAAACCAAACCAGACTTTTGAACATCTTACTTCTGTCTCGGTGGCCAAAGCAAAAGGAGAACAGACCTACTACAAAGGCTTTCCTGCAAAGTAAATATGTTAGGTTTTTTATAGAGAGCACTCACCATCAACTTGCATCACTCTCTCTGTTCTTGGGGCAGTTACCTGAGCTAATGGTGTCGTTCTCTGTCCGTCCATTAGAGACACAGCAGGACCAGACTTACAAGGATGACAGTGACGCTGCAACTTTCAAGCAAACCCTCCCAGATCTCACCCCTGATGAGCCTTCAGAAGCACTCAGCTTCCCTCCCTTAGGAAAGGAGGAAGGGAGATGTGATGAAGATGTGCCCAAAAGCCAAATGGAATCACCTGCAGTGGAAAACAAAGAACCCCAGTCTCAACCTGCTGAAGAGCCAGTAACACCAACAGCAGAGGAGGGGACAGCACCTGATGCAGGTAGTGATGAATCTCCAGGGAAGTCCCCATCCAAAAAGAAAAAGAAGTTTCGCACTCCTTCCTTCCTGAAGAAGAGCAAAAAGAAGAGTGACTCCTAAAGGCCAAACACACTGCAGAAACACTGTCATGTTTTAAAAATCCATTAACCACTAGAATGTACCAGATCGTACTGAGTGTTTTGTCTTATTATGTAAATGAATGCAACAAGTAATCCAACCAGCACCTCAAGTTATGGCTTCATTGTTTAAGGTTACAACCAGAAACTCATGTCCAAAGAGGTGCTAATCCTGTTTCCAGCAGCTACCGCAGATCTGATCCCCAGTTTGTAATCAAATGTACACGACTTCCACGAGGAAGGCATCGAATCGCTGTTTTTAATTTAAAGCCCGCACTGCTTTACAAAAGAATAAAATTTTCACAATTAAAGATAACACAAGAAGTGTTCTTTTCCAATATTCTCTTCCAAGCCACGGTAAATTCCTTCTTAAATATTGACTTTTAGAGAGGATGCTTTTGCAGTGGTGATTTCAAGGGGGATGTATTCTTGAACAGAGGTGTAAACTTCTGCAGGCTAGTGATTACTGATCCTGTTTTAGGCAAGCTTTGAGGCTATCCATTCCTTCCTCTCTTTGTCCCCTCTTGTAACAAAATGAAGGTGTTTTTCACTTTAGTTTATAAATGACACTTGAATTCATCTTTGATGTCTAGGACTGAGATAACCGTGGTGTGTTCCGCTCATGTTGTGCATTGAAAGAGCCCAATATTTTTTTCTAGTGAATATAGTTTAAAAGGAAATCTGTCTTTCAGTCTTGCCTCCCTAAGAATCAGTGATTTGGCTGTTAGAAAAGGTTAAAAAAGTGACTGTATACAAGCATTTCAGAAGTTTTTCAGCTGGTGATGTGAAGCTGTATTTTGGGCCTTAGCACAGGGGTTTTTTCACCCTCTTAAAAATCCCTCGGGTGCACAAGCAAACCTGCTGCACAGACCCTCTTTGCAGCCTTTTTTGTGTTTTTTTTTTTCTCCTTCCCATTATAAAAATGTAAATGTGTTACACTGAATAGTTAACTTTTTTTTATATTACTTATTTTCACTTACACAGACTGGCATTTCTTTAATGTTTTTGTTGTTGTTGCCAGCAGTAAAGTACAGAAATGCCAAGTAACCTTCAAGGTGTATTTTCACAGTTTGCTATGAATGTTTGTTTAATGTATAGCATGGTAAAGAAGATCACTTTTCACCACTGAATTCACTATTTTCCAGTTATTGCCATGCTTCTGTCTCTCACTAATTGTAAATGTAGTTTAAGATCAGGTAGGTAAAGCTTGCAGGAATTCTCCAGAAACCATGCATAACCACCCCAGCCAAAAGTGGGGAAGGTTTGTAGCCATTTCTGGTGTTAACCATGGAAAACGTGGACACCCCTGGGTGTGGAGAAACACTGACTCACAGCAAGTGTAACAAAACAGTATGGATGTAACCTTTTAGGACAATATTAAGCATTGCAATTGGTAAAATAGCAGAAAACTAATGCCTTACAATTCATGCAGCAGAAAGCATCGAAGGCGAGGTGGGTCGAGCAGTCGGAGGTGGCTGTGGATGGACAAGGCCTAGATTGGGGGGTGCTGGAACCTCAGGAAGGGAAACAGCTGGAAGGAGGTAGAGCTGTAAGGCTTTGAAGGAGCAGCGAGGTGTTGAGGTGGTGATTGATGCCATGAGGGATGTCAGGTGAGGGGCTGAGGGGTGGGGTGGGGTGGAGCGGGCCCCCCGAAGAGCGCCGTTGGCTCAGGGCTGCATGGCACCAGTGGCTTTCAGCTTGTACTTTAACCTTGGCTGTCCTCTGTACTCTAGGAACGTACAATACTTATTTTGCTAAATTGTGTTTTATCGCAGGGTCGTAATTAAATGACTAATTGCTCTGTGTTTCAGTTCTTTAATGGAGTCCCTCCATTTACCTTGACCACATATGCAATGATTCTTAATTTCTAATTTTGTAGTTTGTTCTTTTAATTCTTTGTATTACGATATGAAATGTAGTCATGTATGGTATGGTTACACGCTTTGGGGCAGAATAAAGCCCTGTATTTTTCTTTCTTGTATCATTAAGTTCTACTCACAAATAAAACTCTTTAAAAAAAATAAGAAAACAAAGCTTTTTCCTGCTCTGCTTTCAAAACCTGTAGTTTTGCTCTGCAGCTGCAGCCTGTTGAAGTTCATTAGCTCCACTTTCTTTCAGTCATCAGGGTGTTGATTAATGATTGCTTTAATGTATTCATACTCAGACTGACCCCTGTAGGGCCTCCTTCTCAAAGCCCCAGCTGAGCCCTAGCAGAAGCTGGTGGGAGGGCTCCTTCCCCCCCATCCTGCCACCTTCAGCAGCCCTGCTTGGAAGTCAGTGCCCTGGGGTGGTTTGGTGGTGGTTGGCTCCCTCCAGAAGGCTTTTGGCACTTCAGGTGCAGCTCTGGATTGTGCTGTGTTTGGTTAGATGGGTGCAAGACCTCAACTGTAATTAAGGGAGTAGTCAAGGGTACAAAGGAACCGTTTATTTGTAATGAAAAAGAACAGTGCTTGGTCATCAAAAACCAGCACGCAGCATTAGAAATACAAAACACCTCTCAAAATGTATTTGTGTCCTGGGCCAAAGTGTCAAGCTCAGGAAGACTTGTGGGATGCTGTTTGCTTTCCACGGTCATGCTTTAAGGCAGTTGGTAATGGCTCTTACCCAGCCCACTGAGCCCTGGTGGAGATCTCATGACAATTGCATAAGAGCTGCCTCTGATGGATTTGTTCTCTGCTCCAGGGGGCTGGGCAGAGGCTTTGGGCTGGCTCGAGCTGCTGAGGAAGGGAGAGGAGCAGAGAGCTCTGTGCACACTGTAGTGTGGTGTCCAACAGCCCTCGATGGTGACCGGGCTGTGCTGTGTTGCTGTCGCCCTGTCGCTGCTTGGCTGATGATCCTGATGCTTTGCTCAGCTGTTCTGTGGAGTTCTTCTCTATTTACAAAAGAAGCCGAGCAGGCTGGGAGGCTGCTTGAAACATCACTGCTCATGGAGGGCTGTAAGACACCTGAAGTCTGGTGGTGCTGCAGATTGTCATTGTGTGTTCCCTTCTGAAAGGTCAAAATCCTCCTCTTCCTCTCTGATCAGCAGTCAGGTGGCAAGAATGGGGTCTTGTAGGGGTCCTTGGGAGCTGGGGGTAGTTCTGGGGTTACATCCTACTCCTCCTTTGTCTGCGGCTTTATAGACCCGAGTAAAATGAGGGGGATGAGGAAGAAAACTCCACAGATGGTGAAGCAAACCTCTGCCCCTGCCAGCCAGTACACTGCAAAGGAGACAAGATTGACCTGATTAGTGTGCTTGTCCACGTGCCCTGCTGCTCTCAACTTACTGGCACAAGTGGAGAACATGGAACACTGAATCTTCACTGCCCATCATTGCTGACACTCACTGTGAAGAGGAGGTGGCTTGCAGCAGTGCTGGTTCTCTTCCATGGAAACAGCACTTATTATCTTAAATATTTTCTTTCTTGCCAGTATGGAAATGGAGAAGTTCCTGTGCACTCAGCTTTAGCCACAAATGAACTACTTATCTATCCTCAGTGGCTGCTCCTGGCCTGTCTGTGGTACTTGTGAAGGTCTCCTTAGGTGAAACACTTGTGATCCAGTGCCGAGGAACTGGAGTTTGGCTTTGCTCAACCTCAACACTAGGTCTGCATTCAAGCTTTGCCTTGCTGTGTGATTGAACCCCCTGCTCTGTACCCTGTAATGGCTAAAGCTGGACTCTGGGATACTGTAGACTCCTGAGTTTATAGCTTACAGATGCTTTTAATGCTGACAGGTTCTTTACTGCACATCATGGACTGTCTGTGCTTAATCTGTGTTGGCTTGGGATGCAGCTTTGTGAGCTGTGTTAACTGGGAACCAGTCACTGCAGCACAGGACACTGATTTCACTGCCCACACAGCTACACGGGGGCCTTGGTGCAGTTGATGCTGTTGCTCGAATTTTTAACAAGTAAGGCAATTCCTGCTTTCTGGTTTCTCTCTGTTTGAATGACCTTTAACTCATCTGTGAGGCTGGTGCTAACGAACGAGGATGGTGTCTTGCCCTGGTGCAGCTCTCAGGGGTGCCTACTTGTGCAAAGAGGGTTTTATGGCTCAGAAAGGTGCAGCCCTTCTTCCCCACTGGCCCAGAGTGATGCTGTGTGGTGGCAAAGGCTGCGCTCACCTGTAGCTGACACGATGGGTCCCAGGGCTCTGGCAAGGGCGCCCAAGCTCCTCAGGATCCCCATGACTCGTCCCTTCTGGCCAGCAGAGCCTGTGCAAGCAGAGAGCTGTGACTCAGGGTGGAGGTTTGGCTTAGGGCAGGGACAGACACTCACTGCCCAAGCTGTCTTTATTCCCCCTCCATCAAGGTGAACGTGGCTGTTTCAGTGAAAAAACACCAGGGCTTGTCCATGGACAACTGGTAGTGTGCTGCCCCCAAACAAAACCCACCACCCAAAACCTTTACCTCGTACAACAGATTTGCTACAGAGGCTTGGGTGTATAATAAATACAGAAGTGTGGCTGGAAGTTAAATACAGGCAACAGAAAAGTGACAGCAATGAGAAAAGCTTTACTTTTTCACCTTTGCAAGCGCTGTGGTGCTGGTAACCAACTGAACCAAAGCTAAAGAACAAACTCTGTCACCCACAGATTGCAACACAGCTACATCTGCACCACAGGGTTACGTAGCAACCAGTGCCACAAGCCCAGAACATTTCAGAGGGTTCCTCAGAAGGTCTCTCCTAAGGAATCCAGAAGAAATGATTTTACTGCAGACAGCGCTGGCTGGTGTCTCCTTCAGAGAACTCAGGCCATTCCCTGCTCAGTGCTGTTTGTTTGTGGCCTTTGCCTGCTGTTCCATATCTTGTTTAAGGTTGCTTGAATTTCCCCCATCACATTGGAACAAGTTACGTTAAGCAGTACAGAAATCATGTGATCCTGATGGTCACTCTGAACAGATCCTTGCTGTTTGTGAGCTCCATTATGGAGTGCTGACGGTTTGCAGAAACAGATACAAGTCAGTTTGGGGCTTTCCTATGCTCCCTTGTGGGATGTTTCTGCATTTCCCAGGGTCAGGATATCATCTTCCTACCCTCCCCCAGCAGTCCCACTCAGCTTCTCTTCCGTGAAGAACCTTTGTAGGCTGAAGGCTGCAGCACCTCACAGCTGCTTTGCCTCCCTACAGCGAAGTGTGGGGACTACACCCATGGGTCACTGGCTGTGCTGACAGGGCAGCAAACGAGTGACCAGGAGGGACCCTTGCCAAGGCTTTATCCTCACTCCTGCAGGGGTGGTTGTCCCTTCAGGGTCACATACGTGCAAAAAAGAGCAGCAGCTTGCTGTAACACTCAGCATTTCTGCTAATGAATTTGCAGGGTGGAAAGGGCCCTCCTACAAAGCCAAGCAGCAGCCAGAGCCTTCGGTCCAGCACAGATCCAGGGTGGACCTACGCCCTGTCACTGCATCACTACACTTGAGTTCAGTGCTCTGTTTGAGCCAAGTCTACACAAAGGTCAGTTATGTGGCCAAGGGCTGCCACACAACACAGGAAAGACACTCACCATAGCCTGACACCACTGCTGACAAACACGGGATAACGATGGCTGCAGCTGGAAAAATCCACAAAAGAGACTGTGAACGGAGAGCTCAAAACAGTCACAAGAGCAATTGTGAAAAAAAACATGTGGCTCAACCTCGTTACTACTGCAGAGAAATAGGGTGAGCTCTGGGGCACTGCACGCCAATGAATCATCAGGTTTAATCCAGTTCAGTCAGGATAACATCCCCTCAAAGCCAACCTGCACGAAGAGCCCGGAGCCACGAGTGCTCTGAGCAGATGTTTCACATCAGTGTCTCTCGTTCTGTGAGCCCCCGGGAAAGGGGTGGGAAGGACAGATCAGCTAACTGGAAGTTTTCCAAATTGCTGTGGTCTTGTCAGGTGGAGCAGGGAAAGGGAATCGCCCGTATTTCAAACAGACAACGAGGTGGCTGCACCCAGACTCCCACTGTCCCCGTGCACACGGCTTTACAGTACTCACGGATGGAAGAGGCGCCTGCGGTCTGCCTTGGGGAATAAGACAGTCAAGGCCAACAAGAAGAGGTTACAAAAGTTTTGGACACAAAAGCCAAGATCTGTTTGGCAATCACTGCCCTCTTACAGAAACAGGGGCCTCGTCTGCCAAGAAGTAAGTGCTTTAAGCATACAAATCCCAGAATCTTTTCTGGGAAGGAAAGGACAATTGGAGAGCAGGAACGACAGATCTCACCTTGACTGCAGGCACCCTGACTCCTGGGGCAGAGGGGGGGAAGGGGGCGGGGGGAAAGGCTCCTCCAGAGGCATTTCTAGCTGGCTTAACTGGGGAAGAGATGATGGGGTCTTCTGCCCAGCTCTGGAGCCTGGGAAGATGAGGCTCCAAACTCAGAAGCACAGTTAGACAAAACTAATACCTCCTCTCACCCCTCCTCACCAAGTGGGCTTTCAAAAGCAAGTTAATCTGTAGGTAAGATGTACATTTTGAAACCTTTTGAAGCCCAGCAAGCAACTAAATAGATGCATTTTGTGGTTTACAGTTTACTCTTAAATTAAGTAATATCTGAGAAGTCTACTTTTGTAATTATACATATTCAAAGCTTCTTAACAACACAGCACTAGGAACATGTGACATTTCTTTTCAGATAGGCACTTCAGTAGATTAATCTGAATTAATTCATAATTGTTGCCCTGAATAACAGCTTAAATTGGCAGATTATTATTTATGTAAACACTTACTTAAACATCTTTG
The DNA here is from genome assembly GCA_033556795.1 of Tapera naevia. NCBI lineage: Eukaryota > Metazoa > Chordata > Aves > Cuculiformes > Neomorphidae > Tapera > Tapera naevia. The sequence goes on along the minus strand of JAUMJJ010000218.1, from coordinate 4,275,808 downwards.
AAAACCATCTGCACTTATCAAAACCAGTTTGCTCCCTTCCTGAGCTGGCAGCGTGTCATGCAAAACAGCAGAGGTGGCCAAGCAGCACAGCCTCGTGTCCCAGCGTTCAGGACTGCATTGATTGACCCTCACTCTTGCTCAGCCTGAACACATACTCCAGCCTTCAGCTTCAGGGCGTGCACATCTCTTCAGCCTCTTGCCTGAGAAATAACACAGCCACCACCAAAATACAAAGACTTGCTGTCTCCCTTCTTTTCCTGAGCTATTTAGTGAATATTTTGCTTCTAGGTCTGATGAGACAGAGAAAAAAACCCACCCTCAAGAGCTCCCCAGTGAGACACGACAACAGGAGCACTGGGGATGCTTCCAAATGTCACCATGGCAACTCCCTGTGATTCAAACAGCATCAGAAAAAACCCAGACACTATTTCTTCCATAATTTATAAACAGAAACGTCAACTTTCTGTTACTTACAGTTTGAAATTAGAAGTGTCTCTTTTTTAATGGGGTGAATAAATATATGAAGAAAACCAGTGTGTGCTTAGCTTTCAGTGCATTTTGAACAGCTCACCGAAGGAGTACAGCAGCAGTCCAGCACTCAGCATGGTCACATTTGCAGCCCATCCAATTAGCAAGAAAGCTGGAATCAGCAACATAATAGCCTGCAAAATGAATGAGTCCCACGGTCACATTCAAGCCCCACTTGTTAAAGCCTAATTCCAGGTGTCCCACCAGCTCCCTTCCGCTGATGGCACTACATTTAAGCTGGAAGCAGAAGGCCCTTTCCTCCCAAATAGATATTTCATGTTCACCTGGATGGCCACACATCAGGGCAATTCCCTCTTCAGTTCTCCCTCCTTAACTCCCACAATTGCAGACCACAGGCTGCTGGGGTCACCTGGAACTGTTGTTATCCCACCCATTTCCCACAGCTGAGGAAACCTGATTTTTTTGCAGAGGAGTTCTCTCTCTCACATGACCTACTGGGCTTTGTTGTTTATTTCTCTTGTTGTGTGTTGAACTGGACAGAAATCTAGCTTTAACATTTTATCTTCTGAGCTGTTACAAGAGATCAAAAAGCTCATGTGCAACAGGAGTACAGCTTCTCTGCTTGTTCTCAGCAGTACTGGCTGATTTTAGGGCTCATTGAAACATTTTGAGCTTTCAGAGCCCATATTTCTGGAGCTAAGAACTAAAAATAGGGGAAATGGCATTTGAATTCAAATTCTGAAATCTTTCAAGACAAAAAAGCCTTCTCCATCTCCTTCAAGAGCTGGACTTCAGTTCCCCTGTGATCTCTCCCTGGCACACAGAGCTTTAGAAGAAAAGACACAGCAGTTCAGATGTGCCATGAGTTTCATACAGGAGGGTGCTCACTCCCACCAAGTGTCTTGTTTAGAAGATCCAGTTACAAATGAGCTGCTGTAGTCACTGTGCTGGGAGAGGCCGCATTCATGATGTGATCCAGATTCACAAATGAATTGCCAGAACAACTTCAGCAAAAGGGGGAGCTCCCACAAAAGCCACTCAAGCCAGACCTCTTCAAGAGTGCCCAGTGGGATTCTGTGACAGGGTACATGGATGTTCATGAGTCGTGAGCAGCACTAAGTACTCCGAGGTAACTACACTTCCCCGTGCAGGGAAGGCCAAAGGGTATAAAAACTGGTGGGGCAAACCACAGTCTGCATGAACTGCAGAGCAGTGACAGCAAACACAGCAGGCTGGCAGAGCACACACAATCACAGAATCACCTGTTGGAAAGGACTCAAAAGGACCATCGAGTCCAACTCCTGTCCCTACAGAGGACACTCCCAACACTCACCCCGTGGGGCTGAGAGCATTGTCCAAATGCTTCTGGAATATTGTCAGGCTTGGCACAGGGACTGCTTCCCTGGGAAGCTGTTCCAGTGCTCCACCACCCGCTGGGGGAAGAACCTCTTCCTGAGATCCAGTCTAAACCTGACATGGAGGAAGCTGATGCAGAGGATAAAGTGGCACTAACAGAGCAGCGAGTCCTCTTGCACAGGGAAATGCAGCACAAGCTTTATAAAGGGGGAGGTGAGCAAAACAAAGCAGTGCACGTTTTGTCAGTGAAACTTCAGTCTGAACGTTGGTATGTGCTGCTGCTACATACAGTGCTGATGATCACAAATGAAAGACTGGAGGAAGAATCTGTTTCCCCCAGCCCTCCAGTGAAATATACTCTAGGGAAAGCCTGCTAAGCATGGAGATGGCCAGACTGATGATGTCTCTGAAAATAATTTTCAAGAAAGAGGGTCAGAGATCAGCTTGGAAGTAATTTCAATGTCTGCACTGCAAGAGAAATCACTGAAACAAAGCATCATCTTCAAAGCATTTTACTTAGCTTGCACAGGCTGCCACTCTGTTCTTATTTCCTACTGCTGTTACATATGAAGAACTCTAAAGCTTCATTAATATTGTTGCTGATATGGTAAGAATGGCTCTCATGTTCCAAAGTTTAGTGAGACGGATAAGCACCCAACAACCAGGGTCCTGAGAAGTCATTTAGCTGGATTAATGAAACAGAAATTTTTTTTAATTTGACAAGTGGAGTCACAGCCTCCAACTCCCCTTCGCTGCACTTTAGATTGATGCAACATATCAGATTTGTGGAGGAAAAGAAAAACAAAAAAATATTGATTTTTTTACCCTTTTTACTGCCCTGATTTCATTTCCTGGCTTGATTCGGCGAGCATAGCCTCCCTGGATCACAGCCATGGTTACTCCAATAAAGAAAAACATCTTGCCCTGCTGCATGCTAGAAGGGAGGCAAAAACACAGATTATGGAGTCACGCACAGAGCATTCCACCCTGGAATTCAAAGGTTCAATGCAGACCCTTTCCTGAAGCAAAGAGAGAAAATGCTTTTTGGTGCTCAGAGGAGCAGTGCAGAGTTCTCAATATGCTGACATTAGTTTCCACAGGCAGGCAGCAAGAGGATAAATGTTTGAGGGCTTACGTAGGGATGGGGCGGCTGCTGGCAAATGCTGCAATCATCTCTAGACTGCTAAGAGGTAAGTGCAGTTGTTTTGGGGTGGCCCACAAAGAGTTAACACATTAATACCTGTGCCCTGGAATTCTGTGCAATAGGAAAAGGAGTTGTTGGTTTCCAAGGAACAAGTATTTTGCTTTCTCACAACCACTGCTACCGCTCACGCAGTTTGATTCACAGCATCATGGAATGGTTTGGGTTGGAAGGGACCTTAAAGATCATCCAGTAAACCCTCCCTGCCATGGGCAGGACAATTCCCACTAAACCAGGCTGCTCAAACCTTCATCCAACCTGGCCTTGAACACGTCCACGGATGAGGCATCCACAACTTCTCTGGGCAACCTGTTCCAGTGCCTCCCCACCCTCCCAGTAAAAAATTTCTTCCTAATATCCAGTCTAAAACTCCCCTCATTCAGTTTAAAACCATTCTCCCTCATCCTGTCCTTGCACTTCCTGATAAAGAGCCCCTCCCCAGTTTTCCTGTAGCCCCCTTTAAGTAGGAAGACTCCTATGAGGTCTCCCCAGAGCCTTCTCTTCTCCAGGCTGAACAACCCCAGCTCTGTCAGCCTGTCCCCATATGGGTGATGCTCCAACCCTCTGATCCCCTTCATGATTGGGGTCACCAAGGCAGAACAGGGGCACCAGAATGGTGGTGATCACGTATTGTACTGAGGAGCTTGCAACTCCACTCCCTCCACCCTTAAACATTTCTTCAAATTTTCCTTTCACCTCTCTTTTCTACTAAACTATGTGGGTATCCTCAAGTAAAAGTTCTCACCTCCGTAACAAGCTTGTTTGCCACCCAGCCTGTACTGGTAACTCACCACACAGCTGTCCTGAAAGGACTGTGCAGAAGGAAGCTTAACACACTAGAAAGCCTTTCCTTGATGCACACACATTAGTTAAACCACAAACTGTAACAGAAGACAGACAGGGAAAAATGAGACAAACCCCTGAGAGTTACTGAAAGGGAAGGACATACATGAGGAACCAAGCTGCAAGATCATGTTGCCGGCTGGAAATCTTCCTACGAGCTGGCAGGGAAAGTACTTCAAGCTGAGCTGCTGTTAGCCTGCTCTGTTCTCTTTCTTAATAGTGCTTGACTAAAGGAACTCCAACTCTGGGATGTAATGATTGGACACTGTATGCAATGCACAACTCTGATGAGCAAATACAATCACACAGCTATCCCTCCATCCTTTGCCTTTTCTGAGCTTCATCATTTGTCCTGATACTGAAGAAATCTTCTGGGTTAGAAGAGAAAGTGTTCTATCATAACCAGTACAACAAGCCCAGCTATTTATATTTCAGGAGCTTTAATTTAACTGTGTGTATTCATTTTCTCTAGTTATTAGAAGTTGTAGATTCAGTGAGTATTTCCTTTCATGGTAACAGTATTTTCATAAATTCCTCCCACACAGCTCAAGCATCACTGAACGCACAGGTCGCTTTCTGAGCATTTTTAATAACCTCATAATGCCTCTCTTGAAAATAAACTAAGAGACCTTAAATCAAGATTTTGGAAAATATCCTAGACAAAATATATAACATTTATCTTCTAAGTGTGTTATACCTGCTGAACTGGAATCTCTGGTGAGTGAGAAAACTCAGTGTATACTCCAAGCCAGAAAACAGGAAGAGGTACAGGAAGTAAGTCAGGCCCAAGATTTTGAGATTCTGAAGATCTAAACAAACAAAAAACAAACATCAAAGGAAGAAAGAGAGATAAAAATGGTGGTGTTTTTCAGCAGAGCTTAAGAATATAAAAACAACAGTAGAATAACATCCATAAGCTGTACAGGGAAAAGTTCTCATCTTGGATGTTTGTACAAGAAATGCCCCAAAATGACTTCTGCCACTGCCTCCCTTATGAGAGGAGGAGAGCCAAAAAGACTCATCTTACTCTGGGTCACTCACCCTGGTCTCACTCACTCAATCCAGCCCCTCTGCCTCACACTGACACCCTCACCTGCACTGGGATTCTTTTCTGAATTTTTAATCAATACCTGCATTGCTCCTAACAGCTGGATGCTGCTCTCAGGATGATACTGGCTAAAGCACAGCACCCCTTCTTCTAAGTTACAAATGGTCTCTAACAGATTTCCTTCCTTGCTTTTCTGCCAGTGCAGGGTGTTTAACAGGTCTTCTCCAACGTGGCAAATACTACTCTGTCCCTGATGCAGCAGCAAGGAGGACTGAATCACAAGTTGGTGTACCTGGCAAACACTGGCTTATTTTCTATTACTTAAATTTCATAGAGAGTAATGGCCAGCTCAAATTTTACACCTCCAGATCCTGAATTGAGAAATAAAATTCCAGTGTGAAGTTTCATGGCTCGCAGCTTGGATAAGCAAACTCACATCTCCCTTACTTATGCCTTGGTTTACCTTTTTAAATCACTTCACTTACTGCAGCCTATTCCATGCTGCAGCCAGAGCCTGAAGAAACAGCAAGTCACAAGTCAGAAATATTCCAATAAGTAATCTCTATAACCTTTTTTTAGGAATAACAGTCCCAGCATCCAAGGGAACCTTTAACTCCCTGTCCATAAGTTAGCAAGGTGGGTTTTAAACGAGTAAGGAGAGTATTGCTTCTGAAATGGTTTGGGTAAAGTTTTCACTTAGAAATGACCACCACACATGAAAAACCAGACAGTATTATATAAAAAGCCAACTAACACTTACTGTCCTCTGAAGGGGATTCCTTTCCTCGGGTGACTGCAGAGAACCGAAATAAAGCCAAAGGACTGAGCAAGTCAACTGCTGCCTGAAATCCAGACATCACAGAAGAGACCTGATCAGAGGAAGAGAGAGGTTCTTTTAAAAACATGATGTAATAACTACTGCAAGGCATTGACACAACGGTCAAATGTGCTTCTACACCTACACAAATTTTCTGAGATGAAACAAGGCAACAGCCACTGGGGTTTGAGTGACCCCCAATAACATCCCAGGCACACAGAGCACTGACAGCAGCTCTTGCTGAAGACACAAAGCAGATTCATCCCAGGGTTCTTAAAAATCAGAAGAGGCTTATTTGCCACAGCTTTGAAAGTGGTGCATCCTCCCTCATGTCCAATGAACATTTACTGGGAAAATAATGGCATATCTGCCTGCAGGCTCAGGGGAAGCTGGGGACTGGTGTGTGCTACGGGTCTGAGCACAGTATGTGTAGTGCATCAAACAACGGCCTGTTTTGGTACTGGCTGTTCTTTTAGCCAGCCAGTGACACCTCCTGGGGAAGAAAAGGAAAACAGAATTTTTAGAGAGATTTCTTGAAGAGTTTAGAGGCGTTTCCAGAGACCTTCTGCCCAGCCACCCTCTTGGCAATCTGAAGAGGAAAATTTATTTTGTAGCACTTCTGGTCCTTGTACTCAGTGCATCTCAACCAAATTGTGCATCTAGTGGCATGCTCCCTGCTCCTGATCAACAGATGCTTAGGAGATGCTTATTCTTTCATCTACAGGGACTTTACTTTTTTTTTGATTTGTTTATTTTTTATTCTAGGGTATGGAAAATGGAAGAAAATACTAAAGAAGAAATAATTTCTAAATCCTTAAGGAAAGGATTCCTTTAAAAGTAGGAAATTCAGACTGTCACTTTACATGACAGTCACAGGAAGAGATAAAAGAGACTCAAGAATCCTGAATAATCATGCTTAGCATTTCACATCTTCAAAGTGCTGCACAGATTTTATCTGATGAGTTTCCTTCTCCTCCCAGAGAGGGAGGGAGCTATTACCCCCTTAAGGGCAGAGATTAAAGGTCAAATTATCAGAGGAACTTAATCTCGGTACATGACCCGACGATTTATACGGATTGGATTTAATAAAGCTGTAAACAAATCAACCTTCAATATGGTATTAGCATGACCTCTGTCTTGTTTTGATAGTCAGAGCTTTTGAGTATCCAACAGCAGAGCTCTGGAGCCCATCAATTCACAACAGAAACCAGTTCAATATACCAGGCTGGTTTTGTATAAAGCCATAAAGCTGCCGATCCACACAAAACAGAGATATTTTATTACCCATTCCACTGCATGTACAGCAGGGAATAAATGGACACTCCCACGAAGTTTCCTCATGCTTTTAAAAGGTCTGTAAGAGGATTTCCTGAAGCTGACTTGTAGCAATCCCCAGTTCCTGCACTTGTTGGCATGATGGTGTTTGTACGACAGCACAGAAAAATCTGGTAGCAAGCAATTCTCATCAAGCATGTTTGCCAGGAATAAAAAAACTGTACTTAGTACCTGTTTTGAATTATTATCCATGTCAGAGAGGGTGCCAAGCTGCTTTGTACTACCATGGCTGAGTTTGGTTTGGTCCTAAGGATATATATTATATATTTTTAAATTTTAAGTGTTTTATGAAATGTATATATGTATTAGATTTTAGTATACAATGTGCACATGTGTGCATGTAAATTTCTTTTAATTTTTCCTATCTTTGCCCTAGAAGCAGTGGTCAAGAAGCAACTTCATCAACTGATAATGAAAACATTGTCCTAAAACTGAGGAAAGTGTTCCACCACCCCCAGATAACACAGTACATGCTGCCAATTTCTGGCAATGTCACAGCCTGTATGGAATTTAGATTTTTCACAGGTTCAAAATATGCAACATCTAACCCATATTTAATTTCTATTCTTACGATTTATTACTTCAAAAATGCTTCATTTTACTTTACGATCACCCCAAAGTCACCCTGAATGGCAGACATTTTTCACAATGTCTTTGTTTGCTCTGTGCTCCTCTAACGCAGAGAGGAACCTGTCTTGAAGGCACTGAGTCAGCCCAAACCAGAAATGCAGCCTGGGCCTTCCAGGCTCCAGCCTCACCCTGCAAACCAGCCACTGCTTTGTACACATGGAGCAAAAAGCCTTCTTTTCCCCTAGGTCTGTGAGTGATGCTGCACAGACCTACACACAGTCCTGACAGGATCAGCTGGATACCAGGGAAAAGGTGAGACCCTCCCTCCCCCTAGGCAGACCTGAGTAACTGAGCTGAAACTGAAGAGCTCAAGAGCTCTTCAAGGGGACAGATTCCACTAGAGACTTTCTTATTTCTGTCTTCTCCCAAGCAGGTCACAGCAGAACCTGTTTGGCCACCTCACATGATCTGTGTCTGTGACAGGTGAAAGTTACAGTTTTAAGGTCACTCTTCATCTCATAAACTTAGATTCACGGAATGGTTTGGGTTGGAAGGGACCTCAAAGCCCATCCAGTTCCACCCCCCTGCCATGGGCAGGGACACCTCCCACCAGCCCAGGCTGCTCAAGGCCCCATCCAACCTGGCCTTGAACACCTCCAGGGATGGGGCAGCCACAGCCTCCCTGGGCAACCTGGGCCAGGGCCTCCCCACCCTCATTGGGAAGAATTTCTTCCTAATATCTAATCTCAATTTTCCCCTTCCAGTTTAAAGCCGTTCCCCCTTGTCCTAACGCTCCAGGCCCTTGGAAAAAGTCCCTCCCCAGCTTTCCTGGAGCCCCTTTCAGTCCTGGAAGATCACTATAACGTCTCCCTGCAGCCTTCTTTTCTCCAGGGTGAACAGCCCCAACTCTCTCAGCCTGTCCTCGTAGCAGAGGTGCTCCAGCCCTCTGATCATCCTGGTAGCCTCCTCTAGATCCACTACAACAGTTCCATATCCTTCTTATGCAAGGGATTCCAGAACTGGACACAGTATTCCAGGTGGGGCCTCAAGAGACTGGAGTAGAGGGGAACTTGTGGAACAGTTTGAAAAAAGAGGAAGAAGGATAGCAAAAATTCTGTTCTCCTTGGATGAAAACTCATGCTTGTTCCCTCTGCCTCCCTCCTCCTTCCCCTTTCTACAAGTTAATTACATCATGAATGAATATGAAATACTTGATCTTCCCTCCTGCAAAAAGAGGACTGATACAGAAACAATATGATAGGAACACAGCGTATTTCAAGGAAACAGATGTCTGATCCCACTGGCACATCCTCCTACCGGTTACCATTATCATTTCCTCTCTTTTTTACAACTTTGTCCTTCCAACATATCCATTCCCATACTTTGGGAGCACCTGTTCCAGCTTCCAGAAAGGCAGTCAACATAGTTGCCTTTCCTCTGTCATCCAGGGGCCAAGAAAACTGCTCTCCTCCCACTCAGAAAGGGGGAGGAACTCCCCAAGAAAAGAGCAAAGCAGCCTAACAAGTGAAATTACAAATACCCTGGCATAAATAAATCACACGTGGCCATGGCCCAAATGCAGGCTGAAAGGTGACAGCACAAAACCACTGACACTAATACTGACCACAAGAAACTCCAATGCCAGACAAGCCACTGCCTCATCAGCAATCAAACCCCCTGGGAACTGTGTACAAGTGGGACCTGACCCTGCAAGGCACCCATGAACCCACTTCAAACAACACCCACTGCTGCACAGAGACAAAGCCCCAAAAAGTGGGCACAGAGCACTCACTGTGTTATCAACATTCAGTCATGTTGGCTAACACAGACTACCTTATCAGAAGGACTCTCAACAGCATAATAAAAGGGAGGAGACACTCTGTCATCATGCATCCTAAAGGGCCCCTGAAGCCATTTATCCCTCTACAGCAAAGGTGGAATACAGATTCACTCTACAGCATCTCCCTATTTGAACATGTTGCCACCACCCCAAAAGTGTGCAGCTCTAACCCAGAACAGGATTTTAGTCAGAATGTTTAGAAACAGCCAAAAAGGAAAGGGGAACAGATGACACATGGAAGACATGTTAAAAAAAAAAAAAACCAGCTGTAGAGCTTGGGAAGATAAAGTGAGCAATTGACTTCCCATGGGACACAACCTGCTGGGAAACACTCAGGGAAGGTTTAGAGTTTGCCCTGGCAGACATTTTTAATGTTTGCCATTGCAAACAAAAGTTTCCTGCACAATTCTCAGTGTCAAATGGGTTTGGCTATCCAGAAACCAAGCACGCTTCAACAGCTGAGTGCTGCTTAGAAACAAGGGACAACAGGAAAGATCCAATCCAGCTGAAGGCCTCAAATTTAGTGTTTCACCCAGCTACCCAGGGCTGAATTCAGTCTCCCCTATGCTTCCAAAGGAAACCATTCCAAGAGACTTTTAATCAGATGTATCTTGGACAGTGTCCTATCACACAGTATTAAATCATAATATTAATTACTGTTTGGCCTCACAAATTCAAACAGCCATTGAATTTCATCACAAGTAGATAATTTGTATCTGTGGAAGACAGCACAGCTCAGAGATAAGAGTCATTTGCTACCTAAATGTTCAAAATAATCAAGCAAACACAAGATAATAGTTAAGAAAATTTCTAACATATACTGGCTACACAAAAGAAAACCCAGTCTCTGATGCATTTACTTCTATGATTAGCCAGGGAGTCATTGTTAATATAGTTTAAAATTTACCCTCTTCCTCCTATGCTCCCGTTAGTTTTTGAGAAATTTAAAGCTCACACACCAAAAGCAGATATGTTGGCTATAAAGATTTTCTCATATTACATTGGCCTAGGAGATGGAACCATCATGCAATCCCTTTGAGACCAGCTTGAATCCTCATCCCAGGAATGAGCTAAGATACTGGTTTAGCCCCTTCTTCATTGTTTCCAGTATTCCAACAGTTCTCAAATCACAGCTCTTCAGGCTGAGAGTCCACTTACCCGTTTTTCTTTGGGAAGTGTCTCTGGAAGTAGGAAGAAGATGAAAATTAAATCAGCTACAGCAAACATCAGTGCTACCAATGCTGAACGAAGATAGAAGACTTCTCCTTTCTCCGTCTCCATGGCCAGGTAAGCTCCAATCATAGGACCCATGGTAAAACCAAGGGAGAAAGCAACGCCAATCATTGCCTGCAGTGACACAACGAACACAAACACAAAGTTTTAAACAACAGTTTGCTTAGGTAACTCAGTTCTAACACAGTTTGGATGTCATGACACTCACCTTAAAGAAATGCAACCAGATACAGAACGTAACCACCCTGAGGATGCAGGGAGTGCAAGCAATGAGCACTACGTGTGAAAAACCCATTATTTCCAAATAACTGATTTTATTCGCTGTCTAGTCAGGAAAGTGCCAGGAACAAACTACTATGGGATTATGAGTGAAAGGAAGCTGGGAAGGGAAAGGATTGTCACCTTGGGGACTGCTCAGCCAACAGATCCCTCAGATACAGGATAAACTTTTGAAGTGTAAAACTGGAGACGGGAGGACAGCACCATGGTAGGAACTCATAAGGATGTATATAGCTTCTAAAAGTGCTTTGGTGATTTCTGTATTTAGGAATTTACGTTTCATAGAGAAAACAGGCTGAGAGACTTCCCAGAACAACCTGAATTTAGTGCAGGTACTAAAGAGAGTTTATTAACTCACTGTGAAACCACCACATAAGAAAAGACATAGAATCTGTACACACTGGATGGGAGCTTAAAAGAGCATTGATATCATTCATTAGCTATTACTGTGAAATCTAGAGCTTTCCTGTCCCAAGAAGCAGCTGTCCCATGTAGAGGCTTATAACAATCTGTTAGTAGAGGTTTGGACCCTCGAGATTTTTATAAGATATAAGATCTAACCAGTAATTCACCAGCAAAGTTTAGCCTGCAGGGCATTTCCATCTGGTCCATGGCCTTCTGGAAGAGCCCAGGGCAGTTGTTCACACTACGTGTGAGCCACCAGTTGTTCACACCACCTGGAGCCAATGCAGCATCCAAGGAAGTCAGAAGGCATGGTGCATGAGATTAATGGGTTGTTCTATAACTGGGTTCCAGTTACTAAAATCAGGCCATAAGACCTTTTGAATTCTAAGCTATTACGAGGATTACAGTTATCAGCAAGATTAACAGTTATAACACTTACAGAGGTAATTTTTCAACCTCTAGCGCAGCTGCATTTCACTTCTGGTAAAACTCATTGACACAAAAGGTCTGAGAGCTCATCAACAAAATAATGTGGCTTCTTTTCAGAGCCAAGGTAGCATATAAAATCATGTTTTCACTCAATCAATTAATACAGACTTGAGGAAGACATTCTGAAATCAATTAAAACCTCCCCAGCAAAGCCAAACATATACCCACACGTGTAACTCACCATGCCCTTGCTCCGTGCTTTTGGAGAGTTCAAGTCAGCAATTATAGCTGTGGAGAGGCTGACATTCCCTTTGCTTATTCCACCTATGATCCTGGAGAGAAGAAAAACACCAAAAGTCCTGGAGGCAGCCCATAGTGCATATGATGTTATCAAACCCACCTGCAGAAGCAAGAAAGGGTTCTTTACAAACCAGAGAAAACTTGATCTCATTTTTTCACGTTTCTCAGCTAAACATTCATATTTTTTTAACAATTAGTTGAAAAACACGTCTGATTATAGTGATATTGTACTATGTCTTGGACAGTGATTTAAAGAAGTAGAACCAAACCCATAAAAGCTGCATATAAATGTGAAATTACTAACAAAATTAGAAAAGCAAGGAAAATCTCAAGGGAGATAAATCAGTCCTGGGCACGAACCCACTTTTGTACATCCTGCTCTACTTGTTCTCACTTTCAGCAGTATTCCGAATTCAATACATTTCACAATCAACCATAAGCACACATGCTTATTTAATTCACTCTCCAGAAGTGTACAGGATAGGGGGATTTGTATATCATTTGCTGCCACATATGTATGCACTTGCTCTGCACTGCTTCTGTAATCAGAACCCCGTACTCCGACCAGCAGCAGAGCAAACTTTTTAGAGAATGTTCCTCTTGATAAGAGCCACATCTCACACTGTTATATAGCACTTCCTGATCAACAATCCCCAGGCTCTGTGAAACAGGTCAGGAAGTGATCAGTGCTCATTAGTCACTTGGGGAACTAAAATATACAGGGATTAAGACAAGTGTTTGTAAACAGAACATCTGAAGTCATGCTCCCATCCACAGGAGAAAAGGACTTTGGAAAATCCCATCCAGAGACAGCTATTTTGCTGTCTCCTATGTCCAATTCTGGATCTGGGAAGCTCAGCTGAAGTACCCATTTTGCTTTCAACTGGGTATTGAGATGGCACAACTCAAATCAGCATCAGACACATACCACTGTCATCAAGATGACAGGTCTTCTGCCCAAGCAGTCCGACACAGCCCCAGTGAGGGGAGAGGAGAAAAACTGTAGGATGGAAAAGATTGAGCCAATCAGACCTAAAAACAGAAAAAAAATTATATATCATTAGAGTTGCTGCCTTTATCTTATATACAGACAACCTGCTCCAGACCTACCGCTCCATTACATCCTTGAAAAGTATGCAGTTAGATGTGAAACTAGAGCTATAAAGAACAGCTTTGTCTCTGAAACTTCCCCACCTGCTAAACACAGAGTAACAAGCATAAACTGGATGATTTACTGGTTACTCCACTAGTGAGAAGAAGAGGTTTGAAACTCACTGGTTATAATGGAATGATGATTCTTCAATGCTTCCCCAGCTGACTGCATTAATTTCCTGCTCTTAAAGCAGAGGCAACACAGCTTTAATAGTCACAGTTCTTCTAAGATACTTTTGATTGTTTGAACCTGATTCTGTCACACTTAATTAGCTTTTCTTTCCTCATTATCATGGAAAAAAGGGACATAAGCACTGCCGTTAGTGAGGCACCCTAAGAGGCAGGAGTGATTCCAACAGTCTCCAAGAGCCTTTTGAAATCTGCCTCCAGATTCTCTGATCTTTAATTCCTCTTTTCTCTTGCCATTTCTAGCTTCACACACTTATTCATTTGCACAACACTCTCAACAAGCAGGCAAAAAAAATGTCTTGCTGTCACAGTTTTTCTCCGAAGAAAAAACTGGGTTATGTGTCTGATCATTCAGCTATTAAAGCTTCAAAAAGCAGAGGAAAGAGAATCCAGAAGTTCTGTTCCCATCAACTCTGAGGGAGGCAGGCTATTCACACTGAACACCTTGTGGAGAACAGCTGCTTGGGATAGTTCAAAAGCCAAAAGCATTGCGCAAAAATCATAGAATCATAGAATCATAGAACGGTTTGAGTAGGAGGCAACCTTGAAAGGTCATCCAGTCCAACACATCTGCAGTAAGCAGGGGCATCTTCACTGGATCAGGCTTCTCAGAGCCCTGCCCAACCTGACCCTTGAATGTTTCCAGGGCTAGCATCCATTGCCTCTCTGGGCAACTTTTTCCAGTGTTTCACCACTCTCACTGTAAAAAATTTCTGTTTCTATCTAGCCTGAATGTAGGGCCATTCAGGAGATAAGACACCTGCAGTGTAGGTCCACCCAAGAGACAGGGCCAGAGACAGCCCTAGAGACAAGGCTGTACCTACAGTGTGGCTCTGGCAAGGCTGAAATCCTGCTGGTGAACTGCTGGGCAGAACGTGTGTGGGTGAAAGCTGGTCACTGCATCTAAGTATTGGTGCCCTCAGAACCTTGACAAGGGCAGGAATGTTTCTGCCCTGAAGTGGGTGCAGTCTAAGCAAAAGATGAAAGAGCAAAATATATCCTGCACTGGGAAAAGCAACAAGATGTTCAAGATGATCTCAAAAGCATTTTTCCAGCCCTATGCTCCTTGTTGCAGATGAAGGCTGCAGGAAGACTGCAATGGCCTCTGTTTAACATCACAAATACAATGAACCTTTCCACCATAACCATTTAAGGTGCAATCAGACAAGATGGACTGACATAGAAGCTGACTACAACTAAAATGGCTTGTCCATCTTCCCCTGCTTCTACAGCCTTGGTCAATTCTCCAGTGAGCTAATTCAATTAATACAGCAGAAAACTCATCCAGGAGGAACAAAAAAGGAAAGAAAAAAGTTTTCTGCTGTTTTAGCAAATTAGGTGGCTCATTGATAAAAGCTCTCATCAAAGACAGGAGATGGAGTCAAATGTGACAGATACCAAGTTAATTCAGCCACCTTGTCTATACCCTCACTGCCTGTGGCTGCCAGGCAATTAGTGAACATTCCCATCACTATTCAATAATGCTTCTAAATACTTTTCTCTCAATATTTTTCTCTTAGAGAGAAAACAGCAAAGGGTACCCCTTTCCTTTCTGAGACAACTTGTCTAATTTATAGCATCTAAATTGGAACACACAAATATTTTCTTCAAAGGGCAGAAGAGTTAGTTGGACTCCTTTGGTCAGAGCAGGGAGGTTTTGACTTCCCTTGAAAGCAACTGAGTCAATTCAAGGGATACAACACTCCCAAGAGGACAGGACACAGTAGGAAAAAGGAAAGGCAATAAGTTCAACACCAGTGGGAGCTCCCAGCCCGTTATTTAAACAGAGTCTGAGATAGAGAGAAGGAACGAGGAAGAGGTGTGCAGCCAGGCCTTCAAGGAGACAGAAAGCAGGTTCTGAGGGATTGAAAAAAACTGCTTCCTACCGTGCCAAGCCAGTAATCTGACTGAAAATGAGCACAGAAACAACAATATGCCTGCAAGGACACTGTGGGAAAGGGGAAAACTGTTTATAAACTTTCCAATGTCTGTTTATCATAGTATCATAGAATGACCTGAGTTGGAAGGGACCCAAAAGGATCATCAAGTCCATCTCCTATCCCTACACAGGACACTCCCAACATTCACACTGTGTGACCGAGGGCATTGTCCAAATGCTTCTGGAATGCTGGCAGAATGGGTGCCATGACTGCTGCCCTGGGGAGCTGTTCCAGTGCTCCACCACCCGCAGGGGGAAGGACCTCTTCCTGATATCCAATCCATCCCTCCCTGGCACATCTTCCTGCCACTCCCTCCAGTCCTATCATGGGTCACAAGAGGGAAGAGTTAAACTCAAAAAACTACTGTTCTGTTAAATTCAAAAAACCTACTTTAAATAGTAATGATGCATTCACACTGGAATTTTAATAAAGTTCTGGGTTTTTTTTAGTTTAACAGTTTTTTGCTTACTTTGGGGGAGGCCTCAGCTCACTAAAAGGAGAGGGTCTAGACATTTCCAACTAAAATTAGCCCAGACACCCTCACACCTTCATACTTTGAAATCCCAGTTTCCTCACAAGTCTCTAGATTGCAAGGAGCCAAAAGAGTTCCTGAAGTGTAATCTGACACACAAGCTGCTGGATTTCCTGCACTTCCAGTGGAGCTCTCCCACACCAGTGTCATACTGATGGCAAATGCTTCTGGACCCTGTAAGTCAGCAGCTCTCCTGCTTTTAATAGGATTAATCAGATTTAGAAGCAATGCTGCACTACAGCTGCCCAGCAGGGAGGTGAGACTTGAACTCACAAGCTTCTAATTCCAGTGTTTCCTACTGATTGATGTCCCTTCTTGAGTGGATCTGTTGAGAAAGGAGAGTAATTTCTGTGACTGTGCAGGGTCCAGCACTGCAGGCTCCTGACCCTCAGCTGGCAATCTGACAGTAATGAACTGCAGGCCTGTATTCCTGCAGCAATCTGTAGAACAAATTGGGCGAGATCATAGAATAACTCAGGTTAAAAGGGACCTCTGGAGGTCACCTACTCCAACCACCTGCCCATAGGATCAGCTATGAGGTCAGACCAGATTGTTCAAGGTTTCATCCACTTAGGTTTGACAGAGACTACAAAACTTCTCTGGGCAACCTGTTCAATTGGCCATCTTCACTGTGAAGAAGTTCCTCGTTTCCAGTCTGAAACTCCCTTGCTTCTGCTTCTGCTCGTATTCTTTCCCTCTCCTACCACACACCCCAGTGAAATACCTCACTGCCTTCTCAATAACCTCCTCAAAGGTACACGAAGGGTGCTGATAGCTCCAGGTTGAACAAGCCCAGACTCCCCAGGCCTTCTGTCTTCCTGCCCTTCTGCTGAACTCGTTACAGTTTATGGTTGTCTTTATTGGACCAGGGTGGAGGGGCAGAACTGGTTGCAATGCTCTAGATGTGGTCTAACAAGTGCTGAGTAGAGGAGGACAACTGCTTCCCTCAATCTACTGGCTCTGCTTCTGTTCATACGCCCAGGCACTGTTGGTGCTTTGCTGCTAGGGTGGTTCATCTCAGCTTGCTGCTCACCAGGACTTCCAGGGCCTTTAGAGCAGAGCTGTGCCCCACCAGTCAGTGCCCAGTCTGTATCGTTGCAAGGGACTCCTCCTTTCCAGAGGCAGGACTTTGCATTCACCCTTACTGAATTTCCTAAGGTTTCTGTTGTCCTATTCCTCCTGCCTGTGTAGTTGTCTGAAAATGACAGAGATCGGGTTGGCCAACTCTTCATTGCTATCAGTGTGATGAAACCAAAACAATTTACAGCCTACTATGAGAGACATTTTCTGTGTTATTTAAATCTAAATCCAGTAACAGACAAATATGCTTTTTGTATTTCTTGTCATTTTCCTCATCATTCCTCACATCAAAACTTCAAATAATTGGAAAACAACACTTTTTTTTTTTTTGGTCTGTTGGCTTGTTTGTTTAATTTCCATACCTCCAAACAAGACACTGTTGTATTTCCGCTCTGGAGGCATCCCCACCATCACTGCAAACCAGTCCACACCACGTTGCAATGACAAATAGAACCCATCCTGCAAAACAGACAGCGGGGAAATAGAAGCACGAAGACAGTTTCTCTGTTCATTTTCAAAGACAGCATCAGAACTTACACGAACAAGAGACAATGTTAGATGACTCCTTCCCTCCTCCTTCCCCCATGGAAAATTTCCTGGCTGATCAGTTGGCATAGGCTAAAACCAGCTTCAATTGTGAATGCTAGCAGGCAGCAGATAATTGGGTGTATGTATTTTGGTAGGGGCATGTCTGAATTTGAACTTTTTTAAATCATCAGGCCTGCTGCTTGCTAAATTCTGAACGAAATGAAAGTGGCACGTTCTGAATCCTTCAATTAATAAAGTAACATGAGAAGCACTCGATTCCTGTGCACCCTATTTAGACTGGGAGAACCAGGGGATTGTAGGTCCAGAAAGAAGAGGTGGTGTGAAAAACAATAGTTCCTGAAAAGAGGAAAAAGTCTTGAAAAAAAAAAGGGGGCCCAAAAAAGAAGGCGAAGATCTTGGCTATAGGAATTTCACTGGAAGTAGGGGAAGATACTGGAGGTCAGAGTCCATACTTCGGGTTAGAGATAGGATTGTGAGACAGACAAAACCTACAGTTGCAGTGGAGTGGGGTAGGAAAGGGGCTACGAGACAGAGCTGTGGGCTGCAAAAATAATTCTCCCCTGACGGTATCTTTGTCTTGTCCAGCAACACCTGAGAGGTAACAGCAAGCAGCTGCACGGCAGGGAACCAACACAACTTTCTGCCCTGCACTCCCAGAGCAGCAGCTGGCTCCCTGCTCAGAATGGAAGCTGAGACCTAGGAACAGGATGCTGTGGGTAGGATCAAGCAAGTGTGAGAAATACTCAAGTAGGGTAAAAGATTTTATCTCTTTGGTCTTTAGACAAACCTCAGTATGCAGATCCATTAGGGATATTCGTTTACTCTGTCTCACTAGCAACAGCAGTGTTGCCACAAACATACTGGTAATTATCAGGACTAGCCCCTAAGAAACACCTGAATGTTCTCCAAAACAAATCCCTCATTTTAATGAAAAAGCAATAGGGAAGAGTCTCATGTAGGTTCACACACAAATTCAGTCCATGCACCATTGTGCTGGATATTATTATTCTGCCTACAGCTATTAGGTTTGCCCCATGGCAAGGGATTTTTCTTCTGTCCTTCCTTAAAGATCTCATACTTAAAGTTTTCAGCAGGCTGACTTTCCCCCTGCTTACCTCTGTCTGGCTGTAATAATCAAGAATGGAAGGAAAAAGTGGCAAGATGAGAGCAAACCCCAACAAGTCAATGAAAAGTGCCAGGAAGACAGTTATAATAACACGGCTACAGTTCTGTTCTTGCTTGTCGTTGATGGAGCCGCTGCTGATCACTCTCTCTCGCAGGGCCATGTTCCCAGGTGCTCTGCTTCTAAAAAATTACATTTATATCCAGTCAACAGGAGGAAGCACTCTGCAGGTCTTTCATTCTGATTCATTCTTGCAGACTTCACCAAAAAAAATACACTATGGCTATATTAAGCTACCTGGTTTTCAAGAGAAAAGGAACCTCAGCCCTCTAGTCTTAGTTATTAGCTCAGCATTCGCTTGCAACAAGAACAGGCTTTAAGGGCCTATCTTATTATATAACTGTAATAGAAGCACTCTAAATAAAACACAGAATTAACAAGGATTTAGTTTGTAATTTGTAAGTAATGCTAATACAACTTTCCTAAATGTTTTCAACTCAGCATTAGAGTAAAATAGATAAGAAAGGGCACTCTTGTTTTGAATATCCACATTCGAGTAACTTGTGCCTTCAAGATTATTTATGTCTTCAGTGTATACTAGAAATGACTAAAGTAATAACAATTTAGAAAAAAAAAGGCAGACCCAGACCTCCTAACTATTGCAGGAATACTGTCTTCAAGACAAATCCTGGAATAACAGCAACTCTAGAAACAACACAACAAAATCTTGAAATTCCTTTTGTTTTCTGGATGACAGCCACTGACAGGTTATACAAGTTGGTGCATCAAATGATTAGGCAGTGTTTTAGTTTGTCAGAACTATGAGAACTATCAACTTTCTTTGATAATACTCTAAAACTGTCTTAAAGACCTAAACAAGGATGCAGGTCGTATCCGGTTCAGTATTTAACAAACACAGAAGTCTGTTCATATTCTGAAAAAACCCTAAATTTCAACAGATATCAAGGAAGAATACACAAACCATGAAACTCCAAACTTCACATTTGTAAAACATGCCAGTCATAAACAATCACATTTGCTGTCCCTTATACTGCAAAAATCCATTTGTTGCACTATAAGTGTAAAAAAAGGAGAAAGAATTTCATCCAACAAAGTCAATCAATACCAAAATAACCACTGACTTTGGTAAGTCAGGACTGAAAACACAGCAATTCTTAATATAAATTCTATTCCAGACAAGACATACCATATCATGTACAGAAGGCACTTGTGCATATAACAGCATATTACACTAATTGAAGACCATAATGCTTTAAGCTCAGTAAGAAATATTATTGCAAAGTTCCCTTAACTGTGGATCTAGTTTACTAGCACCAGTATTATTAAAGTTCACACACCACGAGTAACCATGGAAGGGGGCCACTTCAAATCCATTTATTAAACTCTTAGCTTAACACTAAGCAAACAGAGTAGTTTGGTTATGTTCAGGATCTTTTTATTTAAAATGATAATTCACCATTGCTAAAAATATTTAACATGATTTCTTTGCCCAAATGATAAAAGAGCATCTGGAGCCAAAACAACCATTCCTTTAGATAAATCCTCCACAGTCCTAGGTCTGCCCAGCCAACAGCTGAGTGATGGGTTCATTGTGGCAGATTTTATATTGTTTTTCCTCACAATTCGTTTATTCATCCACTGAATTGTATGAACAAGCTGAATTTTATTCCAGGGTTATTTACACAGGGTAACACCCTTTACACCTTACCCTCATGGCCATTTTGACTGGCGTGTGGCTTGAACCTATTGATGGCAGCACTGACCTTTCATTCAGCTCCACTTTTGGTTCTGTGGTAGCAATTTCCCTTACGCACTATCCCAGGGTACTATGTGTTTCTGCCTTTATGCTCCATCAGTTTTGTTGCTCAAACCTCTCCATATTTTTTGCTTGGCAGGAAGCATTTTATGGATCCTGGCATCCCGTCAGCAAAAACAAAACACTTCACCTCTACCACGACACTTAATTTCTGTGAGACACGCCTGAGGTGGGGGAGGATCTTCAGTTTAGGGAAGCTGTTTCTCTGGACATCTGTGTCGCTGACACTCAGCTCTGCCTCAGCTCTCCCCAGGCATCCTCTTAGGACTCCTGGGCTGGGTCGCATCTATTCAGCCCTTGAACCTGTGGTGCTGGGCAGGGCTGGGGTTCAATGCCAGGCAGGGATGAGGTTTGATGTTGGGCAGGGCTGGAGGTTTGATGTTACACAGTATCACAAGGTTGGAAAGGACCTCTGAGATCACTTAGTCCAACCTATAACCCAACACTAACACCAACACTAACACCAACCCATCATCTAAACCATGGCACTCAGTGCCTCATCCAGTCTCCCCTTAAACACCTCCAGGGTCGGTGACTCCACCCCCTCCCTGGGCAGCCCATTCCAATGGCCAATCACCCTTTCAGTGAAGAACTTTTTCCTGACATCAAGTTTAAACTTTCCCTGACCAAGCTTGAGTCCCTGCCCTCTAGTTCTGCCACTGGTCACCCGAGAGAAGAGACCAACCCCTGCCCGACCACAACCTCCTTTTAGGGAGTTGTAGAGAGCAATGAGGTCTCCCCTGAGCCTCCTCTTCTCCAGACTAAACAGCCCCAGCTCCCTCAGTCTCTCCTCGTAGGGCTTGTGCTCCAGCCCCTTCACCATCTTCGTTGCCCTCCTCTGGACACTCTCCAGCATCCTGACATCTTTCCCAAACTGGGGGGCCCAGAACTGGACACAATATTCAAGGTGAGGCCTGACCAGTGCCGAGTACAGGGGGACGATAACTCCTCTGGTCCTGCTGGCCACACTATTCCTGATGCTGGCCAGGATGCCATTGGCCTTCTTGGCCACCTGGGCACACTGCTGGCTCATGGTGAGCTTCCTGTCCACCAGCACTCCCAGATCCCTTTCTGCCTGACTCCTCTCCAGCCACTCTGTCCCCAGTCTATGTTGGGCAGGAACGGGGCTGGGTACTGGGCAGGGCTGGGGGGCGATGCTGTGCCTCTCAGGAAGGGATCAGCCCCGAAGCTGGCCCTGTCCTAACGCACCAACAGATTTCTCATCTGCCAGCAGGAAGAATTCCATCCTTCCGCCGTTTTCTCACCACCCCTTCCTCCCTCTGGAATTCCCCAGACCCAGCTTTACCTGCTGTGCCTTGGGAAGGCTCCTTCGACTCCTTCACAAAGTCCCGATTCGGGTCAGGACGGGTTTCAATGGGGGAGGGGGGGAAAAGGCAAAAAAATAAGAAAAAAAAAGGGAAAACCCCCCAAATACCAAAAAAAGCCATTTCCCAGGCAGCCAGAGGGAAGGGGACGGGCTTGGGGCGACGGATGCGGTGTGAGCAGCGAGGTTCCCCGCCCGCGCGGGCAGAGCCGAGCCCGCACCGCCCCCCCCCACCTACCGCTCCTCGGGGCCGAGGGCGCTCCCCGGGGATGCTGCGGCTCCTCCCCGGCCGCCTTCCTGTTCCGGCGGGGAACGCCGCGGCTCCGCCGCCCCGCACCGAGGGGGTTTGACCCCGGCTCGAGGGAGGCGCCCGGGCGGGGCCGGAGGAGCCGCGGCGGAGCTGGGGCCGCGCCCCGGCACAGCCGTCCCGTGGCGAACCGTGCAGTCGCTTGGCTGCAAAAGCCCTTGGGGATGATGGAGTCCAGCGGTACCTGTCCAGTCACTAAACCTCAGCGCCCCAGCTGCCCGTCTTTTGGACACCTCCAGCGATGGGGATTCTACCACCCCTGGGCAGCCTCTGCCTGACAACCCTTTCCGTGAAGAATCTCTCCCGATGTCCAGTCTGAACCTCCCGTGGCACAACTTGAGGCCATTTCCTCTCCTCTTGTCATCTGTCACTTGGGAGAAGAGACCAACACCCACCTCTCCACAGCCTCCTTTCAGGCAGTTGTAGACAGTGATGAGGTCTCCTCTCAGCCTGCCCTTCTCTAGGCTGAACAGCCCCAGTTCCCTCAGCCACTCCTCAAAGGACTTGCTCTCCAACCCCTTCTCCAGCTTTGTCGCCCTTCTCTGGATGCGCTCCAGCCCCTCAACGTCATGTACTGAGAAGCCCAAAATTGAGCACAGGATTCAAGGTGCAGCTTCCCCAATGCCGAGTACAGGGGCACAATCACTGCCCAGGTCCTGCTGGCCTCGCTGTTCCTGATACAGGCCCACTTGGGCACAGGGCTGTGAAAACACACTGGCTCCAAAGGGAAAGAGATGCTCTTTTGTCACAGCAGCAGTTCGCTGTGGGTTTGATAAGTGAGAGTTTCCTGGTCTCTAACAAACAGAAAAAGGCAGTTGCAAAAGATGTAACTGTTCCTAAAACAAACTGCTCTCTTTAAGTAGTAAGGGTTTTAGCACAGAGAGCATGAATAGATTTGCACTGCTCTGTGATCCAGCTGTGCCCAGCTGCCTCATTGAAGTGTGAGTACATCATTACAAGTGGACTGAGCACATCTGTCTCCGTAAATATCTAAGGGCCAGCCAACAAAGTGTTTAAAGCAAATTAATGCAGGTGGTGAAAGGACTTCTGCTTCAAGGTACTACAGTCCTGGCAGTGGTGTGGATTTATCAGTACTAACACCTGGATGAGGACATTTACTCAACACTGATATCTCTGTCATGGATTCCCACACTGACTAGATGTGGAGGACCTTATCCAAGTATGACATCAGGATAAGGTAGCAGCTAGATCAAATAGTGAGCTACAACCTGAGCATTTTGTCTACTCGGTTTGATGTGAGCAGAGGAATTTGATAGAGATGGTACATGGTCTGAAAACTGAACATTACATAAGGATTGTTGCTGACTTGGAGGCAGACTTCTGCTTTGAGGTACTCCAGCGTAAGCGTGAATAATCATTTAATACCTGGAAAATACATGTAAGTATATTCTTCTGCCTCTGAATCATTGTATAAAACCAACAAAGTATCATCAGAATTCAGATGTGTTTAAAAAATCCCCACAAATCCAGCTCTTCCTGTTGTTACACCTACCAGCCTGAAGCTTTCCCAGATCACTGACCAGCTGTGTTATTGCACTCAACCATGTCATACAATCCTGCATGTGAACATGCTGTGCTGTAGAACCACACAGGTCATTGCCCATCCCATCCCAGTGAAAGTTCAGTCCAAAAACCTTGCAGGTCTGACAGGTAATAACTTAAGTGTGGTTTTTAGATTTCATTTATTAAGGTTAATTTTTTTTCTCCTATCAGTCTTGGTTTTTTTAGCTCAAATTAATGCCTCTTCCACTCTGGCTTTTACTTCCTTGCTTGGTTGCTAAAGATCAACAGTGTTAACTCAAACAACAGTATCTTAGTATTTTATACTCAGCATTCATATTGTGTGGTTCAGACCTAATTTACTGAACAAAAAAAAACCAAAACCCCTTACAAATAACCAGTCATTTAAACTATGCAAGATGCAATCCATTTAAGACTGAAAAGTTTTGTCAGTCCTCTGTCTTAGGACAAGTGACAAAACGGGGAAGATCAGAAGCAGACAAACGATCATGTCAGTGAACACCCTTCGTAACAGTGCAGTCCCAGGGGACTGCTGAGCTCCTCTGCACCTTCTCATAAACAGAGAATGTGCCTGTTTAGCTCAGCCAACAAGCTCATGTCACAGACCACAAGGAGCACATCTTCCAGGAAGGTTTTGGCTCCCTGAATAAACAGCACCTTGCAGCCGCAGATTGTGACTAATGCCATTACGATAAAGCTGCCAAATGTTTTATGTCATAGCGTTTGTTAATCTTTTCCAAGTGCCCAGAAGGCACTCTAGAGGAAAGCAGCCCCACCAGTTCCTATGGCTGAACAGGCTGAGACAACAGCCTCAGCCCAAAAAAGCTGCAGGAGCTCCATTTTTGCTTTACAATCCACTCTACCTGCTGAGCTCCAGCACAGCCTCAGCTCCTCCGTACAGCAGAAGCGGAGGGCAAAAGGTGATGGCTTAACACAGAATATCCTTACACCATGGCAGATGATAACTTCTGCAAGACATGACTGAGAATATCAAATTGCATGTCAGCTTTCAACTGACAACCGGAAGACCCAACTGGTGAGGAAGCATTTTATGCTGTCATAAATACTGTAATTTATGCAATTTCCAACTGAACAGTTTTATTCTCACCCTATTCTTTACAGTATTCATATTTGGGGTAGCTATTCTCTGGGATAGCTGATGCTGACAGGTAAGTTACCTTGAACTGTAGCTGAACTAAAGGCAAAATGGTAATTTTCCTTTTTTTGTGTTCCATGGCTTGATTGTAGTTACAGAATAGCTCCCTTTCTTTTTGGCTAATTAATAACAGACTCATAACAGATCAGAGATGTGTCAAAAGGCCTGTTATGGCCACTCCTGGTTTAACAGCAACACAGAGATGTGAGAATAATTAGTGGATGTGCTTGTGGTCAAGAAACTCCATGCGAAAGGATTTGCTGACTCTTGAGCTTGTCTAAGCCTTTTGTAGTCCAAATGCCAAGACCCTCCTACCACCTTCTACCACAACAGAGAACCACAACTGCCAAAACTATCAGATTATACTGACTATTCAGCTGAAGTAAGACTAGATAGTCCTGCTTTCTTAGTCATGTAAAATACTAGATGCTAAGCATCACCATTAATCCCAGGTTTATAATATTAAATCTGATTTTAAATATACAGTAAAATTCATAAAAATGCACAGTGATTTTCACTCAAGTGTGACTGCAAACACAACTACTCTCAATCTTGCATTCCAAAACAGTAATGCAAGTTTATAAACTGAGGTTTCCCAGTCCTTTATCTTTTTCCATCAGCACTGCAAGATATCCCTTCTCATTCTTGTCCCAAAAAACCTCCTGTTCCAAAAACACTCTCATCCCATCTTAGTTGTCTCTCTCTTATTTCTCTCTTACCTCCCCTACTGAGGAATAACAAGCTGCAAGAGGCATCAAAATTCACTGCCCCAGAATCTAAGTGCAGCGGTCAGCCTCTCTGTGATTCTAATTCCCTGCTGGGTAAATCCTCTGAAGGTAATTGCTGTTGGAAAAATAAGGTCAGATAAACAATGATACTTTTTTAGTTTATTTGTGCAAAGGAGAAATTGACTGGGACTGAAACCCCAAACTGAAAGTGCTCATTTTTAGCATGAAATAGGAAGTTATCTGCTTCCTCATTATTTCAGTTGTTAAGTTCTTGGCTTGAACTGTGTAAAAAGTTTTGGTTTTAAAGATTTTTTTTTTTAGAAACAATCCATACTGTGCTAAATGGCAGTAAAAGAGGAGGTTTATTAATTGTCTGAGATTCCTTTGAAGTTTCAGAAGATGTCTGTACTGATTTTGGAAAGGTTAACTGAAAATACATTTGCTTTCAGAAGCACAAATGGATTTCAAAAACAGAAATTTTACTAATTTTTGTACCATGAGTATCTCCCTCATGTATACTTTGTATCCAGCTTATTTTAAAACTGAGTACAACTGGTTTTGCAAGCCAAAAAGCTGGTAATAGCCACACATTACTTGCATTGGTGCACTGAGATACAATAAAAGAAGTTTTCTTCAAACCTACATATGTAGGTAAACCTTACTTGACAAAGGTAGTTCTGTCATTACTTTAAACGCAAGGCTTAAGTGTTTCAGCTCTCTCCTCCTAGTTTCAGTCCTGATTCCATTATGAGTCTCAAACAAAAACACTGAACAAAGGCAACATTCTAAGTCAGTCTGGAAATATTCAGGCCTAAGTGTTAAATCAGATTTACTGCCACCACTTAACTCTTTCTTCCCAAAGAGTAGTGCGTTACCTGTTGGCCAAAACGCAAAGATCAGACCTAGAATAGTGTTTGAAAACATAAGTTTTGGGCTGCTGTTTGATTTGTTTGCTTTTGTGAAGAACCATGGCCGTTTGTCCATTCTTTATAGGATGTTCTTTATAGTTTGTTCTTTAGTCTGAATTTGAAGCATAATTACAAATTTCATTTTCATTAAGAGTTTTCCAAGAAATTATTGCAATTTTCTTCCATGCATCACAATTGTCACCAATCATCAAATAGTTAGGTTAGAGTGAATACCTGAATTGTGAACCTAGTTCAGGCTATTACCTTTAAATAACTGTGATGCTCTTTGTCTCACTGCAATGTTTCACTAATATAGTATACATATAAAAAAAATGTTAATAGTATTTACTAGCTCTATTTGAAGAGCAGATGTTTTCCAAGGTCACGCTGGGCATTATCAGTAATTAGATCTACATGGTAAAATAAGTGGAAGAGTTAAGGATTTCACTGTTCACTTAAATCAGACAGTGAGGAATTCAAGTTAACCACCCTAAACTATTAACTTACTGGAGAGATAAATGGATGTACAGCTTTAGCAAAGGACTCCTGCTTGAAAGTCAATTCCATCATTCCATTGAATATATGAATTAGAATGCCCCAATGCTACAAACTAATTAAAAAAGTTACTGCTTAAATTACAAATATACTACTATGAGAGCTGCCTGCAATTATTCAACATTAAAACGGTAACAAAAGGCTTCTGCTGTACAATTTTTTGTGTATGTGTAGTTCAAGTTAGACTAAAACCTGGTCACATACACTGAAGAATTCTGATTATTCATCCAAATAGTCTCTATTATCAAAATAAATAGAAGCATACCACATACAAAAGTGTTGCTTTTATTTTCTTTAGGAAAACCTGTGGATTCTTCCAAAATGCAGGTTCACTTTTTCAGACAGGGCTGATGATGTTGTCTCCTCGGAAGGAATGCATCCAAACAATGCAATTACAATCTGTTCAAAAGGCATAGGACTAGGGTATTTTATTTATTAAAAAGTTTCCTGCTGCACATTGTTCCAATTAATTCTTCCCTCTTTTCCGTTTCATTGCTTTCCATTCACCTTCCTGTGTAGCAAGGCTACCAAGTAGCTCTTTCACTTTTCTTTTTCTGGCTGAGTCTCTGCAAAACAAACAATCAACATATAAAATATTTCAGAAACATTATTAGTAAATAATAAATAAGTATATTTAGACAAAAACTATTAAGTTCTGAAAAGCCACCCCCAACTCTTAAAAGCATCTGAATCCTCTTAAACTGAAATGAAATGCAAAGAAATGAAATGAATGAAAATGCAAAGATGAAAACAATGTGGTATCTGTTGAAAAGACATGGTTTTCCCCAAGTTGTCCAATTTTATTAATTGAAGTTTAGTATCATCGATCATAATTACCAGTCTTGGCATGCAGCAAAGAAATGAACACGCAGCAGAACAACTCCCAAACTGGTGCTGAAACAAAGGTTACATTACCTCTCCATGATTTCTGAGAGTTGTGTTCTAGCCAGAAACTGGTTATCTTTCCGAATCTCACGAATGGCTCCTTTAAGTTCACGTTTGTGCCTCTGAATCAACTGCTTTCTTTCCTGCTCCTTCTTGCTGCCTGCCTGCTTTCTTCCAAACTCTAAACTGAAATGAGAATGTATGTGTGAGCACAGAACAATTTATCAAAACCAACTTTTCCGTGTTTATAAGGAGTAAGGTTTTGTATGAATACTCAGTACTTTAATTCCTGCATATTATTTGCAAAATAAGGATCTGTCCAACGAACATAGTGGAAAAACATTCAGACCTTTTAACTACATGTCATCATCATGAAAATAACAAACAGACATTTACACTTCAGTCGCCCATACATAGCCTGCATTTTGAATGGACTGAAAAAGATAGAGTAAAAGAATGAAAGATGTCTGGAGAAAGATAGAATCTCCCAAAAGTACTTCAAATTTCTGCAGACTTTCTCTGTGGGTGAATTCTACAGCAAAAGTCTGACCAGTTACTTGGGGATGAACGTGTATGACAAGGGAAAGCTGTCCTCTTCCATTACCAGAGTAAATAAGGCAGACAATTTATGTCCCTGTGGATAACTAACACGGCTAAACAGGTCAGCAGCAAATATAAGGCAAATGTCTGAATCAGAATATTGTTCCATTATCAACAAAACCAAATTAGTGTTATTAAAATTTGATTCCAAAACAGAATACAAATAATGCACATGATCATTGCAAGCTCTGTAAAAAAGTGGAAAAAAACCCCATGTTTTTTGTCATTGCTACTGTTGTAAGGTAGAAAGCTGCTTGGTTGGGGGGAAGAGAGGAATGGGGTAAGTAAGAATGTTTAAAGGAGCATTTAGTCTGACTGATTATTTGGTATGATCCAAGATGCAGAGTACAGGAAGACTCTGCCTTATCTTTTGCACCTATCAAGCAGTGCTTCCCCTTCAGTACTTTCACCATCCATCCTTACCTTCACATAGTTCATATACATATGAATTACTCACTGGTGTTCTTCAGACCAGTGCTTGACAGAGCACTTTGTAAAGTATCTGACTAGATATAAAAGCAATCTCTTTTCATCTTGAAATTTATTAATTTACAATTGATTATACGGGCAAGACATGATTGGTGCTACTTCTTCCACAAGAAAATCTTTGCTCTATTTCTTAGAATTCCTCCTTCCTTTTCCTTTCCCCCCCTACCACCCAAGTGGCTGGTCCCCTGTGATTTGTGCACAAAATGTAGCAGAAAACCAGTTGTCTATTTTATGTACTGTTTTCCAAATCCTTCTAGCTTGCTGAAAATGTTCCTTTGCATCAAGCGTTGCTTTACTTACACTTTCACAATTTTAGGTGTGTACTGTTTCAATGGCACTGGCTTCTTTTTCTCACATACCAATGGGGTATAGCGTTTTACTTTGTTCTCTATCTCTTTCAGAGCACTGTGATACCATTCCTGAAAATACAAATTGAATTACAATTTTAAAAGCGTTATCAAAGACACCATAATTCAGAAAATACCGTAAATTGAATCAACAGGAACATTCTCTCCATACGTTCTCTTTCCAGGAAAAATCACTGCTATTCATTAAGACATTGCTAACACTGAAATGCTGTAAGCCTTCCAGGCTAGATAATTATTAAACACTTCTGGAAGTTTATTAAGATGGGATCATGGACAATAAGAAAGGTCCGCAGGTAGTTTCACCTAATGGAGGAAGAACTAAGACTAAAGCCAGTTTAACTCTGTCTTTCAGGGTTATTTTTAAGAATGATTGTTCATTTTGTTTATTTTGACAGCAAAAAAATATAGGCCATTTTACATCACTTGTGTTACAAAATCTTGCTCTCTAAAGATATCTCATGATGCCTTTTTGAAGAAAAGACAATTCTGCTATATTCAGAAGAGATAGATTAAAAAATCTGAACCTCATGACTAGACAAATAAAGAACCTCCCTGTTTCAAGCAAGGTAGTTATACTTGGTTCTTGTTTCTATAAGCACAGATGAAGATCACAGAATTTCCTAATAATAACACAGTTATATCAGTTCATTCTTGAGGAACACACACCTGTAGTTGTTCAGGATATTCATTCACTGGCACATGTTGTGTAAGAAGTATTTGGACAGGGCGCATTATCTCATGGAACGATGGTAAAGACTCATACAGAGCTGCACATTTTTTAATAAGGTCAAAACACAGGGCTAGACATGACAACCTGTTAAAGGACAAAAGCATGTCACAATTTCACTTGCAAAACTGTAGTGGATTTTCAAATAAAATGAATGAATTTAATTAAATTTAGAAGCATTAGCAGCATCTATTATTAAGAACGCCTGACAGAACCAGTCACAAGGCTGTTTCTAGTTGTTAACTCAGACTAAAAATTCCACTTTCCTACTATAAGCAAATACCCAAGAAATTCATTAGCAACAAATCTTTGTGTTAGTGCATAAGCCATGCTGTGTCTTTGCCACTTCTGCAGAGTAAGAAGTTTTTATACAGGTTTTAAAAGTGTACTGGTTCTGAAGTTCAAAACCTTCTTTGAAAAAGAATTAGTTATTTTGGTTTTTGGTTTTCTTGTTCAGCAGAAAATCCCACTACTCCTATTTTTACTCCTAAAGAGCACTGTCACTGAAATTACCCAAAAGATGGCCAGGGACTTCTTCTGCTCATATTCCTTACATACCTGATATGATTCATTTCAGTTCTGCTGGTTTCCTTTAATCGAGTCACAGTACTCAATGGCAGATTTTGCTTCTGCCAACTTTCCAGATCCTGCTTATCACACACCAAAAGCAATTCCAAATTTTTCCCCACTGGTGTGAATGGATGCACCACAGTATATCCTAAAAACCAAGAACAATAATCATTAATGGGATCAATTCTATGCATTCTCCCTGAAAGAAGAAAAAACAACTCTTTATTTTACATTTTCAGTCACGATGCCTTAAAAATACTTCATCATTATTAGACTTTTCTGAAATGATGGAAAACACTGGATGACAGACACAATCATAGGTATGCACTGGGAAAGAGAAGACACACAGGTACGTGTCTGCCCTGTGGGGAACAGGATGCCCAGTTAAATTGCCAGTGAGGATGGAGTATTGGCTATGCCTGAGAGGAAAGGGCAGGTGAGTACAAGGCTCTGAGTAGAAAGTGGGCAAGCAGCACAGTGAGCTGGAGCAGGGAGAGCCCACAGCTGCAGTACATCACTGAGCCTCTCCCATGACCTCTCAGCAGAAGCCCTCAGATAAACACTGCAGAGTCCTCTCCCACTCTAGCTAAGCAGTTTTAAAACAAGAAGAGCAGGGAACACAAAAAGCATACTGGGTAGGGCACACAGAAACTACTTAACAATCACTCTGCTAGATAAGCTGATCAGTGTAATGGTACTTGTAGAGCAACGTGAGAGGTGCATCTAAGGAATTCCATGGCCAACAGAGAAAATAAATTGCAGTCTGTGCTGCATTTTTTTTTTCTTCTTGGTTTCCTTAAACCCTGAAAGCTTGCAATGGAACTTTTGAAATAAAAAAACCTCTTTTTCAAACTGAAATTTCAGATTATTTACATACTCTAGAACCTGTCTCTTTACAGACAGGCCAGAAAACAGGATGTTTACATAAAGATTAATAATGTTTGAGATCCAAATTTGTGAGAGACTATGAGACGTACAGACATATGCAAGAGTTGGAACTAAGATACATGACGTGCTTTATCTGCTTAATTTGTAAGAGGACAGCAGACCGCATCAACAATTCCATTAGCTAAGGCTATCAATGATGACAATTCCTCCCCACTCCCTCCATCTTCAGCATTTCTCCTTTTTTAAGATAATAATTGTTTTCTTAAGTCAAAAGCAGACTGTATTTCAGTCTTTTATGAAGCTATGTTTCATATATCGCTTCATGTGAGAAATTTAAGGAACAAGCTCATAAAGTTATAACAGTAAGAGCTAGATTTGCTGATTCTACTTATTGTCAAAATTGAACTCAAATAAACTGTTTGGAGTGACAGTATATCAACATTACAGAATACTGTGCTTCTGACCTCTTCTATTGAGCTTTTCCTAACTGCTAACAGAAAACAACACTGTGCATATTTAACTAGTGCAAAATCATTAACAGAAATACAAGGAAAATAAAAAGAGGTTAACACTTGATCAACAATTACCACTAAATATTTTAAAATAGTTTATCTGATTTTGCAGAATCCTGTATTTTAAGTGAACCAAACCACTTTGTAGATCAAATATTCCTAAGAGAGTACACAAAGGAGAAAATACTTTCAGTACTATGTAACCCACCCACTCTGTAACCTCTTCCCAGCTCCTTCTAAGAGTTCAGCTGTTGGTGTTCTGAGAATCCAGGGCTTAGCTCTGATGTAGCCCAGCTGTGTAACCTTGGCTCACACTTCAGAGGAAACTGCTAAGCTGTGAGAAGCAGCTGGGAGAAAGTCTGTAGGGTACAGCCATACAGGATAATAAATGTGAAACTGTAGTGCTGGGCTTGTTGAGAAAAGGGATCACTAGCAGCTTAAGAATTGAAAAAAAATTTAAAAATGCCAGCATGGAAAGTCATAAAAATCCTACAGGAAAAAGAGGGAGCTGCAAGACAACAACTAACTACTAGTGAAGATGTACTGAAATACTACAGCAACAGAAGCTCAACCTTCCTCACAAGACTGATGACCACCTAGAGGACACAGACTCTTCAGGTGTCTTACCAAGAGTGACAAGCATTTTCATAAGTAGCCTATAGTTCATTAAATTCCAGACATCTTGCGAGTTTGCCAACAAATAACTTACTTGAGAATATCCTTCCTGCAGTCTCTTCATGCATGCTGACACTCAGAGTGACCCAGAGATACTAACACATTTAGCTACTATGCTCTGACAAAGCTTCTTGTAAATGAATTATTGTCACTAAACTTGTCAACAAAAAAGCCCCAGATCCAGAAGAACTTTACAGTTAGAAATGAATCCAAAATTTGAAGAAAGAGGAAGAAAGGCAAATAAAA
This sequence comes from Tapera naevia, assembly GCA_033556795.1. Classification (NCBI taxonomy): domain Eukaryota; kingdom Metazoa; phylum Chordata; class Aves; order Cuculiformes; family Neomorphidae; genus Tapera; species Tapera naevia. The sequence continues at coordinate 4,242,781 of JAUMJJ010000218.1, read as the reverse complement.
ATAATTTGCTAGCATATGGATCAAATTGAATAGTTTTATTCTCCCTGTGGGGACAGCTGCCCTCTGTTACCCTAAAACAAATCCATGTCACATAAATAAAAAGGATGAATACCAACTTTGTGATATATTTCATTTATCTTGATGATATGGCTATTAGCTGAAGAGGGAGGGTATCTGCAGTGTTAGCTGCTGCCTTACTTTGAAGATACATGGTACTCATTGAGAATCCATTAGGGGCTGTGCATTTCACAGCACACAGCCCAATCACAGTCTATTTAGAACAAACACGTTACAAAAATACTGCACTGTGGACAACATGACTTCATTTCCTTTAGTAACTTCAGTTCTTTCCTTCCTGCCAACACTACTACAGGATCTAGTTAACAACAAGATGCCCAAGAATCAAGGTCGTGTATGGCTGACTTAGCAGATGATTCTTGTCTTTTGTTCAAAACAATAAATTTCATGCGAAAGATTTTTATTGAAAATTAAAAGATAATCCCAGTACTAAAATTTATTACACATTTACTCTAAGCAAACTCACCTTGGGCCTGTTTTTTGGGTAGAGATATGTGAAGTATTCCAAGGAGAAAATTGATGAGTTCCGGTACAAATCTTTTGGAGAAAGATACATATTCCAGGAACAAAGAGCATACAAACAACCCTTTAATAACATCTTGCAATGTCGTGATGCGACACTAAAAGAAAAAAAAAAAAAGCACAAAATATTCATAATTAAAACTCTATACATCACAAACAAATACAGGACCTCCCAAAAAAGCAAAAATATTAAGTAATTTGTACTCTTAAAATCTGTGAAGTTGTAGCCTTAGGTTTTCTCTTACCCTCACTAAGGAGTGTATGCAGAACTGAGGAAGAAGTCTGTTAGAATTGTTTTAGCCACCAGAAGGTGCTAAATCACAATCAATAGCTTCTTTTTGCTTGCTTGCTCTGCCATCTGGCCTGTTCTTCAGTTTTAGTCCTACTTTTTTGCTCTCCAATGCTCCATATCCATTTTCAGAAATGAACCAAGAAAACATGGAGCTCAGAGCAACTTGGATATGTGACAGCAACGGAAAAACTAGCTCAAGACTTTCAAAAGACATAAACAGGATATTTGGACAGAAACATAAGGACACATTTTAACTGCAATCAGTTGCATTAGGTATATTTCAAGGAAAACAAATAGTGCTTATTTTCAAGGAGGAATAAATGCAATATAGGGAAGAGATATCACTAATGAATTATTTCAGACTGCATTGAGCCTGTTCTATTAGACCTATACAATTTGCTATATAAGGAATTCTTGTTTGACAGCTTGACAATATTAGACATGGTTTTGTGAGTTGGACTGTACTCTGCAACATTTCTTTCCTTTTCACTTTTTCTTCCAGTTACTATCTGTGACTACACCAATCACAAAGCTGCCTTTTCAGTACATGTTCAATATACACATTAATGCTAGCACATACATTTGCAGTCCGAGGAAGAAACAAGAAAATGAAGTTACACACTGAGATACAATATCATAGACATACCTTAGTAAGTAGCTGACTCATGTATATGAAAGCAGGTGTTACAACTGGATGCCAGAAGTCAGAAGTGGGGAACAGCAGAGATGTAATTTTCAAATAAATAAGCTGATAGCACATAAAACGAAGTAATGAAAAATATTAAGACATCATTCCCAGGATCTCAACTCTACACATATGTAACTGATGAATTACTGCCACGTAGTCTAAAAATACTACAATATACTTTGAGAAATCTGATACGTGGCTTATTTACTGAGGTGACAGTTGAAGTTACATGAGAAAGTGGAATTTCCATTATAGGTCTAATGACACATTAATTCAACAAGGCAGCTGAAAGACCAACCAAGAAGGAATTATGCCTCCCAACTCCATTTACTCCGTAAGAAAATCTGACCCTCTTCAGCCCACTGCAATCATATACTCTCAAACCACATAAATAAATGAGCAAGGGGCCACACAGGACCTGTGACACCTTTCTATGAAGCCTCAACACAGACAACTGACTGAGACACTCAGACATCAGCACACATCAACAAATAGTGGCTGCAGCCAAAAGAACTAAACCATGATCAGGCACGCTTTTACTGAAGGGGAATTGTTAGCAAGCTACAAGTGACCTCCTGTTAAGACCATAAGGAGGTGAAATACCAGTTGTGAGGTAATTCTGAAAGTTATCTAAGTGGTTATTTACACAGTGAGCTGGATGCAAGTAAAGTTTCTGTTTCCTTCAATGAAGTTTCTGTCATAAACAGAAACTGGTCTAAGAAATATTAATTCAAACAAGTGCTTTGAGACTAGGAGAGTGATACAATTCTACCCTAAAATATGATGATTGGTGCCATAAGGGTGACAGTGACAAAATAAAAATAGAAGCTAAAAGCGCTCTACAATACATTTCCTGCAAAATCCAAAACATCCTGAAGAATGACTCTTCAAAAGAACTCAACATAAATATTTTTCAACTTGTAAGAACCAAATCTTCTAAGTAAATCCTGCAGCTTATTTTCTTTCAATAGTCTGATTATGCCATTAGGCAGCACTATTTGATCAAGCTGGGAGACAGAAAACATGGAGCTCCCCTTGGATTACTGATCTATGGTTTGTCTTTGAAACTTTACAACATAAACAAATACTCATTTTCCATATGCTCCATTCTTGAATTCCCTAACAGCTATTTACCTCGACACTGAAAAAGGAGTCTGTTCACAGTTAGCATGGTCACTGAAATTTTTAAATATTACTAACGTAAGAAGCAATGATCAATTCTTTCTGAGTCACTAATTCAGCAATTGTCAAACACAAAGTACTACAAAATGTTGTATTTCCATACTCATAAAAATATTTCCTTGTGTTTTTTAATCTAGGAAATAGTGCACTTTTTAAACATTTGCACTTAACACAATTACATAAATCAGGACATAACTGACACTACTACTTCTTCCTAGAACTACTCATTTTAGGAAAACAAAGAATACTTGCTATGAAAACTGGAGTGGCAATTTTAAGATATTTTTCCCTTATTAATACTACAACAGCACGTCTATTCTGAAGAACCTGTGTGGAGGGGGGTGGTTGTTTCTCAGGACTTTTTTTGTCTTTCAGGGGTGGGGAGTGTTTGTTACCTTTTATCTCTAGAGAAGCCTTTTTAAATATTGGGAAACCTTAGAAGTCGTAGATGCTAACAATTCAAGGCATCTCATATTTACTGGCAGTTCTGCACTAATGGAAAGAACAAGATATTTTCCTAGCAGTATGGATTCGTTACCATGTCTAAACCTGGAAATGTTGCACGGCCTTTGACTTCAATTACTTCTTCCATATCATGTGCAGCGTCTCGAAGGATAAACTTAATACTGTCACTGGCTGCCTCAGGAAACATCTGGCAAAGATTGTACAATGGCCTATTAACAAGAAATGTAAGTCATAATCATTACATCATTGATGTTAACAAAACCCAGATTTTTAAGCACCTGCAGGAAGATTTCTTGTGTTCCATCTACATTACAATAATAAAGTCCCTGAAACAAATTATTATGCTTTTAGGAACAGCCACCCAGAATATAGATTAGTATTGCAATACTTTTTAGTTTACAGATACATGTCTTTTTCATTGGGCCTTATGAGATAATTTTTGATTTAGTTGCTTCTAAATCATAAATATAAAATAATAATACATGAAACAAAGCTAAAACACTACAGACCTGGAGAGTTACCAGCTTCCTACAATCCCTACAGAAATATTTGAAACAACTAACATGCTAAATGGTTTACCCTAGGTAGTTTTTCTCTTTAAATCATAAAAGAGCAAAAGTCCATAGGATTTATTACTTACAGGACCAGTTTGTCAATTGTTCTGAGCTCTGGTAAATCCAGACTTGCTAACTCCCCAATATACTCCAAAAGAAAGCCGACCAATTTCTGTAAGAAGCATAATTTATTAAAATTATTAGGTTCTTTTTTTAACATACTCTTAAACAGCACAAAAGAACAGTGACATAGAAGTTCAAAAATTAACAGTGGTATTTTGATTCTACTGCTATTCACAACATAGAATCACGTGTGTTTTATACTACTTATGGAATGCCTACTAAAACTTACTCTGGAATTCAAGGTTAATTTTAAACCTTAAAACAAAACAAAACAACAAAACCCTCATACTTCCAACTTTGCTTTGTTTCCCACTGCAAGGCTTGGATGATTGCATTTCTGAATTCTCTCCAGTATAGTATGCTGTTGTTCTATTGTTCTTCCAGCCAATAAAGACTTAAACGTCTCATAGGACTCAGGAACTAGAAAGCGAAAAGAAAAATTGAACAGACAAAAATCTCATACTTCACATATTTAATTCAAGTGAACACCTAACAAACTTCCAATTTGAAAAAAAAAGTTATTATTTAGAAAAAGACACCCTACTGCTTTTAAATGATCACCTATTAAACACTAATAACCTATATGTATATATGTAGCATTAGATAGATGAACGTAAGTTAGAAAATGTTCTTCAACGATTATGAATCATTCAATTCATCCTGTATTTGCTGCCTAAGCTGAGCACAACTATGTTGACACACAGAAAGCAGAATTAAATTCAAGCACACCTTCAACCATAAATTTACCATAATACAATTAGCTCTATATCTAATTTGTACCTATCTAGCTTTTGTATGAAGGATGTTAAGAAAAGTAAGGATCTTGTCACTAACAGAAAACAATAATAAAAAAACACCCTGGCATATAAATATACATACATATATATAGAAATATATGTATATATAAATATATGCCAGTCTTTGTATAAGACTACATACTAGATGACATCCTAACTGGTTAAGTTTTTTGAATTCTTTTAAGGTCACTGCTTTCTGGTTAAACTAAAACCTGAATGCAATTTAAGAGGCTTTGCGTAACATAATATAACTCCTTTTCATGGAAAAATGCAAGCACTTGAGGAAGTTGTTTGAAAGGTTGTTTAATCTTGTGACAGATACTTTTGTCAGAGCAATCTACACTAGGACAACAATTAAATGTAATACACACTTGATATTAATGAATGTTTTGTGTACTATTTGAAATGGGCCTCCTCCTAGGAAGCTAGGCACAGACCCAAAAGGAGTCTCTAACAATACTCCAATGTTTTATCACCAGGATTAAACCTCAGAATTCTGCCTTTCCAAGACTTTTCTTTGACGAAAATGCCAATCCAAACACTAGAGAAAATGACCCTTTCTCATTTAATTACAGATAACAGACTACTATTCTGTCTTCCCTTGTCCAAACACCAGCACTTTGGATTCGACATATGGTGATCTTCAGAAAGGAGTACGGTTATTTTTATTTGTCAGCCCAGTATTTATCTTTCAATCCTAAGGCTGCTCTGAAGAGAAGAAACAGCTCTGGAATTAGACAGATCTTGTTTCCACTGCTCTTAGCATGACTAAGGCTGATCACTAAGCACTGCAGTTACAGGCTACTCTTCAAATAGTACAAGACGACTACAAAGCAAAACTTCATGGGTGAAGATGTGTATCGGAGATCATACAGGGCAGAGGAAGAGACTGGTTATAAACCCCCTGAAAAAAACAGGGATCTCTGGACCAGTCCTTTGCTTACCAGCAAATGTATAGGGAAGCTCTGAATTAGCAGCTTTCAGTTTTGGATCTAGTTCCTCCACATTCTTTGACTCATTTTCCTTTGCCTTGCGTTTCTTCTGTTCCGTATTCCCTGCAGCTTCTTCTTCACTCTCAAAGTCAGATTCAAGATCAGAATGGCTATCTGCAGCACCATTCTCCTCATCTTCATTAGTAGATTCTTCCTCATTTTCTTCTTCTCTCTCATCATCTTCCTTCCCACCTTCCTCCTCTTCTTCCTCCTCTTCTTCCTCCCCCACGTCTTCTTCCTCCTCCTCTTCATTTTCAAGATTAATTTTTCCATCCTGTCAGTAGAGAAAATATGCCTATTAAAACACTGATGAAATGACAACACATTGCTAGAACCATCATGCAAAGCTGTCACTAAACACACACGAACAGGATCTGAGCCTTGCTACCCTGACCAAGCAGCGGATGGCAGCAGGGACATTAGAGAACAAGCACAGAGACCTGAGAATAGAAGGATAATTCCAAGGAGCTGTAAGAAACTGGAAGAATAGAAGGCAGTATATGAGGACTAAAAGAATCAATGCAAAAGTAGAAACTACTAGCAAATGATATGAAAAAAAAATTCAACATCACTTCCAGAAGCTTTCTTGGTTAAAAAAATATATTCCTTCAATGTATTAAAATAGCACATCAGATAAATATTTGTTCCCATCTCAATTTTATTAATCATCAGTTTAAACTCACATTCACAATTTGTGTTCTCTCCTTTGAGGTAAACAGTGCTTCCCTTGCTACTGACTTGTAAGAGGATGTGAGGATCAGTAGGCACACACATGCACCACTGTCAGGGTGACTCACGACATCAGCTTTAGGGTTACATTGCTCCTCCACCTTAATCAAAGCCACTTACTAAGGGAAGTGGCTCACCCTCAGACTGAGTTTGGTGGAAGCTGTATCAAATACAGGAGTAATTTAAAAAATGACCAGAAGGGCTAAAGCCCTCTCTTCAGCCCAGTAGGTTAACAGCACAGAAACCTACTATCAGAGCAAGAGTCAGTAGGTCGAGGAAAACAACTATTCCCCTCCTCTTGACACTTCTAAGACCATGCAGAATACAGTGTCCACTTTTGGGCCTTCAAATACAATAAAGACATGCAGCAACTGCAGCAAATTTAGCAGAAAGCCATCAAGACTGTCAGGGGGCCGGGGCACCTTCCCTGTGAGCAGAGGCAGACCTGGGCTCGTTCAGCCTGGACCAAATAACTACTTTCCAGTACCTACAAGAGAGATGACTGAGAAAGCAGAGCAACACTCTTTGCCACAGTTGAAAGCAGGAGAGAGAGAAACAACAGGTCTAATTTGAAAGAAGAGACTTTCAGGTATAAAGGGAAATTTTTTCACAGTAAGGGCAGTCAGAGGAACAGGCTGCCCAGAGATGTTCAGCCTCCATTCTTGGAGATTTTCAGGATAAAGCCCTGAGCAAACTGGCAATTTCATAGTTGACACTGTTTTGAGCAGGAGGTTGGACTTTAGGTCTCCAAGGAGGTCACTTCCAAACTGATTTTCCTATCTTCTTTTTGGTACTTAGAAAACTCTACAATTTTAAGCCTTACCTTGTAAGACAGTAAACGTCTGTCATCTTTATCCAAGATAAAGCCATCAGCTAGATCATCAGCTGACACATGGCTGGGTTTCTTTTTATTCTCCTGTTCATCTATTCCACGCATTCGACGTAGTCGATCTGCCTGTGTTTTAGAAGAAATACCGCACAGCGGTCAGCGACCCAGATCGATTAGGTAACTACACCAGAATGGAAGATCCCTTAAACACTACAGCTGAGAAAATCAAAGGAAAAAAGTTAACTGGGACTACTCAACAAGCTGAAGAAAATAAAAAATTGCAACTTGAGAAATTGCTGACAAAAGGTGACAATACCTCATTTTTCATGGGGAGAGCAATCCGAGAAGAGCACATGCACATCGGATTAGTTTATATGGAAGGCCTGAAAACTGGGTTTACCAGAAGCATTATGTTCTCCCATTTTAAAATACATGTTTTGCTTACAAGACAATGCATCATTATTAGAAAATATAAGTGTCTAAAGTGTTTATGGTTCTTCAGTGTCTCCCATATGTGTAACAAGTTTGCAGTAAACACAAGATATTCTAAATTTGTAAATAGACTCAATGGGCAATATCTAAACTAATCATTTAGAAAAGGATTTCCACCTCACAACGAGGTAGACCATGCATCAATCAAAATGACAAGAACAGAAAGAAAAAAACCCTCTCCTTCTGTTCTACTGCTAGCTACTGAGCTGTTCTGTGGTAACGTGAAGGTACTGAATCCCTGTAGTCCTAAATGTGCCCCTAATATACCAAAAAGGAAAAAAAGGAGAGAAACATATACCAGATTATTCATTCTTTCTGTAAGACTCGGAGCTCAATGTAATAGAAAGAGCACGCAACATTTCCCAAGAGAATCCTATCCTCTGCAAAGCAAAGCTTATATATATATACACACATATGCCATGACTGGATGTCTCTTGCAACACCAGAGAAAAACAATAAATGACTTGCCAGTGTATTAATTCAAGTGCTGTGCAACATGATATTGTCCCTTTCTAACTTAGAAGCACCTCTCAATCCTGAATAATTTAAACATTTAAAGGCAAACAGAAGGCATTATTACATTTTTACTTAATAAAGATCAACTCATTTTATAAACCCCACTATTCACGTACTTAAGCCTGTCTTTTCCTTGTAATACCAGACTGCAAACAAAACACAAACAGAAGATTTCCCGAATGCACCCTCTGACAAATTGCAGTTTAGTACAACCACTTTCAATCTAAGGTCAAGCAATGCATGTAAGTGGTCACTCCCAAAAGACCAGCCATGAAACAATCTAAAACCATAAATGGATACCTCCAGCTTCTGGAGTCGTGCCTGCTCCTCTTTTGCCAATTCTTCTTCTGTCTTCATCCTTTCCGAAGGTTTTGCTTTCATCTCAAATCCAAGTTCTCGAACAATCATATCATATTCATCAGGCTAAAGAAATATTTATATAATTGTTTATTAGCTTAAGTTTCATTATTCTGTGCTGCAGTCATCCCTCTGCCAGACTAACAGCTAAGAAACAGAACTGTTGAGATATGAAGAAAGCTTCAAGAACATTCAGTATTAAGACACCAAATGGAATGAACAATTGAATAGAAGTTCTTTCAGAATTTCCCCCTCCTCTATTTAAGTTACTCACAACCGGGAAACTTACAAATAGTACCTTATATTAAATTGGTTTATGTGTGAAATGAAAAACTTCAAAATATTGCTTATTAAGAAAATAACTATTTCCTCAAAAAGCAGCTAGAATTTATAAATGTACAGTTTACATTTCACTTTTTACTGTCAGACATGAGGTAAGTCTTTGCTTTCTTACTTACATAGACGCCTATCTTAAAAGAAAACAAAAAGGGATGTTGATATTCAGTGAGTTTGAGGAGCACACTTGGAAAAACAGTCACGAGCAGAGATTACACTGGGCTTGTGAATAGTCTTCTTGATACCTGTTTAGGCCACTAAACCATACAGCTTCTCTAAAATTCAGTTCCAGGAATTTTTCTTCTTACACACGACTAGATCATTTTCTCAAATTCAATGTTAACGTTACAGAGCATTACTAATTCAGACTTTGCATCCTTAATATTTCCTAAATTGCATCCACATAAATAAAACAAAGGAATCTAATCTTCTTTTTCAGCAAACTATGGATGAAAAATTTTTGCCTAAGATACCAATGTACTCGAGTGCTCAGCATACTATGAAACATCTCCAAACCAAAAATCAATACATCAAAATATGAAACTGTGATCCAGTATATTCTGTTCATTATTTGAGATCACTTTTAAAATAAGATCAATTCCTTAGTTTGCTGTTTCAGAAACTGAATTCTACTGCCAAGGAATAAATGGAAATTCACACTGTTGTGCAATAACACAAAACTTCTACAAGAAAAAAACAATGCAACACATTACAAAAACTTTTAAACCTAAGAATCAGTACTTTCCCTTACGATAAAATGTGAATGATAGAAAAAGCTTTGAGACCATAAGAGATCTATTCAAAAGCTAATTATTTTCATTCTCTTTTGGTAGAGACAGTACAATTTACAACAAGGAAATGTCTGTTGTCAAAAGTTGTTTCATCCAAAGAATAATGCAAAAGCATTCAAACTAAGTCAATGTTCTCAGCAATTTTAAGAAAATGTATTTGTTGTAAAAATAAGATGTAGACAAAAGTGTTGTTCAACCAGCAACCTCTCACATTTGATAACTAACAAAAAGCAACAGGTAATTAAAATCAGATAAATCCCATAAACTCCTATATTCCTCCAATTAACCAAACTGTCCTAAAACTGTAGCATTCCTTCAATGTGACTGGCAGGCAATATTTTATTTTACAAAGTGATGAACTTTGTCACTATGAATCAAACCCAGAAGTTATCAGAAAAAAAGAAAGTAGTCTAGCCAAAATTGTACCTTGGGTTTTTCTACTTCTTTGTCCTTTCTCTCAGATTTTGGGGTTTTGCGGACAATGAGAGCGTGGATTTCCTTCCAATCATTGTCAAGCTTTTCTGTGAGTTCTAATGCACTTTCTCTCCGAGTTTGCCTCTCTTGCTAGAAAAAACAAAAGAAAACCAAATGCAGCCCGTTATGTTCAAATGAACATGACACAGAAATTACAGCATAAAACCAAAATGCTGTCTTTAGCAAATCATTTAACATTTTAAAACTGTAAACACTACCATTCCTTGTGGAAGAAGGAGTTTAGAGTTACGCTGAATGGCACAAGGGTTGCATACAAAAAACAAGTTAGGAGTCAACAGAAGGGGAGAACTGCGGATATAGAAGAATAGCTGATATTCAGTGCATATCCTGAAATGCCTACAAAGTTAGACTTTACTTAAGGAGCTTGGATTCTTCTCCTGGACAGCCATATCCTTTGTTTTCTACGCCACTACTATTTTATTCTGCAAAGACAGAAATTGACAGCTTCTTAATCATGCTCATCTATTCTTCAGGGTTAAAGACTCACCTTTTCTTGTTTAGATTTGGCTATCATCTCTTCTATGAGTTCCTTCCTAGATTTAGGTTTCTCCTCCTCTTCATCTTGCTCCCCACTTGGTGCTTTTTTACGAAGGAGGCCTCCACCTCCTCCAAAGTGAGCAGCAGTTAATTCAGCTAGGAAAAGAAAAAAAAAAAAAGTGTACATTGTGAATGCTTTCCAAATCCACACAAGAAAGGTGCTACTGCTGTTGCTGGGACACAGCCTTCCTACTGTTTGAGAATGGGAGCAATTAAACCTACTGAATCAATCATGTACTGTCCCCGTCCCTATGGGAATGGCCACACCAGAAGAGATGAATGCTACACAAATAATTTTTGGTGGCAAACAGCTTGCACAAGGCAGGAACATGTGTTTTTTTAATATTTCAACTAGTGCAGAGGTGCAAGAAAGCAACCAACAACCTCATAATTCAGATTCTGCCAAAAGGGCTCGAAATACACACAGGTACTGAAAAGCCCAGAGATCAAAGACGCTTGCCAGGTATGTAGTTCCAACTTAAGATCTGCTAAAACCCAGAGAGCTGTTCTGGGTGTAGTTAATAAGTAATCGGGCCAACCAATTGCGTAATATTCCTTCTCTGAATAAATGATGAGTCCAAGTACAGTTGGCCTCAATGTTCTTAAAGGTTTTTTCCAAACTACCCTGTGATGTACATGTACCAACAACAAAACCACCAGTGGGATAACAGGTATGTCTTACCTGACAGTGTTCCTTTTTCTTCTGTGTCACTGTCACTATCAACAATATCATTTAGTTTTTCAATTTCGGCCAAAGACTGGCCATAATGAGTCAATTCTTCATCTTCATTAAGATTATAGATATTCTTCTTTCCATAATTTTGCTAAGAACAATAAAACAAACCAATTAAATAACAGAACACTTTTAATTCTGAGATAACAAATAAAGCCTGTAATTTTACTGCTAGTTGAGGAGAGTTTTCTTCCAGTGTTCTGCTATACTTTACCTGTCTTTCCAAAGCGAATCGTCTGATCATCTTTTCCTCTGGACTTATTTTGGTGTTATATTCACCAAAACGCTTATCTTTAAACACATTTGTCTTTTCCCTTTCTTTATATTCTTTCAGTAATGTTTCGGTACGCTAGAAGGTAAAGAAAAAAACCGAGATGAAACTCAAACCAAAAGTGAATGACTACTTTCAAAGCCAAGGCAAAAAGCTCCATGGTATCCTGGCAACATAATCACATTTATCAGAATGCAATAAAAGAGAAGGAAAAAATTAACAAGAAAAAAGATGGGAAGCTCATAGAATACTTTCAGAGTCTTTAATAAGTTCTCTTATAAGCTACTGATATGAAGACAAAACATGGTACACTGTATTTCACCTTTATCACAATTACTAAACAATTTTGCACACATTTCTCACTGTATTCTGGTCTTAGTGCTCTTTCAAGCTTTCACCACTACAGCAATATCACACTATTATCAAGAAGGTCAACAGGCTGCAGCAACCCAAACTGACCAACATAATGAAGAATGACAACCACCTGTACTCTGGTCTAGTATTTGCTTGCTGACAACACGCGTCCTTGTATTCTGGACCAGGGTAATTCAAAAAAGAATCATTCTCACACACAGAATCATAGAATTACCTGAGCTGGAAAGGACCCAAAAGGATCATCAAGTCCAACTCCTATCCCTACATAGGACACTCCCAACATTCACACCACGTGACTGGGGGCAGTGTCCAAATGCTTCTGGAATGCTGGCAGAGTGGGTGCTGGGACTGCTTCTCTGGGGAACTGTTCCAGTTCTCCACCACTCGCTGGGTGAAGAACCTCTTCCCAATATCCAGTCTAAACCTCCCCCTGCACATCTTCCTGCCATTCCCTCCAGTCCTAACACGTAATAAGGAAGACTTGTAACACTGAACCCTGTAGATTGCACTGGAGGAAAATGTTTCCAGCAGGTTCTCCATCACCACCTGAGCAATAGCAGGAGACTTTCCACTCCTCCTGTGCACAACAGAGACGGTCTCTTATCTCACCTGGGATGGTTCCATGCTTACCACCTCTCCACTACAGCTACCTCCACAGATGTCATCCCTCTTCCCAACTTTTGATACCTTTGTTAGCATAGAGACAAACACGTAACCACTCGGGGGAGGTTATATGTGGTGCTTCATTTCGAGGCCCCGGGAACCAGGGGTACGCACCCAAATCTGGTTCCAAAACCGTTACAGCGCGTCCGCATTTTATTCCCTACATGTTACATCACCTAATGTATATTCAACAGGTTACAGCTAATATATTATGCATATATAGATTACTTCATCAACTAATTGTTACTTCTCTGGCACCAGCTTCTTCTGTTCTTAGTTAACTCCGGTATGCACGGTCTTCCTATCTCAACCGCAGGCCCAGTCTCTTTATCTCTACTGCAGACTTAGCTTGGATACATTTCGAGTATTTCACACAGTATTTCATGAGGGAAAAAACCTTTTTGTCTAAATAACCGCTACTTCTAACAATCACTAACACTCTTAAAGTAATAGGATTTAAAACCACTTCTAAAACCGCTATAATTAAAGCCATTATAATTACTATTATTGTGTCCAGTTCTGGGCCCCCCAGTTTGGGAAAGATGTTAGGATACTGGAGTGTGTCCAGAGGAGGGCAACGAAGATGGGGAAGGGGCTGGAGCACAAGCCCGACGAGGAGAGACTGAGGGAGTTGGGGCTGTTTAGTCTGAAGAAGAGGAGGCTCAGGGGAGACCTCATTGCTCTCTACAACTCCCTAAAAGGAGGTTGTAGTCGGGCAGGGGTTGGTCTCTTCTCTCAGGTGACCAGTGACAGAACTAGGGGGCATGGACTCAAGCTTGGTCAGGGAAAGTTTAGGCTTGATGTGAGGAAAAAGTTCTTCACTGAAAGGGTGATTGGCCATTGGAATGGGCTGCCCAGGGAGGGGGTGGAGTCGCCGACCCTGGAGGTGTTTAAGGGGAGACTGGATGAGGCACTGAGTGCCATGGTTTAGATGATGGGTTGGTGTTAGTGTTGGGTTATAGGTTGGACTCGGTGATCTCAGAGGTCCTTTCCAACCTTGTGATACTGCGATACTATTTCTATTTAATTAATATCACACTAATAAGATCTCACACTTTTCCAACACCTTCTTACCTTCTTGATGGCCTTAGACCTTGAGACGCCAGGGAGCCCCACATCACTCTTGGTCTTCCTCCCCAAGATGTTAAACTTCTGCCTATTGACCTTCACCTCGAAGGGGTTGCTCCTGACCACGGCCATGGCTGATTTCACGGGGCCCCTGGCTGTGGAGGGCGCCGAGGCCTTTCTCCTCCGCTTGGCTGCCTTCCCCATGCTCGCCGGGGCTGCCTCTGCGGGGAGGAGAGGCTCGGTGCTCGCTCAGCGCGCGGGGCGCAGGCCCGGAGGGGCGAACAGGCCCAATAAAGGGGCGCACAGGGGCAAAACCCCTCGCCCTACGCGTCGGGCGCGACCGCTGCCCTCTGACTCTCCCCCAAACCCCGTGAGAGCCGGCGGCAGGCGCGGATGGGAGCGCTGACAGCAGGAGGGAACCCAGGAGGGCACCGCAGCGGGAACAGCGCTGTCCTCAGCCCGGCGTTACACACGCACGCCGGCAGCCACGCAACTATCGCGAGAGCTTCGCGCAATTCTCGCGAGATTTCACGCTCTTCTCCCCTCCCGCGTCGAGCGGCGACCTGGGAAAAGCGTTAACGCACTACATATCCCAGCATGCACAGCGCGGCATGCGCGGGGGCGAGCGGGGGTACGGCGCGGGGCCTGCTGGGAGCTGTAGTCCTGAGAGCGGGGCCGGTGAGTGGCGCGGGGCCTGCTGGGAGCTGTAGTCCCAGAGAGCGGGGCCGGTGAGTGGCGCGGGGCCTGCTGGGAGCTGTAGTCCCAGAGAGCGGGGCCGGTGAGTGGCGCGGGGCCTGCTGGGAGCTGTAGTCCTGAGAGCGGGGCCGGTGAGTGGCGCGGGGCCTGCTGGGAGCTGTAGTCCTTGAGCAGGGCCGGTGAGTGGCGCGGGGCCTGCTGGGAGCTGTAGTCCCAGAGAGCGGGGCCGGTGAGTGGCGCGGGGCCTGCTGGGAGCTGTAGTCCTTGAGCGGGGCCGGTGAGTGGCGCGGGGCCTGCTGGGAGCTGTAGTCCCAGAGAGCGGGGCCGGTGAGTGGCGCGGGGCCTGCTGGGAGCTGTAGTCCTGAGAGCGGGGCCGGTGAGTGGCGCGGGGCCTGCTGGGAGCTGTAGTCCTTGAGCAGGGCCGGTGAGTGGCGCGGGGCCTGCTGGGAGCTGTAGTCCCTGAGAGCGGGGCCGGTGAGTGGCGCGGGGCCTGCTGGGAGCTGTAGTCCTGAGAGCGGGGCCGGTGAGTGGCGCGGGGCCTGCTGGGAGCTGTAGTCCTGAGAGCGGGGCCGGTGAGTGGCGCGGGGCCTGCTGGGAGCTGTAGTCCTTGAGCAGGGCCGGTGAGTGGCGCGGGGCCTGCTGGGAGCTGTAGTCCTGAGAGCGGGGCCGGTGAGTGGCGCGGGGCCTGCTGGGAGCTGTAGTCCTGAGAGCGGGGCCGGTGAGTGGCGCGGGGCCTGCTGGGAGCTGTAGTCCTGAGAGCGGGGCCGGTGAGTGGCGCGGGGCCTGCTGGGAGCTGTAGTCCCAGAGAGCGGGGCCGGTGAGTGGCGCGGGGCCTGCTGGGAGCTGTAGTCCTAAGAGCGGGGCCGGTGAGTGGCGCGGGGCCTGCTGGGAGCTGTAGTCCCTGAGAGCGGGGCCGGTGAGTGGCGCGGGGCCTGCTGGGAGCTGTAGTCCTGAGAGCGGGGCCGGTGAGTGGCGCGGGGCCTGCTGGGAGCTGTAGTCCTGAGAGCGGGGCCGGTGAGTGGCGCGGGGCCTGCTGGGAGCTGTAGTCCCGGGGCAGCTGCGCGGGAGCGCTGAGGCGGAGCTGCCCGGGGCGGGCGGGGGAGCCATGATCGGGGCGGGCGGTCGCTGCCTGCTCGCTGCCTCCGCCCTCGGGGAGGGGGAGGCCGGTGCCGGGGCGAGCAGCGGGTGATGGGGAAGAGGCGAGCGGCGCGCTGAGGTCCTGCGGGGCCGGATGAGCGCAGGTTTGGTGCCGCGGCGGTGGCGGGGCCGGCGGAGGGGGCGAAGGAGGCAGCAGGGGCGGCCTCCACTGCGGCTGCCCTGAGGGGAAGGAGCCCCCGACCATGGAAATCGAGAACATCGTGGCCAACACGGTGCTGCTGAAAGCCCGGGAGGGTGAGAGCCGCGGGGCGAGGCGGGGCGGGCTGGGGAGGCACCGAGAGGGAGGAGAAGGGTCTGAGGTGAGGGGAGAAGGGGCGAGGGCGGGGGATGTCGTCCTGGGAGGGGCCCCCCTGCCTCTACCCCTGTCCCTGTCCCTGCCTCTGTCCCTGCCTCTGTCCCTCCCGGAGGTGGCTGCATGGGGCTCTCTTCGGGAAACAGCCCTCTCCTTCCCCCTCTGGGCTCCTGATTGGAATGGTGGTGTCACCGGATGTTTTAAGATCATTAATCTCTAGGTCTCTGTTTATTTATAAATACATATGCATATAAATGACATAAATCTTCCCTGGAAGAACCTTGCACTCTTATCTTGCTGAAGTTCTTGCCTGTAAAAAACACCTGGTGAATGCTGCCTGCATTTTGCAGTCGAATATTTTGTATTAAGCTAATATTAAGTGTGCTTTTTTTTCCATGAGATTAATAGTTACAGTTTGATTCCCCAGAACATCTTGACTTGAAGATTCCTTTCCCCAACTAGCAAACATTTTGGATAAATAACGAATTTAGTCTAGCACATGGTTACTGTTAAAAAAAAAGGTCCTGACATGATTGTCCTACTACTTCTTCATGTATATAACTGTCCATTAAACAGCCACTTGAAAGCCTCTTGAAATCCTCCCACTGAATTACCACTGTGCTCAGTGCAGAGTATGTTTTTCAACTAATAAATGTGCATATTCTTTTTGGATTGGATCATACTTTCTTAATTGCGTTGAGACATCCCATTAGTTTAGCTGGAGCTGCTTAAAGTGAGTAAGAACAACAGAATCTGCCTCTGTATGTTTTGCAAGTTCTTCCAACTATAAATGGGTTTGGCACTTGCACCATACGTGTATCCAGTTAAATTTGCCTTAAGCAGCAAGAGAGGAAAATAATCAGCTTTTTGACTTTGAAGTGGGGTTTAGAAACCAGAACAGTGATCACAATTTTGGGCCCTTTCCCAACCTTAGCTGAAAAGACCACCTCAAACTAGAGGACATGTTTTGGCTGGTTTCACTGACGGTAACATGTCTGTGGTGGTGCTGCCTGAATTTGGAGTTTGTATTGAAGTGATCTGAGAAATGAAGGGAAAGTGGAATCTGGCTCAGAACTTTACTGTGCCCAAACCCTCACCACAAAGAGTGGAGTGGTAATCTGGAAAGGCTTTTAAGTGGCTGCTTAATGTCAGGTTGCATCTTTAGTTAAGGTTTCACTATGTTTAAAAGAAATTATAGTGGTAGAACTGACCAAACAAGATATTTTAATGAACTAAATGAAAGTCTGACAGCAGCTGGCATGATCTGTTCTACCTGATGTGAATCTTAAAGTAATGGTAATAACCTATTACTCTTTTGTACTTTCAATTGACCCAGAATCTTTTGTGTAAGCATGCAAAAAACATGGTTTCTGGCTTTGAAACCCCATTGATCAATTGGCAGAAGGTTTATCCTTTCAGGCCTCAGTTCTTCTGCGTGGGGTACTTTTTACATCACATTTTCCAAAATACTTGTTGAAATGAAAGTATTTTCTCTCTATTGCATGCTCTGGTTTGGTCTAGCAACGTCTAGTTTTCTCCGTCTGTCAGGATCATTCCATAAGATCCCTGTCCCACCTCAATTCCTGTGTGCCTGGTAGGCTCCAAGGGAATGGAATTTGCAAAGTTAGCATGCAAGGTAGATATTTTACTGAAATATATCCTTTGATAAAAGGGCCTCACGATTCGGACAGAAGAGCAGGTTATTAGTTGACCTTTTCCTTTCCATGTTCCTGTTATCTCACTGAATTATGTATGGAGAGGTGTTATAGCATGGAAAAGTGCAGAATTACTGTTTCTGATGAAGGAGGGTGAAATACTAAGCTAGTATAAAATAAGAGCTTTTCTTATTTGCATGTATAGGCTTGAGACACAGCAGTAATCCTTTTCCATTTCCTCTGTGTTAAAGATTAGGTAAGAGAAGGTGTTGACCTGGATAAGTATTTCAGTTGTAAAAGCAAAAGTAATAAGATATAAACTACTGTGTTCTTAGTTTATAGTTTTCAGTGGCATGTTGAAAGAAATCTGTATAAGCTTAGTTATGGACAGCATGGGTCAGTCTCAGTCTAATTTGAGATGCCTTCATGATGAAGATGAGAGCAGAGGAAGACTGTAATCCTGAGAGCATCTTATGAAGTCTTTTAACCCTAGAGATATGTCATCTTCATATTGTGAATATAAAACTGAATTAAAGATGTTGCATACTTGTCTTCATCCAATGAAAGGGTATGGCAGAGGCTTAATGGGAATTCAGAAATGCCTGGTAAGTAACAGCGAGTCTAAACAAATTATACCTGAGTACAAACCTCACAGTCAAAATAATGATCCCAGATTTGTACTCATAATTTTCCTCTAATTTTAGGTACTCGAATACTTCTGAGTGTGAACATTGTGAACATCATTTGTGTTTTACATTTCTAGGTGTGCAGAATTAGCACAGCTTGAACAGCCTGGCGCATCTTCTGTTGAATTCTCATTTCCTATACAGAAAGTAAATTCGATCTATGTAATCAGAGAACCACAAACTAACTAGTGTGCTTAGACGAAGTATGTCTTTTTTACTGGTACTTTCTTCTCTTACAAAATAAAAAAGTGGTATTTCTGTCTTTCCAGACTGACTACCTTCTACCTTCTCAGTAATAGTTTAACTGTTAATTTATTTCGTTAGAGATTGAATTTTCGAATTCAATTTGCATGAGGATAACCAGTTTCTGTGAGTTTACTAGTCCCACTTTTCAAGCTACATCAAACCCTGGCTTCCCCCAGCCTCAAAACTATAAGTTTTGTCTTTTGATGCTGTTCTCCAAGAGGATTTTACGGATTATTTTAATAGAAGCCTGTCTCTTTTCCGTAAAGAGTTGTAATATTTCTGTAGCAATTACAACCCTTGTTTATGTGAAGAAGGAAAGCTATGAGGATTCCTTATCTTTTAATGTGACTGTAAATAATCAAATGCCAGTTCTTCACACATGTGGGTGTCAGTGATGGCTGGTAATATGTGACTCTTCTGTGTACCTGCTACTAGAAAGTACTGTGGTGACACAAACTATGGATGAAACATTAAGGAGTCAGGCGCTATACTGGGAGTTTTTTCATTCCTTGTCCACTTTTCTGGTTGACCTGCCTTGTGCTGAGAGCTAGCCTGTCCATGGAGGGATTTGCCTCTGGGTGAAAACTGCAATGCAAAGTGTTCTGGGTTCCTCTGTTTCCTGGCATAAGTGGCATTCTGTGCCAATCCAGCTCATTCTTTCTGTGCATACATTACTTTTTGAGGGAAATCTGTATATGAGAAAGGAAAAATGGAAAGCTTCTTCTTAAGGGGAACCCTATGGTGGAACAAGCAAAAGTGACTCAGTAGATAAACAAGAAATTATACAGCAAACTCAAAATTGATCTTACAAGCACTGTAGTGCAGCAACTGAGGTAGAAAATCAGCTAAGTGTTGTGATAGTGATGTATGAACTGTGAGGCAAATAATGTAAGAGCCTGCAATTTCAAGATCTCCTTATTCACACTTTCACCTTTGGGGATTTTTATGTGTAAAGGAATAATGTACTGCAATATGACTTGTAGTTTTGTATAAGAACAGAGAAATTAACACATTCATTTTTTCGTAGCAAAAGTATCTTTAAAATGAGTATCTCTTGAAATACGTGGTAGAATTTATCCCATAAACAGGGACAAATGATAAATATAAATAAGGTTATTCTGAAAAAAATCTGAACATTCACAAAAATATATTATTGTTTTGTATTCACTTTTTTTTTGTCTCTTCTTGTTGTCAGAGTTACTTCAATTACTCTTAATAAGTCCTTTGAGTATATGTAAGCCCCAAATTCATTTCTGCATCCCACACGTAGTCTGTGATGTTTTGAAGGAAAGAAATTAATCACTGTATGGTTTAAACTCCTTAGGAGCCTTTCTTTTTTCATTGCCTAAAGTAATAGTCTCCACAAAAACTTCCAAAGGGTAGATCTGTAGTTTGTTTGAAGTCAGTGGCAGTTTACTCTAATTGAGGATCCATGCCAAGAGTGCATTTTAAACATACCCTGTCCATTTGCATCCACTTTAAAATTAATTTATACTGCTCTGGCAGGAGCAGCTTGTGAATGAAGATTGGGTCTGCTGTTAGGTGTAGAATATCCTCTATGTCATGACTGGTTTAGGCTAAGTTAAAATCATTCTTCAAGCAATTTTTCCCCCAGGCTCTTGGTTATATTGGTTGTATTGTGGTTGTAGAATGGGTAGGATAGTTTCCAGTTGGATCTGTGAACCAGTCTAGGGTGTGTGGGTTGTTGTGGTGGTATTTTTTTCTGTGTTATTGGAGGTTTGAGGGTTGGGTTTTTTTTTCCCCAAATTACTTTCCAAATGGATCAGCAAGCTCCTGAATATTTGATAATTGTTAGGTGCCGCCCAAGCATGGAGTTAGCAGAATGTGATCACAGTTTGGCTTAAGTAAATCCTGAGAGATATTTGTTTCAGAGTTGAAATTGTGTTAGTTTAGCACTCTTCATGAAAAGTAAGCAGACTGCTTAAATTGTGTGTTTTATCTGACTGGCTTTAAATATGACTGGGATAATTCTGTAAGCAAAATACATTCTACTTTTGCTTGCAGTATAAGGTAATTCAGTATGATATTGGTAATGACACATAAGCAGATATGCTATAATATGTGTATCGGTAACTAAGAAGAAGACTGAGGAGATTGCTCAGATCACTGCAGTTTGGCTATCAAACTGGACTAAAATTAATTATTTAAGCAGTATAGTCAAGTAGGAAACCAAGGCACACATACCTAGAAAGTCCATTTGCCAGCAGCAAATAGGAATTTTAACCT
This sequence comes from Tapera naevia, assembly GCA_033556795.1. Taxonomy (NCBI): domain Eukaryota; kingdom Metazoa; phylum Chordata; class Aves; order Cuculiformes; family Neomorphidae; genus Tapera; species Tapera naevia. Next base: position 4,221,916 of record JAUMJJ010000218.1, on the reverse strand, counting down.
GAGAGTGCTGTGAGTTTCTGCAGTTGCTGTTATTTTTGTCTGTTCTTCCCTATTTGCCTCTTACGTTCTATTGCACTCCCTTATTGCATTGTGCTTTAAATTGCTGTAAACTCATTGTGGCAGGAAACATGTCTTCCTGTGTTTGTACAGAATTATGCACAATGTCTGCCTTTTTGTCCTTTATTTAATGAACTGTAAGAAGAATGCACATGGGCATGTTGGGCTCTAAATAATTACATTTACCAAATAAACACGAGAGGTCTAGTTATTGACACACCGCTGCTTTGGTTGTTTCAGGTGTGGCCATTATGACTAGAAGGTTCATGATCTACGTAAAGGAATTTTACTCCTGTCTGTTGCAGTTATGATGTACCATCAGGATGAAAAATCCTTGTTTGTCAAGGAGTCGCCTGTAAAAATTGGAATTTCCTTACTGTTTTTTTTCTCTAGTAAACACTGTTCATTAAGTAGTTGTTATATCAAAATGGAATGTATACACAGATGTTACATTGTTTAACTGCAAGATTAAATTAATAAATTCTGGTTCAGATTACATTTACTTAAGTTGATACAAGACTTTCATGCCTAATTTCTGAAGAGGTGCAGAAGCTGTTCAGTGTGTATGCACTAGCATTCTTAAATGTGCATGATTACTGGGATTGTATATAGAGCTGAATGTGAAGAACCAGTTGTTCAGGTGGTTATAGCTGTGAGAACAATAAATGATTGTGCACATATACAAGCTGCACCAGTGTTCATGTAGATACCTGGGGGTGTTAACTGCTTACAGTGTTACTGCTCTAACAGTTAGATGAGCAAGAGGACTCCAGCATTACCTTGAAGTCCAGCTCTTCTAGGCACTTGAATCCAGGAATGTGAAAAATATTATATTAAAAATGCTGTAACAGTCTGTAATCTATAGATAACCTTTTATGTGTTTATTTATTGAACTGCTTGCATTTTTGCATCTGTTTGTTTTTAGAAGTGCCTTGTCCTTTATAACGCTGAAGTGTTCGTTGCCTACGTTGTGCTAAAATTTAATTTTTATCTGGGTGATTCTGGTAAACTTGCCAAGAACCAGGCAGATTATATGTATCATACTTCTGGACAAAATTTCTCTCCACGTGAAAGAGATGTCGGTCTGTTAAACTTAGTTAAGCTGTGACCAGGCTTGTTTTTCAAGGAAATGAGATGTCAAAAAATATATCTAACCTGTGCAATGGGGAAGGTTGCAGAGACCCCACAAAGCAGTAAGATACGGGCTGTCTCTGGAACTGGAAGCGTGACAGCCATTCTTGAGTGATATGTGTGAACTTGTCTCCTAGCCTGAAGTTAGAGATGCTTTAGCGTTACCATTCTGATCTGAAGACCTGAGGTATCATTTCTGCAGTGTTTGTGTCTGGAAGGTGAATCTTGCACAGTAAGGGCATCCCATCAAAATGTTTCTTAGTGGGGTAGTGTTTACCAACGTGTCTGTAGCATAAGGCCATACTTAAACGGGAATGTTTCGACTCTTCAGTGAAAGGTTTTGATCCTTACTGTGAGAGGTTTAAAGGAAAATGTGGCTTTAAGTAGAAGGTTTGAATTCATAGGAGTTTAAAATCTGGCAGAAAGCTTGCCTGCAACTTCCTCTGCTGTGGGAAAGATGCATTGTAAGACAGTGTATGTACTTGTATTCTTTTCTGTCTCAGTGTAGATGAAGTAGAGCCTCTGCATCAATTCTTTTGCATTTTTCATTGAATTGATTGATTTATACAGTTAAAGACATGCTGTAGATTGTCTTCTTGTTGCAGTTTTGTGCTCTCAGAGCTTATCTGGGTGTGGTCTAGTATGAATTTCTCAGTTGGTATCTGACAATCTGGTTTGTGGAATCTGTTTTGCAAGAATGATGTTGTAGCAATCGTGCACCCCTAGTGCTCTACAGATGTGTGCTTCTCAACCACAGAGAAACGTCGCTTGCCCTTTACAAGCAGAAAAGCTGAAGCATAGAGGTCTCTGAACAGCTCAAGGGCAGAATCTCAGTGTCATTTTAGTAGCCAGTGAACCTTACCACGTATAGTCTGTGTTCATTTGTTAGCCTAAGACAGTACAATGCTTCTTGCTATTTTCATTCTGTAGGACAGAATCCAAGTTTTCTGTCTCAAGGAAGACTGACTAATAATGCTCAGTGAAATGAGAGTCATGTTACAAATCCTGTCTGTAAGGAAGATCCCCGTGGCTATGGGAAGTCCATCTGATGACTCGAAAAATATTCTCTATCTGTTTCTACAGCAAATTGCTTTGTTTTGCCTCAGCAGTTTCTTTTTCTACAACTAGTGTTTTACTGTTGGATAAACCAACCACCTTGCCTGAAGTAAGTTTTTCAAATGTTTTTCTGAAGTTTGAAAAAAAGAGTTGAAAAATGAAAACATCTAAACATCTTTCCCATACCATAGTCTAATGCAATGACTTCACTGAATTTGGTATGTATCTTTTTAAGAAGGAAAAACATGTAAAGAGTTAAATGCTGAAATTCTAACTCCACAAAGTAATTTGGGGAGGAGAAGAAGGTAAGGTTCTCATGTACCTGAAAAATGTAATTACATTGTTTCCTCACTGTAATGGTGCATTGCTGCATCCGCCCTTCTCTTTGTAAAAGATGAGTTGCTTCAAATTGGACATTGTTCTAGCTAGCAATTACATCTGAACGAGGCAAAAGTGGTAATTCATCTGAAACACATAGGTCAACCATAAAGCAGATTAACCTAATGGCTTTGTTGCTGCTGTGTTGGAAAGGAAGCTGTTGGTCTTTCTGGAAGAAATTTATCTGAAGTATTTTAGAATGAGATCCAGAATAGAAGCTCTGAAATCAATATTAAGACATTTACAAACCACAACTCTTATAATTTGATTTGATACTTCTTTTAAGCTGCCTCAGAAATGGAAAAGGATTTTGCAGTTAGGAAATAATATGACAAACAAATTGGCCTCCTGTGATAACTTGTACCAGAAATGCCTAATTTATCTGTAAATGATGTAGGTCATGCATTCCCTTTACGTTATTGGGCCATACAGACTGTTTCTGTGCATTTACTGTAAATACAAGAACAGTCAGTTCAGAGAAAAGAGAGAGCTTGTTGATGCTCCTCAGCACTTGATTCTTGCCTATCATTAATGAATCATATGTAGTCTTTATTGACTTCCATAGGGGGTGGATTCAGTTGCATTCTGGCAACTGGTCTCTTTTTGTAAAATGAAGTTCATAATGATCTCATTGTAAATAACTGGACAAATATTTTGGGGCAAAATACAGCAGACTTCCTTGTGTTGTATAATGCACTAGTGATCCTCGTTTTCCTTTGGTTTGTTTTTTTTTTTTTTCTTTGATTGTGCTTCAGAAGATGATATACTTGGCATATATCAAAGCTCAGTCTTACTTTTTCCAGACAGCATTGTGATGTGAATTTGGGTCAATTTATGGTTCTTGCTACTGTGTCCCACACAATGAGTCTTTCTGAGCAGTTTCTAACAGAAGAAATTTAGCTTCTGTGGACCTTGCAGCTTAGAGTATTTTTTAGTTGCATGGTTAAAGATTAAGTTGGTGCTTCTGTCTATTGCTTTTCATGACGATATAATAATCTATACCCAGTCCTTTTCCATTCAATGTATGTCTACAGGCAGTCTGTGTTGCTATTTCTTGATTTTGTTTCTCTGCAGTTCTGTTAGAAATGCTCTTTGCTCTGTATGATTTAATTTTCTTCAAGTGTACATTCAACTTATTTTTAACATCAATAATGTTTTGTTAAAATAGCTGGAGTTTGTTTTAATAACTCTGGTGATTACAGCTTCATGATTAGTTCTGGTACTGCATTAAGTATGAGAGGGGAAGTAGAATTGGTGTATTCATATTCTAAAATATTTCATAAGGTGAAGGAAGACTTAAGCAACTTTAGGAAATTAAGTGCAGAAGAAGGTTTTTAGACAGTAGGTGTCATTTCGAAGAATCTCTCCAAGCCAGCTTTATAAGGGTTTGTGTTCCTTATTTGTTTACTTTTCTAGTCATACTAGAGTTGAGAATGTTTTGTTGCAGCAGCACAGTGAGACGTCAATGTTCCTTTTGGCAAAGCTCATGTAAATTTGATATGAGTGAAGGTACACTAAGCTGGAACTGCTCTGATTGTAGTGATAGTACTGTTCAAGAAGCTGTATGTTTGAGTGAAGAGATGGTTTTTTTAATACCTATTTTGTTAGTTCCTTTCTCTGTAACAATCTAATTCTGAAAGAGTTGAGTACTGTTTGCTGCTTGGTTTCTATTCGGGTTACATAGGGTAACTCCCTTCCTTTCTCTCCCATTGTGGTTAACGGTACGTACTGCTTTGGTATAGTTAGAAAGTTTCTACAGTTATGCTACTGAAAAGTCATGTGGAAATGCATCTGGCCATATCACTTAGTCAAATCTTCTTTTAAAATAATTTGCAGCACAAAAAATTACTCTTCCGCTGAAATGTTTTGCAATTAAATATTTATGTTCCTATATCTATCTCTCTGCTGTTTTTGATAAGTGTGCATATCTTCTGTAAACAGAATTGGCTTCTTCAGGTCAAAGTAATGTGCTCAAATTCCAGTTTAACATAGAAAATAAAGCACAGGTATATTTTTGAGAAACAATGGGAAAAATACCATAGTAGGTTTTAATATCAGTTTAATACTGTTGCTGTGAAATGTGAAGCATTGTAGAATTCAGTTCTTTTCAACAGATAAGTTCTTCCTGATAACATGTATACTCTTATAGTCTAGAACAAATGGTGTGTATTTGAGCAGTGCCCACTCAGTTATGAATGGGGTCTACTTTTATTACTGCCCTTGAAAGAGAATATTTATTTACAACTTGATTATACAAAAATGTATTTAAGAACTTTGTTCTATGCATTTTGTTATTCAGCTTTAACATCTTCCATCTTTCACCATGATCGAGAGATAATTCTCAAATAATTTTTGTTTCTGTCTTTGATATTTCTATTTTGTTATAATTTTCAGAATACCTAGATATTTGCCTTGTCTCTGCATTTTTTTAGTGTTTCATATAAAAGTTCTTCCATATCAAGTTTGGTTTTGGTTTGGGTATCGTTGTAGATGGATTTCTTTCTAAGCATGAAAAGTGGTGACAGATCAGTGCAGAAGTGACCTGATTTTATGCTGTTAATGCTACGTTTAATTTCATTCTGATGAAGTATTGCGTTTTATATTACTTGTATTTTTCTTCCAGGCAAACGGAGTGGGCGTAGTAAGAAATGGAGAGAGATGCTGAAGTTGCCACCTGTTAGTCATTGTGAAGGTATTAGATGCTCAATTGGTAGGTATCCTGTAGAATGGTCTGATTTTTTTGAGAAGGAAGGCTGAGAGTTTGGTGGTGTTTAATGGAGGGATTGTGTCTTGCTTCTGAATGCTAATTAGTAAAAAAGATATTGAGCTTTTAATGTGTTGGAGAATTTATGAGAAAATAAATCTAGAAGATAAAAGCTGTATTGCAGCTCCTTGTTTTTTAAAAGGAACTGCTCCTAAAGGATAAATTTACAAAACCATTAATTTATTAGAAAGAATCATAAGGTAATTTGAATGATGTGGTAATACATTTCACACTTTTTCTTAGTGTCTTGTAGTATTTTATAACCTTTTCTGCTATTATATTGTATTTCTCCTTTCCAAACAATGTTGTTTGCTTTGGGATTGGTGTTTCACAGTATTGTTGCTTTCCACTCGGCAACCTTAATGAAACTTAAGCCTATCATTCAATGTGTTTTTATGAATGTACTAGTCTATAAGAGATAAATGTGGCTGGAAGTGAGTTTTTCGTTGTTCTTTGGTATCATTGTGTGGTTTTGATATCTTTGCTAAATAACTTAATGAAAATCTTCACATTTAAGCAATGTTTTTCTCACCTATTCTCAAATGAGAGTAAGGACCATGCTATGACAAAGACATAAATTAAGATATTTACTTATTATTTCTTTCTCAGAAAGAGACTATAACCAGCTTTGTGACAAACAGCCAATAGGACGACTTCTCTTCAGACAGTTCTGTGATTCCAGACCAGAGTTGAAAAGATGCATTGAATTTCTGGATGCAGTGGTAAGCAGTGAGAAGTTGAAGGCAGATAGCAGTAGGCAATAGGTTATACATTTTTGTTTGTGAAAAGTTTAATTTTTGTGCTAGTTTTGGCTGGGATAGAGTTAATTTTCTTTATTGTAGCTCATGCTGTGCAAGGTTTTGAGTTTTTGACCAAAACAGTATTGATAAGGAGCATGTTTTAGTTATTGCTGAAGGGTGATTACACAATGCCAGGGTCTTCTGTGTGTCTCTCACTGCCCCACCAGCACGTGGGCTGGGGGATGCACAAGACAGTGGGAGGGGAGGCAGCCAGGACAGCAGACCCCAGACCAAAGGGATATCCCTTACTGTATGACACCATGCTCAGCAATAAAAGCTGGGGGAAAGAAAGAAGAAGGGGGTAAGTTAAAGTTACAGTGTTTGTCTTGCCAAGTAGCCCTTGTGTGTGATGATGAAGACCACCTTTCCTGGAGGTGACTAAATATCTGCCTGTCTGTGAGAAGAAGCAAATTAGTTTCTTATTTTGCTTTGCTTGTGCATGGAGCTTTGCTTTATCTATTAAACTGCCTTTATCTCAACCCACCAGTTTTATCCCTTCTACTCTTCTCTTTGTCACTGGGGGAGAGTGAGCAAGTGAGCAGCTCTGAGAGACTTAGCTTCTTACCAGGGTTAACACACAATAATTTTACAAAATACAAATTTTCTTTAAACACATCTGTTCACTAATGCTGCATACGTGAAAATACAGTGCGATTTACTCTTTGCCAGCTGTAAAGCTGTAACTTCTGATGAATGTCAAAGAACTGATGTGGTTACTAAGTATGATGGGAATGAGAGAAATAATTTTAGAAAAATGTGGTACTTCTTGAGCCTAAAGGGATACAATGAATTTTACTTGTGGTACTCCAATTTGAAAGTGTTGTAAACATAGACTTGAAAGTGTTGCAACTTGCATGGAAGAGCTAGACTAGCCGGAATATGCTAATTAAAAAGAATACAGTGGACCTGGGAATGTAGGTAATCATCTATGGAAGGAGAGAAACCAGATTTTGGAGACCAAGGGAAAAGGAAGTGTTTTGTCTTGATACATTTGCAGCATTGTGTCTAACTAAAGAATGAGGGGAGGAAGGAAGTGTGCCTGCAGCCATGTTTCGTAAAAAATCCTCAGACAAAAATCATGTGGGGAGGGGGAAAGTAGTGAGAAAAGTGGGCAGGCACACGAGAGTCCTTAAAAGGAGAGAATAATAGTCCAGACTTCATTCTTTGTGCTGATCCAAGCGCAGTAGGATATAGTCTTAAACTGGGATTGCTGCCAAAAGAACACTTTTCCTCATCCCACCTGCATTTGCTCATATATTCAGGGAACAAATGACTAAAGGAGATAGAAGTAGGGTAGTGCTGCTGCTTACATGTGTCCCACGATACAGTATTGGAATGCAAGATGCTTCTGCAGGGTGCAAGGAATTACTTGGATTATTGCTGTACCCCACTTCACAATATCTTTCTTTCCCCTACGTGAGTAGAAACTGAAGCACCTGCTCAGCTAAAGGGGATATTTAGTGTCAAGTAATTCAAGTAAGTGCAGTTGCCTTGTATTTCTCAATGAATCTTTGTGCTATTAGCCTTATTCCCCAGGTGCATTTCGCCATATCTTTCAGACTCTTAGGAGCTGTTCTAGCACCAAATTACAGAGACCAATTTGACAGTTGAAGACAGAATGGATTGAGTGGAAATCCAGAACAGTAGAGCTGAATAGCCTGAAGTGAATGTAAATAAGAGCCTGTAATGAGAATAGCACCATAGAATCACAGAATCATCTGGTTGGAAAAGACCTCTGAGATCATCGAGTCCAACCGTACCTGTCCCCTTACTAAACCTTGTCCCTGAGAAACTCATCTACCTGCCTTTTAAACACCTCCAGGGATAGGGACTCAACCACCTCCCTGGGCAACTGTGCCAGTACCTGACCACCCTTTCAGTGAGAAAATTTTTCCTGATGTCTAGTCTGAACCTGCCCTGGTGCAACTTGAGGCCGTTTCCCCTCCTCCTGTCGCTTGTGAGAAGACAGCAACACCCACGTTACTACAACCTCCTTTCAGGCAGTTGTAGACAGTGGTGAGGTCTCCACTCAGCCTCCTCTTCTCCAGGCTAAACAACCCCAGTTCACTCAGCTGCTCCTCATAGGACTTGTTCTCCAGCCCCTTCCCCAGCCTTGTTGCCCTTCTCTGGACATGCTCCAGCACCTCCACCATGGGGAGACCACTGACAATTGTGGATGTACCATTAATTTTTACAACTTCTCTACACGTTTTTAATCCTTAAAAGTGTAGATAAGAATCTTTGGAAGCAAAAATGAGAAAAAAAATTTATGCATGACTATAAGGTAAGCGTATCTTTGCGCTACAGTTGAGATTTTTCAGGTGAAATTGCCTCTGAGAAGTAACCTGTTTTACACTAACTGAAAATTTTGACTTTTTTTGAAATCTGCAACCTGTAATGTTATGTGGATTGCCACACTTCTGTGAGTTAACACAGACTGTCATTGCAGAGATAATCTGATACAAGGGATTAGTTCACAGTTCATTTTTTAACTTCCATTTGAAGGGAATGTGCTTGGGAATCACTAAACAGGAGTCTCTTAAGAGCTAACGTAATCTCTGTCCATCTTGATCAAGGAAGTAAGATAAAATACCAACTACCTCTTACAGCTGGTTCCTGAGGCAGCCTGATTCTCCTTTCTGGTCTGGACTTCAGCAAGCTTATTCAAGACTTTTTTTGGGGGGGTGAGGAGGTTGGGTTGAGGGTGTTTTTGTTGGTTTTTGTTTGTAAGACAGTAATGTGAAGGGAAAGGCTAAGGTTGTGGGTTTTCTACCTTGAGTTTTGCCAATTATTTTTATTTTAAATAAATCTTAGACTTAATCTTTCTGAAAATAAACTTTCTGGTGTAAATGACATAGTCTTAAGAACATTGCATCTTAATTAACAGAGTTTTCTGACTCCCTTACATGGAGCAATGTGATTTCAGCAGCATGATTGTTTCAGAAGGCCAGAATGGAAAAATTAAGGTAGTGCAGTGCTATGTGGTTTACCAGTGTTGAATACTAAGACTGATCAGCTTTATCACTTGAGAAGGTGTGATCTTAAAGTCTGGAATCAGCTTGGGTCTACAGAAAAAAAGAGTTGTGAAATAATTGAATACAAGTGACAGAAATTAAAGTGAGGAATTACAGTTATCCAGTCATCTAGTGACTCATTTCACTAGCTGAGGCCAAGGTTACTGAAGTATGAGAAAGAAAGGGTAACAGCTCAAACTTCCCTCTTAAACTCTGTGAGTAACAGAAATTAGTTGACAAGGATGTCTCTTAAACTTCCTTTTAAATTACAGCATCTACTTGAAACAGGATGCCTAACTGTATTAAATTAAATTAGCAACTGCTTCGGCATAATTGAAAATGTTAAAGGTGGTAAGTGCACTGCTGTGGTTGATTTAACTTTTCTGACCTCCTCAGGTTATTTGGTAGTTGCAGAAGAATTCCTTACCTTACCATTGGACTGATAGTTGTGGAATTAAAGTAGCAAAACCAATGGCTTGCAGTTGCTTATGGGTTTGAGTGCTGTGCTGAAGTGGAGGGTTCGATAATGTCTCAGCAGAAAAAGATGTTGATGACTTAGTAGTGAGTCAGTGTGGTTTGGTTGCAATTGATTGCTGAACTGGAGTTCAGGGTTCTGTTACTTCCAGTATTGTTTGTGTGTATGTTTAGTTCTTGAACTGTCACTATTCAGTGTTGTACCTGTCTTTATAAAGGTACATAACTGCTCTTCCCATTGGATCAATCACTTGGAATTTCCTATGAGGTTCCTAATGGTTGTTGTCCCAGTGTGCCAAACAGTTGTTTTGTATGACAGTCCTCCCTTCTGGAAGTCTGCCATATCTTTTTGTTCCTAGGTGCATGCATTTACATTCTGAGGTGTGAAATGAGCTTTGAGTGAGTTGGGCCAGCTTATGAAGCTGATACATGTTGCTGTTTGAGACTGCTTTTATCTAATTCATTTTTCCTTAGATTATCTTTAAATGTTGTAACTTCTGATATCTGCTTCTAGATTGTCCCTTAAAATTATTAATAGTAAGTAGTCCTTGGAGCTTTTCAGTACTGGTATCTGTTTGGGGATTTGTTTTGTTTTGTTTTTTGTAGCTACCTCTGGAGCTTTGTTAAGCTGCCAGTTGTTTGTCTGCAAAATGCGCTGTGTTACACGATGGTCTTTTTCTGCATCACAGTACCATATATTACTAAGTCAAAACCTTCACAAAATTTTGTATCTACTCAGTTTTATTTTCTCAAAGAATGATCTCACTTATTTCCAGTTAGCCTGACTTTGTAGAAAGTAGTAGTTTTATCCTGATTTTACTCAAGACATGTGGCAAAGAAAAATATATGAAGGCAAAAAAAAATGCTGTGAAGAAAGAGCTGATTATTGTACTCTTATTTAATTATTTGACATCTGGTTCATTCTGTCTTACAGTACTACATAAATACTATTTCATAGTAATTGATCTAATTTAACGTCTAGGATGTTGTTTCTGTAATTATATTTAGAATAATTGTTAGGTTTTGTATGTTTTCCAAAAGCTGAATTAGATATGCTTCTTTTTCCTGTAAGACTGTTCTTCATGTGTGTTTCACTATGCAGCCTAAAATGAGAGTCTTCTGTTCCTTTTATTAGGAGCATTGTGTTATTTATGACAAAAATTACTTAGCATCATGTGAAAGACTGTCATGTCAAATATCTCTGAACATAATTTAATTTTCAATTCCATTCTCCTAGGCAGAATATGAGGTATCTTCAGATGAAAAGCGTATAGACTGTGGTCTGAAAGTTTTGGAGACGTACTTCACTAATGGGGTAAATATATATTGAAAAATATTTTCTGAAGTGTTTTGTAAATGTCAGATCTAAGTGGTTGCATTCTTTATAGTAAATTGACACTCAAACTTCATTAGTACCATTTTTGTCTTTCTGAAAAGTATGCTGCCTTCTAAAATTGTGAAACTTACCAACTTGAGCAGAAACCTTGACTGATCTCTGCTTTTAAGACTACTGCCATTACGATTTATTCTTCTACGTGTTGTAATTAAAATATTGGTCTCAAGTAAAGATCTATTTTTAAACAAACTCGCTTAGCATCTAAAAGAAACTTAGTAACAATTTAACTCAGAGTTTTTTAGTCTGAAGACATAAGAACGAGGAATTCTTGAAACTCTTTGGCTTCTTTTAGACTCCTGTGTGGCCTTGGTTGGTTTGCTATAAATTTTCAGAATTGCTGCAGGTTTTCACAAAGTGAAATGCTATTTTGTTTTATTTTGTTCTAGACCATTCAGTTTCTCTCTATTTTGCATGGAGACCATTAATAGCTGATCTTTTGCATATATTAGATGTCAGTGCTTGATTTTTAAGAGTCTGTTCTTTGGTATCCAGCAGAAGCTTTTCTGTGGGTATATAATTAGACATTTGCTTTCTACGAATAGATTTTCCTTCTGCTTCTCTTCCTTGGTCATTTTGAGAAGACTTTACTCCAAATGAAGGTCTTTCTTGCAGATGCTTAAAAACATATAAACTCCAAGTTGGCCATATCACTTCTTGTAATTTCTTTGGGACTATCATAAGTCACATGCAGATTTGTAGAAAAAACCCCAGATTTCTTTGGGCTGATTTGAAACAGTTTCCCAGCTTGTGTGTGTGTTTCTTTCACCTTCATTCCATCTTGCCAAGCCAAATAGATAACTTGATTTTGTGGTGGTAGACTTAAGGAAGGAAAAAAGAAATCTGATTTATTGCCGAGTGTATTTCCCCAAATACTGAAACAGTAAATAACTGTAATAGCTTTCAATACATTTTTTTATAATAGGGAACAAATAAAAATTTTGCCTGAATACAACTTTATTGGTTTTCTTTTTAGACAAATCATGCCTTTCCTTTTCCTTTCGATGTATTAGAAGATTTTATTTCACTTGGAATACAGACCTTCTGCTCATTCTGTTGATTCTCAAAATTGTTTTCATTGTTGCCTTTTTTTTAATTATGTAAAGTCTGCAGCACACTTACCAGAAATACCTCAGGAAACAGTAAATGAATGTAAAGCAAGACTGGAAAAGAACCCTTCTAAGGATCTTTTTATGGACTGTACTAGGTAAGTTAAAAATGCATAGTGCTAAGTTTGAGTATATCAAGAGAATTTTTTGTGTGTGTTTTTGAGTATTTGGTCTCTGAAATGAGTGTAGGTAAGAAATTTGGGACAGATTCCTTGAAGGACTATGTTTCCTTCAGATATGATTTAGATTGACTTCTGCAGAGCTATTTTTTCAATGATGTTTTTGCATTAAACCGCACTATTAACTGCTATCAAATATCCTGTAAGTTAAAATTGTATTTCTCATTATTGTATTCCTTTCTTTTGATTTACTTCTCTTCCATGGTGAAGGTACTCAGGAAATTATGAAGTTATAGACTGGAGCTTGAAAGATTTCAGAGGAATGTTATACAATTTATGGTTCTTGAAAATGGGTTAAGCAGAGGCCAACAGTCACAGTCCATTAAGATGGCTGATTAGAGGGTCAGTTGTTATGGTTAACACAAACAAATACAACTTAGTTTTGTTCTGGAGTCATAAAGTAATACTCTGTGCAGCAGCAGCAGGGAAGGCTTTTCTTGGAGGGATGGTACGTGTTTACCAGTGTTGCATGTCTTTTTAAAGCCTTTATGTTTCTAATATTACTGGTTCTTCAAGGCATGCTCGATCATGTCTGAAGGATTGCAACATGTTTTGATACTGCTTGGGTCATTTCACTGGCAACAAGAATAAGCGTACTTTATAACAAGCTGAGGTTATAAGATGTGTGAGAACATCTAGTAAAACGTATCTCAAGTGGTGAATCTGTCATGTAGGTTCCTCTGTCCAATAAATATCTGAATATAATTTGAATGACTTGTCATTGCCCTCACTCCCTGTGTGTTTAATTTAAGGGAAATGATACGGTACCTGGTGTTCAGGTTTGGATGCAGCATTTAATATTTCAGTTTCAAATCCCAGAATAAAATTCAATTTGCCTCTGAAGAATGTATGAAAACTTGTAGATACTTTCCTGTAAATACCTTTCAGAGGTCTTATTTGTGGGATCATACATGCAGTACATAGCTACAAAGAAGCTGATGTTTAGATGGGGTTGAAGGCACTTAATGAGAATGCAGAGGGTTAAGTATATTTTAATAGATTGATAGCACTTCCTCCTTTGTTGTTTTGTTTCAGTATGATTGATTTTATTTTCCTGTTGCTAGAATTGTCCATGAATACCTAAGTAGAAGACCTTTTGAAGCTTACCAAGAAAGTGTGTATTTTTCACGTTTTTTACAGTGGAAATGGCTGGAAAAGTAAGTTCATTTGTAGTGTTTTAATGATAATTTTGCTTTGTGGCCGGTTCTGCTTGTTATGCTAGAAATGCCGTAGAGCCCTAATGAATGACTCTGCCTGTCTAAGAAATTATGATCTGGAAGACAAGATGTAAAGAATAATGCTGATGAGACAGTGGGAGAGCCGATACTCCAATGGAAGTATCTGTCCAGTAGTCATCAAGTGTTAAATTTCTATTAGGTAAATGCAATTTTATTGTCATATGGATATAAGTTTGGCTGTTGTGTCCAATGAGATACCAGTCTTTCTTGGGAATGCTATAATCCTTTTAGTTTCAAACTTGGTCTAATTAGTCGTTAATAAGCAGACTAATGTAGTTTTATAGCACACTGGGTGACTGGGTAACTAATCAGTTTTTCAGGGTGGTACAGACACAGATCTAGTAGTTACCAGACAGCAAGATTTGTATGTATCAGAATCTAGTTTGAGCTTTTAAATCAATACTAAATGAGTGTCCAGACGTTTTTAGAAGGCTGAGATTGGTACAAATTGATTCTAATTCAGCACTGCTGGGTATCGTGATCACATATTCGAACATTAAGGTCCTTGAGCATTAATTTTATAGTAAATTCAAATTATCCAGTGTCTGTACTTGACTGAAGTAGTGGCAAAAGCCACGAAAAGAACTAGGGAGATTACTCAAACAATTAAACCAGATTCTCTACCAAATGAACCTCTGTTTATTGTCTTGAGAACAAAGCTGTATTAACAATGCATGCTCTTTTAAAACAAAACAAAACCCCACCACCATGAAATAGCCCTGCTGTGATACAAGTTTGAGAGTGTTCTCTCATAGAATGGCTGACACCTTTACTGCCTCCAGTTATCTGTTCCTCTTGCGCTGCATCAGTACCTTAAGATTCCAGGTCTTGACCTGCTGTTGTGTACCACAACTCTTTCATAAAGGCAAAATAGCAAAGTCAGAAATGGTCTGCCTTTTAAATGCTGCATTGTAAGCATGATCTCATCGAAAAACAGCCTCCCTGTCAGCACACTGCTCCTAAGGGAGACAACTGGAGGTGAGAAATTGGCTGTTGGCAGAACAGATAATGCTCTGACTGGAAACAGCACAGGGCCTAACTGATCTGGTCGTGCTATTGTGAATGTCTGATAACCACACGAGGGAGCCAGTGTTTCTAATCAGAGCACCCCTTTCATTTGAAATTCATCCTATTGTAATACTGTCTTCATGAGGTCAAGGCAACTTGTTCAGTAAGATGTCGTAGAACTGGAAGGAGAAAATTAAGACAGCCCTTAGGGTGGGGAGGGGATTACTAACTCTTATCATTCCTGTTACAATAATTGTTTTCTTTCTGTTCATCAGGCAACCAGTAACCAAACACACATTTAGGCATTACCGAGTACTAGGCAAAGGTGGATTTGGAGAGGTGAGTACAGAAATATCCTTGTGCAAGGAAATCCGTAAGGGAAAGAATAAGAAAAGGTTAATACAGAAGAGAAGCATTTTATTAACTCTTGACTGTAACAGCTTACATTTGACACATCACTTGGAAACACTGTCCTTAGTCCAAACTGTTTCATTTTACTGTGTTAGTTTCAGTATTGTAGGTCACGCATAAAGTTAGAGAAAACTTCCACTGACTGACAACAGTTGTTTCTGTTTAGAAATTTCATTTGGCAAGGAGAATGTAGTTTCTACTTAATAATTACATAGAACCATGAACCTAATAGGAAAATCTATAGATTTTATTTCTGTTTATAATTCATTGGGCTTTTTTCCCCTACATGTTTTTAGCCAGAGCCCTATATTGAATGGGAAGGAAAGTAACTAAATTATCATCATCTTTCTTCCACTTGATTACGGTGTGGACATTTGTCCTCTGCTCTGTTTGCCTAGACATATGCTATTACCACAGTCAGGTGTTTCACCAACACAAGATCTACAGTTTTACTGTACTATGCAACCTCAGCAGAAATGGGTTTGCTCCTATGTAATCACTTTTTCTACTTCTGTTACAGCTTTTGTGACCCTGCAAAGTTGTTTCATGGGTGAAAACTCTGTATCGATGCTTACAGACCTTCATTTTCTGAGAGCATTCAAGAGTTTGAAAAAAGAAAATAAAATTTTATCTTCTTGAAAAAAAATCTGAAAAAACCCCTGGCATCTCTGACACATGTTCCTTCTCTTCTAGGTGTGTGCCTGTCAAGTACGGGCAACGGGAAAAATGTATGCTTGTAAAAAGCTAGAAAAAAAGAGAATAAAGAAGAGGAAAGGAGAATCAATGGCTCTAAATGAAAAAAGAATTCTAGAAAAAGTGAATAGTAGGTTTGTAGTAAGTATCGACTTCTGATCGTATTCTCAGAAGTTTGTCTTGCTTTGTTTGCTTCAGTCTCTTCCAGGAGCTTGTGGGAACAAGGCTTTTTAGAATTGAACTAGAGAATGCGTGAGTGCTGAGGGAAATTGATACAAAAAGAAGTGTGTTTTTTATGTGACTGAGTAGTTCTGTGCAGAGGACTTTTGTATCAGTCATTGAATTAGTTTTACTCTGTCTGCTTTATTTCTCACTTGTGGGCAAAATATTAGGTTGTATTTCAGGATGCTGATGCCACTGAAGCTTTATCTCTGTTTGAAGGTGAATAGATTATTCTGTTGTACTCAGTCTGGAATAATCACTTAAATTCTATT
This sequence comes from Tapera naevia, assembly GCA_033556795.1. Classification (NCBI taxonomy): domain Eukaryota; kingdom Metazoa; phylum Chordata; class Aves; order Cuculiformes; family Neomorphidae; genus Tapera; species Tapera naevia. The sequence goes on along the minus strand of JAUMJJ010000218.1, from coordinate 4,205,717 downwards.
TCTGCGTAGGCTATGACTATGTTTTCCAATGTTTAATAAAGAGGTTATTACATTAACTTTATTTCATCCTATTTTGTCCTTCTCTGTTTCTCTTCTGTCTCTTCTTTCAATGCATTGCTCTCAGTTTTCTTCTACCCCCTTCTTCCCTCCCATTCACCTATTGTCTTTTAATGCTGATTTCTCATTTCTTTTTTGGAGGTCATTCATAAATGCACTTACAAAGGGGGTGAATTCATTAGAGTCTACCATTTAATTGCCATTTGAAGTTGTATATCCTGCATTTCTGTGATTTTAATAGTACAGTTTTTATAGCCTTAGATATTTTGATAGCTTCCCTTACTCTATTGCTTATACACTTCAAGATAAACATGAAATTTGACTAGTATTTTGATCCAGGTGAGTTATATTGCTTTGCTGATTGGAAAGGCTTAAAGAGTATCCTGAATGTGAAACAATTAACATAATTTTTAATAGAAATTCCACAGAATGAATATCTTTGTCTCAAATCTTTAACCTGATGCTATTACATAAATTACAGTCTGTTAGTAGGTCTAATGACTAAGCAGTGAAATAACTTACAATGATCAAAGATATACCAAGTGAACTTTCCCTTAAGTAATGTTTATTTAGAAATTGAAATATTGTCATTTTAAATCCATTTACTGATAAATTTTCTATTGCTGTTCAAAGAGAATTTTAAAGTACCTGTGTTAGAAGATAGTGGGAGTTATTTATAAAGCTATATATGAATGTATAAAATATGTATGTGGGCATTTTCTGATAAGCTTTCTGTATTTAGAAAACCTCTGTAGAATACTGCCAGCTAAAAGAAAGATGAAGAACCTGCTGACCAGATACATTAATGTATTTTAAATGATTAAAAATAATGGTTTTGTATAAAAATACGCTATTTTTTTTTCACAATGCTCGTGGGCTTCAATTGATTGAAATTGAATCCAGAAGTAACCTGAATTGATCCAGAACTTACTAGGTGTAGAGATTCATGAGATGAGTGAAACTTTTGGTTTTGAGTAATATTTTGTTTTCAGCATATGGAAATGCTATACATCAATAACTGATGAAAGTTGAATTTGAAATCACTTTATAGAATTGAGCATAAGTTATTTTTCTTTTGCCATCCTGTGTTTTGATACAACAGAGACAATCTAGATCTAGGATCTGCAGTGATACTGACTTGGACTTAATGCAGTATGTGTCAGTTTAAAACCACCAAATAAGAACCCTTGCCTTGAGTAGCTGATTTGTGTATTTATTTCATTTTATTATTTTGTATTGGATTTATGCTTCTGGGGAAGAGTTTGGATTTATTACTGAATTATGAATTACCTAAACTCTGAAGAAAAAAAGATGTGGTGTTCTTCCTTCCCTATCAGCACCACATTCCAAATACAATGAGAAAGAAGAGTATAAAGACCTATACTGTCTTCATTGTTGGCGAGTTCTAAGCCAGGAAATATGCATTTATTTGAGGGAGCAGGAGAAGGAATAGAAACTACACAATTTGATCATAAATAACTTCTTTAGTTTCTCTAATATAGGGCAAGTTTGAGTCTTGTAGGAAGATGGTTTGACAATGCATAATTCCTGAGTAGTAGGATAGTAGAATAAGGTATATTTGCACGTTAACTTTACAAAGAGTAATATAGATAATGTGCAGCTGAGGAGCATCATCAATAAATGCATTGGCTGGCTGGAGCTCTATGGTATCTTAACACATACATCACTAAACTTTCGTATGGTGATGTGGGGTTTCTGTATATATGGAAATTAGTCTGAATTCTTTAATGTCTTCCAAGTACTCAGAGTGATTCCCTTCTTGGCTGTTTTGTTCTTTTTTTTGTTTTAAAAAGGATTCATATGTTGCTTCAATAAAAAAAAAAAAAGCTGTGAATTGTATTGGGGGTTATAAATGAATAATGGTTGCCTTCTCCCTCTGCTCCATTTTAGGTTAGTTTATCCTATACATACGAGACAAAAGATGCCCTGTGTTTAGTATTAACCATAATGAATGGAGGGGATTTGAAGTTTCACATATATAACATGGGAAATCCTGGTTTTGATGAAGAAAGGGCTATTTTCTATGCTGCAGAACTGTGCTGTGGTCTGGAGGATTTGCAGAAGGAGAGAATTGTTTACAGGTGAGTGTCAGCTGCAGTCACTCATACCTTGAATTTTCCATGTCTATTCAGCATTGAATATATTAATTGTTTGCCACCAAACAAATTTATACTTCAACATCATGGTAAAAGAAGCCAAAAAATTGTTTAGTTGACCTTTTTGTGACATGCCCTTCGGAGTTACTGATTGTCTTCTAACTCTTAATTTAGGTCTAGGTACTTCCTGTGTTCTAAAACCTTATAAAGTTGATTCAAAATATGTTTGTAAAATGAAAGTAAGTTATTATTTAGAAACCAAACTCATTAGTATTTTAAATAAATAAGCAAGTTTTAAGAATATGCGATCGTATTCCTACCCACTCTAAAGCAGTTCACAGAAGTCTATAGGAAGACCCTTGCTGCATTGGTTGTTATTCCCCAGGGGGTAAAAAGTCAGTTATAATTCATATTGCCCTTTTTCTTCTGTTTTTATTAAAGGCTCTTCCAAGAGACACTTTATTACTTTTGAGTTTATGAAACTGTCTCTGTACATACATCATTTAACCCCTGGCATGCTTTAATATTCCAGAACAAGCAAAACAGACTCAGTGGTGGACCAAGAATGCTTTCTGGTGTGTAACACCAAATATCACTTGCTTTCAAAGAAGATTTAAAGTAGAATCTTGCATAAATTTAATATAATGAGTGTAGAAGACTGACACAAACACAGCAGAAAGTGGTGGAACCACGGAGTAAATCAGACTTGTGCTGGTTGTTGTGTATGGTTCCCCAAAGAATTTTGCCAATCTTGCAATGTTACGCAGTGTGTTTTGACGTGACTGTAGGAGGGAAGCAAGGATGAATGGTTTGATCAGCTACGAGTAGGTCATTTCACATTGCCTGAGAGAAAACAAACTTGATTGTTTAAAATATAAAACAACAATAACAAAAACCCCCACAAACAAAACAAAAAAAACAACAAAACCCACAGCCCTTCTGTTTAAGCCCAATTTGTTAGCTATTTGCCTACAAGAAGACCTTGAAACACATATGTAAAATCCAAGTGTTCTCTGTGTGTAAGTCCAGATCTTGGAGTGGTCATGGTTTCTTCTGGAGCAGACTTGGTCTCTACCCCATTTTGTGCTATTATATAATCAGCTTCTGATTAGGAAGAATTTACATGGCCTTAAATTTATAAGCAAGGAAAAAAAGTAGTTTCATAACCAACTCCAAATAAAATCACCTCTTAATTAAAAGAATGTGAATTACTTTTAGTCCTGTGTTCATAAGAAAATGAAGGACCATGAGACACCTACACTAACACCTGTATGTGTTAGTAACTGAATAATATGTATGCTTGGAGGAAAAAGAAGGGCTTAATCATAATACCTGAAGGCATTATTTAAACAGTTCAGTATAGGACATACTAAGGGAGTTCCTGCCCAGTATGTAAACAGAGGAAAGGAGACTCTAATTACATCCTGTTAGCTCAACTATGCTTGAATACTCAAACTAGAGTGTATGTTCTCAGTAGAATCTGCTAGAGGATAAATCCTAGAAGTGACCTCTGAACACCTTCTTATTCAGCTTCAGTGATTCTCTAAATTTTCCTTGAGGAAGAGGGGAAATCCAAGTATCCCACTGAGTTTCTTGTTTTGTCCTTAAAGTAAAAATGTATAAGAAGATGCCTGTAAAATGCAGAATTTCCACAATGAATTATTTGCCCTGTTTGCTATTTTCTCAGTCTTGCTAACATGGAATAGCCAAGAAATGTTGAAGTGAAACTTCAATGTTTGCAGAAAAGTAGTAGAGACTCTTAGGAAGTTGATTGCAAAGAATCCTAACTAGATATAAGTTTCTATTAAGCTTTAGAAGCTGCACGTCCGAATGAAAGGAAAAGAGTTTGAATGGATCGTATTAAGCCTCTGTTTAGACTTGGGAATGTTATTCTTTGTTGATACTCTGATACCCTGGGGTGGAATATAGCGAGGGGTCAGCATCAGACTGCAACAAGCACTGACTTGTTTTACCATTGTGGAGTTGTGGCTGATGCTCTCAGGAGAAACATCTTTTGCTTACGAGCTTAAATTTGGGTGTAAATGTGGTTATTCCTATCAGGATCTGAGTCTTGTGTAGAGGAAATTTCTACACATATTGAAATATTAATTGCTGTTGTTAATATAAATCGATTACAGAGTTGGGGAAAAGTGGATTTTGAGAGTTCTGTGGTTAAACTATTTGTATTATAGTTCCTCAGTTTCACAACTTTTTTTGTATATAGGTGGAAAATAGAAAAATGCTTTGATCAGAACCAAGAAGTCTGATGTTGCCTCAGTTGCACGTGATGATGGCTAATAATTTTGCCTTTGTATAATTCATACTTCTGTTATGTTTAATTTATAGAGACTTGAAGCCTGAGAATATACTCCTTGATGACTGTGGTAAGTAAATATTAAAATTAATTTTGAAATTACAGGAAATTACAAATCTAATTAATACTGTGTCAGAAATCAAAGGGATTTCTTCATAATGAAAGGTACCAGACTGACAAATGTTAACTTTAATCAGTAAAGAAAAAACTGCTCGCATTTTTACAAAATAGGGGGAAAAGGGGTCAGTTTCCCACCTTAAAATGGCTACTTTTTCCCTCCTTCCTCCCATTCCCTCCCTTGGTTTAAGATGGCTGAAACTTTCTTAGGGATTTCTTCTCTGTTTGTCTTTTCTTTGACTATGGAAACTTGATTTGTTAGGTGTGGGGCCAGAATTGTACATAGTAAACTGTAATTAATCAATAAAGAAGAAAAATCTGAAGCACTTCTGTTTCAGCAATTCAACTAAAACCGGTCTGATGGTCACTGGTGCATATCTGGCTGGAAGGAATCAAGGAAGTACAAACAATATGAAGAAGTGGTTTATAATATTTCGTTTTTCAAAAGCCAAATTATTTTACTTTAATGACTTTTCATGAAATTTATCAGAATCATTTGAATTCCCTGTGCACTATGTGCAGCAATTACCTTTTTCTAAGCTGTGGAATAATATTACCAGTTTGTTCTTGTAATTGCTGAGTATTTTAGTTAAAGGAAAATTGGTTTTGAAGTCATTAGCACAATATTGTTTTTAAGTCACTGTGTTCTGATTTATAAATTTCTAAGGTGATGCTTGGGAGAAGTCACTTTCCAATAGCTGGAGCTTTGCTAAACATCAAATGCATTCTTTAATTTTTTCTCTCCAGCAATGTCTTGGAAAAGCTGAAGGTTGCTTTGAGGAAAAATATGACCTTACAGGACTGCACTAGAATGCTTTCTCTCTGCCAGGGATCCTCTGATCTTGTTCCAGAGAGCAGGGGGGATTAATTAAAAAATAGCTTCAGGAGCTCAGATCCTGCACTTGAAAATGGGTTCATCAGATGTCAGGGAATAGAAGAACATCTGAATGTATTTAAAATAGAATTGGTTGTTCAAGAACAATTAGTTGTTTCCAACTAGTATATAGAGAGGCACTTGACTTTCTCCACTCTTTCTCCCTACCTCTTGATTATCTATCACATATAAATAAGAAATGAATGTTTTCAACTAACATTGCTGCTGTAGAGCTTTTTGAATGACAGAGAACACATGCACAAGATGCCATGTTCACTCTTGGACGCTTTCTAGACAAGAATGTAAAAAACCATGAACACTTAAAAGTGGCTGATGGCTTGCTTGGAAGGTTATTCTAAAGACCTTCTGAAATTCCTTCCAGCCTGAATTATTCTGTGACTATGTGGTGTTCCCGTAAATGACTGTGTCCCTGTCCTTATATCCAGTATTAGAAATAAGTGTGAGGTTTTTGTATTGTTTTGTTTTTAAACCCTCTAAATCTTTCTACTACAGATGATTGCAATTTTTTTTTCAAAATTGAGTTGAAAATCTAGTTGTCCTTTCTTCTGTCTAGTCTTTTGTATTTTTATTAAGAATTTTTAAATTAGAATCATGTCAATACAATGCTTGTCTTGCAATGTCTTGAATCATTTGCTGTTGAGTCTGTCCAGCAAAGAACATCGGTCCATGGGATGGTCTTACTCTTCATTGCCTTTCTTAGACTTTATTTCCCCATCTGAGCAGTGTTGTTCCTGACAAATCGTAGTCTGCCACCAGACTACTTCGACATTAATAGGTACTTGTGTGAATGCCATGCATAATAGCAAAGGTAGTCAACTTCAGAGTTTAGCTTATTAAGTGAAATAGAAGCTGAAGTTATCCACAGTAGACTGATCTGTGAGAAGGGGAAATCCTAATATTGTATTGTAGCACATTAGTTCCCAGTAGGTTATGGCTAGAGTACTTTTCTTTTGTGATGGGAGTGGAGATAGCAATTCCAGTTACTTGTGCTTAGCATTATTAGGGTGCATTGTTAGAGGAAAACCTGGTGTCTCAGTACAGGCTACATATTAGCAATAAATGGAGTAAGTTCTGATGTTTTGTTAGCAAGTCAGGAAGGTAAATGTTTGTGGTGGGAATACAGAATGGAAAAATTACAAGTGTCTTCTGCATCAATACAGAATTTGAAATGAGCAGTCATCGTTTCTGTTTGTCCTAGAGTAGCAGCCTATGCCAAAGCTAGGAACTGGAGTGCTTAACAACAGTTTTTTTATATAATCTTCAAGAAATCGGATCTGTGCCTTTCTTCCTTTACTTATTTAAGGGAGGGTTGAATAATGATTAATCACTCCTTTCTAGTTAAGTAACCTTAGTGCTATGAGTATATGAATGCTTTGATGTTTTGGGGTGGCTTTTTTGATGAGATATGCTACGGAATTTTTTTTGTTCTTTTGAAAGTGGTGAAATTTTATTATTTGATGACTGCTTATCATTTATTTTAACATCAATAGGACATATCAGAATTTCAGATCTTGGATTAGCTGTACAGATTCCAGAAGGAGAAACGGTCCGAGGACGGGTTGGGACTGTTGGTTACATGGGTATGTAAAGTATCCTTTGCTAGTTAGATTTTGCTAGAATATTTGTGGTTTTGGCCAAAGAATTATATTTGGTTTGGATTAGTTACTAGACATTTTGTGGAAAGAAAGGTTAAGCAGTGATACATGTTAATAGTCAATTATAAGCCAATTGATAAACTTGAAAACTTAACTTTGGAAATTCTGGCTTTAGATAGAACGTTAAGAAAACACCTAATTTTTTTTCTGATGTTCAAAGGTCACAGGTAAGCACAACACGTCTTTTCATGCTTTGGAAATCCTTCATTCTTAGTTTGTAAGCAATATTTACGCTAAGTGTTAAAAATTTAAGTGCTTCTCTTGGATATAAAGAGTCCTCACTGCAGAAATTACTGTTTCTTCAGAGTACAGAGATGTTACACAAATATCTCTGCACAGAGCTATAAGAGTGCCTGAGAGGGTTTTCTTTCAACATTTAATTAGCTAATTTGAAATTAATTGTCATGGGGGCTTGTTTGTTTTTGTTTTGTAGCTCCAGAAGTGCTCAAAAATGAGAAGTATACATTCAGCCCCGATTGGTGGGGGCTTGGGTGCTTGATTTATGAAATGATTGAAGGACAGTCTCCATTCAGGAAGCATAAAGAAAGGGTCAAACGGGATGAGATTGACCGGAGAGTAAAGGAAGACCAGGAAACATATTCAGACAAGTTCTCAGAGGAGGCAAAATCCATCTGTAGGATGGTGGGTGAAGAATCATAGAGGTTTGAAAATTAAATTTCTAATCCTTTTTAAGAGATGAACTACTTCAACATCTTCTATTGAAAATTTTTCAAAGCTGGAGTTATTAAATCTTTCTTTGGTTCAGATGTGGAGGTTTGTGATTGTCCATGAATTGTTCAGTTATCAAACTTTAAGAATTCAGAACTTTTTCAAGATGAAGGAACGCTGCTTAAATTGATTTTTCATCACTTGAGTGAAAACATCCAGTACTCCTTGGACCACATCTAATTATAGATGGAGTACAATAGCATTCTCAACTTCGATAGTGTGTGGGAAGAAATGGCAGAGTAATATACTAATTCCCTTGCCTAAACAAGTGTGTACAAGACAACAGCTTGGTTGCGTATTTTTTATCTTGCATATTCTTAAATTTAGTAAAAAGTACGTCTATAAAGAAAGCTTCAAAAGTTTTCTTTACTGGTTTATGCAGATGCAGAATATGTGCATTACTTAAGCCCACTGGAAAAAAAGTCTGTATTTCCTGAAAGCAGAGTCTACTGCAAAGTCTGTTCCGTAAAATCTATTTAGTGTGGCATCAATTAAAATATTTTCAAATGCCTTTGGGTATGATCTTTAAATGGTCTGCTTTCAAGGATTCTTTTGTCTACTAAAAATCTTCTTGCTCTAAGAATGCTGTAGTTGGGATTTTCAGTTCATTCTGATACCATTTCATTTAATAAAAGGCTAAGTAACAAAACTCATGGAAAGACGTTGTATACAGGTTTTATTTCTTTTTGCATTGTGGGATTATATATCTGGATCAGCCTTTTTTTTTGCCCATCTTTACAGTTACTTGCTAAAAATCCAGAGGAGCGACTGGGTTGCACTGAGGGTGGAGCTGCTGCTGTAAAGCAACATCCTATCTTCAAGAATATTAACTTCAAGAGGCTGGAAGCCAACATGTTAGAACCTCCTTTCTTGCCAGATGTAAGTAGGTGAGACAGATTTGATTAGTATCTTAAAAAGGCAAGAACTATCATAATTCTATGTCAGCAATCGTGTGAACTCCAGAGGAACCTTTAAAGTCAGTTAATCAGGAGATTGCTGTTGATGGGTGGTTGTTTTGTGGCATTTCATATGAGATCACAAAACATTTTACAATAGTGCTGTTGCTATAGAGAGCTTTGTAGATGATTCCTTAGCCCTTAAAAGTCTGCTTCCCTGGCTTAGATGCTGAAGATGAGCTTTGAAGAAGTTACTCTGGAGCTGGAAGGAGGGTGACAGAAGATGAGTGAATTATGATGACTGTTAAGAAATCCAAAGAAGTTACATGCTGTTCCTGAGTTTGATATTTCTTTTCTGTTACTTCTAGGATGGATAGAGTTGCTCAGGTGCCTTATGACGAGAGTCTTTAAAGTTTTTGCATTTCTTTTTTTGGTAGTACAGTGTCATTTGGTGATCAGCAATGGGAAATATAAACTTGGAGACATTTCATTCCCCCTTTGTTCATTTAGGGAAAACCACCACCCCCACAAAAAACCCACACACACCCCCAAGCCCAAACCTTAATGAAGACATCTTGTATTGTACTGCAGCCACGTGCCGTGTATTGCAAAGATGTCCTGGACATAGAGCAGTTCTCAACAGTTAAAGGAGTGAACCTGGATACTACAGATGATGACTTCTATTCCAAGTTTGTTACAGGCTGCGTCTCAATCCCTTGGCAAAATGAGGTATTGTGTATTTCGTAAAATATTATATCCTTTAGCTCAGCAATATAGAAGTTTTAGTAAGTGATATATTAACTTTGTCTGTGAGATGTAAAGAACTTTCTGCTTTGGACTTCCTTCCTGAGAGACTTCAGAAAAAAAGGATTTAGCATCCGTGTGGCCATGTTTTCCTTGTTTGTCTGTCATGTTAATCAATATTGCTGTTGATAGGAAGGGGCTAGAATGCTGTTCAAAGTGTTCAAAAGCAAACAGGCGCAGTGCAACCTGTTTGTAGATCAATGCAGAACTGCAGATTCACCTTTTCTAAGGTTTCAAAATGAAGTTGAGCATCAGTCAAGTCAGATTTTCTCTTAAAGCATTTTCATCTGCCTAGTGAATAAGTATTCTAGTATTCTGTGTAGAAAACTATAGTTTTTCTGCCTCTCTGTGCAGTTCAGGTCTGTATGTAAGAAATTTAAATATTTTTAATTATTTCAGGAAGAGCACTCAGTAGCAATTATTTAAAATTGTAGTTTGTTATGGATGCCTTCATAACTTTCTGAAATTAGTATCTTCTGTAACTACTAGTGTAAGTTTCTTTCCCAGTATGATTTTTTAATTTTGTTTAAAGCTTGAACACAAAAGACAAGCAATTTCTGAACAAGTCAGGGAAAAAGGTATATTTCCTTTGTTTCCCTTTTGCCTTTTTTTGCATTTCATTAAGGAGGAGATTTAAAAGGTGTCATTTGATGTAGAAAGCCTTCACTAAGGATCAGTCAGCCTTAGGTCATTGGAGAAATAAATATTTCCTGTGCTGTGTTGTAATTCTCAACTTCATAATATGATCCAGTCATTAAGAAATACACTACAGCTTAGTAACGCTAACCCCACTTAGGATAAAGTTGAAAGTGTTTGTGGAATTCTGGTGATGGTGATTCCTTCTATTCAAGGAGTAAATGGACAGACTTTTACATTTTTGTCTTCGTCATATCTTTTTTTTTGCCCATGAAGTAAGAAGCCTTCTCTATATCACTGCCTTATATTTAATTATGGTATATGTTATGTTTTGATAGATGGCTCCTCAAAATGATGTTTAAATTACTGTGGTCAGACATCACCTTTTCCCCCCAGGAGTGCAATTCATCCCGTTTGTAAAAAGTATTCCCCCTACTGCTATGCAGGTGCTGGTATTCTGCATAGCACAATCATTTCTCCTACTCAATGTCATGTTTATTAGCAAAGTTCAGTCAAGGGTATAGAGGTACTATATTCGTTAGGCTAGACTGCTCTAAAATGAGCAGAATAGATGAAAGGAAAATCAGTTTTTGGTTCTAAAACTATCTACTTATTGCATCGTCGGCAGAAGAAATGCCTTACAAACTCATGGGAGCATCTGAGTACTCACCTGTGTGATACTGCTCTCATTGCTATTTTTTTAGTTCACTGGATGCACAGGAAAGTTAATGTAGACTTTGTGCCTTCCTTCACGGAGCTCTGAGAATGGTGTGGTTTGTCTGATGGGTTTGTAAGTTGTTAGGAGTACCCAGCAGAACTAAACAAATAATTCATGGAACGTGTTTGAGAGGCTTGTATAGATATTTCATTTATGTTTCCTGTGTTTCAAAGATGATTGAAACAGGATGCTTTGAAGATATCAATGCATATGAAACTGATGGTACTGTGTCACCAGAGAGAGAGAGCTCTCCTAAACCAAAGAGAGGCTTCTTTCACAGACTTTTCAGTGGAGAGGTAAGGATATTTCTTTTCTCTCATGAGAGAATTACCAGTAAGACATTAACATCCATTCAATTTTTTAATATTATTTTGTGATAGGAAAAATAAGTTGTTCACTGAATACTGAAACTAATGAAATCTGGCTTATTATGGCTTTACCCCTGGACTGCATTTCAGAAACTGTAGCAAGCCTTGTAGCTCCAAGAGTTTTTCTTCCCTCAGCATTCTGTATTTCTCTAGTGTCTGCTAGCTGTTACCTGGGGAAAAGGCAGTTTGTGCTGTTAACAGCTGTGCTACAGATCTTTCTTTCTTAAAGATATTAATTTGTGTCTTTCTCATTATATATTTTGCTTGTTTTTATAAAAACTTCTGGGAAGATAGAGGCCCCCTCTTTAAAAACTGAAATAAAATTGACTGATGAACTGATGAAGTGAGTGTTGTGGAGCAATGCAACTCCTAGGACTCACTCCTTTAGAAAACTGGACTTCCACTGAATCATTCTAGTGTATTAAGCAAATAAGTACAAATGTCCCTTAAATGTGTGAAGTGTCACGCAATGAATGTTAATATTTCTTGGGCATTTTAATGCCTTTACCAAAACAACAACATCATATAAGTTTACATAGCTCCTGCTAACGCACAGCCTTTTCTTACACACAGAACTTGTATTTTTTAGTAAACATTTAGAGGTATAGGAATTGAGTATTTACCACCAAAAAGACACATGGCATATTGTGCTTGTTTATAGGTCGTGAGAAACAGGCTATTTCTTAAGTTTTTCAGTTGAAGATGATGTACACAATTCTGCTTGCTCAGTAGGCATGCACTTAAGAGTGGAATTATCTTGAGAAGCATGAGTAGATTCCAGTAGAGAGCACTTCTGTAGAAATTACTTTTGCTTTCAAGCAGAAATGGAATTTTAAAATTGCTAGGAGCGTATTAAGTAGCCATAACAGGGCCATGTATTAAAATTGCATGATGATTTTTTTTTGTCATCAGCTGGTAATTCTCTTCTCTAAAATGGTACAATGCTAATGGAATATATAACAGTACTGTCATTTTTAGTTCATCTTTTCAAATTCACTTTTCCCCACACTTACAGTAATGGAGTAGAAGGAATGGTTATGTGTACCAATAACATCACAGAGCTGAAGTTAAAGCTTCTCTTACTGTTGTGTTTTTGAGCTGAATCAGCAGGGTTCATGCTATCCCAAAATATGGCTCCATATATTGAGAAAGAGCCCTGAAAAAATTAAGACTGCCTGAGAGCCTTCAGTTGGTTTTGAAGTAATGAGTCTGCAGTTAATTGTCCTGTGAAGTTAAAAGAAGGAAAGATCTTAAGGTTATATGAAACTTTAATGTCCTGAGATTTGGGGTTGGGTTGTGGTTTCCTTTGATATTCCCAAAGCACTTAGTTAGTATGGGGTAAAATGTGCTGGAAAAAAAGAGCCACCCCCCGAGCCTTTCTGTGCCCCATAAAACACAAAACCCAAAAATAGTGTCAGTTCTACAGCTGAATTGTCTCTTTGCCTTCTCTTACAGGTTTGCTTTAAATCTGATTGCAGTGATGATGAGCCGGAGTCCTCCAGACTTTAAATCATTTTATTCTCATCAGAAAGGATGAGCAAAAATGTTTTATATCTCTGTAGCAAAGTGTATTATATATATTTTTTATCTGAGTTCAAGGATTTTTGTACATTTGTACTTCATTTGTTTTAAGATGTATATTTTCACTAAAGCTTAATTGTACAAAAAGCAATGAGTGCCATTTGAGTGAGTGTTTCTGTATGTATTTGATTTATCATGATTTTTTTTTAGAAAATCTAGAAATACTACAAGGATTTTTAAGCACAGAGATGATATCTATGGCATCAATGTAACTTCACTTTGTATGCTCCTGTAAAAGGCTCCTGGTTTGTTAGGATCTTTATTAGCAGTTTTCTTAACAGTAAAATTGCTGTACTGATAAATTTCCTCATTCTGGTATTAGCTGGCAGCATGGCAGTGCTGTTACCTAAGGTATCTCTCAAGCAACTGCTAAGGAAAAAGGAATTCAATGCACTGTGGCCAGCTATTATGAATTGCTCCTTACTGTCTGGCTCTGTAGAATGTCTTTCTGTATTTCTATATTTAGAGAAATCTGAACATTTAGCTTAATCCTGCAACAAACTGCATTACCCCATTCTTCTCCTTTTATACCCATTTTACACATCCTCTCCATAGTTTCTTGGCATTGACCATGCAAATAGACCTATGCCAAAACTTTATATTTGAGTACTTCTTTGTCTTTACTGAAAGGATTTCTTTCTATCTGAGGGAACACCTTTTAATTTTTCTCTGTAAATGAAATTGTTTACAACTCCTTGTAAGATGTTATAGTTTTATACTGGGTTAAAAATCAAAGCATGGGCTCTTCTTAGTAACCTCTTCTCTGCTTATTATGTTCTAATACGCAGTTTTGTAAGGTTGACAGCAATCACTGCCACTGAGGAAGGACAGGTAGTATTAAGTACCAAATTTAATTATGTAAATAATCTTTCCTTATAACCTTTAAAAGCTTAAAACATTAAAATCTGCCTTTAACGACTGCTTGATGCAGATGTGAAGCTGGTTCATTAGTGAAACTTTTTCCAGCTGCTTGAAAGCTTGTCGGTCTTCTGTTCTTCTGGACTCAAAGTATGCCAGACTTCTTAAATTTTGTAAAGCTTCCAGTAAAACTATTAATCTGTGTATCAGAATGAAGTTAGGGAACACATTTCCTTAAAAGCCTCTTCAGTTTTGAAAATTTTAGTCAGGGACTTGAAATATAATGGAATACTCTTGGAGTTAGAGATGTATCTTCTGTTACGTATTTTTTTCTGTATTCTGAGGAATTGTCTCCACTGAGCGTGGATTTTTTTTTTCCCCTCTCAGCTCCCTAGGGTGCCAACCAGACCACACATGGATTGCACACACAGAGGAACTGAATATCCCTCTACCTCAAACAGGTTTCTGCTTGTGATCCACAGACTCACTGAAAGAAACTTAGGCTGCTTCTAAGAAACTCATGACATACATATGATACTTAAGCCTATCACCAGGTTTTAATTCACGGTATTTTGTCTTTAGTGACAAATGTTTAAATGGGTTAGAATTTGGAAACAGTTGAAAAACTAGTGTGAAACACAATCCTATTGAGGCTGAGCTGGTGTCTTTCTGAAATTGTTCCTCTTGGCTACTGTGCCACAGAAATGAGGAATGAGAACCTTTTCCTATGTTTTTGATGCATTTTTCCTGATGTTTAAAACAGCACAGAGGACAGGAAAATGACTGCTGTAGAAAGGACAAAGGGAATAATTGTCAGAGTGAGAGTTTGAATGAATTACTGGAAGGTAGTCTGATGCAATAGTGAAGGGATGGGAGGCCTGACAGAAAGAAATATCTGAAGTAAGGGTGTTGGCTGGAAACATTGTGTGTGAGGCAGTGAGCTTTCGTGATCTGACCTGGCTCTTTTTATTGTGTACCACAGTAACGGAAGAACTCCAAGAAGATGGGAATGGAGAAATACGGAAGCAACAGAATTGTTTTGTAAATACCAACCTTGTTGGGGAAGTGATCATGTTTCTCTGATTAAGGTGTTTAATTTTTTAAGATCTTTGCTTTGCTGTTCTGAGGCAAAGGTGACCGGTATTAAAACAGGACATGTGGGCTGACAGTCTGGATTTAATGCCTGCTTAGAGCAACTTAAAATTTGGGCAGGAATGCCATGGACACTAGCTGAGTAATTTTTATGAAGAAAATATAGAAATTGGCTTTGACAAATTAAAAAAAAAACTGGAAGTCTATCATGTATTTCAAATTTTCTTTCCATATTGGAGTGGAAAGGATCTTAACTTTAAAAACCCCCAAAAAATAAAATTAACTGTTCTGTTTTGTATTGCTGAGTCTTAACACTTATTCTTTAGGGATCTGTGAAGAAATAGGCTAGATGAAGAGAAAAGGGAAGTTGTTCCTAAAAAGTAGTTATTTATACATTCTTTGGATGAGTATTTCCAGCCATGCAAAAAAAGTGGAGCATTTGTTTGTTTATATGAAGCTTTATTTAGTTTATTTCACAAGATTTTCTGATGTTCTGAATAATACTGTTGAATTGGTTTTGAGTAACTTCATGTTTTCAGGATTAGGACCTAAATTCTGTTTGTTTGTGGTGTTTGGTTTTTTTTTGTTGGGTTCCCCTGCCTCAAGATGGCATTTTTCTACCATAAATTTCTCCCTTTTGGCTAGAGATATAAAATCATAAAATCATTAAGGTTGGAAGGACCTCTAAGATAAAGTCCAGCTGTCAGCTCATGTCTACCAAAGCATGCCCCGAAGTGCCAAGTCTACATGGTTTTTGAGCACCTTCAGAGATGGTGACTCCACCCCTTCCCCTGGCAGCCTGGTCCAGTGCTTCACCACTCTTTCAGTAAAGAAATTTTTCCTAATATCCAATCTAAGCCTTCCTTGATGCAACTTGAGGCCATTTCCTCGCATCCTATCACCTGTTCCTTGGGTGAAGAGAGCAACACCCACCTCGCTACAACCTCCTTTCAGGTAGTGGTAGAGAGCGATGAGGCCTCCCTTCAGCCTCCTCCAGACTAAACAATCCCAGTTCCCTTAGCCGCTCCTCATAAGACTTGTGCTCCTAACCACATAATAATGGCTAGATGTCATCTCATGTGAACCCTCTAATGAATTAGAAAAGCTAAGAAACTGGAAGGATCTGCTTAACTCTCTTCATATGGTGCATGGAGATAAAGACGTTACACTGTTGAGTCTGAGGTGACCAACAGTGGTTCAGTGTCTTCACTGGGTTATTGGTAGCTTGGAAATGCATTTTGAAAGCAGAGAACGGGTAAGGAGAGTGGAGAGCACTGGAAAGCAAAATATTGTGGTGTGATGAACTTGATGAAATTTGCTCTTGATTTTTGTAGGATACAACTGAGATAAAGAAGGGGGAGCAGCAGGTTGTGTGTACTCATGTGGCCTTTTATTTCCATGCAGTTTAAAAAAAAACCCGCCAATGTAAATTCTTGCCATTCAGTCTGACTTCATTATTCCTCCATGAGTTCAGATTCTAGATCAATGTATTAGAAGGTTTTAATAGCAATGAGACAATTCAAGAGCCCAACTGCTTTGTTTTACTGGTGCAAAATATGAAAAAATCTATGGAATTCTGTGGAGTTAATTCCATGAGATCAGCCCTCCTTTTCTGTGGCTCGTGTTTCTAAGAATTTGTGTATCTAAGTCCTAATGTCTGCTTATGCATACCTCATCAATCCATGTATTTAGCTCAAAATTCAGAAACTGTGAAACAATGTACCAGTGGCTCATTGGTTTTCTTAATGCTTTTGAATGTTGTGACCAACAGAATAGAGTCTTTGTGCCTCAGGGTTGTTCTATTTCTGTAAAACAAAATTGTCAGCTTTTTTTTCCAGAGATATAGTGTTCATAATCAAGATGGCCACAAAACAAACTCAGTTGAAAGAACAATTACCATGTAATAATACATAGGAAAAAACCTGAGGTATTTCCATAACAGAGTGCTATTGACAAATTTTAGCCTTTAATAGAAGATCTTGCCTGTCTTAAAACAATAAATCTGACAGGTTTTTATTATGAAAGACAATTACGTCCATCTCAAAATAAAACTAATTTGAGAAATAAATGATAGAAGCTATTAAAAACAACTAAAAATCCAGTTTTAGAATGCACTCCCATTATTTTTGGAACAACGATGATGTAAGAAATTTCTCATTGCCATTTGTACAAACAGAATAATTGTTTACGAGTTACTAAAATAAGTCAACAGAAGAAATATTTTGCTTTGGTTTACAATTTAGTATTACACTAATTCAACATTGGAATTATCACCTTCACTTTAGTATAGCTTTTCAGGAAAAAACAGAATTAAAAAATAATAGAAAGCATCTTTAAGCTAAATTTGTGTTCACTTTGATTTGAATTACCTGCCTGGCTCATTTTGGTGGTCATGATGCCTCTTCTGCTGAATGTACAATTCTTTTTTTTATTTCATAATTGTTCTTACGGTGTAACTTAAGTTTTGCTCATGAGTTGTAGGTAACTTTTCTCATGTTCCATGTGCGTCCCCAATGCCAGAATTCTATCTCAGTATAGCAAAGCTGACTGTTAAATGTGATGTGTTAGTTCTGCTCGCTCCAAAACACTGAGTTGACCTTGTACGAGCTGTTTTCCTGGATATTCTAGCATTGTTATTCCTGAAATAAAAGCAAAACACTGCCGCGTATCTCAACCACATGTATAACTGTCTAATGGGGTCTACTTACCATGTGCTATTCATCATGGGAGCTGGGATAGATAAAACTTGTAATTTGAAAAAAAGCCACAACTTTTTGAATTAGCAAGTGTGTATTTATGTGTTCTAAGTTCTTTATCAATTTAGGATTGTCAGATCCAGGAAAAAAGTGCCCGAGCTGTTGTATTTGCTCAGTTGATACCTTCTCTTCTGGTCTGGATCTTGATTTCTACATACATTTCTGTGTGAAAAGGCAGACTGATTGAGATGGGCTGTTTCTCATTACCACGTTTACTGTGGTAACACTATCAATGTGAATGCAATGTTGGTCATGAGTAGCTCTAGCTCTGCTTGTCATCAGCCTTATCATGCATCTCAAATTTTATACTCTTGCCAAAGGAAACTAATCAGAATTCACTCTTCTTGGGAGCATTTATACCTTGATATTAGTTTTATTTGTGGGCCTTTATTTCAAATACTTTTCAATAGTAGGCTGCTTGTATTTTCAGCACTGCGCCAGTTGAAGGGCTGAACACTCAATTACTGTACAAACCAGCTTCAAATTAATGACTTCAACGGTGATACAAGCGTGCCATGGCATATTGCAGATTGGTGGTGCCTGTATTGAATCACATGGGCCCACAGTCACATGCAGGCTATCGAATTATTTGAGTGGTACTAATTACCTGCTGGATTCTTCATACAAATGCTGGGCTAAGCATGACTTTGGGGCAGAGTGAAATATATTCTTGATGTGTTTGTCCAACCTGTTCTTCAAAACATTGAATCAAGAGGTAATCTATGCCAAGGTAGCCTGGGTTTAGGAGACATTTCCACATTCATGATGCTTTTGTTTGTTTTATAGACAAGATAAAAGCTTATTCCTTTGTTTCTCCTACAGGCTGAGATGAGTTTATCATCATTTACTAAATTGCATACAACTTTTTAGGTATTCACAGTTACTCCATTGAGATTGTGTCTTTATTTTTGTTTGTGGTAACGATGGCTTTACAAAAATGCCTGTTCTCTAACCTTACCTGTTCCTTCTTGCCCTTTGCCAGTTTTATGTAATTTTGATTTTATCAGAACAGCTGTTTGTGGGGCTGCTGTTTGAGCAGGATCAGTGACATGATACATGCAAAACCATGGGTCAGTAAATTTGAATTGGGAGAACCTACTGATAAGGTACTTGCCAAAGAAACACCCGGTACCCCTGAGTTCTCTTCCCTTTACCCCAGCTTGTGGTTAATGACCCAAAGGGCTTACACTGCCAATGCAATTCAGAAAGACCAGGAGAACAAAGAGGAGTGTGCTTGTGGGCAGGCATTGCCTTGGCATGTCTGCCCGTGAGTCAGCAGCCCTCCGGGAACTGGCACAGATCTTGATCTGAAGCTTCAAAACAGGTTTGCAAAGGCTGACTTGGTTGGTGGCTTGTTTAATCTTTGATAAAAGCCTATGCTGTTTTTAATGTGCTTCAACATATTTCAAAGTGTGGAGTGGTACATGCAAATGTCACATGGTGTATGCAGCTCTACAGCTACACTGTCATCTTTTTTTCATGTATCATTTGCTAAATAAAAAATTCATGATCGTCCATATGTTCCAGAGGAAAATCTCTGCAAGCTTTATTGTAATATAATGAGGACCAATATTCTTTTTTCCTTAGAAGCTCACATTTTATTGCACATTTATAAGGAAGTAGGGGGTTTGTGATAAGTTGAATTGCTTTTGGTAACGCAGATAGGTTTACTTTCAGGGGAATGTTTCTAACGGTTCATCTTTTATTAACGTGCTAATGAAGTTAACTGGTGGAGCAGTGTGTTACTGAATATTTGACAAGAATGAGATCAGCGGGGTGGTTCTGCCCTGATTTAAGTTGGGCTGACTGTACAAAGACATGAGCTTTGCTTCTTTTGTCCATTCCTGCTAGCAATAACAATCGCATATTAAGTCATTATTGGGAATTTCTTTTCTTAAACATTCTAAGAACTGTTCTGGATTGCCATTGCTGAAACAATTTTAACGTATTTGAGACACAAGTTGAAGTGCCATTTCTTACCAGCTCCCATGTAAAATGTGGATCAGCAACTAAGATATATTGAGTCAGGGATTGTAATTTTGAAGTTCACAGTAGTGTTAACTTTAAAAAAATCAAATGCTTAATAATAGAATCAATTATTTAAATATTGTGTACTCTATCAGATTGTGCATGTTTAATGTGTGCTTTTAGAGTGCAAAAAGTATCCTCTGGTAAAGCAACTCCAGCATCAAGAGAGGAGCACTGAAAGGCTGGTGGGTGCGTGGCCAAGTTCTAAGTGTCCTGTTCCTGTAAGTGTTTCCTATTTTCTACGAGCAGCCAAAAATAAAACTTGAAACGCCGGCAGCGCCTTTGGCAGGCAGCGGGGTGCTGAGTGGGCTTGCTGGGAACGTGAGTGAGGAAGCTGTTCGTACCCGTTGTCCGTGCTTGATGCAGCGGCAGAGGGAGCGTGTGCCTTTGGCTCGGTGGCGATGGGTGGCGGGGGGTGCTTGGGTACCACTTGTGCAGTTCACGTGCTCTCTGCCATCTCGCTCCCGGCGCCAGGGGAGCGCTGGGGTAGGGGGAGCAGCGGGCGGGCTCTAGGACCCAGCGTCCCCCTTCATCACGCACTGGCGCCCGCCTGCGCCGCCACATCCGGGAATGGGCGTGTCCTTCTTTCTGATTGGACAAGGCCCGCGTCGCTCTCCGTGCTGCCCCGCCCCCTGCCCGGCCCGCGTGCCGGTGTGTACGTACGGAGCGGTGCGCGTGACGCCGGGGCGGTGCCTCGCCGCGGGGGCTGCCGGGGCGCATCCAAGATGGCGGCGGGGCGGCGGGGCAGCGCGCGCGGCGCCCTGGGGGCTCGCCCGCAGCCGCTGCGGCAGTGACGGGCGGCGCGGCCGCAGCCGCAGCGCGCCGGGAGAGCGGCGGGCAGCGAGCCCGCCGGGAGGGCGAGGAGAGGCCGGGAGGGGTTTCGGGTCGGCGCCGCCGGAGCGGACATGGCCACGATGGAGAAGCTTATGAAGGCGTTCGAGTCGCTGCGCTCCTTCCAGCAGCAGCAGGGTCCGGCCGCCATCCCCGAGGAGCCGCTCCAGAGACCGTGAGTGACCCGCGCCCCGGCGCTGCGAGGGCCGCCTTCGACCCCTCCCCGCCCGGGGGCCGTCCCCTGCCCCCGGCGGCCCCGTCCCGCCCCGGGGGGGTTGCCCCCCACCGCCCCGCCCCGTGTCCGGCCCCGGGAACCCTGGAGTCCCCCTGTGCTGCCCTGGGGGGTTCTCCGTCCCGGGGCTTCCCCCCTCCCCCGCCGCTCCTGGGGATTCAAGAAGTAGTTATTATTATAGAAAGCAGAATATTTTTATTTAAGCTGAAGTAAAGTTTCATCTAAGTAACTATTTTTATAAAAGTTAGGCAGACACAGCCTCTTCCTCTGATGGCGAGTTTTCTTGATAGCATGTATTTTTTTTTTTACAAGTAGTGTTTTTCCCAGACAGCATTGGTAAAAGGATGTCTTTCCCTACGTAAAATGCGAGGTCAGGCAGAGAGCTGGCTCCAAAACTCCAATTAGCAGGGATTTGGCTGTTGTTAAGTTCATGATAAAATCAAAATTAGTCCTTAGAAGGTAATAGAATATGCATAAGATTTCTGGGAAAGTTAATACATAGGCGTCTAAGTGGGAATTATATTCTGTCTCCAGCTCTTGTCTCTCTTTGCATGATTGATGAAGATCATTCCCTCATGCGTCCAGCACTGTAATAAAGCACGTTGCTTTCCAAAACGAGTCTTAATGAGTTTATTTGGTGGCATTTTTGGTACCTCTAAGGGGGAGCCTGGGTTCAGGGGATGCTTCTGTGTCCTGGCAGGGTGCTGCTCCTTCAGATGTGTCTGGCGGTGCCACCTGCTTTCTGTTTAGGTTTATAGGAGTAACTTCCTGGGCGAGCACGTTTGGAAATCCACCAGAATGGCTAATGAATGGGAGAGACTGGAATGCTGTCACAGGCTCATTTGAGGAAGAAAACATTATCTTCTAATATACTGCAAAAAAGAAAGGAGGACCTGCTATGCATAACTTAAAGCACTAAGCCTTGTAAAGTTGAAGTCTGAGCTCTGGTTCATCCTGGTGGGGAGGTGATGTGGATAACTGCTTGTAACAAACTTCTCTTAAAGTCTCATGCTGTGACTTGCTGTGCAGAGACCTATGAGAAATTAGTTCAAGTATTTCTGATACCCCTTGCTTTCTTAAACACTGGGGACAGATGTGTTGTATCGGTGCAATATTCAGGTTTCCTAGTCAGGAGGCATTACTGGAAGATAGGAGCAAGGAACTGTTCAGTTGCACAGTGCTGCCCCTTGCATTTGTATCCTCTAAAAATACCTTCTATTGAGCAGATGAAGAGATACTAAGGTATTTGGGGGGTAAATACGTGAGTGGCACTATTGCTTTTTCTCCAGCTGTTGGAGAGACAGCAGAAGGGCTGGGGAGAAGCTAATTTCTAAATTGGCATTTTCATAGCGCTATGGCTGAGGGTGCTGAGCAGTGGAGCAAAGCTCTTGGCCACCTGCTCCCACAGTACGTTCTGATACGGATGCCAACAAAATTATCATGATTGATACGGTTTGGAGAGTGATGTCTCAAAGCATTTTCACACTTTTGGGGCATAATAGATGAAAAAACAAATCTTCTTAATGAGATAATTGTTTTTAGGTGCCTTACTGGTCTGCAGGGACTAATTGCTCTCTTATGCACATTTTTTGTGCTAGTAATTTGTGTGATGTGGAGGATGGATGGCCATCTATTTCCAGTCTTTTCCTATATGTAGTTGAAAATATCTGTCTAGAAAGTTACTGTTGAGATAGATCATGGCATTTCAAGAGAAAGTCCTGGAAATTATTTGTGATGCTTGCTGAGGGATGTTACGCTTGGCTTGGTCGCCTGAATTTAGGAATACTCTGCTCAAAGCATTAAAAAACTGGGGTTGTAGTTATTCATGTTGATTTTGTGTTGTGTTTAAAAATAGGCTGCACGTTTTCAGAAAGCTGATGGTATTGCAGGCCCTAGGAGCTGTACGAATTCAGTAGCAGCATTAAGTCTCATAAAAGCCTACAAAAGGCTATTGTGGTGGCCTTTGCTGAAGTTTCCCAGACTTTTAGTGAACTACCAGGTGACATCCTGAGTGTAATTCACAGTACTGCCTACATATTTCATATACATATGATCAGTTTTCCCTTGGAAAACAAAAGGGAGGGCTCTCTGAATGAGCAAAGAAGCAGATACCTCCTGGTTGTGAAACAGACCCAGGAGGGGTACCTTTGGGTATGCAGTTTGGCTCCAGTATTGCTGATAGTTAATTATTTAAAAGTACCGTCTGCTTTCCTAAAGTACTTGTGTGTTTGTGAGGTCAAGAGCAGGAGACACTGTATACAATGAAATAAAATTTCAGAGTTGTAGATGTGAATCTCTCTCTGTTTTTTTCAGTTCCTTTGTTGAGGGAGGAGGAAGGTAGTGAAGGGTTATAGGAGTTTATATCATGTTGAAGCGAATGCTAAACAAATTTTGAAAAGTAGAAGCTCTTCGTGTTGTGCTCTGCATCCCTTTAGAGATGTATTCTTTGATTCTGTGCATTTTATTCTCTTAGTTACACCCATTTGCTGCCAGTTGACTAAGCTTGGTTTTTCCTGGATGATATCAGGTGTTACAGTAGGGGCATTACTGTTGATGGGCATAGACTGTGCCTAGAACTTTGAAGTTTTTTAGTGACAAACCCATTTGCAGGAATGTGTGGTAGGATTGATTGCCTCACCATCCTTTCCAGTTCGGGTACAAATGATCAATTTAATAGAGCTCTTTTAAGTGGCGGGAACTTGCCAAACAGAAAAAGTCTGTATAATCATGGGCCACTGCTCTAGCTAGGAGTGTTTAGATGGTCGCTGCTCACTTTTGAAGTCTTATCTCGGACTCTTTTGTTCTTCCTTTAGAAAGAAAGAACTTTCAACTACCAAGAAAGATCGAGTGAATCATTGCCTAACAATATGTGAAAACATAGTTGCTCAGTCTTTAAGGTAAGACAATCTTTAATTTATTCCATTAATGTGAATAGCTACTTTTGAGTTAATTATTTGGAGGCTTCCTGCGATTGCTGATTTTAACTGCTCAGCTTCTGTTTAAAACTCAAATGGCACTTTTTTTTTTAAGCTTTATCCTTGTACCTCAGACAGAGAAACTGAGGTGCAGAGCTCAATACTTTGCCAGACTGTGTAGGAAAAATCAGGAAGATGACTTCTCAACTCCTTATGAAGTGCTTTAACCCACTGGATGCCTTCTCCTATTGTATAACTGTGTACAGAATATATGTATATGTTAGGTTCTGAAATACCCTCAAAATAACATTGGTGTTCACTTTTATAGTGCCTGTTATAATTTTCTGATGTATGTTTGTTTCTTTGTTTAGAAATTCTCCAGAATTTCAGAAACTGCTGGGGATTGCTATGGAACTCTTTCTCCTCTGCAGTGAGGATGCAGAATCTGATGTGCGGATGGTTGCTGATGAATGCCTTAATAAAGTTATTAAAGTAAGGGTTTTCTATACAGTGCAGCTCGATTTTGACCTCTTAACCTGCAGTGTCCTGTATGAATTCACACTGATGTTCTTTTAGTCATGTCATCAGGTATTCTTTTAGATGTCATTACAAAGCTGACTGAAAGATATAGCAGCTTTTCATTCTAGACATGCTATAATTTGGTTAATGTGATTTGCTGAAAGTTGTAGGAGAAGCTTTTTAGGCAATAATTAGGAAAATATGGTGTTCTGGAAATTGTTTATTGCCCTACTGTGATCCAGAATGAAGGGCTTGTCGGTGAGCAGCGGGTGGGCATTCATATGAGGTCAGGCAAGGTCTAAATCTTGGTTCAAGGTATCTTAAAGTGCAGCTCACAGCAATTATTCCAGAGGTTCTACTTCCAGGGCAGGTTTACCTTCACCTACCCTTTCTCTGTTTCCCTCCCCCTACCCTCCTCCTCCCCCCAGCCCTTTTTTCAGAAATAGTTGACCTTTGAGTTAATGTAATGTACCCACATAATTTAATTAGTTGATGCAAAGTTTAAGTGCTTTAGAAATATGCAAACAATAATTTTCTTTAGCATCAAGGGGCATGTGGAAGCAAGCAAACCAGATGTCCCTATTTCTGTAGGGATTTCTGTCAGTTCTATTTGTTGGATATTTGAACAAATTATGGTTTTTTTATGGGTTGAGCTTGTGGCTGAAAGCAGCATGGAGAAAGCTGACTGATTATGTAGTGTGTCCCGTAACAATAGGGAATGAGGAAATGCCAGTGTTTCTTGCTTTTTTCTTTTGTCTTATAGTGTTTGTTCTCTATGCATTCAGATTTAAATGTTTTTCCATTTGCAGGAGTGTAGCACTCCATGAATTGCATGCACAATTATGTAACTAAATTTGCTTTAAAAGATGCTCTGAAACAATTCTAAAGAAGGCAAACTTACTTCCTTCTTTCCACCAAACACTTTTACAGGCTTGCTTAAAATTGGCCTCTCTTATTCACTGATCTGTTTAATGTTGTTGCTTTCTGGCAGTTTCAAGGTAACTTGAGACACTTTAATTGTTTTTTTTCAAATCTTTGTACGGTAGTTTGTTTTGTTTTAGAGATTAAATGATGGAGTATTATGTCAGTCGTTAAGCTTGCCAGTTGATCACAGCTATGAAACAGTAACAGTTGTGGTATTCCAACCACATGGATGTATTGGACTGTTACCAAAGCTGGTTATAGTTTGTATTCTGTTTCCATGTTTTATCCTGTGTGGAAGCAACTTAGTCTTTAGGCGGATGCTCTCTTGTGTATAAAAGCGAAGACAGAAAGATGTACAGTTTAGGTCATACAAGTAGCAGTGATGCTTGTGATCAGAGGCACCAGGTCTCTTAACCTGCATATTGGTCAATGTTTAGCTTTTTTAGTACCTCAGGCATTTTAGAGACTAATTCTGTTGCTAGAAAGATGCTTTATATTTTCTCTCGTTAAATATACGAATATATATGTGAGCATTACTGCTGTTGCTGTGTGTTTGGAGTTTATGGTTGTTAGTATAGTTAAAATACTGACACCTCTGCGTAGACGAGGCTGTAAACTGAAACAGCAAATAAGTGTAGACAAACACTCTGTAGATCATCTTGAAGTATCACCACGCTTACCTATCAGAATCTCACAGACATCACAAATGGCTCCAAGTTTAAATAGGTTTAGTGATACCTGTATTTAAAACAAAAAAATACCAGGCTGGGAATTACCAGGTTTCTGCAGGTTACTGCAGCTGTCTCTTTTTTATGAAGCTGATGTACAATGTGGTATTCTCTGTGCTAATGATACTGGTGCGACTGTTCACACAGATTGCCATACAGTTTGTCTCAGTAATTTGGTTTTATTATTTTTAGCAATTTAGAGTTGACTGTGCTTATAATGTGCTGATTTAAATGCCTATTTAGATTCTAGCCTGCTAAAAATACAGGTATACGCTAGTAAAACAAGTTGCTCCAGTTGAATGTAAGCACAGCTTACCCTTGAAGCCAAAATAGTAGCTGTTGCCTTTTTGTGTTGCTTGATATCCTCATAAACAGGGGCAGTGAATTTCCCATAGAAATTAAATTTTGTGAATAAGTGAGATTAATCCCTTCCTACTGTCATCTAGTCACCTGCAGTTAGTAGTGCTTATGACAATATAAAAGTAAAAGCCAGGTAAGGTTTTTCTGGGGAAGATAATACGATTTTGTTATAATCACTTGTGTAACTGAGGGAATGAAGTTTTGGGACGTGCGATTTTAGGGTAGGAGAATTGTGCTCTGGAGGAACCACAGACACTGCACTGACCGTGCTTAAGCAGTTGCGGGCTCTACATCAGCACGTGCTAAGTGAGAGTAACCCTGTGGGCTTGATGGTTGGTAGTCAAGGAAGAAAATAGAAAGCTAGAAATTATTAAATTATTAGACAAGGTATAAAGAATGAAATACTAAATATCATAGCACTGCATAAATCCATAATGTAGGCACATGCACATTGTATGAAGCTCTCTTTTCATCTGAGGAAGTGGTGGTGGAAATATTTATAATAATAGCATGCTCTGGAAAAAAAATGGAACAGAAAGGGTGATCGTATGTATACAAAGTATTCTGTAGGAAGAGATTATATATGGGAGAACTGTTGTAATATTTTTGTTTCCCTTCCATTTTAGAGGTGGAAGGAGAGAGATCAAGTTTAAGAGAACAGAAAATCACTACTTCTTGGTGCTGACTTTCATTTCATGTACCCTAGTTCTTAGACAGACTACAGGTTCCAACAACAGTGTGTGCTGTGTCGCACTGTGCTGGATTAGATCCTGGGATACTGTACTTCTGGGGCCCAGAACACCTTGTAATAAATGGGTGCAGGAAATAGGCTAATTCACAAAAGAAGGATATTTAAAGGGTTGTTAAAGGTAATGGTTCAAATACACCTTCAGTTTGGGAAATGGTAGGAGGGTACTTGATGGTGGGGATGTGTAGCAGGGAATGGCTCTCACTGCTTCTGAATACTATTTTTGTGTTTTAATATTTGACTCATGACTGTCTATTCCTGGCAATTGCCAGAAAGCACCTTATGTTGACTCTGCTTCTAGTCTGATCCCATATGGCCTTTTTTAGGTAGAATGGGTAAAGCAGTCAGTATTCACTGCAAGTAACTTAGTTTGTGGAATTTGTCCACATTCCTGGTTTGTGCTTGTGTGAAGGGTAAAGGTGTTACACTTTAGTATTTTGCACTTTCCTATTTATACATCATATATAGGGCTAGTCCTGTGCCTTTTTCAAAGCTGTTTTATTGCAAGGATAACATTACTTGTGTGAAGTGATCTCCTCTGATACAGTACATTCTCAACTCATTTTATTGCAGGCTTTGATGGATTCTAATCTTCCTCGATTACAGTTAGAACTGTATAAAGAGATTAAAAAGGTGAGTTTATTTCTTTCATGTCCTTTTTAAATATAGTATTTAGTAAATGTGTTACCATATTGGAATGAGGCATTAGTGTAAATAAATAGTGTATGTCTATTAAAGTGCATGTCTATTAAGATCAAGGTCAAAGCATCTCTTTGGAAGTATGTGACTGTTCAATACATTCTACCCAGTTCCTCACTGTTGGCCCCATTGTTTAGATTTAACCACTCCTGAAAGCTTATCTGGCAGAAAATGTGTGAGCATTTGGTGTGAACAGCAGTCTGAGTTAACCTTAGTGACTCTGCACCCGAATGAATAAGGCATGTTCATGATGTTTGCTCTGCTGACTGAGCTGGAAAAATAACTTTAAGCAAAAGGGTGCTGAAAAGTAGGTAAAGGACAGTGACATTCTTAATTTGACATAACTTCTTGGAGGAATCATTTGATCAAGACCTGAAGTGACCTGGTACAAGTTTTAACTGCTTTGTTCCTTGAATGCGTGATGTGTACTTACAGTTTTTGTAAGAAGCACAGATGATAATACTGAAGCATCTCTCTTTGCACCACAAGTCACAATTATATCTACAGGAAGAACTTTAGTAATAGCCTTTTTTAAAGTGTATGACCACAAAGGAAAAATGCTATTGTCAGGACAGTGTCCCTGAAATCATCTCTTGCATCTATAAACATAACAAAGCTTGTATACAGAGAAATGTAGGTGTAATCTGTGGTAAAGTAAGGCTGTTGCTTTTTGTTATAATTGTTTGGGAATGACAGAACTGTAGAAAATTAAATAAATAAGAAAAGCAGTGTGGATAGCTTTTCCAGGAAATATTTTGTGAGAAATATTTTGTTGTTCAGCTGGCGTGTGCTCCTTGAATAGCTTCAGGATACAAACCATTCTGAAGTGATAGAGATCAATACGAGGGTTGGGGTTTTTTTGCTGCATTCAGGAGCTGAACGTTATTTATTTGCATATCTCCACTGCTGTCAATTTTATGCTGCATTTATATCTCAGCAAGTGTTGCAGTGATTT
This sequence comes from Tapera naevia, assembly GCA_033556795.1. Classification (NCBI taxonomy): domain Eukaryota; kingdom Metazoa; phylum Chordata; class Aves; order Cuculiformes; family Neomorphidae; genus Tapera; species Tapera naevia. Next base: position 4,177,185 of record JAUMJJ010000218.1, on the reverse strand, counting down.
TTAGACTCTCATATCATCAGTGTTTCTTTGTTGGTTGATGACTTTCCTCTGTGGTATTTTAAGCTGATTTCAGCAGAGTGGAGATCTCAGACATTTCCTTCTCTTTCTTAGTGTTCCTTATTACTCATTTTGGGTCACTTGGAAAATTCGTAAAAACAGATAGAAAAACGAAGGCAGTCATGGAGTTTACTTGACTTCCTTTTGGCTAAAGGAAATTAATGGCTTCCAGACACCTTACGTTTTTATCTGTTTACATAAAATTGTATAAAACTGTATCCTGTCATACGTTTAGGAAATGATTTTGTTTGATGAAATGTAACAATTGTGTACTCTGTCTAGAATGGTGCTTCCAGAAGTCTGCGTGCTGCACTCTGGAGATTTGCTGAGCTTGCTCATCTAGTTCGGCCTCAAAAATGCAGGTAAACACATCCTAGGAATTAACTTTCCAAAGAACATTTAAGAAAATATAAGTGTTAACAAACTGTTAGCGTTCTCAAGTTTTAGATAGGTAATGGGGACGTTAGAAGACTTCATGCCCCATTTTTCTCTCTGAAGTAGCTTTCCTTGATCAGCTGGTTTTCTTCTAGCTGAGTTTCATTTCCATGCTCTACGTGATTCTGGGGGAAGGGGGGGGATACTTGTGAAGACAATGGCTTGTGGTTTTTTAAGTATATTCTTCTCTTTAGTTCTGTCTTAATGGCTGCAAATTGTATACAGAAGACTGTTGGGTTTTTTTTCCCCTACATTTTATGTAGCCAACAGGTGCATTTTTTACAATTCAGTAATACCACTGAATTTGAATATGAATTAAAAATGTTTAGATGGGTACAGTTGTTCTGATCTCAAATCAGTTTTTCTCCTTTGCCATATTTAGGCCATACTTAGTGAACCTTTTGCCCTGTCTAACACGAATAAGTAGGAGACCTGAAGAATCGGTACAAGAAACACTAGCTGCAGCAATACCAAAAATCATGGCAGCATTTGGCAATTTTGCAAACGACAATGAGATTAAGGTATCTTTCTTTCACCTACTTATGCTCCCTGTTGTATCTCAAAGCACAGAAAGCTATCAATGTTGTCCGTCAGATGTTACAGAAAGCAGTGTTACTTAAGGCAAAAGTTGCCCTTGTGTGTTCGGTAACGCTTTGAATGAATGAAAACTACATTTGTTGACTTCTCAGTATCTGTCTCCTTTTCTTTCTCATAAAAAGTTAAGTAAAATATTTTTGGTTTTAGGTTTTATTGAAGGCTTTCATAGCTAATCTTAAATCCAGTTCCCCCACTATCCGTCGAACGGCAGCAGGATCAGCAGTAAGCATCTGTCAACATTCGCGAAGGACGCAGTATTTTTATGCCTGGTTATTGAATGTACTTTTAGGTAAGAGTTTTTCTTTGGATGTAAAGTAACGTGATTTTTTTTTTTATGTAAGGTACTTTTTCTATGTGCCAGGATACTTAGCAAAAGCCAGGATACTTAGACTACCAGTTACACTGCTAATGCTTTCTCTATTTTGTATTGAGTTAGATGAAGTTATAACTCAAGCTTCTTATCTGTATGTGCTGCAGTGTTAATTCACTGATGTTGAAAAGAAACAGGCAAAGCTAGGGATGAAAAAAGCCTGCTGGAAAACGAAGAGGTTTAGGGATTCTGGAGGACTGATTCAGGAATCTGTGAAGACCTGCATTATTCAGCAGCTTTGTTGTTAATGCAGCAGGTCTGAGGTGGAGGATGTGACTGCTATGCTCTGGGTCATGAACATATATCCTGTAACCATTTTTAGAGGTAGTACTGTGTAGATTCTTTATTGAAAGCCTTATTTAGACCAGAAATGGCATGTTTTTATTTTAAAGCACACAGCTTTGTATCAGGCATTGCTTCCATTTTTCTTCAGCTGGGAAGTCTGCATGGTCTTTGAGGTTTTCTGCGACTCACAGTGAGATATTTGTCTGGATTCTAGTCAAAACTTTTGCTTCAGTATTGTTGCTGACAAGGGTTCTTTTCTATGTAGACTATATTGCAAAAGGAGAAGTAAGGAAGACCAACAGATGCATAAAGCAAAGGTGGAGAATTCAAATGCCACAGGGCGACTTTCCTCGCTCTGTGTGATTTGAAAGTGGCGTAACCTCTGTGCACACACTGTTCTTCCCTGCCTCAGAGGTGATGTTTTATAATGTCCTGGCAACAGTACTGAGTTCAGCAAGGAGCACTAACAGGAACTGCATGAATTGACTGTGACTTTTTTTCCTGCATAGAACGTTCTGTTTTCTTACATAATTGTATTTGTTGTTAATGTTTTGGGTTTGGCTCTGTGACAGCAGGTAGGTGCATGGAAGAAGGTTCCTTGAGGGAGGAGGCAAGACTACAGATGTCATTCATTAGGATAGTAGGAAATGAGTGTGTGAGGGAATTAATATTTGGCCTCAGTTGAACTGCCATATGGAGAGAGGAGTCAGCTGAGGGGGGAGCAAGAGCGTCTGGAGCACCTGGGGAAAGCATCAGGTATTATGAAAAAGATTTCTTTTGTACCTTTATTGAGTGAAAAGAGGTAGGGAACAGGGGAAGTGAAGCAGGGTCCTCTGACCATTCTCCCACATTGCTTAAATGATTGCCAGGAATATTAAACAATGCTTATATTCCAATATTCCTACACTTAGAAAGCATTCTTTAATTGCTTCTAGGTCTGGGTTGGTTTTTTTTAAAGCTATTTTATGGACTACATCAAATAACTTTTGTATTGAATGTAGCCACTGTCAGTAAGTGATTTAGCTGCTTCTTTTCTGTCCTCAGGCTTGTTGGTTCCTGTAGATGATGACCACCCTACTCTCTTAATTCTGGGTGTTTTACTTACACTAAGGTATCTCATACCTTTATTGCAACAGCAAGTAAAGGATACCAGCCTCAAAGGCAGTTTTGGTGTAACAAGAAAAGAAACAGAGATTTCACCTTCACCAGAACAACTTATACAGGTAAAATATGAATAATAACCCTAACCTGAAGAATACTAATTGGAAGGAGAAGAAATAAGTCTTGCACGTAGTATGATACAGCACTAGTTTGATGTTGAGCATTATGAATTCTGTTCTCAAATTCCTGTTAATCTTAGTAAATGGTAGTTGTCCAGTGGCCAGAATTACTGATAAATAACGTTAATGACCAGAAACCCCAGAAAAAACGCATCAGTGGTACTTGTTTCCAAAGAAGCTAAAGAATAATAGAGTCACAGAATTACCTGAGTTGGAGAGGACCCAAAAGGATTGTCAAGTCCAGCTGCTGTCCCTGCATTGGACACTCCCAGCTTTCACAGTCATTATGGTGTTCTTTGATGTGATTCCTCCTCTTATATCAATAAAAAGAAACAACAAACTTCTACAAAAAAAGGCAGTTAAAAGGCTACAACTAATTTACATTTTCCCCTTGGAAGAGTGTGATGAAGATTAGACATTGCAAATGTCAGTCATTTTCAGTACATCCCTGAAATTAAATGTATATGAGGAGAAATGTAGTATACTCTCTGTTCATAGAGACTTACTCCAGTATTTTGTTGGGGTTTAGGTTTATGAACTGACTCTGCATTACACCCAGCATCAGGACCATAACGTTGTAACTGGAGCTTTAGAATTACTACAACAGCTCTTTAGAACGCCACCACCTGAGCTTCTCCATGCCCTGACTGCTCCAGGGGGCATCGCACAGGTCAGTGTATCCAAAGATGACTCTGCGAGCAGGAACCGCAGTGGGAGCATAGTGGAACTTATAGGTAAGCTCTATTTTAGGTAATTCGAGTAATAGATGAATATACATCACCTGCTCTGTTTCTCAGTGTTAGCCAAAAATCCATAGAATGAAATGAAATGTATAGAATTATGCATGACTGTTCCCCCCACCAGATACAACAGAAGTTTGTTTCCCTCCTTTGACTGGGTTTACATTTGCTGGGTAACGACAAACTCAGAGTAATTTTTTGCAGTTTGCATTGATGTGTTTTTTTGGTAACACAGAGCAAGTTAACTGTGGTGACAGATTCCCCCCCAAACTAATGTTGTTCTTACCAAGCATCTGACAACTGTGATTCATAAAACGCTAATCTAATCAGAATTTATATTAACTGATAGCTCCTTGCTGAAAGCCAAACTATAGCATGGAATTAAAGCATGAGTTTGTAACTTTTAAACTCAGCTATCAGTGTTCTCATCTGTGAAGTGCATGTTCTTAAAATTGTCTCTTAACTGTACTTACCTATTAGAACAATCAGTCTCTGATTGGATTTCCATAAGGACTTCTATATGGAACTAATGGATCATTCCTGTATTGCTGCTATTAGAAGGTGATTCATTAGCCGGAAATAATCATAGCAGTGAAATTTAGGGCATATTTTTTTAAAGGCAAACTTTGCACAAGTAGCATATAAGGATAAAAAGTCATTTGATGGCAAATGATCCAAAACCCCTTGTACTTCAAAAGCAACAATTTTGCTAAATCTTCCTGGCTTTGGACTTTTTTTTTCTTCACATTTGTGGCTATTAGAATTCCTTCATGATTTCAGCAGCTCTGTCCTTGCCCTGATATGTTACTTTCTGTGATTTGCAGCTGGAGGGGGGTCTTCATGCAGCCCTGTTCTTGCGAGAAAGCATAAAGGTGATTATTTTCAAAACCAAATCTTTAATTGCATTCCTTTCTGATATTTTTGGGTGGGTTTTTTTTTTTCCTCTTCCCCCTCCCCACTTCATTGTCTTGCTGAACTTCAGTCTTCATTCACAATTGCCTTTGTGTTATCAGCCGAGCTTAATCACTGTAAATCTAGAAATAATTCTGGTGCATTTTCTCATATTGCAATCAACATATTCTAAAATTATTCAAGCAGTATCATTCTTATTTTTGCTGTAGTTCACTGGAAAAATTATGGTGATGAATATTGATGCAATTTTCACTTTTAAAGAGCACATCTAAAAATATTCTCTCTGAACAGGGCATTCTTCCTTTTGATGGTAACACTTAACCTTTGATGTAACTCACAAAATAGTTAACACTTGGTTTCTTATGCACGTGTATGTTTGCATGCTTTGATATGATGCTTTTTATTTCTTTTTCTGTTCATGATTAATGTCTTTTGTGTCTTACTGTGTATATTTTCATTTCTGTCCTCAATAGGTAATTCATTCAGCGGGGTAATTAACAGAATTTTCTCTGAAGTAGCTTTATCCCAGTTTGTGTGTGAAAGCACTCACATCAACTTATGTTTACACTTAAAACAAGTCTCATCAGTACTAGAATCACTCTAGATACAGCTGTGTCACATTTTCATGGCCATTTTAAGTGAGCAAAGGGTTGTTACTGCAGCAGAACTGTGTGTGAGTGTAGTGCAGTCAGTGCAAGCATAGTAAGCAGTGAGATGTGCAATTCTGAAAAGAAAAACTTCAAGGAAAAATAGTTCCAGACTAAATAAGATTATATAAACTTAAAGGACCCTTATACCAACTAGTTTACACTTTTCCAGGTATGTACTCCCATTTTTCTGTGTAAGGAGTCTCTTAATGCTTGAAGATTATGCCTATATGCTTTAAGTATATACCTAAATGTACAATACTGGGTAGAGCTGAATAAAATAGCACTTAATGATGTGGTGATGATTTCTACTTTAGAAACAACAGAGTGAAATGAACTGTATTCTGAAAGTAGATATTTCTGCAGCATCCAAAGATGAGATAGAATGCAACATACCAAAATAAAACCCATAACACTTCATAATTTAAAATGAAAAATCTTGGTTTTGATACTTTGAATAGTTAGTGGTCTTCAGTATAACTTTGAAATATTAATAATACCGTAAATTTAGTTAAAATACTTGTTAAAACACTAACCTTTCCATCACTCAGTGGGGAAACATGTATGAGTCATCAGCTTCTATCCTCTTTCAAGGTCATGGCACGAAGATTTTGTGGTCTAAAAAAAAATGGCATAAATGAATTTGAAGAAATCTGTTTGCGATTTTGTATTTTTTAGAGGTTTAATTTCAAATTGTGAATTGTTGACTTCCTGCTCATCTCCATTGTAAAAAGGAGGGAAAAATCAAATCTGATCCCTGTTCCTACTTGAAGTTGTTTTGCAGTCTGCTGCCGTATAGGGTATTAGGCTTCTGCTGATGGCTGTGGGTGAAACTTCTCTAGCTGTAATACTCTGTCTCTTGGGGTGTAAAGTGAGGCTAAGCAACACAAATCTGTGACCCTAGTCTTTAACTCAGATATTTCATGCCTTTTCATTCTTACTGCTTCAGACAACTTTAGTTTTGAGCAGCTGGCCCATATTGGTTTATTTTTCAACTTCAGAACAGTATTTGCAAGAAAGGCTGAAAACTCATTTCAAAATGAAAGCCTGTGTTCTGCATTTTAAGTGATTTTTTTTCCAAGTAGTGGAAAAATATATTGCAGTTTGTTTTATTTACTCCTTTAAACATACGAAGCCTGATATGTCTAATAAGTGTTTTTCAGTGTCCTCCTTTCACTTTTAATGCGAGTCAGCTGTGGAAAGCAGGAATATCCTGATTTGTTTCAGTGAAATGGCTGTAGAGAAGAATATACCATCTTTCATGCTTTTTGCTGGGAACTCTGAGCAGGATTTTACACAATTCTTTTGCTGTTTTACATAGAACATACATGGAAATGTGATGGTTACTTTTCTGCCTTACTTACAGGTTTGAATAGCATAAAACATACTTTTTGGAGGAAGAATTCTACAGTATTACTGCTATGTACGAGAGCACTTGTGATAGAGAAATTAATACAGAAGTCTTTTAATGCTTTTTTACCCCCTAGTAACTTAAATGAGATGCAAAAGAATTCGCCTAGAGTTATCAAAACATTGGGGTCTTGCATGGTGAATCTTAGACTATCAGTAAAGCTTAATTTAAATGGCAGTTATCATGCATCCTTCTGTCTCAGCAAGTGACTTGCAAGTTCCAGAAGGAAGGGCTCAGTAGCTCCCTCTGTACTCTGCAGACTGTCCCATTTACAAACTCATTAGTGCAGTTATGTCCTTGGTTTTCTCTCACACAGCATACATCTGTAGGTATCTTTCTCTTTCCACTGCGTCTATTTAAAATAGACATCACTCTGTGAGTAAGAGAACTCTGATGATTGCCTTAGGTTGTAGTGGTTGTCATTTTTCCAATGGCAAAAGCCTCTCAGAAGGTTTTTGCCTTTGTAGTCCCTGGATCTTAATGATCTTTGTCCATGGTTCATCACCCTTTCCCTCTTCTGCTGTTTTGTGCTTCTAGTCTGTGCTGCTCTTCCCCCTAGGCATTGTCACTGCAATTACCATTGGAGTTCCAAGCCTCACACTGCAAGTAGCCTTTGATAATTTTCATAGCCTTAGGGAGGGAGAGGTTATTTATTTATTCTACTACTTGTGGTGCTTTAATGTCCTTCTGAGTTGAGGGCAGACATCCAGATGCTGGGTATCCTGTCCTTAGTAATAGGACATACTTGACAGTGTTGGTGGGATCTTAAACATAATCCACAAAAAAAGCCCTAGATTGAATAAAGTCATAGGTGATTTCTTGAATGGTTATACTGGTAATTAAAATTACTTAACCATGTTTCCTTGTCACTGCTGTCTGTTTCTCTCCTGATCAGGAGGGACTGGATTAGAGAGGGACTGGATATTCACTGTCTTCATTCCTTTCTCTTTTCCATCTGTTGCCTGTTACAGCTTTAAGAAATGATTTGGATAAACTTTTTAAAAATAGATTTTGCATCTAACTGACATCAGCTGTTCAGCGTTTCAAGTTGACTGGTTTTGTAAAACTATGAAGGTTTTTCTTATATCACTTCTCAGGTAAAATACTTCTCGGTGAAGAAGAAGGTTTGGAGGATGATGCTGAAACCAGATCAGATGTTAGTGCTGCGTCATTTGCAGGTAGCTGGCTTTCCCTTTAGCAGTGCAATCATTGTGTTACTGTACATTACAAATGAACAGTAGTGGTGGTGGTGCCTCAGATTGTTCTGTTGTTTTATGACACAAATTCAGTCTTTTCAAACTGAAATTATATAGTCTACCTCAAATGATTAGTTTTAACGTGAAAGTATCTGATTTATAGCAAATTGTGAGATACAAGAGATTAGAAGAATTATTTAGTTATTTTTTTGGCCTCAAATTTTGTGCAACTGTGAAGTTGTGTCACTGAACAACCAAAGTACAGAACCTATAGAGAAATAGCAAAATTTTGTAACTTACTAAGTAGATATGAAATACTGTATTGTCCCAATTTTTCCACTTTTTTAGTACCAGTTTAGTTGGTTCAGCTCCTGGTGTGCTAAGATCAGCTGTAAACCAGTCTTGCCATTCGAACTTATGTTACAAATCCATTCTCTAATTGCTCTATGTAAAATATAAAAATGATGTGTGTTGGTGAACAGGAAGCGGATGGGCACTCAAAAGACATGTGGACAGAACTGAAACTATAAATACTCCTGGGTATAAAACTTACACTTGCCTGATGAAGTTGACTGCATGGATGACATCTTACAGATCCTTATTTCCCAACCTGTAGTTTAAATGTTCAGTAGTACACTTTCCTTAGCCTAGTTTAACGTGTGGCTTAGTATGTGGTGTCCTTATATAGATTGAAGCACAAGTTTAAGCAGTTGATTGACTCACAGATATCTTTGTTTTGCAGCTTCTGTGAAGGGCGAGATCACTAGTGAACTGGCTTCTTCATCAGGTGTGTCAACATCTGGGTCTGTAGGAAGCTCAGCTGCTGATTCTACTGGACATGATATCATTACTGAGCAGCCACGTTCTCAACATACATTGCAGTCAGACTCTGTAGACCTGACAAGCTGTGATTTGACAAGTACAGCTACTGAAGGGGAAGAGGACGATGTGCTTAGTCGAAGCTCCAGCCAGATCAGTGCTATCCAGTCAGATCCCACTATGGACTTGAATGATGGTACACAGGCTTCCTCACCAATTAGTGATAGCTCTCAGACTACTACAGAAGGTCCAGACTCTGCTGTAACCCCTTCGGACAGTTCTGAAATTGTAAGTGCACAACGGGCAGAGGGGGGAACCCCTTCTACTGAGGGGCCCGACATATCTCAGAGCTCTTCCATGGAGGGCCCAGACTTGGATTCATCTACTTACTCGTCTTCTACTTTTCCATCCTCAGCTAGTAACAGTGGAAAGGTCAGCAGCTCACACCTCTGTTGGAGAGCTTGACCTCCTTTTAACACTTTCACTTCAGCAGTAATTAAAAACTACAAAGCTGTAATCAGGGTAGGTCATACAAAGGCATTAACAGATTGTCACTCACTAGAAGAATGTCAGTATCAAAGGCTTGGCATAAATATATCCTCTTAATAGCATATCCTTCATTTTATGTAGATATATTAATAATGTTTTGGTGCAGGAGGACTAATGGAAGTGTTAAAGGGTGAACAGTCTATTTGGAATGATAAAGGAATACTTTTTGAACTTAATGCTTCATACTGTCTTCTGCCTTTGCTTTTTCAGTTGGCAACAACTCTTTTTTTTCCTTTTTATTCCATCTTAAGGATTTCTGCTATACTAAGAAAATATTGCATGATTTACTAATGTAGCAGTTACATGTTTAGTGAACACCTGGAATGTGTGTGCAATATAGCTATCTTAAGAAATTCATCTGTCTCAAGCAAGTATATTGTGCAGTTCGAATAAAACCAGCAAAAATATAATTACTGAGAGTAAGAGCATAAAATGGAAAACTGTGAATTTCTTAAGTTGTTTTTTCTTAAACATTATCAAACTTTTGACGTATGTCTCCTGTTATTAGCTTTGGAAGAGTAATAGTTTCTTGCCACTACAGAAATGGTAAATTTAGAATTATGATAAGCAAATGTCCATGCAAGTGTGAGGATTCAAGAGGCAAAGGAGTGATGGTAGTTGCATGCTCTGAATTAAATGTAGGCAGTGCAGAGGCCAAAGTGAGCAAGGATTTATTTACAAGATGCCAATATGCATTTCTTTAAGATTCTTGTCAGACTGTTGCAGATGTCAGTTTTTGTACTGTTTACAAACGGTAATTCCAAGCAGAGTTGGGTGGTTACCTCACTTACCAACGCATGGGCTTTTTAATGAACAGTTTCCAAGTGCTTATAAAGTCAGGGAGTAACCAAAGGAGTATCTTGTATTCCAGTAGGCTTAGAGTGAAATGATTTTTGCTTTTACTGTAATTTTAGCTTTTTTTTTGTTTCTCTGGTTGTTTTCTGTATACTTTCTGCCTATGTATTGCCTGTGTACCAGGGGGGAAACTCTGCTCTAGAAATGTCCATTTTAGTAGTTTTGGGTTTAGAATGAAGGATTTAAGATATATTTGAACTTTTTTGTCCTACAGTGTGTTCTCAGTTTGACTTTTCGTATCCAGGACAAGTGAGGTTATGGGGAAATCTGACAGGAAGAGACAGGTTCGGTTGGTGGCAGTAAAGGTGTTGGTTGTGATTTGTAACTGCTGAGATTGAGGGGTATTTGTGTTGGATAAAGGAGCAAGGAGAGCTGTGGGGGAGACAGTGCACCAGGTGTTTGACTTTCTTTCTGTTAATCTCCAAGTTCATGGCCCAGGTGGGAGACTGTCAGGTGTAACCCTGGCTTCTAATAGCCCAGATGCTGGAGGAGGAGGGGAGCTGCTTTGGGGCCTGCATGCAGCTGTACACTAATATTTATCAGGCTCATATTTGCTTTCAGTTTGTTTCTAGATTACTAATGCTGCACGTTTGAGATTTAATACTCTGTGTTAAGCTAAGTGATTTTAAGTTCCTGTCCTTGTACTGGTAGGTTTTGGAAGGTGCTGAGGGACAGTATTCTGGAATGCAAATTGGGCAGCTGCAGGATGAGGAAGATGAGGCTGCAAATATTCTCCAAGACAATTCATCGGAGTCTTTCAGAAATTCTTCTGTTGGTAGGTTGATAAGTGGAGGAGGGGTGGATGGGAGCAGAGCTGGTGACACCTCTAAGGCAGGTGTTACAGGTGCATCTGCTGTCTGACTTCCAAGGGACTAAAGACTTGCGTAATGGATATGAAAACCTAACAACTAGATTGAAATATAAAATAAGGAGTATATTTTAACACTTCTCATGAATCGCTTGTTTTGATCACTGCTAATTTATTTTTCATGTTTGTATAATTAAGTTCAATTAAAGTGCTTTTAATTTACATTTGAGATGTTATTTCATGGCATTTCATTTTTCTGAAGCGCTTCAACAGCCTCACCTGTTGAAAACCACAAGCCATAGTAGGCAGCCTTCTGATAGCAGCGTAGATAGATTCACATCAAAAGAAGATGCAGCAGATCCTGGTGATCATGAGAATAAGGTGAGAAGTAGTCATAGTGGTCTGTGTTAAAGTTTAAAACAACTAAGTTAAAAAGCATATTTATGGTCGTGTAAGTTGGTGGTAAATGTGGGTAGCCTGTTTATGTGGTGTGCTTCATTGTGTGTCAGGATAACTAAGGTTGAATAGTAAATCTGAACTGTAGTCTGAATTTCTTTTAACATAAGGTGAATATTCAAGTGTTGATATCTTGAATGCAATCACCACCAAAACCATAACACAAACTGCTGAGAACACAGATCCCTTTTGTTTGTGCATTAGCAGGGTATGCTGGTACTTTACTACCTGGAATACCTTGGTACTGGTTGCTAGCTGTGTAGGTAACTTTACAGTCTCCTCAGGAGTTGTTAGGTTTTACTCTTTGAGCATCTCTTTCTGCAGAGAGGCTCTTGCCATTCTGACCACAAGGCACCAGTTTTCTCTTTCTGTTTTTGACTTTAGCTTTGGTCTTAGTTCTGACCTGAGGCAAAAGAAGTTCAATTTGTGGCAGAGAAGAGTTAGGTTAGTCCACTGGACAACTCTAAATATGAAACTACAGAAGCAATTTAGGAATTAATTGCTTCTCATACAAAGTTTCCAAATACCTTTTTTTTTTGATCATACTCCTTCAGATGCAAACAGCAGTCTGGGTAATTCAGAAAATCTACAGAATGCTTGTTGATTCTCCGATAAAATTAAACCAATTCTGATGCTAGGTGCAAGCTTTCTGAAAATGTTACATTTTACGGTCTTTTTTTTTTTTGCAGTATGTATTAAATACATTTTCTATTGCAACCTTTATATAGTTGGGAGTGTGCAGTATTTCTAAATCTTGTTATGCTTAATATTAACTGGATTAATTTTTATCTATATAAAATTTGTGATTTGTGTTCAATAGCCCTCCAGGGTAAAGGGAGACATAGGCCACTATACTGATGGAAATTCTGCTCCTTTGGTGCACTGCGTTAGGCTTCTGTCAGCCTCTTTTCTGCTTACTGGGGAGAAAGGAGGTAAGTTTCTGTTGAAGTCTCATTGGTTCATTGTGTCTCTCAAGGTACAAAGTTGGAAATGTGATGAGTTTACTCTGAGTTTTAATCTCGCTTTATTGGAGATTTCAGGGGAGGGATTTTCCTGTGACAGTCCTGATTTAAATGATCACACTAGAGTACAGAAAATCCTAAAAACACTTAAAAATTTATGCTATTTTACAATTAATCCAATTTTGAGCTGTTGGGCATCTAAAGAAGTGTTAAGGGAACTTAACCGTTAAATCAAATACATTTAGAATTTGTAGTTTTCAGAGACTTAACCTGTGGGCGCTTGATGATCTGTAGATCATATGAAGCTGTGAAGGCAATCAAATATCAGTATTTCTTTATATCAGAATGGGGTGTCCAGTTTGTCTCCTGTAAAAATACCAATGCTTCAGTAAGGAAATGGTTCCCTCAGTTGTAGTCCATTCTGTGGAAACTGCTAAAAACAAGTTCAGAAGAATATAGTTCTTTCAAATGCTTGCCTTAATATTTTTACAGTTGATTTTGTTTACAATGCTTTATTTTTTGATTAAAACAAGATTAAAAGCATCCTTTTTTTTTTAGCTGTATCACTCAGTTGTGTTTGAATTCCCTGTTAATCTTTTTTTAATGTGCTTCAGGGAGATGAAATGCATTTGTACCCATTCGTGTTTGGGAAGTGTAACTTAAAGATTTTAAATGATTAAGCAGTAGTAAAGCAGAGAATTGACCTAAGGTTTTCAAAGATCTAGCTGTGAAATCTCAAGTTGAACTTCTTTGGCATACACTGCTGCTTCCATTTTTGTCACCAAGAAGTCTGTTACAGGCACAGGTGTATGTGTCGTTAGGATGTTTGTTCTTTTTCCCTTTTCTGAACTCTTATTTGTTCACGTGCTCTGCTAATGTAGTATTCTTGGAAAGACAGTGTAGTAGCTGTATTCTCAGTAATGAAGGGAAATGAGTGGGAGCTGTGTGGGGTTTGTTAGCTATTTATTTACTTACAAGCTCTATAAAATTGATGCCACTGATAAACTGGAACTGCTTGCTCTGCCTTCATACTTTTTATGCAGGCTAAGCAATTTATATCTTACATAGTTATTAATTAGTTTAAAAGAAATTTGGGAAGCTTTTAAATACCCCTTTTTAATTTTTTTTTCCTTTTCCCAGCTTTAGTTCCTGATAGAGATGTGAGAGTCAGTGTAAAAGCTCTGGCAGTAAGTTGTGTTGGAGCAGCCGTTGCACTTCACCCCGAGTCTTTCTTCAGCAAACTCTACAAAGCTCCCCTTGAAGCAATGGGAGCAGAGTATGGTATGTTGCAGTTCCCATATTCCCTTTTAATAGTGTGTTTGGATTTTCTAATAAGTGAGGCAGCATCTATGCGGAAAACTCCAAATGCAGTTTAGTATTTGGAATCAAATATTGCACCAATTGGAATGAATGTGCTGACTGTGCTAGTAGTACATGTGGTGAGGGTTTTTTTGTGAGAAGAGTTGAGTTTCAATGGACAGATTTGTACAGCTTCTGAGTTGAAGCTGTTATAGTACAACTGTCAAATAGAAGTGGTTTGTTTATCTTATAAATGCTTCTAATTTGTTTCAGCCCATCTTCCAGATGTTTTTTAAACCATTAGGTTTATTTTTATGAATGCTGCAAAATGATCAGCAGGGACCTGGAATATTCAACTGTTTTGGTATTGATAGTGGCAAAGTTGGAATGTGGACCAGAACTCTGTTCTTGGGTTTCCCCAGAGCATTTTGTTTACAATTTAAATAAATCACTAGTGGTTTTATTTGTGGTCATTGGTCTGGATGGTGTGAATGATCTATAGATTACATTCAAGGTATTTCTGAAAGATAGAACTAAGGCAGATGTGTTGTGAATGTACTGGCATTGATTGTACAATAATTGTTACCTCCACTGAAACATTTTTTAGGGATCAGTTAAGTCTAAGACTAATATTTTTAAAATAAAGTAGTTGTAACTTGTTTTCTTAGAGGAGCAGTATGTGTCAGATATTCTGAACTACATTGACCATGGAGATCCCCAAATCAGAGGAGCTACTGCCATTCTGTGTGGAACAATTGTCAACTCCATTCTAATTAAATCCCGCTTTGATGTGGAAAAATGGCTAATAAATGTCAGAGGCTCAACAGGTAACAATTTGTTTTAAGAGAGTGTCTTCTCTTTTTTACTGTAACCAAATTTTTCTCTTGTTTCATGGCTCTCAATTCTTCTTTTTGTTAGGAAATCTCTTTTCCTTGGTAGACTGCATTCCTCTGTTACAGAAAACACTGAAAGATGAGTCCTCTGTTACGTGCAAACTGGCTTGTACAGCTGTGAGGGTAAGCAGAAGCAGCAATTTGCATCACCACAGGTCACAGGGGCACTATTAGTTGACTGGGACCCTGCTGTGCTCAGGTGTATAAAGATGGAGCAGAAAAGGACTTCTTCGTCAAGAACTTTACTTTAGATAACATGGATCAAGCACAGAGATGGAGGAACAAACAGCTGGAAAACAGTTACAGTGGTTGGATTGTGTAGCAGTATAATCACAATATTTCTTGTCATAAATGTACTGGTACGGACTGTAATGTTACACTAAGCAGCAATAGGATAAGTGCATTGTATAAAAATGGGTACCTAGCCTAAACAGGAAAGTGTGAACATGGAACACCTGGTTATAGGCTGTGTTTGGAGTGCAAAAACTAAATGTGAGAAATGAAAAGTAAAGAACTGATTATTTTCTCAAATAATCTTTAAAAGTGAGGCAAGTCTCAGGAAAGTGTTTCTTATTGGGTGAAAGATCCATCAGACAGTTGTTAAAATAGAGATGATACCTGAATTTGTGAGTGGAACTTCGAGTGTGTGAGTTTTATTTCTGTAATAAAATCTGTGGAAGATGTTCTGTGAAAAGCAGAGGGGTGAAGTACTGGGCTTTTCTTCGAGGAATTTTCAAAAAATGTGGAAGAACAAGGACAAATTGGAGGCCAAGGGAAATGAATTAATTGGGAAGAGGCACAAGGTGTAGAGTTCTGTAACTTTATCCAAAGTTCACGTGTTCTGCATATAGCCAAACTGTCATTAAAATGTGAGGTATGACTTTTCAAAAAACTTCTGGAAATCAGAACCAGGTATCTAAAAATGCCACGTGGAAATTAGGAGAGACTGGTTTAGGACTCATAAGATTGTGGTGTTTAAACCCTGTGAGTTTTAGAGCTTATGCTTTGGAGAATTGTCTTCTGATCTCAGAGGCTTGTGTTCTTCTCCAGAGTTTCTATTCAGCAGGAGGCTTTAGCAGTTCATGTGGAGCTGGTGTCCTAGCCTTGCAAAGTACCTGACTCTGGTGCTTTCTCCTAGCTCTTAAGAAATAACTTTTTAGTGTTCTAAATAAATGAGATTTTTATGATGTCTTACATACTTTGATTCAGAGAACTATTTCTTTAATATAACAAAGTTGTTTTTTCTTCTCAGCACTGCATCATGAGCCTATGTAGTAGCAGTTACAGTGAACTGGGTTTACAGTTAATTGTTGACCTCCTTACCCTGAAGAATAGCTCATATTGGTTAGTAAGGACGGAACTTCTGGAAACACTCGCAGAGGTAGATTTTCGGTAAGTGTTTAAATTTTCCTGTGGGTGCTGTAGCTGCAGTGCAGAGATGCTGTGTTCAGGAAACTGGAATCTTAAATATTGATGAATTTCATAAAACTATTTCAGACCAATCATTCATATAAGGAATGTGTGAATTCCTTTTTCAGATTACCATTGACTTCACTACCAAGCCCAGTCCTCTGTACAGGAGTTGCTAGTTCAGTGGTCTGTTTTATCAAGTCCTCTGTAAATGAGTGATCAAAGAGAGACCATATAATCTGGAAGCTAACTTGGATTTCGTGTTCAGTTTTGTGTGTTTTTTAAAGAAATATCACTGACTTGTTCTCAGTTATTGTCAGTTCTCTTCTGTTGCTCATTTTCTGTTACACTGAAATCATTGACGACTACTTTTCTTGTATTTCCTCATTCTCTGCAAGTTCTTCAAGGTGGAAGACAAAGCATGTTCATATAAGAATTCAATTCAAGTTATCCTTAGTTATACAAAGTTGGATTCTTTCTAAATAGTGACGTTTGGAATATGTTACCATGTTTCAAAGTATTCTCATTTTTACATGCATGTGGAAAAATATAATTGGAATGTGTAAATGATGTTTTTTAATTAACAAAAAGTAGTTCTTCTGTTACAATAGCCAGATAGAAGTTTAGCAAATAGCTTACCTCTTCTAAAGGTAGCAAAAAATGTGTTTACTTTTTACATTTTCCCTGGAGCAGTGCTTTTTTTCTATGAATAAACAAACAGAAAGAACCCTCAGAGCACTGAAGGAAGAACTAACCTTTAATGTTAACTAATGTACTCAAAATTCTATCTTACCATAGGCTCGTCAGCTTCTTGGAAGGAAAAAATGAGAGGGTGCACAGGGGTGCTCATCATTACACTGGTGTAAGTAAATTATTCAATCAGTGTATTGTGTTTCTGGATTAAAGTACCAATGCAATTTCAGCACTTATATTTAAATACTGTCAATACTGTGAGTATGTTTTGCAGCAGCAGGCTCGTGTTCTGACTTGTTACAGCTGGAAAGATACTTTACTACTAAGATTCAGATACCTCTGTGTTCTCTGGTGTGTGTGTTTGAGGGCTTTGTTTTCTTTTTTTAACTTTAAAGAACTTCCATTAGCAATGTTAAGGTAAAGCTTTTCTTTCAGACTTTTATGACAGATGAATTCTCACTAAATCTCCCTTGTTAACTGTCTTTTAACAATCTGGTCGAATGATGAAAATGTGCGGTGAATTTTACTGTGAGAACTTATTTTGTAGCTACTGAAGCTTCAAGAGAGAGTGCTGAATGATGTTGTAATATGTCTGCTTGGAGATGAAGATCCAAGAGTGAGACATGTAGCTGCGGCTTCATTAATAAGGTATGTATATTTATTTTAATTTTTAGAAAAGAAGAGGAATTCAGAAAGATATTGACATGTTACTGTGTACATATAATTAAACTAATCCTTTAGTGGGTTTCTTGTATTTTTGTTCAAATCAGTGATAGAGGCAAATATAACTTCATGGTACCTGAAGCATGCATGGTATTGAGCAGTTGTGTTTTCCTTTTGGTAGCATTACAATTTCAATTAACTTTATTACATTCAAAAGGTCGCTTTACATTTCAGATTCCTCAAGTTAGTTTTCTGCATGCTAAAGTGATTTGTTCGATATCCTGACTGTAGTTGACAGACTTTAAATGTTGCAACTCTGCAGAGTTGTCTGAAATTCCGAACGTTGTAGTTTCCACATGGTTATAATTCATGTATCTTAAAACTTTCATGCTCACTGATTATAGTAAAGTAGCTAATCTTTTTAAAAAGCAGCAATTTGCTATAACCTACTACAGGTATGATTGCAGTCCAGATAAACACACCAAACAGTAAGGATTAGTTGGTAGTTTATTTGTTAGAATCCAAGGACTTACCATTTTTAAAGAAGTTTGGAGCATCTAATAGTTAATTCCAGGAATATTTTTTTGTCAGAGGAGTCTCTTTCCTAGTTTTTCAGACAACTAATTGCTGTCCATTCCTAATAACAGATAAAGGACAATGTAACCTTAAAAATTCTGCCACTTTAGAAGTATTTGTATTGCAGAAACAGCTCAGCATATAAATCTTTAACTGTTGCATAGTAGTATTGGTTGCTTTTATTCGGGGCTTGGATTTTGAAATTGAGTTTATTTGTCAACTGAATGGTAACAAGTGGAGTTTTTCTATATCTTTGTGTTGACTTAGTAACCCCGTGTGTGTTAAGGTTGAAAAAGACTTAACAGCCCAGGAAATCTGCTACAGGCTCTCAGAAGCCTCTTGAGACATCCAGTATGGGCATTCATTGGAAGCACTTTCAGTCAACTTACAAAATATGTGTACTGTAGTTTTTCACTGTTGTCTAAGTTGGAAATGTTGCTCAAGAAGACTGGATCTTATTGTATTGTTTGAGTTTTGCTGCACGGAAATCAATGATGAAGAATTGTCCTTTTCAGGTAGAAATTCGTTTTCAGTTGTCATGGGGAAAATATCTGGGGAGATAGGGGAACACTGAGAGAGTAGTACTTTGTACCAAAAGGGTCATAGTAATGTCTAGGTAGGAATCTCTAGTAAAAAATATGTTTTTTAGCTATCATGTCTGGAGCAGTTCCTTTGTCCTGATTTGATCTCCTTGATTGATTATAGTGAAAAGCAGTTGTATAACAATGAATTCAGCTTAACAATATGAGTTTTAGTAACAGGGCTTTATTTACAATTTGATATGTCTAATTAGTTCATGCAGCTTTCTGAATTGTATATTAAATGTATTTTAAATGCACTTTAAAATGTATATTAAATAATATTTAAATAATACTTTTCTTTTTTGACAATTATCATTAAGGCTTGTTCCAAAGCTGTTTTATAACTGTGATCAAGGACAGGCTGATCCAGTTGTGGCAGTAGCAAGAGAGCAAAGCAGTGTCTACCTGAAGCTGCTAATGCATGAAACACAGCCACCATCTCACTTTGCGGTGAGCACCATCACCAGGTATGTTATGTGACTTGTCTTACTTTAAAAGGATTGGGGACCCAAATTTCAATTCATAATGCCTAGTTAGATTTAAATACTACGGATCCATGTGCTTCTGAAATCTTTTTCCATTCTGTAGTAGCATTTGTGGTGGTTCTGGACTCGCCAGGAACAGACTCACATTTAAAGGATAAACTGCTTTGTGAGTTACTAGTGATGTGCTCACATGTTGGTCTTAGGGAGGTGTTCTGTGATAAAAGGTTTTTTTGTTGTGTGGTAGCACTATTTGTCCATTAAATTGCACAAGTAAGTGTAGCTTTGCAAGCTAATCACATGGGTGTGTTATTGTTCTTCAGAAATGTCGATCAGGATTTAGAGCTGTTCACATCCTTGTTTAATGATTGTGGTTGCAGAAGTCTGTACTGCCTTCTAATTTTGATAACTGTGATCTTCTTGCTGTATTTTACTGCCAACTATACTTCCCTAAACTCTTCTATTTAATTATGTTGTCTTATAGGCAGTATGAGTTGTGTATATTTATGGAGGCTCTTTTTTTCTACCAATTTATCATACAAGTTTTTAATTATGTACATTTTCCATACATGACTTTGATCTTGTCATGCAAGATTTACATTCTGTAGTATGGAAACAGTAGAACTTTCTGGATGTTGTGCCACTTCAAATACAAAATAGTTATTTTTCTGCAGCAGTAGTCTACAGCAATAATACAAAATTTGTGAACGTGCAAAAATATTAGATGAATTTGAGCAAAAGCAAAGACTAATGCTAAATGGCAGTAATTCCTAGTTAGGTATTGAGAGCTGATGTGCTGTTTGTTTGCTAACAAAGAGATTTGGTTTATAAACTGTGTTTGCTATTTCAGAAACAAAAATATTACAGTATAGTAAGGTGGTGTTTAGAGTCTTCTCTGACTTTTGTATTTTATAAGTGGCCTATAAAACAAATAGTAGTAATATAAGCCATAATTATTTTTGCTTGAGCACATGTTTTAGTGGTATAAATATTTTTATTTCAGAACATATAGAGGTTATAATATGCTGCAAAGTCCAACAGATGTCACTATGGAAAACAATCTCTCAAGAGTTGTTGCAGCAGTTTCCCATGCACTGACAATATCCACTACAAGAGCACTTACGGTGAGTTTTCTTAGTAGCTACAGTGGCTAACTTTTTCTTTTTTCTTTTCTTTTCTGCTTCATTTATTTTTAATTATTTCCTGGCTATATTGGTATCTGCAGTTTTGGTACTGTGGCACTGGCAATAGTAATTTGTTTAATGCTCACTTTTAGGATATATATCTTACTGTTGTTGCTGACTCTTCCAGTGGTGAAATGGATTCACATCTTGGTGTTAACTTTTTCAGTTTGGCTGCTGTGAAGCTTTGTGTCTTCTCTCCACAACATTTCCAGTTTGCACCTGGAGTGTGGGATGGCACTGTGGGTATGTTCCCTCATCTCTTATTGAACTGTCTAAAAGTCATGTTTGTGAAACAGAAGTACACTTATTTAGGTATCAGAAGGCCTGATTTAGATATATAAGCTTATCTTAGCTGTTAGTTAAGAACTTTATACAGAAGAGTGTAACACCAGGTTGACATGATATTGTCAACACTGTCATCCCTGGAACCACAGCATATATCACAGGGATTGGCTGCAACTGCTGTAATAGACACTGACCATATGTATCTCTCTATCAAAATATGTACTAGGAGAAAATTTTCCATGTGTTTGAAAGAAAATGAAGATGTTGTGTCTTGTAGTGTCTCTTGAAAGTGGTGATATTCTGATTTTAACCTTGACATCGTGTTCATATTGAAAAACAGTGGGTGAAGGAAGCTGGTTCATAACTGCTTTTGTAACTGTAGAAGTGTCAGGTACTTTTAAATTGTTCTGATTCTGCACCCTGAATGGAAACTGCAAATGAGATGTCTGTAATACTAAAGTGTTATGTAGGTAATATATGATAGCCCCAAAGTGGCTATGGAATTTCTTCAGAATATAACTGTACAGTTGGCAACTCTAATGCTTTGATCTTGCCTCTGATTATTAGTGAGCTGTGCCACCTGAGTTGTACATTTATCTACTGACGGTTTGCACATGCAGAGCTGTTTGTTTTTTTAAATAGATATAATTTATGTTGATTTTCTTCATTGCTGTCATTGTGTATCAATTCTTATTTTGCAATTCTGGTATCCTAAAACTCTGTTGCAAAATTTATCTTATTTTAAAAACAAAACAAAACCCAAGACCCCAACAGCAACAAAAAAACCCAACCCTCTCCCAGCTGCCTTTCTTGTCAGTTTGCTCTTTCTTCCCTTGCTGGCCATAGGTGGAGTGTGCTCTGCATATGCATTCTAACAGGTGTCTTTTGGGCTGTAGGTCCATTCTTACCAGTTCAGGTTGGTTGGGATGGGAGAAGTACTTAGCTAGAAAATAAAATAATTGCAGAATTGCAACCATGTATATTCTGCCCTACACAGCCTGAAAAATGCTGGTTTTAAGGTGCATCTGATATTCATCAATGATGCAATGACATAGTCTTTGCTCTTTCCTCTAATTCCTTCTTCACAAATTTTTGGCCCATCTTGATACTAATTCAGATTGCAATTGTATTTTTGTGGAGTGGCAAGAACATTTATCATTCTGGATAAAAAGAATGTACTAACATGATAATAACATGAGAATTCTGCCAGATTTTTTCTGTCTTAAGAATTGTCATTCTTATGATTAAAAAGCCACTGGAATTGCTGCTTTCCAACTGTATACAACCTGACATGGATTAATTAATGTTTCTAATTGTATGTAAGTAAACAACACTTGTATGTGGTAATACTTTTAAATAAAAAAAACGGAAGGCACTGTAATTAAATGTGTAGCTTTGTCAAAATAGCTGCTATACCTAGTGTAAATTTTATTTTCTGAGGTTCCTGTAGTTGCATTGGACAAGAGAAGTTTTTTCCTTTTTTTTAAGAAAAAAAAAAATCTTGAAAGAATCTCTGTATAGGTTGCATAAAGTCTTTTACTGAGAGAGAGTATTGTGCAGGTCTTGCAGCTTTGAAATTATGTGTGTAATTCACATAGTATTCTCACAGGTTTCTCTTTTTCACTCTTGAGTTGTGAGGGAAAATGTAGTTTTAAAATTGTTCTAAAGGAAACTATGGAAATTCAGCAGCAAATTACGGTGTTGGATAGAGTCCATCCATGAATCTAGGTGATTTGATGGATTACAATTGTTGAATTAAATTCTTGTCACTTTAAAACAATGCCTTGTTACACTGTAGTACTACCAGTTGTCTCCCATCCCTACCATGCATGTGCACAAGACTTAACTGGAGATGGTTCAGGACCATAGTTAGCAATTAAATACAGAATTCTTCAGTTTATCAGTAGATGTCACTAGCAGCTTTGATATTTGCTAGTTGTAAAAAGAAAAAAGAAACAGCTCTTCAACAATACAAAGTACTGTCAGGTCTCTGCTGCAAATGTTTAAAGTCCTCCTTGAGTGTTAAGTGTGATTTCTATACTGTTTTTTTTTTATTAGCAGTCATTTAACTGTTAGTTTTCTTAAGACTTTAAAACTTAGCAAAAGGAGGAAAAAGAACTCACGACGTTCCAAAATTATACTTCCAGTGTTTCCCAGCCAAGTCCATCAGATGAAGCTCAGAAGAGCTGCACCATTGGAATGGCTGGCATGGTCCTGTCTCTGCTTTCATCAGCATGGTTCCCACTGGACCTCTCTGCACATCAGGATGCTGTGATTTTGACTGGAAACTTGCTTGCAGGTAGGGAAAAGCAAGAAAAGCAGGATTGTCCTGTAGCTTCAGAAGGCCCATATCGCACCCTATTCTGATTACGTATGACAAGATGCTTGCAAGATTAAGCATAAGAAATAAAGAAGGAACTTCTTGCACCCAGGAGGTTTGAAAAGGTACTGCCTCCAAGCTGCATATTTCCTCTAGTCGCCAAAGAATGTGCAGTATGCTTAAAACAGGCTGAGTACAAAGAATTAACTTTATTTTTTGTTTAAAACTATGCACCTGCTGCTGGTTTTGAAAATACAAGCTCACTCTTCCATGTTTGAATTTTTGTTCATATAGACATGATACACATCTAAAGGTTTTTTTTATACTAAATTCCCAATTTTTACCTTCTTTAAATGTGATTCCTGTTGCAGCAAGTGCTCCCAAATGCTTAAAGAATCCCTGGAGTGCTGAAGAAGATTCAAACCAAGGTGCTGCAAAGCAGGAGGAGCCTTGGCCGGCTCTGGCAGATCGAACTCTTGTTGCTTTAGTAGAGCAGCTCTTCTCTCATCTGCTGAAAGTCATTAACATTTGTGCTCATGTGATGGATGATGTTGCTCCTGGGCCAGCAGTAAAGGTAGGTCTTAAAAATAAGTAAAATTCTGTGAATTAAAAACTGTTGTGATACAAACCTCTTCAGGCCTCAGCATTTTAGAGTTGGTACAGGTAACTATTAATACCTTGATAACAGGACTCCACTATTTGCAGGAGAGCAAGTAACGTGAAAAGAGCATCCATGTTGTTCTTCCACGTAACAAGTTTAGTTTTACAGTGTTTGTAATGTTACCTGAATTTTTGAGACTTTTGTTCCCGATAACTTCACATGAAACATTAATTCAGTGAGGAGTGTGTATAGTACACGTGTTGTATTGGATTGCATACTCTTTAATACCCTGCAAAAAATTTAAATTCTGTATGAGCTCATAGGAGGTACTTCGTGGTTTTGGTTTTTGTTCCGAGACATCTGCATTTTAAGACTGATTTACTGACTGTGAGGCAACATTATTAGGATTAGTGATTTCTTCATGTTTTAAAAGTGAAAGTATTTTTTCAACACTCTGTTATTTGGATTCAAAAGAAACTTCAGTCATTGAACTAATTCCATCTCACTGGCTTATGATGAAGTTGAGAAGGAAAATAAGGAATGTATTAAACCTACTACTTTTCACTCAGGAAATTAATTTCCTGAGCCTGAGAGCTGAAACTTTTTAACTGACAGTCAAGTAAAGGGGAGTTTAGAGAAAAGATGAATATGCTTGTGTTTGTGTAGAAGAAGAAAAGCTACTTGTGTATGCAAGATTAATAAAACTTCTCTTAATTCTAGGCAGCATTACCTTCTCTCACAAACCCACCTTCTCTTAGCCCAATTCGGAGGAAGGGGAAAGAGAGGGAGTCGGTGGAGCAGGCATCTGTGCCAATGAGCCCTAAAAAGGGTGGTGAAACAAGTCCAGGTAAGCACACTTACACCTGTTTCCCATCCCCACCTAAGTGTAGTTATGGCATAGAGAGAAGAAATAAAACAGAGTAACCTGTTGTCTGAAGTTTAATTCAAAAGGCTGGCAGACCTGCTGCTGGTTATTCTTTTCAGCACTGCATTGCAGGGAAGGTGGCTGCGGGTAGGGGCTTCTTTACTGGTTTGGTTTTTATGCAAATTCAGAAGCAAGGTATTTCTGAATCCTTTTCATCACAGTTTTTCTGAATCTACTCAGCTATTAACTAAAATGAAGATGTAATTTTTGCATGTATTTTACTGAAAGTTTGAAAGTTGCTTTGCAACTTTTGGCAGGAGTAGCTTACATTGCTCTTGGAAATAACATTCTGAATCGTGAAAGGTTTCTTAGTAATGAAGGAAATGGGTGGGGTGTTTTTTTGTAAGTTGTACTTGCACTTCAATAAAAAACCCTCTGGGTTAATTTGTCTTATCTCTGAGGGCTGGTTTTGTGAAATGCTGGTTCATTTTCTAGTTGTACAGCTTGTGTTTTTGCAGTTTGAAATATGCATGTAGACTGATCAATTATTAGCCATAATTAAAAAATGGTAGATGATGTTGAGTGTATGTGTTGTGACCACCCTAGAAAAAGTATGCTGTTCTAATCTATGATATATTTTTAAGCTGCTAGGCAAACTGATGCTACTGGGCCTGTTTCAACAAGTAAATCATCTTCAGTAGGAAGCTTTTATCATCTTCCGTCGTATCTGAAGTTGTACGATGTCTTGAAAGCAACTCATGCTAACTATAAGGTACTGAATGATATTATTTGACTGAAGAGTAGCTGGGCAACTGCTTTATGTTTCATTTAAACATGGCTCTGCCGGTATCAAGACTTGTTTTTTGGCCTATGTAAACAGTTTATAAAAGATAAGAAAAGAAATCACAGCCATCACCAATAAAACCGAAAACCAGCCCAACAGCCCCTCCCGATAGCCACTGTCACCCTATTGCTTGTTTCTCTGCTGTCACTAATGCTCATAACAAATGGCCTGTCGCTGGCTTGGCAGTGTGGAATGGATCCAGATACCTGTTCTCTCCACAGTTTGTTCCAGGATAGGTAAGCTTTTTCCTCATTAGTTCAGGTAATAGAAGATGCATTCCCTAGGGGCTTGATTATCTGATTTGTACACTTCAGGGGCATATTCTTGTTACACCTGCTGTGTTTCTGAGAAATGCATAATGCCTTCTTCCTTACTTAACAACATCCTGTGCCTTCATAGATGCTCTAACTACCTCAATCTAGGAGATCCCTTTCTTTTTCTTGGTCCAAATAAAGTCCTACCTTTCTATCAATTCATAAGGGAGTCGAAGCTGTCAGTAGTGTTGATTGAACTATGCTGAAATTTTAGGCAAAAGGTCGTTTTGGGTTAATACTCATTTCTTCCTGTGATTTTTGTGTGCTTATCAAATAATTGTTAAGAAAAAGGTGTTTTTTACTTTTTGGGACCAGGTTACTTTGGATCTCCAGAACAGTAATGAAAAGTTTGGATGCTTCTTACGGTCTGCCTTAGATGTTTTGTCTCAGATCTTGGAACTTGCTACTCTTCAAGACATTGGAAAGGTATCAGATTTGGGTGTTTTTTCTTTTGTAGTTAAGTTGTCCACTATCTATGGATGGTCTTACTGAGAAACAACACGTATCATTGATTTTTAAATTGGTACCATTGAGAAAGACAGTAAAGCAGATTTTCTAAATTGAATTGCTGCTGTTGAAAACTGGAATAATTTTTTTACTGTTTAGATTTCATGTGGAGATTTTTCTTCTCAGCAAAATGGTTTTCCCTTATTTATTCTTGCTATATTAATATGTTTCAATATACTCATGTTAAATATACAAAATATCAAAAGGCATGCTGCTCTCCTCCCTCTCCTGTGTCTTGATATTTTTTCTCCTTAACTGTGGTGTCAAACATTGTGGTATTTTATGACTAGGAGGCAGATCTTGCATTTTTATTTCTTTATACATTTCCACGACTTTTCACAAATTTTGCTTGGTAGTTTTACTCGGTAAAAAAGAAAAAACTGTGCCTATTGTGTTGTTTTCATAGTAAAATTTATTTTTCTGCATTTCTAGTGTGTAGAAGAAATTTTGGGATACCTAAAATCATGTTTCAACAGAGAACCAACAATGGCAACAGTTTGTGTACAGCAGGTTAGTAGGTAATTTTATGTTACTGGAAGAGAATTCTGATGTCCTGTGGTTAGCAATTGGATACTAAGGCTGGCCATTCCTAAACTGTACCCCAGGTGGAGCAAATGGTGTCTTTAATTTTCATTACTTGTTCTGAAACTTGATACGCTCTGAACAATATAATTTCTTCTAGAACTGTTCCCAATTCAAAGTAGTATTCTATCCTATGCTCGGAAGTTTGTTTCCTGCCTTCCCAAATGTGTTCTTTAGCCAAGTAACTGTATCAAAAACCTGGCAGGCCAAGAACTGCCTTGCTTACGGATTTCTTTCAGGCCTCCGGTTAAACATTTGGGTTCAAGTAGTCAAAACCTCATTTTGGTGGGTGGTGAGCTTTGGCAGACTATGTTGAATTGTTACATGGAAATAATTTCAATTGCAAAAGCAATCATATCTTTTTGCTGAGGTGTGGATTGTTTCTTTTTTCCAGCTTTTTTCTGTCTCGTAATCGATGACATGATCCAGTTTGCACTTTGACCTGTCCTCTTAAGTCCTTTGGGAGGATGAGGTGTCAAGTCTTTCTTCCTGCAAAGTTAACTTTTTTTTTTCCTTCCAATTCTATTCTCTAGTTACTGAAAACATTGTTTGGGACAAATCTGGCTTCTCAGTACGACGGCTTGTCTTCAAACCCCAACAAAGCTCAAGGCAAAGCTCAACGCTTAGGTTCTTCCAATTTGAGACCCGGTCTCTATCATTATTGCTTCATGGCACCATACACACATTTCACGCAGGCCCTTGCTGATGCTAGTCTCAGGAACATGGTTCAGGCTGAGCAGGAACACGACACTTCAGGGTAACTTTCTTTCCTTATGATAAAACGTTACCTTCAACTAGAATATCTTTCTATTGTTTTTCTTAAATCCAAGTATCACAGGGGAGCTAAGTAACTTGAAATTACAATATTGAGTATTATGTATTATTTGTAGACCTAAGCAGAGTAGTTTGTTTTGGTACTGAGATCTGGAATGCAGCACTATACCAATAGTCACTGGTGTGTTTTCCAAAACAAAGCTAAATCATGAAAGTGGATATCACTAAAATTTTCTTAAGCATAATAGTTTTTAAGTCCTTGTGTTCAAAGCTGTTTCATTACTTTGCTAATTATACCAAATAGTAGTCTTAATGGAAAGGCAGAAGGATTACTAAGCAAAGACTAGAAATTATTTCTTTATTGGATGTTTGTTGTCCACAGATCTGTGTGACCTGACCTGAATGTGCTATGTGTTGTCTCTACTCGTTTGTTTTACTAAGATTCTTGAAGCAGTCAAGTAGATAATGAAAAGTTGACATTGGTAAAACAATATACGTCTAAGGAGAGTGTGTTTGTCCCTCCGTTGTTTTTAACATGGTTTTTGTTTCTTTTATGACAGATGGTTTGATGTGCTGCAAAAGGTTTCTACACAGCTGAAAAGTAGCGTTACCAGTGCAGCAAAACATCGTGCTGATAAGGTACTTGTATCTGTCTACTCCTGA
Source organism: Tapera naevia (assembly GCA_033556795.1). Lineage (NCBI taxonomy): Eukaryota > Metazoa > Chordata > Aves > Cuculiformes > Neomorphidae > Tapera > Tapera naevia. The sequence continues at coordinate 4,149,270 of JAUMJJ010000218.1, read as the reverse complement.
AAGAGCTATACCTTAGACTGAAAACGTTTTTCCTCCTTTTAAAAAGTAATTTGGTTTTGAATCAGAGACCTGTTCAGATGTTAGATTACTTTAAAATCTCTCTGTTACAGAATGCTATTCACAATCACATTCGTTTATTTGAACCCCTTGTCATAAAAGCATTGAAACAATACACTACAACGACATCGGTACAGCTGCAGAGACAAGTTCTAGACTTGCTTGCTCAACTGGTTCAGCTGCGAGTTAACTACTGTCTTCTGGATTCAGATCAGGTTGGTACCCTCACCATTTTTGCAAATTTGTAATACCAGGATCCCACTGGCAAGCTTAATATTTATAGCAAAGCTACTTGAAATGAGCCATTCATGGTACTATAGGTGAAAACGAAGACTTAAAGGAAGGTGAGACTCGGTCCCTCTCCCAGCCCTGAAGAGCTTCAGATTTTTGTTTTTCTATTGCATATAAATTACTTTCTAAGCTCTGTAACAACTATTTAAGAACTGTTTGTAGAATGGACTCTTAGGAATAGGATGGCATGAATAATTTGATCACTTTGATAAAAAGAGACATACCTTCTTTCTATACTGAGAGTATGGACTGATAGTGAGCATTATGTTTTAGATCCATTATTTGATTTTAATGGCAGGGGAAAGCTAGTGGCAGATAGAGTAGTCTGGGTGATTGTACATATAAGCAGTAAATTTGTAACATAAAATTTAAGGGTCTTATTTACTACCATATTTTTGGATTTATAAACTAATATGAGTTGCAATACGTAACTTTCCTGTAATTCTGTACACAGATAGATTTTCTCAATGCATTGAATTCTTTGGATTTTATGTTGGTTTAGAGCTAGATGTTTGGTTTATTCTTAACTACTTGACTGTAATGCCTCAAGTAGGGTGTTACATGTGCAAGAGAAATTTGTGACTAAAAGTATATAGACGATAGGTAAAACGTTGCATAAGTTCATGCAAACGTAATAAGCTCTAACATCAACAAGATTCCCAAGGTATTCTGTAAATGTAGAGGGAACACTTAATAACATGTTAGAATATAAGTATAAATGATTTTCAGTGCCTGTCTTTCCTTTCTCTCCTTCCAAAACACTCTTTCATAACTGTCAAAATGATTTCAAATGGGAATTAATCTCTTATTAATGTCTCTGTGTCTCTTGTTCTTTATTCTCTCTTTAGGTGTTTATTGGATTTGTGCTAAAACAGTTTGAATACATTGAAGTAGGACAGTTCAGGTATGAAATTAGCAAATATCCTTTGAACACTGTGGGTTTCTGTCTTATTCTGAAACACATACTGATTAGTTTTACTGGTTACTTCTGCCTTATGAGAAAAGGATAGTTACCTTCTGGGCAACACACTTGCTTTTCCTCTAGCTCCAGTGGTAGTCCTTTCAGATAATTAGGTTCCATGTGACTGGAGAAGTTGTGAAGTAGTGTGGAAAAAGAATCTTAAGCTATTTTGTTCTGATTTTCCATTTGGTGTTGTAAAAGCATTCCTTTGGGACTGCTCCAAAGCTGTGCTTTCAAGAATCAGCACTTTTTTGCTAGGAATTTGGTTGTTGAAGTGAGACTTGTTACAGATTGAATGTGAATCCATTTGTATTCTGATCATGTAGTGCATTTTGTATAATGCCTGTTAGAGCATAAGCTACTCAGTGGAATTTTTATTGTCAGCTGTTCCTGTTTTTTCTTACACTTATTTGTATGAAGAGATAAGTGAGTTTTTGCTCTGTGGGTGTCATGTGTCATGTACATTAGATAGTACATTATAATATTAATAACTATGTAATGGTCAAAACTTGAAAGAAATCCCTTGGGGCAAAAGCCCATAGTAAAGAACTGGGCACAAAAAATATAGAAATACTGTATGAAAGCAGAACAACACATTTTTAAAAAATTGTTACTGAAAAAGGTTCATTTTTATTGAAGAGTTATGCAATTCAAGCTTCACCTTTATTTGTTTTCTTTTCAGGGAGTCTGAAGCAATCATTCCTAATATCTTTTTTTTCCTGGTGTTGCTGTCTTATGAGCGGTATCATTCCAAACAGATAATTGGAATTCCTAAGATAATTCAGCTGTGTGATGGTATCATGGCCAGCGGGAGGAAAGCTGTTACACATGGTAATTTAAAAAAAAAAAAAAAGATACTAACAATAATATTAGTAGTTCAGCAATAAAAGCATTGCTGAATACTAAATGGTAGGAAACTAACCATACTGATTATTCCAGAAGGCATTAGCTTTGAAATTTTTAATACTTGAAATAAGTCTCGCTTGATTCCTTCAAGAAGTTTATCATACCCTGCTAGTAGTGCTACTCCATAATTTGCATCACACATAATGGCAACAACACTTGTATTTGAAACTTTATTGGACAGTAAGTTCACAATGTAGCAGTACTTTAAAGCCTTTGATTTCCACTTCCCTTTCTCTTTCAGCTTTTTAGTAGAAGCATCTACTTTCCAGTGATTCTGCTGAGTACTTCATAAAAAATATCTATTTTAGCTCTGAGAGTGGCCAAATGTGTCCACAATAAAAGTTTTTTTACTGATAGTAAAAAGACATCATTATGCATGATTAGTTTGAGGGTTTTTGTTTTTTTTATTTAAGAGTAAAACCTTTAATAAACTGAAGCACAGTTTACTTCTAGTAGCTGAATTTTTATGAGAAAACACTGTTCAGAAGTGAGTTGTCTCATGCTAAAACAAACCAATCTCATTTCAGCAATACCAGCTCTGCAGCCAATTGTTCATGACCTCTTTGTCTTAAGAGGAACAAATAAAGCTGATGCTGGGAAAGAGCTGGAAACACAAAAGGAGGTGGTAGTGTCCATGCTGTTGAGACTTATTCAGTACCATCAGGTAAGAGGAGGTCAAAGTGTCGCTGTTTACTGTCTACTGTCTAACCTTGCTTTGACTGCTAAAAATGCCTCTGGCAGTATTAATGATTTTCTGTACAGAACTTGAAGATCTGGGCTCTGTGCAATCTTTCCTTATATAGAGAGTATGCAAAGATTTTGGGGGTTAGGGGAAAGGTTCTGCACTACAAATCAGTGTTTCAAGTCAAATAACATGTCTGTGGGATTTTGTAGTCAACCCTAGGTAATAAAGCACTGAAAAGCTCCAATTTAGATCAGATAGAATAAACAGAAGGTTAGTGGAAGAGTTGTAATAAATGAAGATGCAAGAAACTTAAAAGAATGGTGGTACAGGTGGAAGAGAGGACAGGTTTAGAAGTAGGAAACATGACATAGAGGTGATTTAGGTGTTGATATACAATAGTAATGTCTTCAATAACATTTTAAAATATGAATTATTTGAATAAGGTAATGAAATTGGTAGTCAGACAGCTGCAAGCACTTACTTTGCCCCAGACCTCATGGGTCTAGAAAACATGTTTCTGACTTGTAGGAGTGTAAGAATGACTTTCTTTTAAACAAAGTGTATTGAAGAAAAACAAAGTAATTTGAAGAGAAGTGACATAATTAACATGGGATCTTATTGCTTATTCAGGTGCTTAACAAACTTAATGTGCTTTTCCTTTCATCCTGTGAGAATGCAATTCTAGTGTATGCTGATATAAGCAATGTATTTTCTGAGAAGAGTTGGAAAGAAAAGGCAGTACATCTTGTCAAAATAACTTGTTAGAACTGCATGTTCAGATTGGGGTAATTTTGTGGATCCACATTTTCTTTTGAATTTGTAGTTTTATAATCATAAAATGACTAATATAACTATGTGAAATGACATTTTGTAGACACATGATGTGAAATAGTGAATAACTTTGTGTTACGTAAGGTACTGGAGCTGCTAACACATCCCCTCCTGACACACTTAACCTATTAAAGACCACCCATGCACTGCTCATCCCACACCATTCCATCTGTAGTTCCTATTCTGTCCTGTTTTACTGGTGCAGTACCTATAAACTAACCCCTGGGCAGTTCTTTTGTTCCCTGGCTGTGGCTGGATGTTCTGCAGTGGTGTCCCTGTAATTTGAGAGGCTGCAAGAGCTGCAGCCTTTAACTTTTTTTCTGTTGCAACTGTAGCTACCTCCATGGAGCTCCAGAGTTCAAGCCATTCAGACCAGAATCGCTCTGTCTCCTCTCTGTCATGAGAAAGCTTTTTGGGAAGAACATTGCCTGGTGATCTGGTTTTTCTCTTTTTTTTTTTTCCCTAATTGGCTGCATTTCTGAGTCTGAACTACTCAAATTTCTTTTGGAAGTGCTCTAACTGGTTTTCTGAACCAGGATCTTCCATCCCGCTTCCCAGTCCATATATTAGACTTCCTGCTTGCTGTGTCTTTCACCTGCTGTCTCTGTAAGCCTCAGAGTGATAATGCACTCAGCTACTAGAGTGATCCTTGCTGTTGGTTGCTCCATTTATGTGCTGTCCTGTAAACTTTTGTATGGAGATGATGTATCTCACGTGAATGAGCTCAGTAAAAATCTCTATTCTGTTTCCTTGGCCAAATTTAAACTTTGAGTTACAGGGAAAAAAAAGAGTATACATGGGAGGAATTGCTCTCTTCCATTGTCCCCTTTTTGTTGAGTATGTGATGTGGCATTTAGATTTCCTATCCCTTTTCCAGTCATTTGAGTAGTCTTTTCAGAAATGCCATTTAAAAAGGACTAAGAAAGCATTTTTGTCTAGTATATAAAAGTGAAAAAAAAAAAAGGAGCTTTTTCCTGAAAATGGGGTTTTAAAAATGTTGTGTGATTTTTTTCACGTGGACTTTTTTTTCTTGCTTTTTGGCAGATGGATGAAACAGTAAATGTTTTTCCCACTATGCTATTACTGAAATGTTTCTTGTTCATATGGGTGTTTACTTCCATTCTTTTGGACTTTTCCTCAGGTGCTGGAGATGTTCATCTTAGTGTTGCAACAGTGTCATAAAGAGAATGAAGACAAATGGAAAAGGTTGTCTCGACAAATAGCTGACATTATTCTCCCAATGCTTGCAAAGCAACAGGTTGTTACATGAATTTTTTTAATTTATAACCATCTAAAATAATTGTTATAATGTATGTGTCAGTAATGGCTTTGGGTATTGTGATTTTTTTTTTTTAATATGATGACAGATTTTTTTGAAAGTGTGGCTGCCATATCTGGAAAAAACGTTACTGCAGGGTAAACCAAGTCTTTGAAGTGATGAAGGTCATATTTTAAGTGCATGACGGATGTGCAGTATCTTTGAGGCTGTTTCCAGATATGCAGCTCATTCTCTTACATGTGTGGACACTTATTATACCAGAGCACTTATTAAATGGTGGGAAAGTTCTGCTGTACTTCTAGAATGTCAATATTATTTTTTTGTAACTGTAGTATGTCCAATTGCGTTTTTTCTTAGTGAGAAAAGTGGAAGGACATTGTTCAGAACTACATTAATAAATCACAGAATCATGAAATAGTTGAGGTTGAAAGAGACCTCCAGGTATTGCCTTCTCCTCAAAGCAAGATCTAGTGGAGCAGGTTGCTTAGTACCACATCCAGTCAAGTTTTGAGAGTCTGCACGGATGGAGCCTTCATAACCTCCCTGGGCAGTCTGCCTCTCTGGCTGACTCAGTGTCTGAGCAGGCAGACATAAAACAAATACATCAATAAAAAGTGTATATAAAATGGAATTTCTTGTATTTCAGCTTGTGAGAATTGCCTTTCATCCTGGTTTTGTTTAAGATTCTGTCTCACTGTTCTGTACTTGTGTCATCTCCTCCCCCTGGCTTGGCCAGTCAGGTGCTTGTACACATTGATAAAGATTCCTCTGAGCCCTCTCCAGGCTGAACAATCTGAGCTGCCTCTTGTCCTGTCCAACAGGTGCTCCAAGGCACCATCCATGCAGCTTTCTGCTGGATTTGCTCCAGTGTGTGCATGTCTCTGTATTACTGGATTCCTCACTGGGGAGGAAGAATAGGCTCTTCGTACCTGGAAGAGAAGAGGACTTATTTTGGGGGAAAGATTTTCAGTGCTGCTTCCTAAGCAGAAGAGGACTTGTCTTTGATAAAGCTTTCCTGAAAGTAGAAATGCTTAGTGCAAGGATAAAAATAAACCCAGTGAATTGTGCCCTTAATATTATTAACTGCATGATGTCAGATCACCACTCCCGTGAGATCTCATGGTTGGCGAGAAAGGGCCATATTGCAGACTTAGACAACAGGTTTTGAGCAAAGCTAAAATGCAACCAGTTTAAATTAACCTTTGTGTTGTATGAAATTTACACATGCTCAGCTATCAAAGTATTTAGGCAAGATAGTCATCCAGATTTCTAGTGCACGCCTTTGCTTTCTGCAGATGATTGTTTTGTAATTTAGCTAAAAATAAAGGTATTCTACCTCTTTTGCTGCTGAGTAATACCAGTTAGGTGTTGACATGATTTTATTAGCAATTTTTTTCTCCTAGTTATCCACTTAAGTTTATTCACATGCAGGGTTTCTCTCTATAAATATACCTGGTAGGATGTGCTGGGAGGAGAAAAGTTTTTAAATTTTATGACAAGTCAGTCTGTTGGTCTTGTTATCTGAATATGGCATATTTCTCTTAATGAAATATATGTGGTGTGTATTTTGGTTTTCATATGGTAGGTTTTTGTCCATGTTCTCAAACCTCTTGCTTAGGAAGGCCTGTAATGAAACTTTCATTTACCTTTTATAGATTCTGATTGCTTTAAATTTTTGTAAAGGAAATTTTTATTACACACAGCTTGTCATAGAAATGTTTAAAATTTCAAACAGTAATTTTTATGTTACAGTTGCCTTTACTGGACAGTTACAGATTAGTTTTGTGTTTTTCTGTTGTAGATGCATATAGACTCTCATGATGCTCTGGGAGTACTGAACACTTTGTTTGAAATTTTGGCCCCTTCATCCCTTCGCCCTGTGGACATGCTTTTAAGGAGTATGTTTGTTACACCAAAAACAATGGTAAGCAAGTGGGAACCTGCTAAAGCAGGTGAAGTGTTGCCAGATTAAGTGGTAAAAGTGATTGTTTCCAGGCAAGAGAGAATCTAGTGTCTTTCATATCAAACAAACAAAGCAGCATGTGTTTCTTTCATATTTTGGCACGTGGTGTTAAAGTACCTGCAGCAGATTGGAAAGAATTAATTAGAACTAATGAGATTTACCTGCTTGAAGCACTTTATACAGGAACATTCTGCTTATGGATTGTCTTCATTTTGTAATTTGAGGATCAGAAAGGCAGAGAAACATACTGTTATAATAAATTCTAGACTGTAATTTTATAGGTGAATCAATTTTACTTACACGAGTATTTGTACTGTTTTTACAGTTGAGATTATGTTAACTTTTTTGGAGACTTGGTTTAGAAATGTTGAATGCATTCCTGTGTTGTGTTGAATACTTTTGAAGTTATACATTTCCATTAACTGTTGCATAAAATCAGGCCTGTTTGAGAATTGAGCAAGCACAAAATGTTCAGGTCTCCCAAAATGCTATTCTCATGGTAGCTGTCAAGCTTATTCGTTATGTCAATAATCTGCTTTTTTGTGTTTTTGTTAGGCATCAGTGAGCACTGTCCAGCTATGGATTTCTGGAATTTTAGCTATCCTTAGAGTTCTGATTTCACAGTCAACAGAAGACATCGTTCTATCCCGTATACAAGAGCTTTCCTTCTCACCGTATTTGATTTCATGTCAAGCAATTAACAGACTGAGACATGGAGAAAATAATGCAGCTGCACCAGAGGATTGCACCGAGGTTAAACAGGCTAAATGTCTGCCTGAAGAGACGTTTTCTAGGTATGCTGGCTTTTGAGTAACTTAGAGGAGAGATTAAGATTTCTGAGAAATCACAAGTGTATATTACACACTATATATGTATGTATAGAACTGTTATGTGATAGGAGTGAAGTTTCTTGACAGAGTTGATATGGGAGGAGTGTGTGTGGAGAAATGAATAACGAGGTGGACAGTAGACAGAGGAGATGAGCAGTTTGTAGTAGGGACATTGGACTCTTCTGATGTCTCTCCTTCAGCCAAGGGAATGATCTAATGAACCTACTAAAATGAATCTTGGACTTCTTGAAATCTGGTCCAAAAATTTAACTAGTTACCCTTTTCCTTCCTCCTTGTATGGGGTCTGAAAAATGAGTTATCCCCTTAGAAGCCCAGGTTCTGTACTAGAACCTTGGAGCAGATGGATTCAAATGTATTGAATTCGTCCTGCTCTTTCTTTACTCTTTTTAAAAGTTTGTTTTGTCTGGTTAGCTTCCCATGCTGATGTCCTCAGAGAGCAGCACACTTCAGGCAAAAGTGTCCAGAGATGGCAGTGGTGTTACTGACATAATGTTTGTCATTAAGGCATTGTGTTTTAATGTGTTGGGAAGCGTTTGAAATAGGTATTTTTTTATGAAAATAACTTTTTTCTTAAGTAGGGAACTTCAGATAGGAATAAAATGCTGTTTGTTATCATTCAGCTCACTGTGAGGGTGATGGGTAGAGAGAGAATGGGCTTCTGAGCTCCTTTAATATGTGACTTCATGTCCAACAGGGGTGAACTGAGGAATGATTATGGCCAGAAGCAAGGATGGCTTTCCTCAAATGTCCTTTTTTTGGTGTTTCTTTTGATCTCCTCCCCCCGGCTGGAGGTGTGATATGGAACTTGTGTGGTAGAGTGTGGACAGATGGGGCTGTAAACCTGTCACTTACTGAATTTACCCTCCTCAAGTGAGCTGTTGTAACTGTCATGGTGTGGTTTTGGCTCATTGCAGTTCACTATAAATGCACCATAGCATTTTGAGTGTTTGTAAGTGAGGAGGGCAGGCGTATGCTTGCTATCACAACTTTAGCTGAGCTGAGATCCACTATGTAGTTACTGATGTGCTTGTGATCATCTCTCCAGACCTACAGTGTCATCCTTTTTTTAGGTCAGCCTGCTCCGTGCCATTTAATTTTGTATCCTACTTAGGGTGAATGAACAAGGATTTCATATTTTATCTTTCAGACTTACTGAGTTTCACAGGCAAACCTCATCTTATTTTGAAAGGTGTTGCATTGAAACTTTTTCTGTTGATTGTATACGTGTTTTTTCAAGGTTCTTATTACAACTGGTTGGCATTCTACTGGAAGATATTGTTACCAAACAATTGAAAGTGGACATGAATGAGCAACAACATACCTTCTACTGCCAGGAGCTGGGCACACTGCTAATGTGCTTAATACATATCTTCAAATCAGGTGATAGTTCTCTTTTCCCATATGTCTGTTACAATAATAGCTGAAGTGTGTATACTATTAATTGCTGTCATGGAGAAACACTTGAAACAAATATAACAAATACTTGGAGTACTTGATCAAATAGTGTGAAGCCAAGACCAATGAAATCAGAAAGTGAAGCTGGGGAACTGAGTTTTTCTACAGTGGGAGATGGGAAAAGCCTAGTTTTGTAATACTTTTCTTCTGTTCAGCTAAGGCCTCTCTTTCTGTTCAACCTGGATGTTTTGTCTCCTCACCAATTAGAGTTTTTGCGAAACGTGAGCATTGCTGACTCCTATGCATTCAAGTGTAGGAAGTGACCAGATGAGAAATGAACGTTTTTTAGTGTGCTGCTTTGAAGTTAGTAGAAGTAAAAGGCATAGACAAATTGAAAAGTTTAGCAAGCAGTGGCTTTCATGAGGGTAGAAATTCACTAGATGGTGCAATTACTGCAAATGCAGGAATTGAGAATGGGAATAGCCCTGGTTTGCTGGTATGTGGAGCTCGAGTTTTGAGATTCTGTTATTATTCCCATTCTGAACTATTTACATTGTGTATTTATTGATCCTGGGGGCAGCTTAAACTGGTCCACAAGGCTGTGGAATTTACAGCTTAATTCTTCTGTATATCTGGCAATGCAAACAAGCAACACCATGGATCTCATTCATTACTCTGACTAGCTTTTGTTTTTTAACTAGTTCTGAGGAAATCCTTTTTTCCTAAATAGAATCTTCTCATGGAAACTTCAAGTCCTGTAACTTCAGACAAGTTTAAGTTTGTCCATTTTCCTTGCTTTCCCTCCCTTTGTTTTGGCACGTGAAGTCAGAAATCAAAATCCAGTTTTTGTGCTGACTGTTCAATATGCAGGGTAATGATTTTTCTCTGCTTCAAAACATTTACTTTTTGAACTTTAGAAACTGAATGAAAGGGTATCAGTTCTTGGTTTCAGGGAAGACCTCAGATGAAGTAGGAGACTTGTAAGCCGTATTTCTTAGCCTGTAGAATAGGAGTTATGGTAAGCATAGTTCTTAATTAAAACTTCTGGTTTTTACTTTATAAACAAAACAAAACAAAAAAACCTCAAATCCTGGTCTATAATTAACAATTTTAAATTTGATAAAGATTTTCCTGCATCAGGTAAACTTTTTGATGCATGACAGAGAAAGATTTGAGAAGATAAGTTTCATTACGACTGTAGTCTGGTCTTAAAACATTATTTATTGAGTCTGGGAGCTGGCTGGTCATTACTGATTTAAATACTGCCCTTGGGTGAAGTCCATGGCTTACCTTACCTTTGTGAAACCGTTTCGGATGCAACTTTCTTCCAGGCATGGTAGTGACTTATTAAACAAGATTGGTGTTCTCAGGGTATCATGAATAACTTTATAACTTCCGAATTCATACTGGAGCATAGTTAACTCTAACATGCTTTTATTGTTTTCAGGCATGTTTAGAAGAATCACAGCTGCTGCCACCAGACTTTTTACAGGAGATGGATCTGATGGTAGTTTCTATACCCTTGAAAGTTTGAGTGACCTCGTTCAGTCCATGGTTCCCACACATCCTTCTTTAGTTCTCCTCTGGTGTCAAATCCTGCTTCTTGTTAATTATACCAACTATAACTGGTGGTCAGAAGTGCATCAAACCCCAAAGTAAGATTTTTTTTTTTTGATCCCTAGTAGTGTGTCATTATTACATTTGCTAAAATCATGTTTTTAAAAATCTAGCTTTTTTCTGCTAACCCTGTCTGCCAGTTGAACATGAATATAGTTATTTCTGCATTTACTTTACGCAGACACATGTTATCTGTGCTGATATCAGTATGTCTTTAAAACTAAGGAAACAAGTCCTGCATTCAGTTGTCCCTGAAAAGAACTGCCAAGTAGTCTTTCCAATTTTAAGTCAAGAAAACCTCATCTATTTACCACATTTAGTTAAAATGGTGGAAGTAAGTGTAACAAAATATTCAGTGTTTCAGATTTCATAATGCTATGGAAACTGCGCATTTCACCTTCTAGCAGATAACCAACCAGTGCATATAATAGTGCACTGTTGTGTGTATGGTAGTACAATCTGATCAGTGAGCTAGAGGTGTATCTGTTCTCAGTGGACCTATTATCAAATGCTGTCAAAATATAATATTGGGACCGTGCTGATTCATTGGCATCAGGCACCGTAATAACCTCGCTTCATGTTAGTTGTCTGAAATTCAGAGCTTTGATCTGAAATGAGTGTTCTCTTGGTCTGGAGTTGTTTCATCCCACCTGTCAGGCATTGAAATGATTCATGCTTGGGGGGTAAGGAAGTTACCACCTGTGTGGCTGGGTGTCCCTCTGTGTTAACGGCAGAGGGAGATTAACAATTGACTTGAGAGAAGTCTCTTGATGCTTGTGCAGTGAACGTTAAGGAAGACAAATCTTGCTCTAGAGCATGAGTGGGTCATGTTGCTCAAATGTGAGAATCTTGCCTCAGTTCAACCTTGTGATGTGAAAAAAACTTTATTCCAATTTCAGGAAATGTTTAATCACCAGACTTAGGGGCAAAGTAGGTCGACTGAAATAGCTACGGTCACATCTGCCATTTGTTGTAGTTACCTTTTTTGATTTACTAGTATTACCTGTTCTTTTACTGGTTTGGGCATCACTTTCCACCTAATGCTAGGCTAAAAACACTGGTTAATCTTGAAAGGAAAGCAGAATATTAGGTTCTGGCATCCTACCAGAGATACTGTAGCCTGTGGTTTGGTTTGTTTTTTTTTTTTTAAATAACCTGATTAGTTCTTCAGAAGTTCTTTTTGGGTATCCAAGGAAATAGGAAGCACAGAACAGAAGAGTGATGCTAAAATTGTTAGAAAGTAAAGAGCTGATGGAAAGTGTAATGCTTGAATGAAATTTCTAGGAAAATAAATGTTGTCTAAGGACATTGGTTGGGTATTCCAAGCAATTTGATTAATGCTTCAGTAGCCATAGTAATAAGCTATAGCAATAAAATACTAACAAAATGTAATGTGCTTCTTATAGGAGACACAGTCTTTCTACTACTAAATTGCTTAGCCCTCAGATATCCGGAGACAGTGGTGAATCGAATTTGGAGTCTAAACGTGGCATGTGCAATCGAGAGATAGTGAGGAGAGGAGCACTCATTCTTTTTTGTGACTACGTTGTAAGTTTTGGATTCATGAATTCTGTAACTACAGTTTGGAGTTATTTTTATTATGCTGATAGCCTTTTGTTGTGCATTAACTGAATCTGGTTCACAAGTGAAACTGTTCATTTTGTTTTCAGGTGGTGACTTCCGTAAGCTTAGGTATGACCTCATTTGGCATTTTGTTTCTGTTCTGAGCTGAGAATTCCCTTGACTTGTAAAGGTTACTTGCAGGGTAATAGAATTATCTGATGAATATCATATCCCTTATTTGGGAGGTGCTAGGAGCAGGCTAAGTAGTGTTAGACTCCCAACATCAGTAGCAGCATACAGTGTCTGGGAGACAAGAAATTTCTGTTTCTTAAGAGGAGAGGTTTTGCATCAACATTAACTTACATTTTGGTTCTCTTATGAGAGCAGTTCCTGTGGCTAAGGGGCTTCTGAAATTAATCTTCCTGTAATGTTTAGTGTTGCACTTTGGTTTGCATTGCTGAGCAGCTTTGAGGCAAGCGAACTGCATTTCTTTCAGAGTCAGCTGTCCCAAAAGCTATGTTTAAGAAGCATTTCAAGTGGTAATGGATATTCAGTCACCAGAGGCAGGTCAGAGGTAGTCTGAAGTAGAACCCCGAGTGTCAGCCTCAGCACCACAAGGTTATCTCTGCAGATCTTTTCGTGTTACATTGCATTGCTTGTTGGTATACACGTTGCCTCTATAGTTTTAAGGTTAGTTATTGACAGATGTCTTTGGATTTGCTTGCCAGAAATTATTCATCTTTTGTTTGGGGACAACAGTAATTAGAAACCTTTAAAAAGAAGCCTAAGTGAAAATTGCGTTTTACAGGACGACTGTGTGTGTACATGTTTCAAATAGCATTTCATTAAAAGTGGCATCTTCTCAATTTGCTTTTTTCTAATGTGGATTTTTTTACATAATTTACAAATTCATAATTAATTCATAATTTACAAATACGTAATTTACAATTTCATTGAAAAATTTTTCATGTAAAGGTAATGATGGTGATATTAAAATATAGATGCTTTCTGCCATTAGTTTAAAATAGCTGCCAGAATTATATATGATAAAACTTCATGTTGTGTCGTATAAAGTTTTTAGTAATTAAACGCTTAATGTGGGTATAACTGAAATTCGATTTCAATTTTTCCCCCTTTAGTGTCAAAACCTGCACGATTCAGAACACTTGACCTGGCTTATTGTGAATCATGTTCAAGACTTGATTAATCTGTCCCATGAGCCTCCAGTACAAGACTTTATTAGTGCCGTTCACAGGAATTCAGCAGCCAGTGGTCTTTTCATCCAGGCCATTCAATCACGCTGTGAGAATCTTGCAGCTGTAAGTTTGACTTCTTAACTTTTTTTAAAGAATAAATTCACTTGTATTTCAGCATAAGTTTCACTGATATGTATGCAAATTCTGACATTTCTGGGTCATTTACCTGTTTCTAATTTTATTTTTAAAGTCACTTCTTTAAAAATGCAGACAGTAAACCTTATAATGTATTAGCAACTTGAGTATCAGATGTGTTCCAGTCTATCAGATTTGTGAATTCAAGTAGAATTGGTTAAGCTGTTTTTCTTCCTTCCACATAATAAATATCTGAATGGTAAATTAAAGTTGTAACTTTTGTCTTTGATTTCAGTACTTTGGTAGCAGCAATAACAGGACTGCTAACTGCAGAGGCAGGAATAGGAGCCAGTCCATCTGCATAGGCCCTAACAAAGTGAAATGATACGCAGGCTCATGCCTTCCCCATTGATTCACCCCACAAGGTGTAGCCTTTTGGCGAGGGAAGTAGCATTTCAGAAATTTAGTGTATGATTTCTGTTGATGATCTTAGTTTTAAAATTAAAAGGAGTGAGTGATGTTTGATAGGGTTATAAGGTTGTCCTTCTTAATCCTGGAAACTCGGTAGATGGGAGATGTCATTTCCTGGGCTTCCTCCAGAGCCAATGGAGGGAGATACAACTGCACCCCAAATACTGTTTCCTGTTTCTTCCTGTTGTCTCTGTGTAAACCTAGTGCAACTGTATTAGTGCTTTAGGGATGTGAATAAAACACTTCTAGGTGATGTGAATCTGTGTCTCAAGAATCAGTAACATGAACTAAACTAAACGAGTTTGAATGGAAGATTTAGTCATTCTGTGAAATTCTGGTATTTATGGTCTGCTTTAAAACAAGATTGGTTCTGCGAGTCAAACCGGTTTGTCGTTGTGTTTCTGACTTTAGATTATTGGTGCTGAATTGGTGTTAATATTTAATAAATAAATAAATCTTTGCACCCCTTTTAAATCCTGAATAGCCATCACTGTTTCTGAGATTACATGTGTGCTCAAAAACCCCTCTTGCTTACGTTTCTACCTTTTTCCAGAGTTCGTTTCTCGCTGTTATCAAAGCTTTCTGCAAGTCTCTAGCTTTTTTTTTCCCTGAAAGAATTGCTCCCAACTTTTTGCTTATGCTTTGTAAGAATAAGCCTTTGCTGTTAAACATTGAACAACTTAGTGTTTGTATAAGGAAGCAAGCGACTCAGACCTTTTTCTATACAGGTTATTATAGTGATCAGCTAGTTTCTGCTGTATTTTTTCTAAATGCCTTTCTAAATCTTTATTTTCCAATTGATTACTTTTTTTGGTCTCTTTTTGTACTTTGTTTTGTTTCAACATCTAGCCCACAACACTGAAGAAGACTTTACAGTGTTTGGAGGGGATACATCTCAGCCAGTCTGGGGCTGTCTTAACATTATATGTTGATAAGCTTCTGTCCACTCCATTCCGTGTCCTTGCTCGCATGGTTGACACCCTGGCTTGCCGTCGGGTGGAAATGCTTTTGGCTGCAAATTTACAGGTAAAGATAAATACATTAATTTGTAAATAAGATTGGGTAATGCCAGCAATATAATCAAGTGTAATAATTTTGAAGAACATCAAAATATGCTGATGATTAAGTTATTTCATTGGAAAGGAATTTTTTATTGTTATATAATATATAAGTGAATGTTTAGATTTTGTTTTATTTGCCTGTAATTTTCCTGATCTGTTCAAAAGACTTATGAGTATTTCACTTACTTTTGTCTCCTAAAACTTCTTGTGACTTTCCTATAGAACAGCATTACTCAGTTACCAGTTGAAGAATTGGATAGAATTCAGGAATACCTTCAAAACAGTGGATTAGCAATAAGGTAAATAGTACCAATATGTGTTAAAATGCCAAACTAAGGAATACGTTAGTACTAATTGTTTTAACTCTGTTTTCCTATGTTTGGGCTTTTTCTTAGAGATTAGATAGTGGGACCTTTTTGGAGGTAAAAACAGGAGTAAGGCCTCGTGTACAAGATATAGGGCAAATCTGGCACAGGACAGTTTGTGTTGGATGAGTCAAATAAGTTGAGTTTGCAATACACTTAAGAATTAAAGCAAGCTAAAGGCTCGAAGGCATCAAATTCTCTCCCACATCCCACTCTGTATTTAACTTTTGAGAGACAGCAACTTCAAATTAATTCTTTGACAAAACTATATTACTGACAACAACTTTATCTTCCTCAGCCTTCTGGAGAATTTTGTGAGTCCAGGCTGGGTGGATGGGATTTTGGTTGTGTTTTTTTTGTCCAGACAGCTGTGTTGAAAGTTTTGATTATTCAGTCTCCCAGCTGTTTAAAAGTAAACTGCTATTACAAAAAGGAGAATTTTTCAGTTTTTTAAAAAGCTTTATTTTAATCTTTGAGAGAGCTTAATTTACTCCTCTTGGTGTCATTGCTGTTTGAGTTTAATAACTGTTGACTAAAATAAGAAACAAGTAGGGGGAAAGAATTTAAAGCCCAAGACTGCAGAGGATTGATAGTGATGTGTTTTCATAGGTAATGTTATATGTGAATTTTTAAAAAACTCCTAAATATCAGAGTGACTTTATACAAGTTTTTGGTAGCAGTAATGAAATAAAAAAACACAAACCAAAACACAGAAAACCACTAACTAAACAAAGCAACAAAACCCCCTGAGCAGGCAGAGATCTCCAAAGCCCTGACATTGATGTACATCCACAAACTGGAGTTTCTAATATTTTTTTTTTTAAAAAAAATCATTTTTAGTGGATTCTTGTCTCTTAGAATGTATTTCTCTGGAGTCGAATCATCAGTGCATAAACTTTGATTCTTCTTACTCACTGAAAAGATTTACTGCATAAAGAAAATGGAGCAGCTTGCATTTTATACTTGAGCGTGTACAAATTTTAAACCTAAATTAAATTTAAAACCCTGGTAGTGCTGAGTTCATTTGTTTTGGCTACTGATAGCTGGTGAAATTTGCAATTTTGCATCATATGACTGTGTATATTCAACAATTTACGACTCTACTGCTTTTCTTTCTTAGGATTCTTATCAGCTCACTGCATATCTTTCTATTTTTAAATAATTTACAAAACTGAGTATTTTAGCTCTCTGATGTGTTCTTCTATTTTCAGACACCAAAGACTTTACTCGCTCTTGGATAGGTTTCGTCTTATGGTAGCACCAGACACAACTAGTCCTTCACCTCTGGTTACCTCACACCCACTAGATGGAGAAGACCAACCAGCTTTAGAGAATGTAATTCTAGACAAAGTAAGATTATGCTTAGAAAGAGTCACTACTGACTCTAAGCTTTTGCTCATTACAAAATATTTAAATAAGGGGTTTTTTACTAAGCAGTTAATGCTCACAGGATTGTCAGTGGATCTCAAATACAGATCAGTGAATGATTTGGTTCGTGTTGGCTGAGTGTTGCGGTTAGGCTGAATAATTAGCATGTGCATGCATGTTTAGGTTGACAGTGCTGTGAAGAACCACCATGTTTTTGTTTCTTTGCATAAGGTTTATACAAAGTTTGGTAGAGAAAGATATACACTCTTATTTTCTTGATGTGTTTACTGCAGTGGTTAATTTATTCATTTGCTGAGAACTGGTGTCACTTGGAAATTACACATCACTTATTGGTTGCCACTTCTCTCAGCTTTAAATTTGTTCCAGAGAGCAAACATGACTACTTAACTGTTTCTGTCTTTTTTGTACTTAGAGGCATTTATTTCACAGTGGGGTGGAAGGCTAAGAGCAAGCCTTTTTGGGGTCTGTGTCGGTTTGTCTTTCTAGTTTGTCCCATGGCACAGATCATTTCTCTTTTTCATTCTTTCATATTCTGCGTGAGATGGCAAAAATTATTTGGTTAGCTGACAGTTCGGAGAAGACTAATAAGTAGTTGAGGAACCTCTTGACTTAGGAGAGAGATGGAGAGTTAATCACCAGGAGGAAACACTGGTGTTGCCCAGAAACCATTCTCCCATGGCTTTCTGTCTTCAAATTAAACAAAAAAATCGCCTCCTTCCTCTCTTAGCAGTAAATCCTGCACAGTGCAAGTAGTTTTTGTATTCTTCCTCCACAACCCCTGCATAGTTCATAGAATCATAGACTGTATCAAATTGGAAGGGACCCATGAGGATCATTGAGTCCAACTCCCTGCTCCTTACAGGAGTACCTAAAACTAAACCAGTATGACTAAGAGCATTGTCCTTGAGCTCCTTGAGCTCTGACAGGCTTAGTTGCAGTCTAATATCAGCAGATTTGGGGTGTCTGGTTATGAGAAAAAAAACACAGAAAAGGGATAACTGAGCCTCTTAATATTCCTTAGCTAAATTAATTACTAATTCCTATAGCTCATCGCTAGTAATGTACCGTAAATTTGCAGTGATGTGTGGTGTTCTTCATTTATTTCAGTGAGTGTTAAAAGATAGATGTTAGTTTCATCTGATGATTTATTTGAATCTGAAGAGTTCTTTCTCTGTTTAGTATTGGGTTTTTTAGTGTTATGTTTGTGAGTATTTCAGATTCTTTTCTAGATATTCTCAGCTTTCGGATGCTGATACATATGCCTGTGCTAAATGTTAAGCTTCTTTTTAACTCGTTTCCTGTCCAGACTCTATGGAAATAGACAACTTGCCGGTGAACACCCCTTGGTCTGTTTCATTATGTGCATTCACCAGTTGTCTGTTTTGCCTTCCTTTTTCTCTTTGCTGTTTTTTTTACAGTAATGGGGCTTAGTGATCTCTTAAATGGACCACAATCTAGTGCCAATGAGCAAGTCTTGCTCTGCCCCCATGAACTGTGTTATTTTCTGAAAACTAATATGTAATAAATTTCTTTCTTTATTAAAGGACTGGTATGTGTCACTCGTGAGGTCGCAGTGTTGCATCAAGTCTGACTCAGCACTGCTAGAAGGTGCTGAGCTGGTCAATAAGATTCCTCAGCCTGACCTGAACTCCTTCATGACCAGCAAGGTAACTTCTTTGTCAGATGAAACATAATTAACTGTAGAGATGTTATTATTTCTAATGTTCTTACTGATAGTATTAATGGAATAGATTTTAAAATGGAAAGACTTCAAATTTATATAGTACTGGTAGTTCCCTTTTTGAATTTCACTTCATTTTGGTAACTAGAGTAGTAGGTTTGTTTCATTTCTGCATCCAGCAATGCTACTAATAGTAGCTTTCTAGTTGTAGAGGTTGGTTGTATAGACCGGAAGTGAAGGTTACCTTAGGTATTGCAATTACAAAATTCCAGTTTTTTCTTTGGTCTCATTTTGCCTTACAGTCTCCTTCAATGCCAGGTGTTTCTGTGGCTTTTTAAATAACTGTGCTAGATGACTTGTAATGCACCTCTGACAGGCCACAGATAATAAATCTGGTGCAAGGAGAGCTTTGTATCTTTTACTTTGTTTTCTAGAAACATATTTTGTTCAAATTCTGTACATTTGCTGCTGATACGCAGAAATAATAGAGGAAATTGCTTTTAGAAATAGTTTTGACTTGTTTGAGAACTTATTACTTGAAGATTCCTTGTATGTGGGTCAACCTTAAGCTTTACTCACATATTGTTATTAAAATTTGGAATAAGCATATGGATTTTTCTTTCCAGTAAGTAGTGTTTGGAATTTTACACGTGGAACAAATATGGTCTTAATGATGGTGTTGTTACAACATAATAGAGCAGAGGTCATAGTAATGACTTTATTAATAAACTTTTAATTTTCCACAGTATTGATATGCCATAATAGTTCCCTCATCAGACACTTAGCTTCTCTTTAAAAGTAATCTCTTTACATTTTTTTTTTTACTGTTTGATTTCAGGAATTCAACCTAAGCTTGTTAGCACCTTGTTTAAGCCTTGGCATGAATGAAATCTCAAGAGACCAGAAGAGTAACCTCTTTGAAACAGCTCGGAGGGTAACTCTGGATCATGTGTCTACCATTGCACAAAACTTTCCTGCCAACCACCAGGTTTTTCAACCACTATTGCCAACTGAGCCATCAGCCTACTGGAAAAAACTAAGCGATATCTTTGGTAATAGAAATAATGGTCTTTTAAAGTTTATTCTCTCCCTTGCAGAGGCACTTTACAGATGTATTGTGAATACACGAACTTACTATTTTAAGAAATCAAGATACCTGGCATAAAAATGCTTATGAAATAATTCTGAAAAACATGTATTGAGGGGGAAAAAAAATTCCAACTGCTCGATTTCATCCAGTCTTATTTTGTAGGAGATGAGGCGCGGTATCAGTCTATGATGACGCTCTGTCGTGCACTGGCTCAGTACTTGCTGTTACTCTCAAAACTACCGGCTGCTCTCCGTGTTCCTCCCGACCAAGAGGATGATGTCTTGAAATTTGTAGTTATGTCAGTAGAGGTAAGAAACTACAGCATAATTGAAGATGTGATGAAATGTTGGGATCAACTTTGACTTAAACTGATTGTCATTAATTAACTTTTGATCTGAGCAGCTTTCTTAAGTGTAGAAGTTTCTTCAGTGGTTGTTTTGTGTGATCTGTGCCAGTGAATCAGATGGGCTTCTGGGGCAAAGGCATCTTTTTACAAGGAGAGGTTTATTGAACGATGGGATTATCTTGGCATTAGGGAGAGTGGCCCTGCATTGATTTTTGGGACACAGTATAGACAGTTTATAATGCTTATTTTTTTTGTGCTTAAAATAAATTCTGTTCTCTAAGGAAGAAGAATCAATAAAACTTGCTAATATAACAACATATTGCTAAGTGAAAAAAACAAAACCACCTTTGGTTATAAGTTCTTCTGCTGCAAGAATTTGCTATTGATGGGATATTCTTGGTTTCTGCGCAGGCAGTGTCGTGGTATTTAATGCGTGACCGGATCCCGTTAAGTATAGATCTTCAGGCTGCTTTGGATTGTTGCTGTCTGACATTACAGCAGCCGAGTCTCTGGAATTTGCTGGCTTCTGCAGTTCATGTGACATATGCTTGCTCCTTGATTAATTGCATTAGATTTATCATAGAAGCAGGTGAGTCTAATTTGAACAGCTATGAGACAATTTTCTTAATAAATTGTCAGTCATCAGTGGTCAAGTGCAAGGGAGCATTTCCTCTGAGTCTGTTTTAGTTATTTCTTTGACAAATTTATTTTTAATATTTTGATTTCTCATGTGAAATTTTGTGTTTACTTTTGAACTTGGCTGATGCCTTGAAGATATAAATATTTCACTACTATGTGTTTTTGAGGAGAAAAGTGGAATATGAGATATGTAAGCACTGTACATTATAAATATTTTTGTCTAATTCAGTTGCAGTTGAACCTGGTAATCAACTTCTTAGTCCTGAAAGAAAGAAGAATGCTTCAAAGGGCTTAAGTGAGGGTGAAGTTGATTCAAATGCACAGAGTAAGTAAATGGTGAATTCCATGTTTCCTTTAAACTTTCACTGAAGAAACAATTTTAGATATCCTTTAATTTACTTTTTTTTAACAGTGAGAGTTCACCTGAGACCTTATTTTTAATAAATGTTTATTAAATATAGGTTGACATATTTTTAACAGATACAGTTGCTTTTTCTTGAAAGGTAAACATTAATGCAGATTTT
Organism: Tapera naevia; assembly: GCA_033556795.1. Classification (NCBI taxonomy): domain Eukaryota; kingdom Metazoa; phylum Chordata; class Aves; order Cuculiformes; family Neomorphidae; genus Tapera; species Tapera naevia. The sequence continues at coordinate 4,127,974 of JAUMJJ010000218.1, read as the reverse complement.
TCTTTTGGGGGGTTCTGTTAGCTCTGCAGCATGATTCAGACTGAGCTTTTTTAAGGATTGTTGTGGGATTTTTGAATTTTGTGTGGGAGTGGCAGAATTGCTAATATTTCCTCTGAAGAATGGCAGATTCATTATCTGCCCTATTTCAGTATGGGAGCAGTGTGTTGAGGTGAAGGTCAAGTGCAGTTTGTGAATGTGGACAGCATTGCCTTCCATAACCAACCGTGGTGGTACAGTAAGATACCACTTCCATCTACAGAAATTACCTGCTTGGCAGATTTAGCATGGAGCCAGTGATGAGAATGTTTTATGAGCAAACAGAAGAGTTTGGTCTCTTTAAGTTCTAACAAGTGCTTTCTTCGGTGTGGCTCTTTATTGCTGGGGTTAGCATGTGAGCTGCTCTGCTGACAGATCTCCAGCACTGAGACTGACCAACAGCAGGAGCCATTGCTGGGAGCAATACTCTTCAACTAGCTGAAATGTGGTAGCATATTTCTTTATCTACATACTTACTGTGGTTTTGTCCTTTTTAGTTGACATACTCTTTCATTAAGGACCTTTTTTTTCTGAACCTCTTTAAATTATGTGTCTTTAGAATAGATTAATAAAACTGAATTGCTTTTTCTCCCAACAAAGGAACTAAACACATTACTGCAGCTTGTGAAATGATAGCTGAGATGGTGGAATGCTTACAGACTGTCTTGTCACTGGGGCACAGTAGAAACAGCAGTATCCCAGCATTTCTTACTCCTGTCCTCAAGAACATCATCATCAGTTTAGCCAGGCTGCCTCTCGTGAACAGTTACACAAGAGTTCCTCCCTTGGTATGTTCATTATGCTTTGTTTTCAGGACTTCAGAAGCTATTGAAGAACTTTCTGAAAACCAAATATGATCTTTAGTTTTGTGCCAGTAGCAAAACATTGTAAAAATATCAAATAGAGTTCACTTTGGGTGCAGATATTTGATTAGAAAAAAGTGTAGTTGCTCCCTACATGCTGATGTAGATGATCTCAGCTCTCTGGTTTTGAGGGGATGTCAAAAAATAGTAATTTTTTGGATTGAGACTTTTTTGCCCTCTCTTGGATATATTTTTGTGCTTTTTCAGCCAGTATGTGAATTGTTTTCCCTGAATTACTTTTTACCATCATTTTTACACAATCTATGAGTCACCTGGCACTTAAATTCTAAACTGACATCTATGGCGGGAACTTAATTGCTTTCATGTCCAAACTTGGACAGTAGGACTGAATAATTCATGGAGAGAAATATGGAAAAAAACCCTGTAAATTTAGAAATACAGCTCTTTTAGCTATTTAATCTTTCTCTAAGTTTTTTATGTTTAGACAATTACTTTATTTAGTGATATCTCATTGCTTTTAAATGGTGCGTATATTTTTATAGCTGTCATGTTTAAAGAAGTAGTCTTTCCTTGTATTTCTTCAGGTCTGGAAGTTAGGCTGGTCACCAAAGCCTGTGGGTGACTTTGGCACAGTTTTTCCTGAAATCCCTGTAGAATTTCTTCAAGAAAAAGAAATCTTTAAGGAGTTCATCTATCGCATTAATACACTTGGTATGTACAGAATTAAAAAATAATACAGTGTTCTATTGGGCATTTACTTATGGATGACAGTCTTCTGCCATTTGTTTACTTTCGTTGCTTATGTGGAAGAGGAAATAATATTTCAGAGCAGATATGATGTTCTTGTATTTAATTCTTTAGAGATCATTAGTATAAACTGCAGAGTGTTATTCAGGAATCCTCTGCAGTCTTTTATAGGTAAAAATTTTTTTGAAAAACTCTTTGAGAAGTACTTGGATTTTAATAGTCTATTTCTAGGCAATTCAGTCATTTAGGGAATGAAGATTTCTTGGATCATTATGGGATTCTTCATGACTTTTCTGTGAGAACTGGTCAGTATTCTGATTTTTTTCCTATGTTGTGAAAATCTGATAGGTCTCAATACTTCACAAGTTGGACAATCAGAATGTCTAAATGAAGGTTCTGGAGAGACCTTACAGCAGCTTTTCAGTACTTAAAGAGGGCCTGCAGGAATGATGGGAAGTATTTTCTTTGTCAGGGGGTAGTGGCTTTAAGCTGAAAGAGGGGATATTTAGGTGAGATATTAGGAAGAAGTTTTTCCCTGGGTTGATGAGACACTGGCACAGGTTGCCCAGGGAAGTCATTTTTTCGCCATCCCTGGATGTGTTTAAAGCCAGGTTGGCTGAGTCTTTGAGTAACCTGATCCTAGTGGTAGGTGTCCCAGCCCATGGCAGAGGGGTTGGAACTGGATGAGCTTTAAGGTTCCTTTCAACCCAAACCATTTTGTGATATTACATAAGAAACAACCTGAACAGGACCATTTAAATCATAATGTTCAGAAATCTGTGGAAACAATGTGACATTTCTAGTGCTGTTCCATGCCTAAGTTTGTATTAAGACATAAGTGGCTAATTCTGAGTGTTTCCATAGGGTGGGTCAGCCGTACTCAGTTTGAAGAGACTTGGGCTACTTTGCTTGGTGTGCTTGTAACTCAACCTATTGTCATGGACCAAGAGGAGAACCAACAAGAGGTAATGTCAGTCGCTGAATTTTTTAAATTAAACTAAGAAAAATGTTTCTGTTAATAAACCTGTAAAGCAGGAAATTAGTGACTGACAGTAAGAAATTCTTTCCATTTTATATTTCCCTGTCTTCGTATCCTTGTGAGTTCAAACACATCCATCTTCTGGCTTGAAGCTTCTGCAAGCATATAAATAGTATGGAAAAGTTCTACTGGAGCTGGTTCAACTTTATGGTAGAATGTTACTCAGCTTGCAAACAGCACAAAGTTTGCTTGGTTGGATGTTTGGCTTTAGGCAAAGAGGAGCTCCAAAAACTTCAAGAGAAGCCATGAGAGCACTGTGCCTTTAGGAGATACTCTAGTTTAACTAGTATGTTTTACTGCGATTATCTGTGCTCTCTAATAATCAAACTTGAAAGGGAGCGTCTTTGGTTAAGATGTGTTGTAAGATTCTTGACTAGAAATGAACTGACCTGGAGATGCCCACCTGTGTGTCTCACTCTCAGTTGCAGACTGTATATTAGGCTTCTAACTTGGATACCTCAGATCTTCAAAAGTCAATGGAGGGCATTTGGGGATCAAAGCCAGAGAATTTTATCTATACCAAAAGCAAAGATGAATGTGAACCTGGCTATTGTGGAAGAGACTCTCCCTCTTCAGATATCTTAAACCTACTAGTGAACTGAATTTACTATGTTCTAGTTCTTTCACCTGCAAGATTTTTTCCTAGACTGATCCATTGTTAGCTCCCAAACTGAGTGGTCCTGATGATAGGTGCGGAGCTGAAAGCTTTTGAAAAACTCAGAGGGTAAATGCCTGTGAATAGTGGATCCTTTGTAGCAGACAAAGGGGGTTGCTTCACTTGCTTCCTAGGTGTCAGACTCCAAAAAAAGGGTAGGACATCATTATTCATCTGAGTTAGCATCTTCTGTTTGCTAGACTGACTTGGACACTTGTACAGCCTGCAGAAGTCTTGACTTACTCCATAATGGCCATGTTGTATCAGACTGAGCAACCGAGCCTTTCGTAATTCCTTATTTGTCAGCTAGAGAACCTTTATTTGTAGAAGAGGAGGAATGCTGCTCCTTTACTTTCTAAGGAAAACTAGTATGTTCAAAACTGCAAACATTTTAAGCACTATTACAAATTTCAGTACGTTAATATTTTCTGAAATAAAATCTTGTTTTTTTTAAAAAAAAAAGTCAAAAATCTGTTACCATCTTACATTTTCTAAAAGGATTCAGACTCTCTTGTGTATGATAATTTCAAGAAGGAATCAGAATCTGTATGACCAAAGCAAGAACTGAGAAGCATCCTGCCACTTCAGTATCTGCAAGTGCTGGTGCTGTTATTCTAATATTAGTTTGTAAAAAAACCCTGATTTAATCAAAGTACTAATGATTAACAGTTCTGAGCAAAAAACGCACTGCAAAGGTTCTTGCTACCATCAACCCAAGGAGGATAAATTACAACCCAGATCACTGCTACAGTGGTGATGATTTACAGTGGCAAAGTACTTGATGCAGTGTGTGTAGTTACAGATATTTCTCTTGGGGAAAAATAGAAGTGCTACAAGTATGAATAATGCATTTAATCAAATATTTTAAGGAATTTGTGTTGTAGTTTTCTCAGCCTTTTACAGTGGTGCTAAATACTGAATCTGTAGCATCTTGGTTTAGAAGAAACATTGGATATATCTGCGTAATGATGCCCAGAAAAACGCTGCTGAAAATTTGTCACAAGGTTGAGTTTTGGTCCTAAATGGGCAGTTACTAAAAACAGTTAACATGGGCCCTCTCTGAAGAGTTTCCAACTCACATTTGGTCTTATTTGATGCTTTGTTTCAACAGGTAACTAATGAGTAGATGCAAACAAAGACACTAAACACTTGGAAAGCTCCAGAATGGAGGTTTTAATGCTGTTGGGATATGAGAGAACACATGCAGAATGGCTGATAAGATGGGAGGAAGTGTTACTGCTACAGTCACAGTGCTTTGTGTCCATTGCTTATGTCACCTAGATTTCTGGATGGGAAGGAGTCTAGGTGTCAGGCTTATTAATGATAATTTAGTAGAAGGTGACTAATATTCAGGGCTTTCAGGGTTCTGGGTTTTTTTGCAATGCAAATTACAGTAAGTTCATTTTACAGGAAGATACAGAGAGGACCCAAATTAATGTTCTTGCAGTACAAGCCATAACTTCCTTGGTGCTGAGTGCGATGACGATACCTGTTGCAGGCAACCCAGCAGTAAGCTGTTTGGAACAGCAGCCCCGCAACAAAGCTTTAAAAGCTCTGGACACAAGGTATTTTTTTCCTTTCTCTAAAATATATAAAAGTTGTACTTGTGATTAATACATAATTACAATTATCTAATGCAAATGTAGCAAAAGTATATATAGTCTGTCTTTTCTAAGCAAGGGTGTATATAGATGGACCTGTTTACATAGGAATTACATGAATTTAGCATCACGAACCTACTGAGTTAAAAAGCTGCATCTGAAAATGACAGTATCTTCCTCAGATCTAGTAAACAGTGTGCAGAATTTCTCAACACTTCTGTGTTTTAGCATCCCTGGTAATGAAAATAAGCATAGACTCATAAAATCATAGAGTAGGCAGGTCAGACTTGCACAAAAACCTTAAAGGGAGAATCTGCTTAAATTGATTTTTGTTGGGCTTTCAGGTTTGGGAGGAAGCTAAGTGTTATCAGGGGAATTGTTGAACAGGAAATTCAAGCAATGGTCTCTAAGAGAGATAATATTGCTACTCATCACTTATACCAAGCTTGGGACCCTGTTCCATCACTTTCTCCTGCTACTACAGGTAAGTGCCTGTACATGGGGGGAAGGGAACATGGAATTTCTTTTACATTTAAAATGTAGAAAAGATACTCCTTGAAATTTATTTAGAATCCAGTTTGCAGGCAATGAAGTCATTTTCAAATGTGCTTTGTTATGCATGTCTTAAAAACTTGTCTTCTCTTTTGTTATAGGTGCTCTTATCAGCCATGAAAAACTTTTACTGCAGATCAATACTGAACGAGAAATAGGAGACATGGATTATAATCTGGGACAGGTTTGTTAAAACCCTATAAAACCTATAATTTTATGTAACCTGAGTCAAAGGACTTGAAATCTTAGTCTCATCTTTCAGATGAAACATTATATTGTGATCAGATACACTGAGTTGTGGTTTGAGAAGAGTTAGGAATGTGTTTTCTATTAAACTGCACTCATTACATTTCTTACTGAATAATTTTCCTGCTTGTTATGAGTTGTAAATATTTACATTTCCTTTAGATTTGAGATGTGGTGTGTTGACTTTGGGATGATGTATGTGTACCTTGTTAGTGTGCGCTTGCAGGTTGTCACCACATGCTGCTTCCAGCATTACCTGTATTAGTTTAACGAGGACATGGTGCTGCTGTTTTTGCTGTGCCATACAGTTTAAACTGAGGGAAACTTAAAGGCTGAAAAAGGTTAAAATCAATAAATAGTTATTCAGTGATGTGCAGTTCATATAAATGTTATTTGAGGCTGTGTTGCCTGTCGTTTAAATGAAAAAAAGTACTGGACTTGTAATACTTTCTAATCTGACTACAAGGATATTAAATGTTTTGCTTCTTTGTTGAATTCTTTTTTGGTGCAAGGTCTCTATACACTCCATATGGTTAGGAAACAATATCACTCCATTGAGAGAGGAAGAGTGGGGTGAGGATGAAGAAGATGAGAATGACATACCTGCTGCTTCCTCCCCACCAACCTCTCCTATTAACACGAGGTGCTTTATCTTTTTGTCTCTTCTTTGAATTATCAATAAGCTTTGATTTCTTTGTGCAGAGTTCAATGAGCTGGGTTTATAAATTGGGCACTAGTAAATAACTCTACTAAAATACTCCTTAAGAGGCTTAAGAATAGTGATTTTAACACGTATTTCTTGTGCTTTGCAGGAAACACCGGGCTGGTGTGGATATACATTCTTGTTCTCAGTTCTTGCTGGAATTGTATAGTCAGTGGATATTGCCATCAAACCCTAGCAAGAGAACACCTGTCATTTTGATCAGCGAAGTGGTGCGATCAGTAAGTCTGAACTATAATTCAAAGTCATAATTGAGTATAAGTTACCTTTTTCAGAGCTAAGTAGTATCTTTTAACATATGGGAAACACCACTTTTTCTTGGCAGTGCTTTTACATAGGCAGTGCAGAAATATAACTTCAGTATAATATACTACTTGAAACTGTAGCATCTGGATTGCATATTCTGCTACTACATTAGTAACATTTTATTGTCCCTCAATGATAGGTGGTATTTTACTTGACTGCTAAAAGTAAATTTTTGTGATTTTGCTTATCCTGACTCTTTCAAAGAAAATGAAGATGGAGCAACAGTGTATTGGAGGATTAAATTGGCTACTAATGTGTAGAAGAAAGAACTAAAGAACATAGGTGTGGAATGTGTCTGCATAGTAATTATTCACTATCATAAAAGATAAAATGAAACTATACTTGCAAGAGAGTATGTATTGTGTATTTTGGGGTGGTTTAGTACATTGTTAATGGCAACATTCCTTCACTTCCCAGAATTAATTACTATAGTGATTTTGGTTTTGTAAGCCTTTTGGAAAAAAGAACCATTTCAAGGTAATTGTTAACCTGAGATGGATGGTGGAATTGATTCTGGACAAGTTAACTCAAGTGCATGGAATAGCTATTGCAAATGTTTACACATTGGATCAATCAAGGAATCTTGCTGACAATTGTAACAGAAAGGAGAGTAAATTTTTGGTTCTCTGCTCATGCGCTCTTTTTATATTCAATTGTAATTTGTGTACAGCTTCTGGCAGTATCGGACTTATTTACAGAAAGGAATCAGTTTGAGATGATGTATACAACGTTGACAGAACTGCGAAAGGTGCATCCTTCAGAAGATGAGATTCTTGTACAGTATTTGATACCTGCCACTTGCAAAGCTGCAGCTGTTCTTGGAATGGTAAGAAATTAATTACTGTCTGGGTTGACTTATCCTTCGCTTCTGCTGCAGAATCTGACATACTTGGTAAGAGTGGTTTGTGTCTAAGAAAATCCCTTAGCTGATCTGCATGGCTTGAAGAAGTAATAGAATATGTGTTCTTGGCCTTCAGTGGTAGCAAACATCATCTCAGCTTCCCCGTGTTCAAACAGAGAATTTGTTGGGGGTTATTTTTGAGTGCTTTTTGGTTAATCTTATTCAGTTGAGTGTTGCATTTGTCCTAGACTCATTTGTTACGTTTCAGGCCGTAAATGAGGATTGTGGAACAGCCATTGCTGTGTTACAGGTGCATGGCTGTAATCTGATGAGGGGCTGTGATGAATATGTACTTTGATAGTCAGGTATCGCTTTTCTTTCCCTCGCTCTTTTCTCCATTGAATCGTTCTGCATTTAGGCAAAGAACGTGATTAATGCAAGTTATTTAATGAAAGAGTTACTGTTTTGAAAACTGTAGACCAGCAAGAAGTGCTGTTTTCCAATGGACATCTCAGAGTGGGATTATTTATGAAAAGAGTACAAATTCTTTTGGAGGAGGTTAGCATTTCTAGAAACTCTGAGACTTATATAAAACTATGTGATTAATAGCAGTCAGAAAAGTTTTGGAAGACTTGGTGTAAGGCTTTCAGTAGCTATTGTAGCAGCAACTTGCAAGGGAAGGCTGTGTAAGTGATGTCAAACATACAGAAGCAGTTTTAAGATAAGCATGTTCTGACTGGGCCGTAATTTTCCACTCAGTGAACTAAAAATGCCTTCTCACACGCAAACAGCTGAGTATAGCAGGTTAGCGGGAGGAAAAAAAGGTTGATTCCATCAAGAGTTGCTTATTGTCCTGTGCTCAGTTATGCAGAAAATGTGCTTAAAAAGAACAACTGTAGTGCACACACTATGAAACTGGCCTGTATCTTAGATACTTCATGACTGCAGGCACAAGGTAGAGCAAATAATTTATACTAAATTCTTAAAACATAAGGGAAAAAAAGGCTTCTCAAATCTAACCCTTTAGAATAGATTTTGTGTATTCCAATAAGTTGTACTTTGAGAACAGGGTATGTGATACCAACTTGATGTTTGAAGGCTAAACAGAATCACAGAATTGTTTAGATTGCAAAAAACCTTTAAGGTGATTGAGTCCAACCATAAACCTAACACTGCCAAGTCCACCACTAAACCAAGTCTCTAAGGACCGCATCTACACATGTTTTAGTACCCCCAGGGACAATGGGTGACCCAGCCACTTCCCTGGGCAGCCTGCACCAATGCTTGACAATCTTTTCAGTGAAGTAATATTTCCTAATATCCAGTCCAAACCTCCCCTGGCACAATTTGAGGTCATTTCCTCTTGTCCTGTCGTTTATTCCCTGGGAGAAGAGACCAACACCCACCTCACTACAACTTCCAGGGAGGGGCCCAAAACTCAACACAGTATTCAAAGTGTGGCCTCACCAGTGCAGAGTATGCTACTATGCTATTTCTGATACAAACCAGGATGCTGTTGACCTTCTTGGCCACCTGGGCACACTGCTGGCTCATATTCAGCCACCTGTTAACCAGCACTCCAGGTCCTTTTCTGCCAAGCAGCTTCCCAGCTGCTCTTTCCCAAGCCTGTAGCGTAGCGTGGAGTTGTTGTGACCTGAGTGCAGGACCTGGCCTTGTTGAACCCCATACATCTGGCCTTGGCCCATTGATCCAGCCTGTCCAGGTCCCTCTGTAGAGCTTTCCTTCCGTCAGGCAGCTCAACACTCCTGACAGCTTGGTGTCATCTGCAAACTTTCTGAGGGAGCACTCAGTCCCCTCATTCAGATCATGGGAGTGGTGGAGAGAAGGATGTGTAGGTCTGAGTGCTGGTGGTCTCGGAGAACAGATAAATGGGGTGTGGTACTATTAGTTAGGTGGATGGCAGATACTCTTTGGGATGCAGACTGTAGGCATTTACCAGTCAGTTTCAGACAGAAGCATTCCTTGTGGTTAGTTGGAAGGCCAGAAAATCCCAACCATCCAAGTTCCACATGTAGAGGATACTTAATAGCACATATTATTTACTGGACTAATGCATAGCTTGGTTTCTGTGGCTTTAAATTGTTAGGTGGTTATTCACAGGTAAAACGAAGTACTAGTTAGTCTCCAAGTCGTCTCTTACCTGGTTATGTTAATCTTGTGACATTGATTCAAAATAGTCTTAAGCCAGGCTCGGGTTCCTGCTGTATTTTTTGCTCTTTAATTCGTTCCAAGTATTTCCAAATTGCAGGGCTCACCAGTACTGAGCCAGTGTTGACTTATAACAAATACTTTTGTTGGATGTAATAGGATAAAGCTGTGGCTGAACCAGTGAGTCGATTGTTGGAATTAACCCTAAGAAGCACCCATATGCCAAGTCGGATTGGAGCTCTGCATGGAATTCTTTATATCCTTGAATGTGACTTGCTTGATGAGACAGCGAAGCAACTCATTCCTATTATCAGCGAGTATCTGCTTTCCAATTTGAGAGGAGTAGCACAGTAAGACTCTTCCCCTGCCTCAGTCTGTTACATGCTTATGTGTGAGCAAAAGGGCTCTTTATGGTTTGCTGTTGTCAGTACATTTCAGAGCAGGCTGTTGTATCAAGCAGGTTTTGGCATTTTCATTGAAATCTTAAAAATGAAGCTTATCAGGCAATTCTAGGTTTCATTTAAAGAAGCAAAAGGATATTTGAAGATGAGAGCACTGTTTGATAGCTTGATAGCTTGGACTTATGTCTCTCTTTCTGTCAAAGGAGGTTACTCCTTGAATGAGTCTTGCAGGATTAGAAATGAAGTTTATTTCTCCTTAACAAGTTAGGCAATGATAGCTTGTAATTATAATGCTGAAAAATTATTTCTGTTGCACTGGGTTTCCATGATAACCAGTGCTCTCATGGCATCTTGGTGATACTTTGAGGGTTTAGAAGCTGCATAAATTTAATGTGAAAAAAATCTTAGTGTTTCTAAGGATTGTTTGTGTTGTCTCTGTTTGTGACCTAGACAGCTTTGATGTGACTGGTTTTGTTTTTTGCTTATTTACAGTTGTGTGAATATCCATAACCAACAGCATATCTTGGTAATGTGTGCAGCTGCTTTCTATTTGATAGAGAATTATCCACTTGATGTAGGGCCTGAATTCTCTGCAGGAATTATACAGGTATGTTGGGATACCTCCAGTCACAGCGGGTCATGTAACCTGGCTCACCATGTAGCTATCTTTGACTCTTGATTATTGTGGTGTGGGTATGCTTTGGAGTTTAATTTTGTCAGTTTTTTTAAATACCTAATGCAGTTTCATACTGGCTGCAGTGATGTGGTGCTAGAGGATGACTTAAATACACCTCAAAACCAGGTAGTTTCCTTTGCTTCCTTTCAGATGTGTGGAGTCATGGTGTCTGGAAGTGACGAATCAACGCCATCCATTATTTATCATTGTGTCCTGAGAGGATTGGAGCGACTCCTTCTTTCAGAGCAACTGTCTAGGCTGGATAGTGAATCACTGGTTAAACTGAGTGTTGACAGAGTGAATGTGCAGAGCCCCCACAGAGCAATGGCAGCACTTGGATTAATGCTGACTTGCATGTACACAGGTGTTTACTTTTTTATACCTTTGTTCTGAGAGATTAGCTTACTAACAGTGCTAATTTTCTTCATTTGTTTTTGTTACCAAAGTCTTATTTTAGCATTTGCCATAAACTTGTAACAAATTATTTTGATTCAGGAAAGGAAAAAATCAGCCCCAGTCGTACCACAGATACACATCCTGCTGCTCCTGACAGTGAATCTGTGATTGTAGCTATGGAACGAGTATCTGTCCTTTTTGATAGGTAAGAGGATAAAACAAGTGTAATGGGGCACTGGGAGGGAAATGATTCTTTTTGGCACAGTCATCACTTCTCTATTTGAGACACTTCTCTGTTTGACAGTTGTAGTATTTAATTAATGATGTTTCTCTGCATAGCAATGCTTCAAATCGATACTTTTAGTCTACAGAGGAACAGTGATGGGATTGGTGAAGGCAGCACAAATGTTCAGGAATGTAAATGGAAAACAGACATGTCCTAACTGATACTGTGTGTTACACCATGATACTTTATAAATGTATTTCCAGCTTGTTCAGGTCAAACCCTTAAGTGCTTTTCAGGATGTCTTCTGTGTAATCAAAGATATAAATCCAGTTTACAGCAAATTATCTTTCAAACCACCCTAAGAATTTAAAACCTTTTTTCCCCTTCCCCCAACCCAAATGTTGCCCTTTCCAAGGCTGTTGAGAAATTGCAGTGGGAAGGTACAGTAAAACTTCTGTATTCACATGGAACTCATTTAATGGAAATATTTCAAAAACCCCTGTTTTGATCTAATAATTTCAGGCTGCCTTAAGTGAGCATAGCATGTTAGATTTTGCATAGTAGTTTGTAGGGATAATGGTTTACATTTTTTAAAGTGTTCAGTGTTTTTTCCATACAACTGGATGAGGGGTTCACTTTTGCACTTAGTGAGAACTGGAGCAGTGATTGAGTGCTTTTGAAAATTTCCCTCCTCAGAGTTAGCAAAATACATGTGAATACTACAAGCAGAAAATAACTTTTGCAGGGGTTAATCACATGATGGTAACTTGATCTTGACACATCTACACGTGCAGCCTTTATTAGGCATATTTTCCAATTAATGTTAGTTAAGTAAAATTGTCTTTAAGTTGGAGTAACTTTTCCACTTTCTACAGTGCAGTGCAGGTTGCTTTTCCTGTTTCATATATTGGTCATTCTGGTCTTGACTGAAAAAAATATACAAAGATGTTATGAAAGAAAGTGAGTGTTCTCTTTCAAAATGATCTTTTCCTTGATAACTAGGAGTAGTTACCTCCCTGTCCTTTTTATGCTTTTTTATTTTTTTGAGAATTCCTTTTATTAAATCTTGTCTCTGCAATTCCAGAGCTTCAAAAATGTTGGACTATTTTAAAAAAAGAGGGTGGGGAGAGGATATGACACCTGTAACAACTTCTGCCAGCTTTGATAGAGCTCTTTGAGTAGACCATTAGAGTGAGGTCATGTGAAGACTTGGATTCCTGAGTGTTGAAGATCTTCGTCAATCCACAGATGAAACTGTAAAATGTTCTTTTATTGCCAATTAAATTGGAAAAGACTGAGATATTTAGGATTGAATTCCAGTAAATATGCTCTTTTTTATTATTTTCAGGATCAGGAAGGGATTTCCTTTTGAAGCTAGAGTAGTGGCTCGGATACTTCCACAGTTCCTTGATGATTTTTTCCCTCCGCAAGATGTAATGAATAAAGTTATTGGAGAATTTTTATCCAGTCAGCAGCCTTACCCACAATTCATGGCAACAGTAGTTTATAAGGTACTGTTTCTATTTTTTTCTTCTCTTAAATGTTTCAGAAGAATTCTTAAAGAAGTGACAGCTCAATCAGAGGGGCAAATATAAATTTTGTTAGATCTAATAAAGGATTTGCACTGATTGAGCTGTACTGCTATGAGCTTTGTCTTCTGGGCAATGTGGATGGCTAGAATCGCCCCATCTCCTAGAAGACAAAGCTCGGAGCAGTGCAGTTCAATCACTGATTGTGAGAAAGTAAAGAGAAAATTGATAGTTGGGATCCTGGTGCTCAGACTCTTTAGATCTCAAGGAGCCAGCCAGGTCATTGGACCTTGTGAACTCTACAGTCAAACTCCTGTGGATTCAGTTGGGCTTGTGTTTTGCTCTTCAGCAACTACTTCCTGGACTCATGCATCCCTTGAGAGTGCATGTGTGCATCACATTTGGAGTATAGAAATACACACCAGGCAAGTCTTGCATTTCTGTATGCTTGCTTCGGTTTGGCACAGATGTCATGAGTCAGCCGGATTCTGGCTGACTCTTTTGCAGAACCTTTTTGTTTAGCTTTTGTGTTCGTCAGTTCTTTAGACTCAGAGTTGTCTCCAGGAATCTGGTTTGTGAACCTCAGAGCTTTGTAGCTGGAGGGCATCTGTTTTAAGAGAAGCTGAACTTTTTCCCATGTTCATTTACCATGTCTTTATTCCTGTGTAAAATATTTTTGCAGGTATTCCAGACACTACACAGCACTGGACAGTCCTCAATGGTCCGTGACTGGGTGATGCTGTCTCTCTCTAATTTCACACAAAGAACACCCGTGGCAATGGCAATGTGGAGTCTTTCCTGTTTTTTTGTCAGTGCTTCCACCAGTCAATGGATTTCAGCAATGTATCCTAAAAAGACTGAATGTGTGCCATTTGTGGGTAAATCCAGTGTTTATGTAAAGCACATTGGTAACCTTGAAGGATAAAAGTACAAGTTTAACATGCAAAAAAGGCAGATATACTGTGGTCAGTAGTGGTGTGTATCACTTTGTGTTATTGATGCCTCGGATTTGAGTAGAAAAAAAGAACTAAACAGATAGTGAGAACAAAGCTACCTTAAACTCCTATTTTAAGATCTGTTCCTTGTGAGTATGCAAGATGATTGGGAAAGTCCTTACTTTGAAGGGTTTAAAGGCTTCACCAGATAGCTTTGCAGTGACCTTTAAAACCTTTGTTCTGTCTTCCTTCTGTAAGATAAAATATATAAAAAAAATGAAAAAAGAAAGAACAAATTCAAATTTAAGGAAGTTATGCTCTGCATACAAACTGTATTTTCCGAGTGTCCCCTGGAGGTGCACTGCAAAAACAGTGAGCTCTGGCAGTGGAATGACATCAGCCAGATAAGTTGGAACAGCTAGAAGATATAGGTGGTATCTGGGCTGGATTTATTTAAAAACAAACCATCCAACCCTCCACACCCCAACAACCACACAGGAAAATTACTGTTGTGGTTTATGACCAGGCAAAGAAGGTTGAAATTTCCCGATGACACAAATCTCATCAATGTGCTTTGGCTGTCAGGGATTGCGCTGTTTGTTCCAGTGGATAAAGGGAACTACAACTAGGTTAAAATGAATTTCTGGGGAGAAGTTGAGTGAAGTTAATGAAAAAATAAGGTTTCTGTAGTGGCAGTTTCATTGCTACGTGACAATATTTTGCACTTTTAACATTGTTGATGAGCTAAAAACACCACCACTTGATTGGAAAACTGCTTAAAATTCTATAATGAAATACGAGTGACATCTGTCATATTGTGACCTTAACTTATATTTCAGTCTTCCACATATTATCAGCAGAATGGGAAAATCTGAGCAAGTTGATGTTAACATCTTCTGTTTGGTGGCCATAGACTTCTACCGACATCAGATAGATGAAGAATTAGACCGGAGGGCCTTTCAGTCGGTGTTCGAGGTGGTGGCGTCTCCAGGAACGCCCTATCATCGCCTGCTGACTTGTCTGCAAAATGTCCACAAGGTCACAGCGTGTTGAACGTACCGATGTGTCATGGGACTGTATGGCTAGTGTTGGGATCTGCCATCCAGTACAGGGAATGTGAGATCAAGAAATCACCTGGCCTTGCATTTCTGAGAAGTATGGACCTGCCAGTTTTACTTACAGAACGCATGGATGAGTGCTCTGCACCACTGGAAATCACCTGAAGCATCTAGTGTAGTTCTTGTTGTTGACACCAGGCACCCAGGAGGGGAAAGAACTATGTCAACGTTTTTCAGGTGGTGTTTGGGACTAACCTGAGACACTAACTGTAAAATAAGGGCAAGTACTACATACAAGGTAACTGCTTATTACTCTTCTTCCTCACGTTCAGCTGAAGCCACTGTGTTGCAGCCAGTAGGAAACTGACAGAAACACTGCTATCGCAAGCCACAGTCGTTAGAAAACATCATACTTTTATGTACCTGTAGATACTGTTGTGTAGTACAGAATAGAAATTGTTTCCTAATGTCTCTCCCAAACAAGGAAAAGAGAAAATGCCTTTCATGATTTACACTTCCAGCATGTAATTCCTCTCTCTGGACTTTCTGATATCCTGTGGTGTATGTGTTGGTGATATCGGAGATATAGTGCACATACGTAACCACGCGTTTTTCTTTTTTCTTCTCAGGATTTAAAATTTGAGTACAGTATATCAGTAAAAGAAATTTTAACTTAAATATTTCTATATCATGTACAGTATGTAAAATTGTAAGATGTGTGGTGCATGAGCTGTGCTGTGATTTGAGATGAACAGAAGCCACGCTACTGAATGTCTTGACATCTATATTGTCCTCATTTTTTTCCATATGCTTGAATTCATGTTCCTTTTGGAAATCCATCTTAATGTACAGATTACATCTTGGTTTGCATCTCACTTTTTCTTAAAGTGCTTTGAAACTGGAGTATGTTGACTAATTTGTCTTGAGAGACTGCACTAAGGAGGCATTCTTGTGATCCGCTGTATTGTAGCTCCTTTTGAGTTCCTTTATTTTGACACATAATGGTAAAAGAGAGGACTCGTTACTCTGGGTCAGCATTTTGTACACTTAAGAAACTTATTTGCTGCACAGCATTTGAAGAGACAAAATGGTGCAAGCTCCCCAATAGTCAATAACCATTTGACCTTTCCTAATTGAGACCATGGAGTCATCTGGATTCGAACCACTCTCATGTAAACAAATCCATGCTTAGCAGTTAAGAATCAGAAGGCTGCTGTGGTCTACGTGGGGACTGGCTAAGGTGTTAGATTACACAACCTCTTTTATTACCTGTTGTATAGATAATGCTTCAGACACAAACACAGTACAAATATTCATCAATTTCAGGACACTACAGAGGGCCAGATTTAGCTTTTACTTGCCACCCAGGGAACCCCACTGATTCCCAAACGTTACATGGGGAAGTCTAGCACAGCATTTGTCTTTAGTTGTAGTTGTTCTTAGTCTTTATAATTACAGAGGAATGATACTTGGTTCTCAGTCACGTCCTCTATTTAACCTCTCTTCGTTTTCTTATTAGACCTTTTGGTGACACTTGGAAAAATGAGATAGTGTTGTCAGGAGGAGCATGTACTGTATGTATTTCTGTATATAATGTATATGTTGAAATTATACACATGTGGCAACATTTAATATATACAGATGTGTATATTTGTATTTATTAAACCCATGTATTTAAACTAATTCCAATCTAGACCAAAAATGTTGCTTCTGCCCATAAATTGATTACAAAGGAATTGTCCACTGGTGTCACTTCCTCTTATGGTAGACAAAACTGATAGTATGGGCAGTAGAAACAACTGTAGATGTTGCTGTATTTAGCTCTCTACAGATCTTATTATCTGGAGCAATTATTTCTGCCCTTAGTTGGGTTACTCTTCTTTCTTGGGCCACAGCACTGTGGTGATTTTTAAAAGAAACTGAACAGGAGTTCAGAGAAAGGTTTAATAAAATAGATACTATTTGAAAGTTTTTGACTTATATTGGAAATTATCTTAATTCTGATAAGAGGCTGATTCAAGGCAGTGAGATATAACACCCTGTGCTTTCACTAAGGGTAGTATAGATCACACTTCCCTTTTGTAACCACCAGTAATCGTTTTTTACTGTAAACCCACACACCAGTCAGTTTTTGTATAATATATAGTTTAAGTGAAGATATTTTTGTAAGCTATTTTCCAAAATTTAAAATAGATTTTAATATATTTTTTAAGCATCAGATTAGTCATATTCTCACAGTATAACAGAACATGTTGTGTTACGAACTGTTAAATTCTTCTTCATTTTAAGCTCCTCGTGATTAACATGGAATAGATGGTTACTTTGTCTTGGGATAACAGGAGCTATCCCCTTTCTGAAACTTTCCAGACCAATTTGGGACTTGCCATAGAATTTCTCCAACCAGTGAGAGAATACATTGAATTAAGCAGTCAACGTGGCTGGATGAAAAACATCAAATGTGACAGACCCTCTTTCTTCAAATGCCAGTTGCTGGCCTTTAAGCAAATATTTGCATTACCCATTTCTAGTCAAACTTTATAGAGCTGATGCAGTCAGTTCTAACCTCTCACAGGTTAGAACTCCATCTGTTTTAACCTCTCTTGGAGATTTGTCATAGTGTACCTCCTGAAACGTGTGTCCCAAGTGTCTAAAGAAGGGCATCTCCTCTTAGGAAATTCTCAGTGACCGGAAGGGAATGTAACTTAAGAGTCTTCCTAGTGTGGAAACACACACTGGTAGTGCTTCAATCTAATGTTTCACCTGCAGCACACTTTTCTGTCTGCTTCCTAGACATGCTTTCCCCACCTTCACTTCTTCTGGATTGAAACCATGTTTAAAATTACTTCTGCCTGTTTCTAGAGACAAGAGGTACAGGGTGGGACAGTTAAAAGTAAAACAGTGGCCACTAAGAAATACCCATGTTGGATTTAAAGCAAAAAAAATAATCACTTTTTCCTTGATATTGATTTAAGGCAAAGTTTTATCTCACAGAATGTTTATAACTTGCTATAGGAAGAAAGCTGATTCTGAAAATCAGGCTGGTTAGTTTTTCATTGAGAACAGGGTAGAAATTTATTTGTGCTTAAGACTTGCATTTGGTGTCCTGGCTAACAAAAGCAAACAGTTTCTTTAATGTGCTCTGCAGTGCAGCTGGCATCTTTACAGCCTTACAAGATTAGAGGTATGGCATGATTGGGAGCGTACTTAAGACAGATTAGTGTTTAAAACTTCGTTTACAATTCAGTTGTCAAAGAATCTACTTTGCTAAATCTGTAACGTGGCCCTCCTTTAAGAACACTGTTTGCTTGCCAACTTTTTTGTACATGTTTTTTTGGACCAGCTACCCACTGGCCCATTAAATGAAGTTTGATTGCATTTCATTCCCATGTGCCCCCTCCCTTGCACTGAGTACGAGAACGAGGAGTTGGAACCTACAATGCATTGTAAAGCAGTTCTTGCTTGTGGGATTCAGTGTTTTCTTTACTATTTATGCTCTTTGCCAGTTGAAATTGAATGTGAGTTTATTTAAATCTTCTCTAAAGTGTGTACTCAGATGTTATTTCTTGCCTAAAGCATCTAGTAAACGATTGTGTATTACTTTGGTAAAATGCCTTCTCAGCACCAAGACATCGCTTGTTTCTTAACCACCAGCAGCATTCCTAAAGCACTGAGTAATGAATGAACATATTTAGATCAAATGCAGTGGGGAACAAGTGGAACCTTTTGGGTTAAAAGTAATTTGTTGATATTTAGTAGATATGCCTTAAGAGCATTCTGTCTCGCCATTCTCCTTTTTCAATGGTTGTTAACTTTATATAGCAGATAAGGAGGTTGTGTTGAAAACACTGCAGACAGTTCTCCAAGAGCAGCAGACCTGGTTTGTCTTAAGATTTTTGTGGAGCTGTCAAGGGTAAGCATTTATGCTTTCTAAAGAAAAGAAAAAAGAAGAATTAGGGTATAAATATATATAGAGCAATAAATATAGCAATAAGCAGTTTAATTAGATTTGATTGTTCAGGATCTTACCTGGTGGTTGAAAGGGAAGGGCTGGGAGAAAAATGGGAACTGATTTGAATACATTCATTGCACAAGGCAAACCTTTCCGTGTACAATCCCAACTGAGCTTTCTACTAAAGGTAGAAGTCAACTAAGTGACAATGGTAGGTGCTCTGCTCTTTTACTTTTAAAATAGTTTTGCTTATAAGGATATAATTGACAGAAGTTATAAGAGAGCAAAGTACTTTGGTAGTTTTTAGGTAGTTTAATTCTTTAAAAGTGAAAGCAAGCCATTGTGAGAACTAGAGTAAGCAACGTTGCAAAATTTTGGGGGAAGTCCAATATACTAATTTTACCTAATACTGCGATTTCAAGTGAACTCTGTGCATGCTACCTTCAAGTATCCATGGAAGATCTTGAGAATCCCACAGTCGTACCCAGGAGAGCTTCTGTACCGTGTGGGGTTTGAGCTGTGTTCAAGTTAAGTGGGTATAAACGCTGCAGAGCCTTTGTGAAGCATGCGCTGCGTTTTGTGCCGTGCGTTTTGTGTGAGCCTCTCGCCCCCATCAGGCTGTGTGTGCGCACCAAGGGGCAGCTGAGTGGCACCTGACACACCCTCTGGTGGTGTCTTGGATGGGTTGAGGGCAATGACGAGCAAAAGCTTGGAGCCCCAACCCCTAAAGCAACTGTGTTCAAAGGAAAAGGAATGCATATAATTTTAGATGTATGTTTAAGTTTAAAAAAAAAAAAAAGCTGAAAATACTGCACACTGAAACTAAAAGAGAAAATAAAATATAACTTACTGTAAGTGATTTTTTTTTCTCTGGTTATTTAAAAAGAGGTCTTGATGTATTCTTAACTATAGTTTTTTCCCTGGTGTATCTTTTTTCAGCAGATATCAAATATAGAGTATTTTAAAAATATACAAGAATACTTTCACTCTGCAGATGCAGGTGTGCTTGCCAATCACGGTGCTGTTTCTCATTAACAAATAAGTATCACAGTTGAACTTTTAATTGTATCTGATAATCATGCTTGCCAAAACTTCTCTGGGATTCTAGATGAGATCAGAAAATGCAAAATTCAAGTGTACAGCTGTATTTGTGAATGGGAGTGTATTTGTCTGCAGCAGTCCTGGGGGGGATTATGTTACACAGGAGAAGAAATGGTTTGGCTTGTCTAAGCTTGGTTTCCCAGCTGTTAGGCTTTTGTCTTAAAAGGAATTCCTGGGTGGTCCTGCTGCGGAACACTGGAGGATCTCTTGCAGGACTCGGCTGCTCAGAGACATCTTGTTTTGATTAAATTAGCAGCGCTCGATTGTATTCTGGTAACTCTGGAATAAGCTTTAAAGTAGCAACCTAATGTATAAAGCACGTGCTGGTTTCATTCTCAGTTAAAATAATTTTTTACATCTTTGTCTTCCCTGTCAGAGGTAGCAGTGGATGATCGGCTGCTTCTGTCACCTTCAGTTTAGCTGTGGAGCCAAGGAGCAGAACTGTACTGTGGTAGGTTTCTTCAGAGTTGAAGGCTCACTTTAATAGTAAAGTCTTCATCTTTTTATCACTCAGAGAAGAATACTAATTCAATATTTGGAAAGATTATCCCTTAAGATGAATTACTGAGCACAGGGAGATGAAGCATTGCACTTAGAAGACGAGAACTTTTTATAAAATTAACGTGACTTTCCTACTTTCCCCCCTGCTTCTTCTGTCCCATATAGGTGTTGTTTTTTTCTTCTTTTTAAGTCAATGCAGCTGTAGGAGTATTACAGCCATTATTTTGGAATTGGCTTGGCTCCACCCCAGTAACAAGACAAAAAGCTTTGATTGCTCGTAGAATTATACCTTAATTGTACCCTAAGTTTTGCATAAGTGTTTGAAGAGATGAAAAGATTGTAACTTGTAGGTTTGTGAAAAAATTGAAAGCAGGAACATTAAAAAGTTGATATAATGTATATAGAGTGATATCTTCTGAGCCAAACCTCCTGCTCTTCTGTTGTAGCCATAATTCTGCCTTAATTTTGTTTCTTTCCCATGGCATATCCATCCAAGTATGGTAGAGTATCCTCACCCCGGGTGCTGTTTTCATATCCTTCAAACTGCAAATGTCATGGGTAGATTTTGGTTGAGTGCAACCTGATTGTTTTACCTCATTATTTACATTTTTGAGGTCTTTCAGCCAGGCTGCAGTGTTTGGGCTGCAAGCAAAATGCATCCCTGAGGGCTGGATTTGACAATGCCCCAGGTGCTTCCAAAGTTGTGAGCCAGGTTAAATCAGATAATTTGAATAGTATGTTTTTGCTAATCCAGCTCATCCTGAATTACATGCACTGTAAAACTTCACGTCAGTATTCCCCAAAATTGAACTCATGTCCCCAAGTGACAATCTTAAGTACTTTTACCCTTTTCTCCCCTTGAGGAAGAGTCACTAAGTGTATTTTATCTTGCTGTTAAATGGCTCTAGCGTTGAAGCTTATGTTTTGTCATCCAATGGAAATGCAAGTGTAAAGCTTGTTAATGTAACTTTTCTTTCCTTGATATGTCTTGTTAATGCTGACATTTTAAATACCATCTTTGGCATGTGATTTAACATCTGTGAAAATTACAAAATTCATCTTTTTAACTTGTTTCAGGCAAGTTTGGGCAGATATTCTTCTAATTATACTTTCTTCATACTCGTTTTTCTTTGATTTCATAACTACTTCAAACTAACAGTTTTAAATGAACACTGGATACTGGAGAGCTGGGAGGTGTTTTTTAAGTGCTTGTCGAGGCATTTAATCCTTACATGTCTTGGCAATGTGGCTGAAGCTCATTCCATCTACTCCCACCTCTTTCCTCTGCCCTGACCCCTAGAATAAATATTTCACCCTTTAAAATAAAGGGCTTGTGTCACGGATAGATTGGCATGTGACCAAGTGATCCAAAGTACCTGGAGTTTGTAAATGGGATTGTGGGTCTTCAAGAAGTGAATCTTGAGAAGGGGACTGAATAAATCTACACCTTTTTAATACTTAATGTAATAATCTAAGAAGATTGTTCAGGTGTTTGTCCTCAACAGTAGCAAAATCAAATGCTTCCAGAAATTACATTTCTATCTGTACTTTTGCTTCTTTACTGCTTTTGTGGTTCTGCCTATGCTTAATAAGGCAGTGTATTGATACACTGCAGAGGTACTTAAATGTGAGCCTGTGGATAATACCTGTTCCCATTGCTTAGAAACATGATCTGGCAGCTGGGAAACCTGCAGGCAGCATGAATAGTAAAAGTGAAAGGAGCTGCTGCTTCAGAGAATATTATCTGGTACCAAGTTACATTATCAGTGGTAAAACAGATGCTTATATTATGCCATCAGATTAATTTTCCAATTCTACCACTGGCCTCCTGTGGGCTTTGAGAGTCTCCCTGCATGGGAAAAATACAGCAGCCTTGGTCTGATTCAGGTTGGGTTGTCTTGGATGACTGGGTTAAGCAATCTGTGTTTCTTAAGCCATAAAAATACGCACGACGTAATACGTTTGAAATTGATGAATCTGGTGGTGATGGTGGAATGTTGTAAGAAGTCACGTTGAGTTATCTTGTTCTGCTTGGCAAGATCTCTAGAACGTATGTACTGATGAAAATACGAGGAACTCTGTTGCAATGAGATTTATAGTGCTTCAAGTTCTTTTGCATTTTTGCTGATGGGTTAAATATCATCAAAGTGGTTATTAATTATTAACTTCTTAGTGAGGTCTGGCTCTCCTTTGTATGCGCTGCTTTTGTTCTCAGTTTGACTGCGTTAACTCCAGATGAAGCATAAATGCCATTCCCAAATTTATGATGGTTAACTGCATTGTTCTCTGCAGCTTGATTACATGAAAAAGGATTCAGAACAGGAGAGCAGATTTTGATTATTTCATGTGTACTCAGTCATGCTTTCCTGGTTATAAAATGTCATGTAGACAGAATCTGAGTCTGGAAGCTGAGTGCCATAAACAAGAATTTACCTCTAAATGACCTATTTTGAAGAGTTTCAAGGCTTATCACAAAACGTGGGCGTTCATTCAAAAGAAAATTATCAAGAGTTGACATTTTAGCAGGATGCAAAAAGAGGTAGTGATGAGGGTTGTCTGACCTGTTTTTTCTTGTGCTTTTCTGCACTGAAACTCTGGGACGTGATGCAGGAAGCAACAACAGCATTCTGTCACAGCAACCCGGAGTGTGCTCTGCGTGAGTAAAAGACCCTTTGGTCTGCTGATGGCCAATTGTGGGCAAACTATCAATATACATCAAAAATCAAAAGATCATCCCAACCCCAAGCAATTAGATGGTTCGGTGTTTTCAAGGCCAGGTTGGATGGGGCCTTGAGCAGCCTGGTCTGGTGGGAGGTATCCCTGTGGACAGGGAGGTTGGGGCTGGATGGGTTTTAAGGTCTCCAACGCAAACCGTTCTATGATTTTATTTGTTGCATGTTTTTACTTCTTTGTGCAGCTTTCCCGTTGATGTGTATGGTCAAGGGAAGCTTCTGGGCCTTGAAGACGGTATCCTCTCTCTTGAGGCGGAGCAGGTGTGGTACACCTGGGGCCAAAGAGGCACTGATGACACTTTGAAGGGCATCGTAGGGCAGAGCCAGGCTGAGAAAGGGGCTGGGAGCCTTTGACCTGAAGAGATGGTGGGAGATGGCTTCGTGTAACATAGCTGCAAGGTACAACCCAGGGACAAAGGAATGATAGGGAGCATCACCTTATTCATCTTCGGTGGCTGTGCCTGAAAATGTTTCCTGCCTGGTTTAAAGGTCCGAAAGCGTTTTTCCAGTTTGCTTCCAGCTTTTGTGTTTAGTTTTCTCTGGCTCCATGGGTGTTTACAGAACAGCAAGGAAAGGAAACAATTTTTTTGTGAGCTGCGATGAGAAGGTGAAGGAAGGTTGCAGAACTTGAAACTACTTCTTAGCAGTGATTTTGGTCTTATAATTAGACTTTAACTTGAGCACTCCTTTATATTCGATTATAAAAAGAATAAATACTTTATTTATTCTTTGAACTACCACTTTCCCTGTAAATTACTACTCCAGAGTCAGCCAGAATTATCTTTATTCTTAATATACCAGTGCCTTTCATGTAGCTGAGAAAAGCAAACTTGTTTTTTTATATCTTCTCTCCTGGCAATCATAAAAGTAGAAATTTTTCTGGTGTTTTCTAGTTACAGTTGCACCTCCTCATATTGCTGAATTTTTCTCTAGTGACAACCTGATGTTTTGAATTTTCACAGATAATATTCTTGCATTATTTTTTTTCTCAATTACTTTCTAGAAAGTTAACTCTTGAAAAAATATTGTTTTAAAGTTATGTAACTGCAATGTACGAGTTCAACGTGCAGCGTTGGCTGTTTCTGGTTTTGCAAACTGACCTCTTGATATAATATTTTTTTTAAAAAAAAGCTTGACTGCAGATCAGTTGTAAAAACCTGGTATTGCACAACTTATTCCTAATTATTTAAATGCTGGGTAGTGCTTAGCAGTGCTGCTGTCAGGGAAAATCATTAGGAAAAAGGTTTTGCAAGGATGAAGATGGCTTCTGCTGAAAAATGCTTTTTGGGAAAGAGTTAGTTTCTTACTTCTGTGGTGTGATTTTTGTCTCATCCAGTCCTTGAGCTTTTCTCTCTCAGCCATGTGTCCATACAGGTGTCCTGGGGCTGAACACAGACCTGGGAATTGCTTTATCCACTCAGCGCTGTCGCTTTGCTCTTCCCTTGCAGCACGCAGGTCAGTTGGAGCACTTGCTGGCTCATGCTTTGTTTGGCCCCCAGGTCTTTTTCTGCTTGCCAGCCAGCCAGTCTGTCCCAGCATATGCTGGTGCATGGGATTATTCCTCCTCAGGTGCACAGCTTCCAGTTCATTTGTTGAAGTTCAGGAGATACCTGTTGACCCATTTCTCCACACAGCCCTCAGCGCTTGGCAGGTTGGCCCATTCTCAGTGTACCTTTGTCAGTGTGTGCTTAGCTTGCCTGTGCTTGGAGAGTTGTCTGTGAAGCTGTTTGGGGGTGGAGTCTCAAGCCTTGCTGATGTCAAGATAAACAAGTTGCACTTTGGTCTTTTTGTCCACTGACACCAAAGAAAGATCTCAGCTTGGTCAGGTGTGATTGCCCTTTCTTAGAGCCACACTGATTACTCCCAGTCACCTTCTCATAGAATCATTTAGGTTAGAAAAGACCTCTAAGATCATCCAAGTCCACCTGTAAATATAACACTGCCAAGTCCACCACTAAACCATGCCCCATAGCACCTAAATGTGGCCAGTTCAGCTTTGTCAGCTGGGAGAAGGTGAGACAATGACATGCCTCGACATACGGCTGTGTCTACTAAAACACTTCCCTGTAGATGTAAAACCTTTTTTTTTGGCTGATTTAGCTTACTTCTCTGAGAAACATAAATACTAAACTGCTGTGAGGGACTTGTTCTAGGAGGAAATGTTCACTCGTGTATCTAGATCTGCAAGCTCGTTTTATTATGGGCAAAGTGCAACACAGGGCTACAGCATTAGTGAAAAGGAATTTAAGAAATGTTTTCAGGAGGATGTTCTGGCGTGAGACTTCTGGAACTTGCACAAAGGAAAGTGTGTTAAATCTTTATGGCTACACCTCAATTTATGCCAAAGTTGAAAGTTTTACTGTTTGTCCCACAACCAAAAGCTATCAAGGATGCAGAAGCCAAACTAAGTGTTCACATGTATGTGCTCCTGGACTATGTGATATCTTTGTCTTCTGGTCACAATCCTATTTTGCTCTGGTCTTCCATCATATTGGATCTGTAAAAAAGAGTCTGAAGACCAACTGCAATGCAAATCAGGGCATGTCAAAATAAAAAAAAAAAAGTAAGGCTATCACCACAAGGCTTCAAGTGCATTTTTATGTCAGTCCTGAACAAATTACAGTATCACAGTATCATAAGGTTGGAAGGGACCTCCAAGATCATAGAGTCCAACCTATAACCTATAAATTTATATGACCCATAAATTAATATATAAATTAATTATATATTATATATACTATTATATATTATATAATTATATAATATTATATAAATATATAAATTTATATAAAAATTAATTTATATGACCTATACATTGATGTTTGAATAATTGTGCAGTCATCCCTTCTCCACTGAATTTGTAGCTGGTTTGGACCTGAGCCTTGGTTCTCATTTTCCTTTTGAAAACACACTATTGTTGTGCTTTTAGTACCTATCAAGGATGCTGAAACCTGTCTTCTTGAAGTGAAAGCCAACACCCCAGCACAGTCCAGGCATGGCCCCCTCTCTAAAGGAGCAGGCTGGATGTCCTGCAGCTGCCCACGCTGCCCACCAGCCACGTGGACTTCTTATCCAGGGAGAGGTCTGCTCAGTGCTGGGGCTCCTTCAAGCTGGTGGTGCTGCCTTTCAGGTGTGGGGAGGGAGAGGCTGTCAGGGGACTATTGGCAGTGTTTTAACCCCTGAATTCCCAGCCAGGTTCTGACGTGATCTCTTCCCGAGGTAAAGGCTTTCATAGCTTTTTCACTTGGAGTGCTCCTGCCTTTCCTCTCGCACGATTCGGGTTTGACTTTCTTCTCCTGATCTGTCACTGGAGAGTAATTGTCCCTTTCATAAGGACCTTGCTTTAACCTTGAACAGCAGTTCCTGTGGCACCCGATGTGCGTTGTGTCCTATAGACACTGATGAAAGAGTGAGGTACAGTCCTGATGTCTTCCTTGATGTTTTCTTTTTAATACGTTTCAAGGAGCCCTTTCAGATGGGACATGAAAGCTTTCCCAGTTACTATAAAACTCCTAGTGAAATGGTTTTATTTGAAATTGGTTTATATTTAGAATAGTAGGGAAAAAACACAGCAAAAAAAAACCCCACCTATAATATCCGTGCTGCCACCAGTTGCTGTTATCTGTCCTTTTGTCTGGATCTAAACGTGAAATTGGGTATTTCATTATTAAATGCATACCAAGCCTTTCATTCTGGGGGATGCCCACATACATACTTCACTGGGGTTTTTTTGCAATATGTGATATCTTACAGGTGAAAATAGGTTTTATGACAATACTCTGAGTGGGAATCCTGCAAAAGGGTTATATACTGCAGGGAGAGAGCTCTCCTTTCAGGATATGGTTGAGGAGAGCAGTCAAAGGAAGAAGACTGAGGAGTTGGTCTACAGTAGGAATGTTCTTGTGCTTGCACCCAGTGGCAGCTGTGAGCTGCATGGGGCAAGTGGATTCAGCCTTAAATGAAGAATTGTTTTGTGAGTGGAGAGCACAATGAGGGCTCCTTAGCTTTCTGCCTCAGCTGGATGTGTAGGAAAAGAAACCAGTGCAGAAACTGGGCCTTCCTCGAGTCACTGGAGATAAGCTACAACACTGCCAGATGTGCAGGAAAAGGACAAGCAAAGCAAAGAGTAGATGTGCTATTAAGGGTAATAAGCAATGCACATTCTCTAGCAGGATTAGGATGGGAACAGGAAGAGGCTTGCCAGGCTAAGGTAAAATCCTGTTTTTGAAAATGAAGGGAAAAAAAATCCTCTAATGAAGTTTGACAGGAAAAATATAGACAAGAGTTACCAAGAATCAGGAAAAATAAGTTTGTTATATGGCCAAACTGTGCAAGATAGCTGATATTCACTAATCTTCAAAGATGAACTCAGCAGTGATTAGTAGTGAGAATAAAAATGTGAGGAAAAATGCTGGAAGGTGATTGAACTTATTGTTACATCAGGAGCCTCTGTGATCCTTCCTGACAGCGTTTGTAAAAGCATAACCTGGGCAGACGTGAGCCCAGTGATCAATACAGGTGCTGCCCTTCTTGTAGGATCAAGCCCAGGATAAGAAGCCCCTGTGGGAAGCATGGTGTGTCAGCTCTGCCTCAGCATTGTCCTAATGCAGCTGTTTGCTGGTTTGGTGGGGTATGGGCACCATAAATATTGTGTAGATGCCCCTGTGCATCTCCCACAGCCTGAAGGACAGATGTAAAACTTCTGGAAAGGAAGTATGCAAGGAAATTCATGGGCTAGCTTGGAGACATAAATGAAAAGCACTTGAAAAGTACAGATATGTTTGTGCAAAGGTAGAACACGAAGATGCAAAGAGAAGGGGAAAAGCAATGAGAAAAGAGGAGAAAAAATGCAATTAGAAAAAGAGAAGGAGAAAAATGCAATTAGAAAAAGAGGAGAAAAAATGCAATTAGAAAAAGAGAAGGAGAAAAATGCAATTAGAAAAAGAGGAGAAAAAATGCAATTAGAAAAAGAGAAGGAGAAAAAATGCAATTAGAAAAAGGAGGAGAAAAATGCAATTAGAAAAAGGAGGAGAAAAATGCAATTAGAAAAAGAGAAGGAGAAAAATGCAATTAGAAAAAGAGGAGAAAAAATGCAATTAGAAAAAGAGAAGGAGAAAAATGCAATTAGAAAAAGAGGAGAAAAAATGCAATTAGAAAAAGAGAAGGAGAAAAAATGCAATTAGAAAAAGGAGGAGAAAAATGCAATTAGAAAAAGGAGGAGAAAAATGCAATTAGAAAAAGAGAAGGAGAAAAATGCAATTAGAAAAAGAGGAGAAAAAATGCAATTAGAAAAAGAGAAGGAGAAAAAATGCAATTAGAAAAAGGAGGAGAAAAATACAATTAGAAAAAGGAGGAGAAAAATGCAATTAGAAAAAGGAGGAGAAAAATGCAATTAGAAAAAAAGGAGGAGAAAAATGCAATTAGAAAAAGGAGGAGAAAAATGCAATTAGAAAAAGAGAAGGAGAAAAATGCAATTAGAAAAAGGAGGAGAAAAATGCAATTAGAAAAAGAGAAGGAGAAAAATGCAATTAGAAAAAGGAGGAGAAAAATGCAATTAGAAAAAGAGAAGGAGAAAAATGCAATTAGAAAAAGAGAAGGAGAAAAAATGCAATTAGAAAAAGAGAAGGAGGAAAAATGCAATTAGAAAAAGAGAAGGAGAAAAAATGCAATTAGAAAAAGAGAAGGAGAAAAAATGCAATTAGAAAAAGAGGAGGAGAAAAATGCAATTAGAAAAAGAGAAGGAGAAAAATGCAATTAGAAAAAGAGAAGGAGAAAAAATGCAATTAGAAAAAGAGAAGGAGAAAAAATGCAATTAGAAAAAGAGGAGGAGAAAAATGCAATTAGAAAAAGAGAAGGAGAAAAATGCAATTAGAAAAAGAGAAGGAGAAAAAATGCAATTAGAAAAAGAGAAGGAGAAAAAATGCAATTAGAAAAAGAGGAGGAGAAAAATGCAATTAGAAAAAGAGAAGGAGAAAAATGCAATTAGAAAAAGAGAAGGAGAAAAAATGCAATTAGAAAAAGAGAAGGAGAAAAAATGCAATTAGAAAAAGAGGAGGAGAAAAATGCAATTAGAAAAAGAGAAGGAGAAAAATGCAATTAGAAAAAGAGAAGGAGAAAAAATGCAATTAGAAAAAGAGAAGGAGAAAAAATGCAATTAGAAAAAGAGGAGGAGAAAAATGCAATTAGAAAAAGAGAAGGAGAAAAATGCAATTAGAAAAAGAGAAGGAGAAAAAATGCAATTAGAAAAAGAGAAGGAGAAAAAATGCAATTAGAAAAAGAGGAGGAGAAAAATGCAATTAGAAAAAGAGAAGGAGAAAAATGCAATTAGAAAAAGAGAAGGAGAAAAAATGCAATTAGAAAAAGAGAAGGAGAAAAAATGCAATTAGAAAAAGAGGAGGAGAAAAATGCAATTAGAAAAAGAGAAGGAGAAAAATGCAATTAGAAAAAGGAGGAGAAAAATGCAATTAGAAAAAGAGAAGGAGAAAAATGCAATTAGAAAAAGAGAAGGAGAAAAATGCAATTAGAAAAAGGAGGAGAAAAATGCAATTAGAAAAAGAGAAGGAGAAAAATGCAATTAGAAAAAGAGAAGGAGAAAAATGCAATTAGAAAAAGGAGGAGAAAAATGCAATTAGAAAAAGAGGAGGAGAAAAATGCAATTAGAAAAAGAGAAGGAGAAAAATGCAATTAGAAAAAGGAGGAGAAAAATGCAATTAGAAAAAGAGGAGGAGAAAAATGCAATTAGAAAAAGAGAAGGAGAAAAATGCAATTAGAAAAAGGAGGAGAAAAATGCAATTAGAAAAAGAGGAGGAGAAAAATGCAATTAGAAAAAGAGAAGGAGAAAAATGCAATTAGAAAAAGAGGAGGAGAAAAATGCAATTAGAAAAAGAGGAGGAGAAAAAATGCAATTAGAAAAAGAGAAGGAGAAAAAATGCAATTAGAAAAAGAGGAGGAGAAAAATGCAATTAGAAAAAGAGGAGGAGAAAAAATGCAATTAGAAAAAGAGAAGGAGAAAAAATGCAATTAGAAAAAGAGGAGGAGAAAAATGCAATTAGAAAAAGAGAAGGAGAAAAATGCAATTAGAAAAAGAGGAGGAGAAAAATGCAATTAGAAAAAGAGAAGGAGAAAAAATGCAATTAGAAAAAGAGAAGGAGAAAAAATGCAATTAGAAAAAGAGGAGGAGAAAAATGCAATTAGAAAAAGAGAAGGAGAAAAATGCAATTAGAAAAAGGAGGAGAAAAATGCAATTAGAAAAAGAGGAGGAGAAAAATGCAATTAGAAAAAGAGAAGGAGAAAAAATGCAATTAGAAAAAGAGGAGGAGAAAAATGCAATTAGAAAAAGAGGAGGAGAAAAATGCAATTAGAAAAAGAGGAGGAGAAAAATGCAATTAGAAAAAGAGAAGGAGAAAAATGCAATTAGAAAAAGAGAAGGAGAAAAAATGCAATTAGAAAAAGAGAAGGAGAAAAATGCAATTAGAAAAAGAGGAGGAGAAAAATGCAATTAGAAAAAGAGAAGGAGAAAAATGCAATTAGAAAAAGAGAAGGAGAAAAAATGCAATTAGAAAAAGAGAAGGAGAAAAAATGCAATTAGAAAAAGAGGAGGAGAAAAATGCAATTAGAAAAAGAGGAGGAGAAAAATGCAATTAGAAAAAGAGAAGGAGAAAAATGCAATTAGAAAAAGAGGAGGAGAAAAATGCAATTAGAAAAAGAGGAGGAGAAAAATGCAATTAGAAAAAGAGAAGGAGAAAAATGCAATTAGAAAAAGAGAAGGAGAAAAATGCAATTAGAAAAAGAGAAGGAGAAAAATGCAATTAGAAAAAGAGGAGGAGAAAAATGCAATTAGAAAAAGAGGAGGAGAAAAATGCAATTAGAAAAAGAGGAGGAGAAAAATGCAATTAGAAAAAGAGGAGGAGAAAAATGCAATTAGAAAAAGAGGAGGAGAAAAATGCAATTAGAAAAAGAGAAGGAGAAAAAATGCAATTAGAAAAAGAGAAGGAGAAAAAATGCAATTAGAAAAAGAGGAGGAGAAAAAATGCAATTAGAAAAAGAGGAGGAGAAAAAATGCAATTAGAAAAAGAGGAGGAGAAAAAATGCAATTAGAAAAAGAGGAGGAGAAAAAATGCAATTAGAAAAAGAGAAGGAGAAAAAATGCAATTAGAAAAAGAGGAGGAGAAAAATGCAATTAGAAAAAGAGGAGGAGAAAAATGCAATTAGAAAAAGAGGAGGAGAAAAAATGCAATTAGAAAAAGAGGAGGAGAAAAAATGCAATTAGAAAAAGAGGAGGAGAAAAAATGCAATTAGAAAAAGAGGAGGAGAAAAATGCAATTAGAAAAAGAGGAGGAGAAAAATGCAATTAGAAAAAGAGGAGGAGAAAAAATGCAATTAGAAAAAGAGAAGGAGAAAAAATGCAATTAGATAGAAAGCAGTGTGTTGAGAAACAAGTGGTGACTCTTGCGAATGAGATTTTGCAGATGTGCCAAGTGCAAAGCAGCCAAAACAGTTTGTGAAGTGTGGAGCAGCGCTGCTCCCGCAGAGTGCAGCCGGCAGGGCTGCGGTGAGGAGCGTGTAAGGCTACAGAGACTTCCTCAGCCTGATGGGAGAGAAGAGGAACTTGCAGCAAGCCAAGAGAAATGAAAATTGAGCAGTGTGATTGCAGTGTGCTAAGGACAAAGTAAATGGCAGACAAGGTGTTTTGGAATGGGGTGTGCTGGGATTATAGGTCACACACACAACACAGGACTACTTAGGCCAAGAGAATGCAGAAATATACTCGTATTAGACTGTGGACAAAGTGTTTTAATAGTACATATACAAACACAAGGAATCCAAATAATTCATAGAATAGAGAAAACAGCATCGTGGATTCACTGGTTGCTTTAGGCTGAAGGCTCCTTCAGTTATCTCCCGCGGGATGCAAAAGCTCTATTTGCTTACCAAAAAATACATGCAGAAGGAGGAAGCAGCACAGCAAAACTGAGGTACAGCCACTGCCTTTAGAGGGCACAGAGGTGAAGGTGACAGCAGAGAATGGGGTTTTATGCAAGTTCTCCAGGGAACTGCAGGACTTTCCCATGAAAAGCCTTCTTGACTTGAGGCCAAAGGCTTCAACAAAGAGGAGACTCCTGCCCCTGATACTACCTTTTTTTTTTTTTTTGTCCTCTTTTCTTCCCTGAAGAGAAAGAGCTCTGGTGAGTGATCTAAGATTAAAGGTGCAGTGTTGTGATTTGGGCCATTGTGTCAGTTTGTGAGAGTTCAGACTGAACTGGGGGGGGGGGGGGGGGGGTGAGGGAGGGAAATTCAGAGGCATTACTAGAAACCCCATTATTAGAAAACTAAGAAATAATCCTTGATAAACCCATGAACATTTGCCAAGCAAAGAAAATTCCCCAGTGGATATGAAAGCTTAAGAGAAGAGACAGCAGGCAGTGCTCTGAGCATGATAAAAAATTAAAACCATTACAAGATAGAGAGACCTGGGGTAGTGTGTCCTGCAGAGCTAAAACACTGATCCCTGTGGAGCTGCAATGCAAGCTAAGTAGCAGCCGAGTTCTGGGGGGGAGAAAATGAGGTAAAATCTGCAACAGATTGTGTCATTTTGCTGCAGGTGTGCAGTGTGGGCTGGGAGAGGAAGGCTGGCACGGAGGAACCTTGGCAGGGGGAGCTGATGCTGCTGCAGCAGGAGATCATCAGCCTGAAAGGAAAATTGGGCTCTTGTGGAGCTGGATGCTGTGTACGAGCCAGTGTGAAGCCAGCAATGCTGGAAGAGATTCATAGTCAGTAGAAGGTAAATAGATGAAATTCAGGGTTAGAGTTTATCCCTGCAGACAGAACATGGGAACTAAGCACACATAACAAATTGGGAAAGTTACAGTTTGGAGCACATGCTTGGTAGGACATTAGAGGACTGTGTGTCACCCTCCTGCACTGACATGGGGGCGAAACGATGGCTGTGTTTGAGGATGTCTGAGGAGAAAGAAGATTGCTCAGCAAGGCAGTGAAAAGTGTTCAGGGAAGCCAGTTTTTCTACAGTTTCCCCACAGGCTAAAAGACATGGTCTGAAGACTCTGGGAAGAGAATTGCTTGGAGCTGAGGGAGCATGTCCTGAGCATGGCAGAGTGAATACAAAGCTTTGATTGGTGGTTCCAGCAAGAAGAGTTTCTAATGACATGGTGGGGACTAAGGCTTCTGTGTTACATGTACATATTTAAACCCACTCCATTGCATTATCACTATAGGCATCCCTGTATGTTGACAACCATTGGCTCGTGCCTATACGTGCATTGGCATGAGCCAATGATAGTTTTGGTCAAACATCTTTGATTTATTACCAAAATAAATACATTACAGTGAGGTGTCAGCACAGCATGTTAAAGGTGCTCACCCAAATGCCTATATTGGAGACAGGAGGGGCAGAAAAGCTGGCGCGTTGAGCTGTGTTGGGAATGGCTTGTCTAACTTGTGCTTGTCTAATAGAGCTGCAGAGCTCTGCTGTCCCAGGATGTCTATTTGGCATGAGGTGTTAGTCCTGATAAAGTGTTTGAAAAACTGAAGAAGAGGCTGAGAAAATACAGAAGGCTGAAAGTATTCTGGTGGAAGCCAAGTTTAGCAAGAATTTTCAGGTGCCTTTCATTTCACAGAAATGGGTGACTCTTGTCACTCACACCCTTACAGGCTTCAACTGCGTCCAGGGAGCCAGTGTGGAGCAGTAGGTAGAAAGGCTCAAGTGGCTTGAGGTGGATGAATGCAGCTCCTGGCAGCACAGATGTGCCTCCTGATCCCAGCTGTGCCCAGGCTGATATGGTTTTGGGGTCAGGGTACCTAATGTCCAGTTGCAGCGCAGAAGGGGCAGGCGCTGTTGTGGTCCTCTGCCTTCAGTAAAGGCACTGTCACTGGTGCAAAGCAGGCTAAGCATCAACATGCTCAAGCACAGGAAAGAAAACAAACGGCCTGCTAACTATGAGAAAGGCTCAATCTTAGCTAAACTGACCTTTTAAGTACAGGTATGAACTTTTCATTGTCTATTTGGGCATTGGAATTACTGCCCAGCACTCCTTGGAGATACCATATCCTGCAGGCAATGCTGTCTGATATCAGTGTCCCACAGCCTTCCACTCCAGGCACTGTGCTCACAGAGGGAGGACAGACACAAATGTGTCTATAGCCAAATCTGAGCTCTGCCCACCTGGGCCTGTGGCTACCTGCTTACTGTCAGCAATACAATCCCTAGAAGCATCTAGAGCCTTGCCCTGATTTGCTTCCAGATGGAGCTGCAGCTCCGGGAATGTTGATATGGGGAAAATCAGTCAGAAGTGCAAAGTGATGATGGGGTGCAAGGGATAAGCTCTGAGACGTAGAGGAAGGCAGCTGCTTTTCATCTCTGTGCTGGGCTGACCAGATTGCTTTTAGGACCTGCACAAGGTGGTGAGCAGGGACTGTCTGAGAGGTATCGCTATCTATACCCTTAGATCATCACCAGTAAATCTTCCCTGTGGCAGTAACACAAATTATTTGCATTTGAATCTTCTCTGTTTCTTTTATTTGGCCTGGTTTGAGTTGTCAAGCAGCTTTTTGCACTTTGCATTGAGCACAGAGTGGCTGTGTAAGCTGCTGAGTGAGGGGACCCTTAGCTGGTGCTTCCAGGCAGCTCAGGGATCACAGGAACCAGCCCTGGGTGAGTTTGGATTTGGGAAATGGCCTTGTCAACCCAACGGTCATGTCCTGGTCACCAGTGGACTGCCGTCTGCTCAGTGTGGCTGGGAGGATTCTCCAGTGAGATGCGGCGTGGTCAAGCCCAGAGCTCCATCACTTTGGTGTTCAGGGAATTTCGCCTCGAGCTTCAGTCAGTGTTTATAAGTCCTGTTAAACCTGAACAACCACAATCCGGGGCTGTTGCTTTGAAAACATCAGGTGAAAATGATTCCCAAAGCTTAGTAAAGTGAACTTGTCTCTTCAGAATACTGCTTGTTCACTGGGAGGATTTTTTTTTTTGCTGTAGGAAACAGATGGATTTATGGATTATAGTTGCCAATGTTAGTATCTACTCTCAATTCTTTTTGTTTTCACGTGCTTTCCGCTGCAGATACTGAAAAGCTTGTGTGAAGGGTGTATTTACAAATACTCCCAAGGCTCTTGCAGTAAGGTTTCAGTATGCAAAGTTGCCTGTCCTCTCTCAGCCATCACCAGTGACTGCTAGGTCACATCTGCCTTAAAAGTCACATTTGTTTAGCCAGAGTTCACCTATTTAATTACTCTGGTGTAAAATTGTGGATGCTTTTCCACGTGCTTTAATTGAAATCTGCATTGCCTTGGTTTTCTTTCAGGAACCTGAATCTCTTTAAGAGTATACACAGGGGTTTGCAATTGGTTTCAATAAACAGAATTAAAACCAGGTTTTGCTTAAATCGCTGCAAGTTTTAATGCAAACAGGGCCTCAGTGAAACTCCAAATCCCCTTCATTCTTCCGGAGCGTTTCTCTCCCCTGTGTCACACACTTCTTGTGTGATCAAATGTGCTGTGAACCGGTCTGCAAGTTCTCCAGTATCCAATCTTTTCCTGAAACAAGCAACCTACTTTGAGTTTAGCAGCCTCTCCCCTGCCCCTGACTGGCTCTTGCGCTTCCAATCAGGCACAGAGGAAACATTTGAACACGCAGCC
This sequence comes from Tapera naevia, assembly GCA_033556795.1. Taxonomy (NCBI): domain Eukaryota; kingdom Metazoa; phylum Chordata; class Aves; order Cuculiformes; family Neomorphidae; genus Tapera; species Tapera naevia. The sequence goes on along the minus strand of JAUMJJ010000218.1, from coordinate 4,092,082 downwards.
CCTCTGCTTTGCCTCCCTGGCTCTGCTCAGAGCAGGAATCAGCCATGCAACTCAGCCCAGGTAAGGCCACACTTCACGATCCCCGTTGCGGTGATGTTACATTTAACAGATTTTTCCCCTCAAGTGCCTCTGTTTTCTCTGCACAAAGAGAGGGGGAAGAGTAGAATCTCTGGTGCCTGGAGAAGGCAGAGGTGCAGTGAGAGCAACTTGCACACAGCTGCTGCTTGGCCCTGGTGCAGCTGACACCAGCAGCTTTTCCCGGCCGAGAGCTGGGATGGGAGAGGCTGGTGGGTGGGATAGGAAGGCTGTCAGGGGCTGTGGAATCAGCCCAGATCCTTGTCACCCTCCTGTAGGTGACTGGTGTGGGTGCTGGGGGTGTTTGGCAGCCCTTCAGCTCACCCTTGTGGGCAACTGGGTGCTGTATTTCCTGGGTGGCGTGTAAGGCCCTGTTGGGTTTGTCACCGATGAACAGCACCACTGCCAAAAATCCAGGGGGACACAACACCTCCTAAAAACCTCCTCTCTACCTTTTTCACATGCTGTTAAACTACCCTGATGCCTGAGTGTATTTTTCTGGCTGTTCCTCGCCTCGTGCCCATGAATTACCCAGCATGGCATGCTGGATCCTTAGCTGCAGGACAGTTTTTCCAGTTGTTTGTTTTGAAAGCTCCTAAGAGCAATATACTATCAGCTGAGGTTTCTAATTTACTCTGAATAGCTAGTCTGCTGCCACTCAAGTGTAATTCTCATTAGCATCTCAGCTAACAAGCTTCAGTGTTTGCCCTCCTAATTAGCTTCTGGTTAGAAGTCTTTCCCTATCCGAAGATGTTCTGTTGTTAATTGCAGTTCCCATTGCTTTTACAGCAAACTCCTGAGAGACTGCTAAAACTGCTGGTTTATATGGCCTGATAGAGATCGATATCTGGGATAGTTACAACTGCAGGTTCTTTATTCTCCTGTCTATATGGCATGTTTATGCAAAGAGGAGGGGGAGGCAGAGCTGCAGCTTTAAAAATAAATGAGGAAATATTTTGCCTTTTAGACAGGTGATATGATCTCAAAGCGAGTCTGCTTAAAGCAAAGTACAACTTCCACAGCTAAAGCTGCATGAACTGCTTTCCAGGGTTTGTTTTTTCCACCATGCAGCTGTCCATACAAGGCCTGATTTTCTATACCCAGGGGTTTCCAAGTGTTGGTGAGTGCCCGTGAAGTGCCCTGTTGTTGTATTTGCCTGTTGCCTGGACAGAGCATGTGTCAGGTTAGCTATTCCTTCCAGGCTGCTAGCTCAGGATGGTATTTCTGTGGAATGCTCTTAGCTGGTTTAATGTATGCCTGCGAGTTGGATTAACCCCTCAGTCCCTACAGCTCAGGAGCACTTAGAGCACGTGTGGCATCAGTGGGCTCCAGCAGCTGTGGCTGTGTGGAACAGGCTAATCCAGCCAGCGGAGAGGGGTGCGTGGTTGGGGGAGTCCCCACTAGAGCAGATGGAGAAAGGTGTCTCACAAGTTTCACAAAATGCCTTAAGTTGCCAAGTGCCACGGAAGTTGAATTCATTCTGTGCCACCTTTCAAATCACACGTTTACTTCTCAAAGAGGGGAAAAATATTGCTCAGCTTGTGAAGCGTCACTAGTCAACTTCCCACTCCAGAGTCCTCCTGTTCCCACTTTCTAAACTGACACCCACTTTTTGCTGAGGGTTCTGAGACTGGTTTAATTAATCATACCCCATGCATCCTACTGCTCTAGGTAGGGTAAGAAGAGGGCAGCACTGAAACAGAACACTGAATTTTATCGTAGGATACCTGGAACCCCCCCTTACCTTGATAACTGCTTCCTGCTTTTTTTTTTTCCAATTTGAGGCATAAGGTCTTGACGTTACCAGCACAAACAAATGTAGAAGGTAGAGATGAGTCTTTTTTGTCTTAGGCAAACTACTATAATGCTGCTATGTCTGAAGGCTGTGGTTCTAGAGGACCCATGCACCTGAGCAAAATGCCCTTAAAGCAATTCACAGGGGTAGGAAGGTACTCAGTCAAATCCAATTGTAGTATCAGGCTTTTAGAAAGGGAAAAATTCTGGATATGAATATGATTTGGTTCATAACCCATTAAAAATGGAATATAAATATGGCCAGCTCACACTAATAGCAATAGACTTAATTAGTCATAGATGCTTTAGAAAAGTACATAAGTTCTTATATGGACTTAAGGTAGCTGGACAAGTTGGAAGGATGTTTACACAATGTTGCATATGCATCTGATTTTGTTCATATGAGATTTAATGTTTTAGTCATAAATTATTCATTAGCAGTTTCTAGCTGTAAAAACAAATTACCATTTTACACAGCCCTTGATGAGAAGCTGATTTTCTTGATTTGACTACCTATATCCAATTAATGTGTTGGAAAATAGGAGTAATGATGGTGAGCAAATCTCAGTGTTTGAATCTATTTCAGTTATGTATCAGAGTTAAATAACCGTATAACCTCTTTTATCTGCAAAACTAGATCCCAAATATGCCATTTACTGTGCTGTACCTTAGTTACAAAGGGCAGCGTAAAGTGACACACACTCAAATGATGAAACATTTTAGAAGCTTTAAAATAAAACTTGAGTTCAGGTTTGAGGAAAGAAAAAGAAAGATTTCAAGTGAGGGATCGGTAGTGTAAGCATTATGTACAGATGAAGTTAGGGAATTAAACTAAGGTATCATAAAGAAGAATTCAGGTAAATTGCTAGGTTGGTAAAACAGACACAAAGCACTTAAGTGAAAGTCCCAAGACTCCAGCTTGGGCTGTAACAATTATACTGCCTTTGCAAATTATTGAATAGATAAAGCTAAGTATGAAGGGTTTTTCAAGATCTCTGTCCTCTGTAACACGGTTTGCCCTAAATATTTTTGTCATCAAATCAGTTTATATAGTGCTGTCTAACTGCCAGATTTGTCACATGAAGTGTTTTTCTTGATGTGATTGTAAGCTAAACTGGTGGCATGATCTTTTTGTTAAGGCGAGCAATAAATTATATTCTGGGATAGAAAAATGGTGATAAAATACCCTCTGTGTTGACAGCATAGAAAGAATTATATTGTAATAAGTCAAGCACACAGATGGGGTGGATTCCTCTATAGAACAGGTAAAGCCTTGACTCCATCTGGTTCAGTAAATGTTCATGATGTTTTTTGAATCTTAAAATGGAGATGTTCTCATAACTTTAATTCTTTCTTCTAATAAGATGGTGATCCAGGCCATTTCTTACAGCAGAACAGCCTTTCTGCATAGATCGTTAGAGAGGGCATCCCCTGAATTATTTATACTACACATACCAGGTGTGCTGATTATGAAATTTCCCTTGAGGCTTCAGAAGGAAATGAAATCCTAATAAATGCATGAGATAGTGGAGCAATACTAGAATCTCTCGGATGAAAATCAGTCATCTGTGTCAGTGATCCTCCTTATAGTGGTTTTTAGAAAACATTACAGAAGCTAATCTTCTTAGACTTGCCATCCTAAGTGTCCTGAAGGTGCGAAGAAACTGCCATTCCAGGGAAATTCAGTGCTTTTGTGGGAAACAAAGAAAGAATGAGGCTAGAGGAATACATATCTTATCTCAGAGAGATGTGGAGGTGGCAGTGTTGATATTGGTGTTGGCTGTGTTCGTAATTAGAATTATTGCACAGTGATGACTGAAACATGGCCCTGAAACTGTCTGGAAAATTCTCCTTATCAAAACGCTGCCTGAGAAAAGCAGAGGACTCTGTTTTGGTAACAGGGGCTTCTCTTCTCTTGGCAATTAGAGCAATTTCATTTGGAAGAGGAATCTGTATTGGTTTGAGGTGCTTGCTGTCAAGAGAGTGTTTGGTGAAGTACAAGGAAAGAAAGGTTCTTTTTCTGCAGAAGTAAATGGAAAAACACTGATGACACTAAACACAGGATCAGAAAAGGAGAAAGATCTTAATGTGAGAGGTAACAGGGAAAGCAATTATGGATGTGAAACTCTTTGTAATAGGAAAAAGACAACACTGTTCTTAGCCCAGAGCAACGTGCAATGACCAAGGCAAACTCAGTCTTTTTGTCCCAGCGCAAGCAAAATAAATCTCCAAGAGGTGGAATACATAAATGTAAGAATGATTCTTGCATTTTTGTGCTTCAAAGGAACAGATAAAAGAGTAAGATACTTGCACAGAACATGCAGCCAGTGAGAAAACATTACAATATGAGCTCAAGGAAGTGTGTATCTCTCTTCCATCAAAAAGCTTAAGCAGAACTCTCTGAAAAGCTGGTATTGTTCAACGGAAGAGAAGAGGGATGTTACAAGTAAAAAGGCATCCTTCAGAAAGCAGAGGTCATGTTTGAAGAGAGAAAATAGAAAAGACAGTACATTCAAGTTAAATAAGGCAAGTTAAACAAGGCAGGAAAAATCAATTTTGAGGAACAACTTGCTAAATTCACAGAAACAATGAGAGAACCCTTTCAAACGCATGAAGAGTAGGAAACCTGTCCATCAGCAGGCTTGATAGGTGATTGAAATGTAATAAGAACACTCAAAGTACATAGTGCTCTTACACCAAGGCTAAATAAATCTTTGCTTTGCTGTTCGTTACAAAGGATCTCAGGAGCTTTCTCTTCTGGAGCATTTTGGTGTCTGAAAGCATCTAAAGGAGGGTTTTAAATTGAAGTGTCAGCAGAACGGGTTTAGAACAACTGGATAAAATGCATAATACTCTTGATAAAAATAGTTGGTATCCATGGTAGCCACCCAAGAGTCCCAAACCTGGAGCTGTTGAATTAATGGTTTGGTTTGATATGAATTAAGTAATTAAGTTACTGTGGCAAGTGAAGGTGGCAAATGTGATCAGTGTTCAAAGGGCTGTATACATGGGTAAATCCAGCCTTCCTTGGGCAGAGTTGTGGAAACCAAAATGAAGATTTGAATTTGTAGAGTAAATATGACACACTGGGCAAATGACAAAATGGATTTTGTAGAAGGAAGCTGCCATAAATCTGTGTACTTTGAAGCCCAGCAGCCAGTTGCTAGTGTAGGGCTGGACTTCCAAGGTCCCTTTACCAATAGCCATAAAAGTCCTTACATTTTCAGGAGATAAAGGGAAAGCAGTCCTGTAGTTTTGAACTGGTTATGGTTTTAATTAGTTAAAGGTAATAAAACAGAGGGTGGGAAATCAATCATCCATTTTCCAATTACAGGAAAGTCATGAGGCTACAAGAAAATCTGTATCTCTACTGTTAAATTATCTACTGAAGCTTCAGGAAAAAAAGGAGAGACAACAAACCTTCTTGTAAGAAATTTTCAAGGTAGTTAAAATTAAAACTGGCTGTGAATATTCTCCATTTTCTCACCTAATCTAGACAACTGCAAAGTAATGCATAAGGAAAAAATAGCCATACACAGAGATGTAACAATTCCTCTTGGTGTCATTGTGAATAGCTCTTGGAAAATATCAGCTCAAACTTTAGCAGCAATGAAGAAGATAAATAGGATGTTAAAGACTTTAAAGAAACCTTAAAATAAAATAAAATCAGGTCTGTGTGTAAATCCATAATATGCCCAAGTGTTACACAGTGTGGTAACTGTGTCTTGAATACAGCAGAAGTAGAAATAGCAAACAGAAAAGCTGCAAGAATGATCACAGATCAATTACCTATCGTATCCACCTGAAAAGCAGCCCTGGTTTCCCCTCCTTATTTATTGTGTGTTTGTGGAAATTCTTTTTCATATTTGTTTTGACATCACGGAAGGGAAATTTTTGAGAATTTTGGCATCTGTGGGATATATGGGTAGAGCTGAGCCTGTGAAGTGTCTGTCTGCTGTTTCCCATAGTCCTCATTAAAAGAAGGAAGGTGCATAGCAAATTTTTGCTCATACAGTTCAGGGAAATAGTTTTATGATAATCACTGGGAGAGAGGAGCTCATAGGTAAGTTGTGCCACAGAATAACTATGCTGACATAACCCCTCATACTGCTATAGTTGAATGGGTTCCTTTTGCTACATTAGTTTTTCTTATAGAATATTTTATAGAAAATATTTATAGAATATATTTATAGAAAAAATTCTATATCAGTGAACAACCTTTTTTCCATGGTAAAAATCAAATCTGTGCAATGATGGCTCAATCATAACAAGACCACTACCTTTCTGTAGCCAGATATAATTTTAATTGAGGATATCTATTTTAAGTGGGCCAAAGATTTTTTATATCATCTATGAAGGATCATTTTCACTGCCTGTTGTGTGTTATTAATTGCTTGCAAGCTTCTTGAAATGCATCACAAAGCAGTGGTAGATGCCTTCAGTGATTCACCTGCCTGTTTCAATAAACACGTGGTAGAGACTGTTCTCTGGGAGTGATGGGAACTGTTGGAGCTGAGATACTGCTCTAGTCCACAGAGATGTTAGCAATTCTGATATTTCTTCTTGTCATCTTAGTTGCAGGCCCAGAAAAGGCATTTGTTTTGATCAAATCCAATAAAATTTTGAATTTGAATTTGTTTCAAGTGCCAGATGCCCTTCCCGATGAACCACCCTACTTTTGTCTAGGGGTATAACTTAAATCTAACTAGAAGCTGTCTTTTTTAGCATTAATTGTGAGTATCTATGTCTTAAAGCTATTGAGCTCTACAAACTGTATCTAGTTTGTACGGAGCATCTGGTGTCTGATCTAGACAGAAATGTGAACTGGAGGGGACATTGCTACAGACTTTGGCTGTATTTTGCCACCACAGAAGCAACTGTCTCACTAATGAAGCTCTCATTGCTGAAGTGAATGCCTGTCTCATCAAGAACACATCCCCAAGAGGTGGGGCTCCAGGGTTTGACGATGCTGTAGGCTGGCACAAAGGTACAGGCTAGTGGGCATCGTAGGAGAGCTACATAGTGCCGTGTAGGAGTTATTTTATGTGATCTCTGCTTCCTTCTTATTTTGGCTATTTTGGGGAAATGACAGTGTTTTGAGAAAACAAATGTTGAGAGGAGTTAAATCGATGCTGAACTTCAGCACCAAGGAGTGTCTGAGTGAGACCTGAAAGAGGAGGAAGGGTGTAGGGCAGTGATAGCTCACTTGCTGCTGAATAAGGGGGTGGTGGTGGTACCAGCTATGGGTTTGGACAGCAGGCCATGCTGGAAGAGCAATACAGTTGGTCTCCTCTTGTAGGGGCAATGGCCCCCCTCCTAGCGGGGCCCAGAGGAAGGTGGTGCTGTGTGCATTGTGCAGTAGATGTATCTGAAGTCTGAATTCCTTAGGGTGCAGAACATAAACTGACATATTTTAGCAACCAATACTGGTGTCAGGTGTGCTCTGATCTGCACCTGGGTGGGCAAAAAAGCCTGAGCCCACATATGCCCCATGGAGTGCCCATCCTTCCTGCGAAATACACTCAGACAATCATTCTTGAACAGGCAGAGGGTGCAGCTCATTCAAGGTAAGACCCTGTATTTAGGCAGGGTAATAATTATAAAAACATAATCCTGACCCTGATTTAGGGCTGGTAAGACTGCACTGTGCATTGTCATGTTGTATAATTAATTTTTGAATAGTTCATTAAATAATGTGATAGTGCAAGCAGGATTGGCCAGCGTTGCCCTCCAAATGATAAAAGCAATATTAAGCTTTGTAATGCTCCCACACAATTGCAAATGCTGAAGAAGCAGCCGTAGCAAGACAGTGGAGACACAATTGTGTGGTATTCCTTCTGTAGCTAACTGGTTGTTGGCTGGAAGGACCAGAACCTCTTGTGGTTCTGTCCTTACACTCAGATTTCTCAAACTGTAGGATCCTCTCTTCTCTATTCTTAGAATAAAAAAAGAATTCCAAAGAATTTAATCTCTGTACAACTGTGTACTTTTCCCTTATACAAGCCTCCCAAACACTTTCTGATGCTCTAGATACAGGATGTCAAACCCCACCAGGGTGTCTTCAGAGATGTGGGAGTCCTCTGAGGAGGCTGCATTCCTTGGCAGAGATTTGTAAATTATCACCTTGTTAAGGTGAGTGGGAAATACTGTCTAAAAATCATGAGCAAAGAACCATGCAGAATTTTAGCTGTGACTTTCTTATTTTGTGGGAGGAGGTTTAGGGGCACTTGCTGTTCACTTCTCATGCTGTTGGATAAACTAATGATTATGTTGATGGAATAAGTTTGAAATCTAATCAGAAATTTGTGTCAGGCTTTGCTTCCGAATGGGCCTGGAACAAATTCTGCAGCTCTTACACGCATCTACGAACAAAACCATCTTGACAAATGCCTAAAATGAATGGCAAATATTTCCATTTACTCAGGTTACTCATCTGTGGAAGGATACTTCCTCTAAACACCCCCTGTTTTGACAGAAATTGTCCCTTTTCTACTGCATAACTCCCGTTGTTATGGTTAGTATATATAGAGAGATTTAAAGGCACTTATTTTCTCAAAAGACTTATTTGCAACTACTTGTCCTTCTACTTCTGTTAAATACATAAAAAACTGGAAGAAACAACAAAATTGAAGAAAATCAGGCTCACAGGATTTAAACATGTATAGACTTGCTCTTTAATTACAAAAATTCTCTTTCCTAACAATTAAACATAGCGTTACTTACTTTATTGCTCTGGTTTGTGATAAAAACACATTGGCTAAAAGCTACTTAAAAAATTCTTCTAAGGACCCCCCTTAGTTAAATTTTTGCAGCTAAACTGTTTTAGTTTAGTTTGAGGATGGAGAAGATGTGGGAAGATAGACTAGAGGCACAATAGTCAGTAAAATTATAAAACTTTGTCACCTATTGGACTAAGGAGAGTTTTACGATCTGCTTAACAGGCTATTTTCACCCTGAGCTTAAACAAACACTTAAAAAATCAAGGTAAAAGCACTTCAGTGGTGATAAGGGATTTTTTTAGTTTGGCATTTTAACCCCAAAGTTAGTAAATTAGGACTTAAACTGGTGGGAACTGATGTATCCCTGGTGATTTCAAGAGGGCTTGTTTGTAGGATCTTGTTCCCTCCACGATACTCATCCTGATATCTGCTTAGGCTCCTGGACACCCTTTTCCCACTCCCATCCCTGTGCCAGCTCTCACGCTGCATCCTGCGAGTGGCTCCCACACTCTGCAAGCTCCAAACCCGGCCAGGTGAGTCAAACCTGCCCCAGTTGCTGAGGTCTCAGCTTCCAGCCTTGCACTTGCTGCTTAAGATACAAATGATTGAGTGTGGTGGTTTCCATATAATAACTTAATGGTTATAATACTCCTCTCAGAAGTGGTCAAACTTGGGTTTGTGTCCTCCTTCTCCCAAGGGATATTCAAATCCACCTGTCCCTTCCCAGGCTGTAGGCAACCTCTCAGCCCTTCCTATTGAAGTTGTGCCACGGAGCTGAGAAGGATTCATGGAGCTGAAGAGGAGAAACAAGTGGAAGCCTGACTGTGGCTTATTGGTTGGGACCTCCCTTGAAGGGAGGTGGGGAGCAGGAATCTGGCTGCATTCCAAAGGCTGCTTACTACGTGCTTTGCATTAAAACATCACTGGATAAAAATCAAAACCAACCCTGGAGGCAGAGTCCAAAGCCAGCACCTCTCTCTAGAGGGAGAGGTTGCAACCACCTTGCTCTGGCAGCGGGTGCTGGTTTTGTGCCGCCCCCTCTTCCTCCAGTCGTGTCTTTAAATGAAAGTCGAAGCGGCTGTTCCGAATCCCGATGGCAGAGCCACGCTGAGGAGCGTTAGCTGTGCTCACAACTTCCCAATCCCAAGTAGGCTGTCACGGGTGTGAGTGCTAAGAGGTTCAGCTCAGCCAAAATGGTGGGATCGCAGCATGGAAGAAGAAAAACTTGAGGTACCCAAATACCTTTTTTAAGTGGAAAAAATGGGCTCCTGTGAACTGCTAGGCACCTAATCAATTATTTTCTTGGAGAAGTCATCGCTAATTTAGCTCTGTGTCTTAGACTTGGAAATTGTTTCCATATTTTTTTAGGTACCTGTGTGGTTTTGAGGACCTTGCCTTAAGTGAATTGAGAGTGCGTTTCATTTTGAGATGTGACTGAAGGACATGCACAACTGACCTCAGCTCTGGAGTGTCTAATTCTCTTTTGAAAATTACTTCAGTTTTACAGTCATTTAGGAGCTTTTGATTTTTTTTTTCTCTTGCTATCTCTGGCTTCTCCTTGTGTAAAATAGAGATAACAATACTTTCAGGACCCACTATATTTTAAAAAAGCTCTGCGGTCCTTTGAAGGACAGCATGCTGAGCACTGAACATTAACTCACTAATGGAAGAGTTTAGAAAATGGCAGAAAAGCAGGAAAAATTATGTCTGCCTGTGGCCTGGGTGAGGCCAGGATGTCTTTTTAAACAGACACCTTCTTCCTGGCAGCAGTAAGAGGTATGGGTAAGGACATTTGTTATATTCTTTGGCTTAAAATTAGGAGCCTTCAGCACAAAGGAATGAGGTTGTTGTGAGGGCTTAAGGTCCGTTTCAAGTCATTTATAATAGGACTATATAGCATGGGAAATCCATTTGTGCTGTTTGAAGGACTAGAGTTTGCAAACTAAACTAAACCCACCTCATTAGACCTTTACAAGATAACCTTGCTTAAGCAGGGCTGACCTTCCTCTTCAATTGCTGTGAAATATTTCCTTGCTTCCCTCCTCCCACAGTGTCTTGTTCTGCCAAACTCTCTCTCCTCCAGACACGAAGTTCTGCTCTGGGACAGTGATCTGCTGCGAAGACTCCTGTGTTGACTTCAAGGCTCATGGAGGATCTTCTGTTCCTAGGACAGCAGGTACTGAAGGCTTTCTTCCACATCATAAAACCCCTAAAGCTATAGAAGTGTGGGTTTCTGTGTTGAGCCTGTGCTTTCCTTCTGCTCCACCTCTGAAAAGCAGGGCAAGGGAAGGGGGCCGAGTGTTTCAGGGCTGCAATTTCTAAGAGTGGAGAAGCTGCTGTCTTGTCTTCTCTTCAGCCAGAGGAGGTCAAGTAGGTCACTGTTTCAGTCTCTTGTAGGGAGTCACTTCACAGTTTTGTACCTTGTGGAAGGAGGAGTCAACATTGCAGTACTGCTTTCTGTGGTGATTGCTGGTTTGGGTTTTTACAGGGTTTAACTGATCCGTGCTTTGTCCTTGAACTGGTTTGCTTTCTCCTGATGCACCAGCTCTGGGGCTGCACTGTGACTCAACCACTTTAGAGATGTTAACCAGTAGACTGGGAGCAGTGTGCTTTAAAATTTGTTGACTTTTAACATATCTTCACAGTTTTGAGTCCAACAACATTTGTTTCTCATCGTGGATGTGGCCTTCTCACCAGCAGTCGGTCTCATTGTCTCCACAAGCTTTTACATGTAGAATTTTCTGATGAGAATATTGCTTAAAGAAAGACATTACAATTTCTCTTTTTGGTGCTTCTTATGTAAAACCACAGAACACAGAAAAGTAACTGCATCCAAGCATGTTTTAGATTTTTAGCAGTCTTGGATTTGTCCTGAGATGGTGCAGAGGCTGTAGGAACATGCAATGCATTTCTAAATTTTTGGAGGGAAAATACGATACTTTTCCACTTCCTGAGGGTTAATCTGCACGTACAGAGCTTTTCCTGGGCTCTACTCTGAGGTGACAGCCTTGCCTTTCTTCAGCTTCCCTTCCTCTCTTCTTCCAAGACTTATGTTGGAAGCTTGCTATTAGAAATCAGCCAAGTAAAATAATAGGAGTGTTTTTGTGTGTATATATATATATATATCAAGATATAAAAATAGCATGTGTCTATGTGTGTATATATGTGTGTGTATAAATAAAATAGGCTGTGGCACAGATGTTGGCTGTCTGACAATAAGTAACAAATGAAAATCTTATTCTCAAGATTTACTTACTGTTCACTGTGGTTTCATACAGAATTCAGCATTTGGGAGTGAAAGAGAGTTGATTTTTTACCATTTCTGAGTGCACTGCAGTCATATGTTAATAATCTAAAACAAAGCTGATCTTGCTTTCCCATATTGTAGCATGTCAGAAGTAGTGAGAAGCATCTGAATTGTCTTAAATGTGAGAGTGATTCCAGAAAATTTGACTGATAACTCACACCACCTGTAATATGTTAAATGCTTAGATGAGAACTTGCATTTGATGCCTGCCTGAAGGAGTTCTCATTGGTAAGATTAAATGCCATAGGGAGGCAGGGTAGAATAAAGCACAATAATGTTTCTAAAATACTTGCAGTAGTGAGATGTATCAAATACTCCCAAAATATTCCAAATAATTGTGATGACCAGTGTTCAGGATTCTCTTCTGCCTCTACAGCAAAAGAAACCTGAAAATGTGTCTTTCTATTGAAGCAATCACTAGTAAGGATATATCTGATTATGCTTTTGGGATCATGAATTTTGTTACAAGCGTCAAGTGTCTGATTCTAACAATCCAGAGGGTGTTTTATGTTGCTTAAAAAAGCCTTTTTGGACCTTTCTTTCAGCTTTCATCTCTGGTTAAATGACTCCTTAACCCTGCAAGGCACTGCAGAAAAAGCACATTAATTTTTTCATCTGAGGATCTGCCATGACCCAGCATTACATATGACTTTTACCCAGAGGCTGGTGGAAGTCTGGATGTCAGTTGTCATTATCTGATAGCCATGTACAATACCCAGAGAGGCGCTGTGCAGATCAGAGGTCAGGGATGGAGCTGCAGATCGGTCTATGAAAGAATCTGGTTATCGTGGAAGCAGGTTAAAGCAGGGTTCGACAGGAGTTAAGGTGGCTGGGTTTTGGCTGGGTATCGTTGTATTCTCCAGATTTCAGAGGGCAGAGAAGATCAGAGAGTTCAGCAGGAATATTTCATGTAATGTCAAACAGCTCTTCTCAGACTTGCTCCTTTGTTTTCAGAAAAGCAGCATGATATTTTGGGAATTGTTTACTATTTTGGTTTTTCTAGCCTGGTTTTAAGGTCAGAAAAGACAGAATAGTGCTTGTTTAGTTCCACTTATGGAGGATGTCCCAAGTCCTCATTTCCCAGGTGTGTTAGGCTGTCCAGCCACTCCAGCTCGTGTGCTCAGTGGTCCTGCCAGATCAGCACTTCACTGAAGTTCTCCATAATTTATTCACAAAAAGTGATAAAACACTCCGTAAGAGGCCTCAAGGAATGATTAGTTTAATCTTCAATTAGTTCCCTCAGAGACTTGATGAGAAATCATTTGAAAAGGTATGCATGAGCTTTAATATAATCTGCCTGTCCGGTTGTCATCAAGAAGAGTGTGCAGAGAGGAAAGATGGTGCAAATGGAGAAAACCATGATGTGAGCATTGAATATTTTAGACTGCTGCTGCCTGTGATGCATTTTCAGTCTGCTTGAGTGACTCCAGCCACTGGGATATTGCTGTGGGGAATTAAAGAGAGCTTGGGGAAGAGTCCGTGCAAACACCATGTTCAGGCACACAAGCCACCACTGCTGTTCTAACACTGAAATACACTTGCAGAGAGGAGTATTTTCATTCCATGGCTGGTAAGATACTTGTAAGAAGCAGTCATGCTGTTCTGTCCTTCCTTGGGAAGGTTTGTGGATCAAGCTATTGAGCTCTTTTTAAATCCACAACAAAACAGGAGCTAAAGCCAGACCAAGTAGTTTTTACAGTACCCTTTTACAGGACGGTGAGAAAGGTGGGGAGAGAAGAGGACTGACTTTCTAAGTCCTTTGGAGCTGGCAGGTTGGATTAAATGGTTGCACAGGAGTGGCTCCCTTGGGGAAAACACCATTGCTTTCTGTTTGCGCAGCAAATGAAAAGCACTGGCCACTTTTCTTGAAGAGAATGAGATACTGTGTTGTGTGCTGGCTTGATTTTTTGTAAATTGTTTAGTCTTGTTTCTCTGCAATCAGACGGTGGTTCCTTGTTGCTTTGCTTAGAAGGTCTCTGGGCCCTACAGTCATTAAAGCTGTTTTACATAACCAAAAAAATCCCAAACTTCTGAGCAATTGAATATTCGCTTACAACATGGAAATCCAAAAGTGCTCCTTCTGGCAATGCAGAAATCTATAAACTGAATGTTTATGGGTGAAACAAAGTAAAAATTCCCTAGTGCCATTCACATCTGCCACGAGTGCCTTCGGACAGCTTGTCTGTACTTGCATCTTTATGCTGGATGTTTCCTGCATCTGTGTGGTTTTAGGTTCCATACATTTTCTGTCCAAATCCCCCCTCAAACATCTGGGTTATGTTTCTTATTTATGCCAGGCTCCCTGTGGAGTTTGGCTGGAAAAAATAGATTCTGTTCTATTGAAAATCTGGTCTGTAGCTCTTCAGTTTTGTTAATGTTAAGAATAATCTTCGCTCATCTATTGGAGGAAGATTTGCTGACCAAAAGGAGTCGTTTGAGTGCTCGCCAATCTGATGCAGGTGGTCCATGTCCAGTTAATCCATAATCTAAACTCATCTTGTGGATTGCACTTGTGTGATCTACTCAGTGAAGAAATGGGTGGTGGCAGGTGGTCTCTTCCTTTGCGAAGTACTAGCTTTGCTTGCCTCCAAATCTGCAGCAGGAGGAGCTCAGACTGGACATCAGTAAAAGGTCCTTCATGGAGAGGGTGGCTGGTCACTGGAACAGGCTCTCCAGGGAAGTGGTCACAGAGCCAATCATGTCAGTGTTCAAGGAGCTTCTGGACGATGCTCTTCGTCACATGGTTTAGTTTTAGATAGTCCTGCAAGAAGCAGAGATTTGGATTTGATGATCCCTTCTGTCTTGAGATATTCCATCATCCTATGAATGCCCGTGTCGTGGTGGGTATTTATAGCCAAGCAAATCACACTGCTTTTCCCTGCACAGATCTACACTTATTCTGGGCACATCCTCTGGTTTACAACACTGAGTGCCGCACTGAATTAAAAGCACTGATCTTAAAAACACTGGTAGCATTGGACAGCAGGTGTTGGATGTGGAAGGGTTGGCATCCAGAAGTGGTTTGTGAGCGTGTGCTAGTTCAGTAGAATGTATGGAAAGAGGCAGATGGACTTCTTCAGGCTGGCCAGAATGCTCCTGTATGCTGTAGCTAGAAAATGTTTCTTTCATGGATAGGCTGATGGGTTTGCTGGCAGCATTTCACTAAGGACAAGGGAGGAAGAAACTACACACTCGTTGGTTTAGTGATGTCTGAAACAACAGAAGCTAATGTCCAGATTGGTGGAGCACACTCAGATTGGAATATAAAGTGAATTCTGGTGGCTGGAGAGTAGTTGAAGTGGAGCTGTGTCTGATAAACAGCAGAGAGTCACAGAGAGGGGTAAAAACGGCTGGATAAAGTGAGGAGTCAATGAGCAACATAAAAGCAATTGCAGCACAGAAGGCCATCTGGAGGGTCATTGCTGGGTGTGGAAGGGGGAGATCCCTGGGATCCTCAGGGAGCAAGACTGTCCATGCTTTAAACCAAGGGGAATCACAAATACTGGCAAATCTCTCTGTGTTAAAAGAAGCAATATTATTCCCGTATTGCAATACACCTTCCTGTGCTGAGAAGGATCATCCTACTGCCTCTCATGAGACACGAGAGCAAATGCTTCAGTTCCTAGTGCTGTGTGTCTTGGAGCTGCAACTCTGTGTCCTGGTAGCTTACTGCACAAAGGCAGAAGTCATCCTTTCAGGGGAAGCATTCGGAAACACAGACCATGCAGATCTTCATGGGACATTTGGCTTCATGGCCTCTGTGAGATGACACGGAAACACATGCATCTACTGGAAACCCCATATGCTTTCACTGGGGACAGCAGTTTTTTCATGTAGCTTACTGATGGGGTACTAAACACCCCTGAAAGACTTTGAGTATGGCATTGGGAATAAAGTCAAACCAACTGCAACCCGGTGTGTGATTCTTTCAGTTTGGTTCCTTGAAAGCTGTACAGGTTTCCTGACATCCCTGGCAGCTTGTCCCAGAAACAGCAGCTACTTCTTGCACAATCTCAACCTCCACTTAAGTAGAGAAGCTCTTTGGCTACCACAGCAGTGCTGGTGAATTTGGTTTTACTTATCTTTTCGGCAGCTCTCAGATCAGGCAGTCTTCATAGGCTGAAACACTCTTCTGGAGTTTCCATTCCTGAGGCTGCCTTGCAATAATACCCAAAACACCATTTTCATTTTAGTATTTAAATCTTTTATGAACTGATATGAAAATCTCCTGTGCTGTAAATATTTTATCTGATTTTTCTTTTTGTTTTAATCTCGTAAATTTTCCTCTGTGGAGCTGGAGAGCCAAGCAAACCCTTGCAAGAGGAAAAGCTGGAGATAGGGTTCTCCAAGCAGAAGTGCAGAAAGAGAGCTAGAGAAGCTCCTGCCTTTCCTAACTTGGCAGATGTCTTTGATTTTTTAATGCTTTTTGTTTTCAAAAGCTGTGGCTGATTCACTGTAGAACAGCAGGACCTACTTCCACAGCTGTCCCCCACTGAGATGAGCCCATGCGAGGAGTTCCCAGCCACGCTGGAGTAATTGCTGGGCTTTCCTGGAGGGTGGCTGCAGGTGGAGGGCAGGGTACAGAGAGGGACTGGGAGCCTTCCCATATCCATCGTGGGCCTTGGCAGGGAGTCAGGGAGAGGCAGCGTGGGGATGCAGACAGCTGCTAGGTGGATGGAGCAGGCTGCCAAGCCAGTAGCAAGCTCCAAGTGGTGAGGCTGGGCTTCTGGCAGGGAACTGCCCGTGACTTGCACTGCAGTTTCTCTGAGGTTGCTGGAAAAGGGCCCAAAGTGCTCTCCTTTCTGGGAGAACAGCAAGCTAGAACCCATTTATTCAACACAGCTCTAATGCTTGCTATCACAGCAGTGCACAACTTGCTTAGCTGGAGACCTGTGCCAGTGCCAAGCTCCCCGCTCTTGGCTCACTCTCATGTATTTGAATGTAGGGGATGGTTTCTTGCTAAGGGATTGATGAGTCGATAACCTCCTTCAAAGTATTCCTTTAAATATCGCTGCCTATTGTGCTGCTGTTAGCCAGGGATGACACCAACAGCATTCATTCTTGCTGGGACAGAAACGGTGCTGTGTGCAGCCACAGCACCACCTCAGTCAAACCAGGTGCTCTCATCTGGTGTTTCGTGGCACGGTGTTTTTCTTCTGCCCTGCTGAGTTGTGGGGGTGTTGCTCAGGTACAGGGCAGACTTCTGTGCAAAGGGGATTATTTTTCTTCTTTTGTGATACATCTCAAATCCAAACCAGATTAAATCATCATCTACATCTAAAGTGAACCGTTTAGGACAGGTTCTCAGAGGAATTTACTTCTGAAAGAGAAATATCTGCATAGCATTTTAGGAGTAGTTTTTAATGAACTGGTCACTTTCCAGTATGTAGCTTGCTCAAATGTGCTGAAACCCAAACATGGGCAGGAGGACTTATTGATTAAGCAAATAAGGCCAACTAAATTTCTCTCAGGTGACATTTGGGAAACCATTCATTGGGAACTGAGCGATTTTCATTGTAATCTGGTTTGTTGCTTGCTTGCCAGAAAAGGAGTGTGTCTGATGGTATGTACTGCAGGATTGCTCCAAATGCAAGGACCCACAAATGATTTCTTAAGAGTAAGCAGTTCTCAGAAATACTGTTTGCTATAAACTGAATTGAGAGCATGACACACATAGAACTATCTTTACTCCCTACACTATATAAATACATTTTTAAGAGTATTTCCTGTCTCTCCCTGTACACCTGAAAATTTAGGAACGGATGTGACTGAAAGTCCCTCTAGTCTGACATCCTGCTTTCATATATTGTAAGTGCCAGATGTTCTGGGAGTGGTTATTTGTAATTTCTGGATATAAGGGATTTTTTTCCCCCATTCAATATGCTAAACTAGGGTCAGTAGTATGAGTGTTTGCCTCTGCTAAACTTAAATTACAAAGCAATTAAAACGATTTCTTAGTATTGTTATTTTTAATTTAACAACTACCAACACAGCAGCCTATACCTGGTTTCTCCAAGCAGTGAATTCCTTGGGTTCCCTGCAATCCGTGAGTTCCTTATTCTAAAGCTCCATATAATTCCAGTTCTCCCCCTTGTCTGTGCTAATTCTTTCTGGTCTGACCACAAAATCTGCTGAAGCCCCGTTTCCTGGCTTGTCTGCATTCACCTTGCTGTCTCTGGCCATCCTGCTCTCTCCAACTGGATGTCTGTGCAAAGCTGGCTTCCATGGTTACTACTGAAATAGGCAAAGAAGATATTTTTGGTCAGAATCTGCTTGTTCAGCAAGATCAACATGCTTTTGGGAAATGCTCTGATTACAGTGAAATTCATGCAGGATGTGGGCTAGAAAAAAATGAAATTAAAAACCTCTCCAGTTTTTTCAAAACCTCTCCAGTTTTTTCCAGCTCACTTGCACCTTCTCACACCCCTGTCCTCCTGGGCTGCCTGGTGCCCTGCTCTGCCATCAGGGAAACCCATAGTGACATCCCCATGGCAAGGCATTTATGTAGAAAAGCTCATTTTTTCCTGTTCCTTTTGTTCTAAGAATTGACAGATCAGGATCTTCTCTGTCCCACATCAACCAGGATGCCTTCTCCTCAGCCAGCTTCCTCCAGAGCACCCATTTCTGTTAGAGTTCTTTGCAGGTATTATTTGTTTTAGATAAATGAAAGCTAGTCAACCATGCCATGGCCTTTGCTCAGCAAGACCATGTCACTTGTTCCTCCTGGTCTATCCTGTTTGTTTCCCTTGTGGCATGTCCCAGTTAGGTGGCAGACTTGATGTAGCATGAGATACCTGCTACATTTCCTCAGCCTGAATACATTTTCTTTTTTGGATTCATAGTAGGATCTCTTGCAGTGTAAATAACGTTTATGCTTCCCTTATGATGAGTGGTGGTGTACTGTTCCTCACAGGTATTAGGACAGCACGAGCTGTGGTTCATGTGCAGTTTTACAGCACTGACCTGATGGCTGTGTTTTCAGAAACTGATGGTTTTCTAAAGTTTCTAAGGTTTTACAAACCCATGCAACTCCATCACCCAAGGAGATTGGCTGATTGAAGGGTGCGTGGACCTTAGCAGTGCTCCCAAGCCCAGCTCTGCTGTCTGCAAGGTGCTTCCCTACCTTAGAGTGAGCTCCTGGTTTCCAGCACTCTCCTGAGCACAATGGCTTTGCTCTGATGGACCTGTTGTTTCAGTGGAGGAGAAGAGAAGGCAGTTTCTCCTCCAAGATCACTTGTCTCTGCCTGTTTCTTCTGGCCAAGCTTTTCAGAAGTGGTGGAAGAGTACTTCTCTCATTGCATTTATCCCTCTTTTGCAAATTGCAGTGTGCAATGGTGAATGACATAATTTTTTAGTAAGACTTTTGAAAGTGTGGTTTTTTTAGCCTGGTGGACAGCAAAATGTGGGGCAGGACACAGCCTCTCAACACATGCAATTTTTCTGAACTTAAAACATAGCATCCTAAATGCAAAATCCAAATGCCATAGTTTTTAAGCAGACATATACATGTTTTTACGTACTTTTAAACAGCATTATCGAGGTATGCCTGCACTGAAACAGTCAGAGGATGAACACGTGCTCTACAGCCACCTTCCTGTTTCAAGATTATTGCCCATGCATGCGTTATGCTCCTGGTGGGCCAGGTTGGAGGACTGCAAGGAGAAGCAACAAGCCTGTGCTTTGGATGACCTTGCTCTCAACAGTTGTTGAAAAGTGGTGTTTTCTGCCAGTGGTGCTAAAACTGGGACCAGATCAACTGGTCTCAAGGCTTATATGAACCATAGCTAGTGTACTTCCATTTCTGAAACCCAAATAGTGACCTGTGTGTCAGCAACTCTCTGTAGGCTGCTCCTATTTGGGTTTCAGAAATGGAATTAGGGAAATTTCAGAAAACAGAATTAGTAGGTGTTGCAGAAATGCCTTGTGTCCTCATGAAATAAGTTCTCATTTGCAAGGAGGGTGCTGCCTGGCTTCCTCTACCACAATCCCCACCAGCAGGATCAGACATGCTCTTCTGTAATCAGAGTTTAATAGCTTACAATTTGTGGGTTGAGCTCTGGTAATTGACTGACTTAGAGCCATTATCTCCCTGCAGATGTAAGGGAAAACCCCTTTCCCTAAAACTTGGCTAAAGTGAGTTTTATTTGGCAAGTGTTAGCCCACACTTGCAAAGCTGAAGGCTGTATACACAGTCAGTTAGCACAGATTACTTATAGTCAACAGCTATGTTAAGATTAATGGAATTGTTGAAACTCTGTGGAAGAAACATCTATAGGTGAACTTCACTAGATCCACATCTGCAAATTAGAAACCCTTCTGCCCTGTTTGGGGTTTGTTATCTTTAGCGATCACGATGAAAGGTGGAACAGCTGTGAGAGCTATTATTGAAGCTGATATATAAGGATTGAAAAAAAGGTAGGATGTTTAGACAGATGATATAAAGAACAGATTTGTGAGAAGATTGTTAAATTCATGTTCCTCTGAGCTCTAGGAGCAGGCGTGCATTGAAAGGGAGGGCAGGAGTGAGACCCTCAAGCTCATAGGAATATCTTCTAGATTGTCACTGCAGTGCCAGTCAGGGCAGGAAGGGGAGCAAGCAGGAGAGTGGAGGAGGAGAACAGAGGGAAGCAGGCTACAAGGGGTACCCAGAAGCACCATTATGTGTTTTAGTGACTTCCAAAAGAAAGTAGCATCCTTATTGAGGAGAAGAGTAACGGCTTCGGTTGTGTGAGAGGCAGCTTGTGCCAGGCTGGTCCTCACTCTGGAGGAGGAGGCTGCTGAGGACTCTGCCATCAGCAGAGATGTCAAAGCAGAGTGTGTGAGGGCTGTCAGTGCCAGGTGCCTCAGTGCTCTGGGTCTGGCAGAGGTGAAGCTCATCGTGCCAGCAGTTATTCTGGGTTTGGTGACCAGCCAGTCTTGAGACAACAAATCTCCTCTGGCCTCTGTCTCGAGAGAGCAGCCAAGTGCTAATGGAGTGCCTCCTCCGAACACCCCTGTCCTGGGGAGGGACAGCTCTCCTGCCATCACAGGGCTGCTCTTCCCCCAAAGGCTTCCCAGTTCTGTCTCAGCTGTTCTTCCTGACTCCGGGACCACTACAAGGGGTTAGAGACTCCCAGATACTCTGCGGAGCTGTGGAACATCAGCAGAGAGGCACAGCCTGGAGAGGCATTTTTTTCCTCCCCTGGCTATGGTGAGGACTGTAGGGATTATTTGGGGGTAAAAAAAGCTTTCCTTGTTTTCAGCTCTTTGTAGGAAAACAGTCACTTTATCAACCTCTTGGCACGTGTGCTTCAGCGAGGCAGAGGAGGCACCCAGAGTCTCCATAATTAATATCGACGACTTTCTCCAAGGAGGGGATAAAACCTGAGCCCTGGAAACTTAGAATCTGTTTTGATGCTGAGGGGAGGGGAATAAGGGAGGTATTACTAGAAAGCATTTCTTTTATTTAACAGATGTTAAATAGCGCTATACCTCTATATCAATCTGTCAATTACACTAATAGGAAACAGGGTATAGAAAAGTTGAGAGGTGGGAATTGCACAGGGGAACAACCAAGCCACCTCTGCAGGATCCTGGGTTTGGGGCTGGGGGCCAGGCACATCCCCAGCAGACCTTGTGGAGCAGCCACACATATGTTGGGCATGTGTGAATGGAAAGGAGAAGGAATATTTGTGGACCGTCACAGAAAGAACTTGTTCTCTCCCACTCTGTCCTGGTTGTTGTACTTGAAATTAGATAAAAAAGCCTTTAAAGCAGAGACCATCTCTGGTTTTTTTCACAATGACCATACATCATATTATAGGTTTCAGTGGTGTTAATCAGCATTTTCAGAACACAGGTGGATCGAAGTCTGGAAGGGACAAACAAACCTCTAATGAATGATGAAGAGGTAAGCTTGGCTATGCAGTAGTGTGCATTGGTCCCAGGTCAGACCCAGCACCATAACAGGAGATGCTGGTGGGATTTCTCTTTTGGACAATGTATTCCTTCCTAAAAGTTGTCCTGGTGACCATCAGCCTCTGCAGCCAGCCGAGTTTGGCATGGTTTTATTACCAGAGCTGCATGGAGTCCAAGGTTAAGTGATGGGAATTTCAAAACAAACCAAACCAATAAATTAATAAAATGAACATGTCACCAGCTGATCCTCTTCTGACCACCATCTGTCCCCTGATCATGTGATGTCTCCCAGCTGGCCACCCAAGAGACAAACCATGCAAGATCATCATCACAACATATGCTGCTATTTACACATTTTTAAAGGTAATAGTTGCTAGGCTGTCATACTAGTAGTTAACAGAAGTTATTTGGAAGCTAGGGGGTTATTTGGAAGCCAGGGGAATTTTATCTTTCTGTATTTCTATTTATTTTTTATTTTTGAGGACGCCAGTGACTCAGCAGGTATTTTTCTGACAGAGACATGTTCAGGGCTGGAGCAGTGGAAGTTCCTACTTACAGTATTTGTGATCCACCCCTCCTCTCCCATGCCCTTTATTCTATGGTATTCTGTTGTGTCTTTTGTAATAAACAATCAAATGAATAAAATAGAAGGCCACAATACTTCAGATGTTACTAGTGTACCTTTTAGGAACATTATGTGCTCTCTTTGCCATCTCCAGGATGCAAACCAAGCTGTGCATTTTTAAACTATTTTTAAGATCAAGGATGTGGTTATGAGAAGACTTACAATTTATAGGATACTTAAGCATTAGGGATTGAGGCACAGAACATTTCCTGGGGATTAACGACTGACTGGGTGAGCCTCAGGCCATTAACCCCTGCCTGTCATTAATCTTCAGGAAATGCCCCGCAGTGAGGTCGTTATTGCTGTTATTTGCTGAAACAGAAAATGGTAATGAGAAAGGTCCGTTGTTTATTTATTTATATTTTACATAACACGGTTATATTGGGTCAGTAGGAAATTAACATCTTTCTCTGTAGCTGGTCGTACTGCTTGAATGAATGCAGTTCATGCATCTCACTGTTTTGTGGAAGATTGTTGCCAGGTTGAAGGAGTGTAAGCAGGGGCAGAATTTGGCCCACTGTTTGTGCTGCACAATATTTAATACAAGGAATAAGCGGTGCTTCTCAGGTATAACTGCTGGCAGAATTTAGCCCTAAATAGAAACCAGCTCAAAATGCTTGTTTTACAGCAAAGCAATTTATTCACAGTTCTAAGCATCTTCCAGCCTTTTTTTAACTCATTGAATAATCCTTTTAGGTTCCCCATAAAGCAGGTGAAATGCTTCTGCTGCAGTCCTAAGGCAGAACACAGGCTGCATAAATAGCATCTAAATTACTAGGAATACAAAATACACATACAGTAATACATACCTACAAAGGCAAATTCATACTGACAGGACTGCAGTGTGTGCTTATCAGCAGCAAAACATCTCGGGGAAGGAAAAAAGTGGCTCTATATTGAAATTGTATATATATTTCTCTCTATATTTAAACACTTAAATGCTATTTTGTGCATGTTCTTAAATCCAGATGCAGGCTCCTTTTTAATGAGCCTGCCTGCTTAAACATTTATTAGCTTAGAGATGTATAGTTTTCATAAAGCTGGCTGAAGCTTTTTGGAGAATATCTGCAAAAAAAAAGCTTTTTTTTTGTGTACTTGGCCTCAGTCCTTGCAACCTCCTAGAGAGTCTGTCAAGGCGCAACTTAAAAGCTCGTTCAGGCGACCATGACCCCCTGCTAGCAGATTGTCTGCCTAAAAGGTAAGGGAAAGCTAAAAAAAAAAAGTAGAAACTTAAAAGTAGCTTCTCAAAGGCTGCATAGATCTTTTTTTTTTTTTTGTTAAACCTAAAGTGTTTAAAAGCTTTAATATTGATGGCCTGTCAACTTTGTCCTGATTCTTTGGCTTTCAGTTAAAAGGTTTTTGTTGTTGTAGCTTATGCAGTTGCTCTGTTGCTATGGAAACGTGACATCAAAATGACGTTTCTCTGTTTAAAAGCTTTTAACTAAATTCCTGCCTGTCAGATGTAGGCCCCATTTTGTGCACTCAAGCTTCAAGCTGTTGCAAAAAGGTTTCATATGTTCTGTTGTCATTCAAATTCTTTATCCACATATGCATGTCTTGCACTACAAAAAACCTAAGCTAAAAACTCAATCTATATTAAGTGTCCTCTTTTAAAACCCTTTTAGGTCAGTCAGCAATGGCTGCAGCAGAAATTCCCAGTTACATTGTCTCTTCTCAGACTGAGAAACACAGGAGGGCCAGAAACTGGACTGATGCAGAAATGAGAGGTTTAATGCTGGTTTGGGAAGAATTTTTTGATGAGCTGAAACAAACTAAAAGGAATGCCAAAGTTTATGAGAAAATGGCTAACAAACTCTTTGAAATGACTGGAGAAATTCGCCACGGAGAGGAAATAAAGATAAAAATTACAAATATGACATTCCAGTACAGGTAAGCTTCAGTTAATTCTTTTTTATTTTAAGAGATTTTAGCAGGGACAACGCAGTGATTTTTGCCTTTCAGAAAGAAGTCTTCTAGAGGAAATCTGTCGATAAAAGATTAAAGATTGTTCATATCACTTTTAAAATTCTCTCTTGCCAGTGCTGTTACGTCATTGTTAATTTTTTCCCCCATTTCATGTCAAACTCTGGGACAACTTTGTTTCTTTGTAATTAGCTACTGTTGTTATGATGCAGAGGGATGGAAATGTATTTAGTGGGGGAAAGAGATTTGTTTTTTTGTTGTTTTATTTGCTCTCTTTGCTGAGGGGACTGATTTTGTTGGCTTGGCAGCAGCTCCTTGCAGTGAAACTCCTGCAGTTTGAAGTGGCCACTGAGAAATGAGATTGCAAGGCAAAGTTTAAGGGAAAAAAAAAATGCAGAATAACGTTTGGGGGGGTGGGGGGGGCTGAAGATCTTAGATTTTTTTTTTTTTTTCGTGAGTTGAAGGGTTACAATTCGTGGGGCAAAGAATAATTGAATGTCTTATTACTGAGTGACACACATTGCTATAATTATAAGAAGCAGCAAAAGAACGATCATATCTGCAGAGAGAGAATCAATGAGCACTGTCAATACTGCTCCAAAGGAGTCGGGGGGAGGGCGGAGGTGTCTACAAGGGGATGATGAAGAGCAGGCAGTGTCAGTCAGGAGGGGAAGCTGGCTTTAGAAAATGCGAGGCATTTGTGCATTTGTTGTTTGCAAGGGAAGAAATAATTAGAACTTAACAGAAATATTTGCATATTCCCCCCCCCCTTTTTTTTTTTTAATTCTTATCACTGTGAGGCACAAACTGCCTCATACTGGAAATCCTAAGTGGTGATTTTAGCTATGTGCTTGTAATGCAAGAAAATCAAATACATGACTTTCTTATTTAATCTCTCCTCAAAGCTCATATTAATAATAAAAAAGGTTATTACAGCAGGCAACCATGTTAAAACTGCTCGCTTTTCTGTAAGGCACCCTCACTGTATTTAATGCAGAGACTACTAATCAAATAGAAAACTAGGGAAGATCCTATGAACACCTTAACTTTGAATGTCTTTATTCTACATTTGTATGATCCATAGGTAATTTCCCATAATATTAAAATTGATATTTTATAGCAAATCCTAATGTCTCCAAAATAATGTTTTACTAACCCTGATTAATCCTTACAATTTTCCTCACCCAGGCTGTAGATGAGAAAGCTGGAAGGAAGATAAATTTTTGCCCAGCATCACCTAGCAATTTGCACTCAGATGCAGATTTAGAAGTCAGGAGTTGTTGGCTACCAGGCCTTTGCTTAGTCTGCTAAATCTGCAGTCCTCCCTGCTGAGAAATACATCTCGTGGCACCGAGATTTTACAGGTGTCTAGCAGCACTGTGCAGTATTTAAGTGCCATAATTGCTAAGTGGAATAGTTATTTCTGTCAGCCTTTGTTCTAAATTTTCAGTATTTCCATCAGTCAGACCGTCTCAGTTTTTCTAATTAATGTTTTTAACTTTAAAGGCACATTGGGGGGAAGGGAAGAATTAAATTACTCATGTACACACGCTCTTTCTCTGTGTGTGGAAACACAGCACTTGCTAAAAAAATTCTTTTTACATTTCTGTGAACTTCTCAGATTCTGTTGCATGTTGTCACACTGCTTTTCTGTTCCGCTGTGCATTGCAGCTCCCTGCTTGTTGATTAAGGCACTAATTTAGGAGAGTTAGAAAACTGCCTTGCACTGTCATGGTGCTGTTTCATGTTGTACTCTCGAATATGAAATGCATCTTTCTCATCGTTTGTTCATATCCAAAGCACGCCTGTGTGCTTTGCTCCCAAGGCGAGGTGGTAGAGAGAACAGGGACAAACAAAAGCTATGACTTACAATTTCTAGTTTTCTGGGTACTTTCTGGTGGTGTGTGAGGACAGGAAATGTTGTGAGGAAACTGTAAATGATGTGAGGTGCCACCGACTGCTGGCTTTGCTGGGAGGCAGCCGAGTTTTAATCCATGTTTTGGTGCCTGGAGGGTATTTGAAGATGCTTTACCTCGCTGTATTTCTGGGCATCATCACTGTACTGTGGCATGAACGGAAATAGGACACCCTGAGAGTAGGAAAAATGCTCTATTTTGAGCTAATATGTTGTAATGATTGTGCAGAGTTAGTAAGCATGACATGGGAGAACGTAGCACCAGCAGCAGGAATGAGGGGGTGTTCTGCACCTGAGTTCTTCCCACTACATCATGACTACTTTTTTGGCAATTGTTTGCTGTATTGCAAAGATGCTGTGGTCTGTAGCCATACTTTGATAGTCATAAATTACCTGAACTAGAGTGTTTAATCAAACAATAGTATTATTTAGTCATGTGCCACGATTTTGTAAAAGAAAATAAAATTTCTGTCCTACAAATTGCTATACATATGAATATGCATGGATACACTCTTTTTTTTTCTATAAAAGAAAAAGCTATACTTGAATATTTCTACTAGTCCTTTTAACCACGTTCATTGCCAAAAATGGCATGGCTTATCCTGGGACATCCCTTGAAACAGATATTAATGATCTGAAACATTAAAGCTTCTATAATAGAAAGCAGTGAACACATTTATAATGGTGCTTTCCAGTCTGAGAGTCCCATAGCATTTTAAGATGCAGTTTTGTAAATATTGTTTCACTTACTTTGCTCAGTGAAAGCCTTTATTCCTTGTGCAGGAGGAGTCAGTCAGACAAACATATACATAGGTAGGGGAGGAGTGTTTCTTAGCCAGTAACTATTGCAGTTGCTGCAGTTAAGGTGGCACAGAGCTTGGCATGGGCTCACAGCCCAAGTATTCACCCTTGTCCTAGGTATGTTTGGATCCTTCGTGGGATTTTTTGCTGCTGGATAAAGTTAGTTCAGTGCATGTGAGGCTCTGTCACAAAAACAATTTCAGGGTGATTGTATCCCATTTCCTCATATCTGGGCTAAAAGCATTATTCAAATGTTAAAATGCCATTATTTTATGTCATTATTTCCTCCTCAAATTCTTGTATTTCCTTCTGACTGCCCTATATTTCAATGAGGTGACAAGAGAATGAGAAGATGTTTAGAAAACACAATTAGGCTGTGGTATGGAAATCTTTCTTTATGAAGAGAAAAGGTTGTGACTCGCTTGGAAAGAAGGCAAAGAAATATAAAGGAGTTCTAGAGGTGCATGAATACATTCAGTCCTATTTTTCAGAATATACAACAGATATTTCTTTTACTGTAATACAAAAAGTTATTTATTGGAATTGCAGGGCAAGAAACATAAAACTAGTAAAAGTCATATAAATTTGTGTTACACTGCATAATAAGCATGTGGAAATCATTACCACTGAAAATCATTGACACCAAGAGAGTGGTAACCTGTTTTATTATTATTATTTTTACTAAAGTTTAGATTTATTAAATAAAAATACAGACATGGTTTGTTTTCAAATTAGATAGGGTTATAAAAGACAACAGGTTTCAGGATATTACTAACTGTTGATGGAAAACTAAGCAAGTGTCTTTATGGGTGAATATCCCCCCAGAACCTGTTCACCAAAATGATTCTTGCAGTATTTAGCACTGCCCTTTGTCAGAAGTGAGGCACCGGACGATGGGCTGATCTGTGACAGGTTCATCTGTTCCTCTGCATTACCATGCTCCAACTGCATTTGGAGGAAGCTCTTCAGGGAAAAATATACCATAACTGGAAGTAATCCTTACTGGAGTCTTGCTATACTAAAGGACCGTTTCACCCATTGTGGAAACTGGCTGGGTTGAAGATTCTGCAGAGCATCATAGATGGAAGGAAATTTTTTTGCAGGTGCATTTGAGTAAAATTCTGCTTTTAGGAATTGCAGTAGAATCTGAAATATCTGCTGTGGATAAATCAGCCAACCAGGTTTTTAAGGCTCACGTTTAAAGAAACCTATCTATTGAGCTGGGTGAACCTCCCTATTTATCCATCTTGGAAGGAGGAAGGGCCAAATCAAACCTGCTGGAACACAAAGTTAAGCTTTCTGATGTGCTGGTCATCAAAACTTTTGCTGAGATTAACTTGCCAGCTCTTGCAGTTCAGCATTACTTGGAATATGTGCTGAATTCCTTCTAATATGTGGACATTCAGCACATCTGAACACGTAATTAGTCCTTCTAAAAGAAAGCACTGTCCTGTCACTGCTAATACGCTGATCTTAATGTGTAGCAGTGCAGTGCATCTATTGTTAAAATATTTCCACTGACATAATACACAATGGCTTAAAAAAAGGAAGCAGGGTTTGTAAAGCCTGCACAGTGGTCCAGAGTTTTGACTGTTTCCTTCTGATGTTTAAAAATAAGAACTGTTTGAATGCGAATTTATTATTTTCAAAACCATCACCCTCTGCAAAGCCTAGGAAACAGGATGCAGCTGTTGCTTTTTTATTTGAATCACAGTCAATTAATGTTAATGATTGGTAAATTTGAATCAGTCTCATGATTTGAATGAAAGATTAGTCCAATCTTTTTATTTTCTTGTGTACATGATAGCAATTAAACAATGTTGCTTGTGTAATGCGTTGCTGTAGTCTATGACACTCGGCAACTGGAACATTTGACCTCTGGTACAGCAAATAATAAAATAAAAGTGCAGCTAAATTACTGCAGAAAGTTAGATTTGTATATTTTGCCAGCTTTATCTGTAATTTCAATAATTTATAGCAGATGCACAACTTATTACTGTACTTTCATACATCTTGCTTTTCCTCACCATTGATTGGTTCATGGACAGTTGCTTTTTATTATTTATTTTGAAAGCCTTTCTCAGAAACCCCAGGAGATGGATCGTGTATCCATTCCTCAAGGCAAGTAGTAATATCAAAAACTGTAATAATAATAAAAAAGCAATAGTGTTTTAAGTAAAGACAAAGAAAAGGCAAATTATAGATTGCTTGCTTTTGACTGACTAAATAAAGATAATTCTAAAAAACTCTTTTGAACATAATATTGTAATTATTTTATTTTAGAAGAGGGATTAATAGACACAGAGAATAAAGTCTGAAGAAAGGTCAATGGCAGCATAAATTACTGAACTGGTGTCTTGGTCCATTCAGCTGAGCATTTTGGCAGTAGGATGGCAAAGCCCATGAAGTTATTCACTTCTCTGCAATAAGACAAGCAACCACTTTTCAGATTAACTGAGTTGACAGCTTTTCCATACTTCAGATATCTGTCACCGGAAACCTGACTCTGATACCTGAGTTTTTGGAGAGAGTTCTCAGTTGCCTCTGCTCTCAGCTGGGTTTTATTAGACCCTCATGAAACAGCAACAAGTGTAGATAAACTCAGCATGAGTTTCTTTTGCAAGCTGTGGTGACTTTCTCTATTATCCCTGCTTCTTACCTGGTTTTCCTGCCTGGCTTGCTCATTCAGGTGGTGATCTGCCCAATTTCAAAGTGTTGGATGTTTGGTTCATCTTCCTTTCTCATTTCTGTACTATTGCATCCCAGACTTACTATTGTCCTCTTTCCTTCTAACTTTTTAATTTTTCATTAAAACAAACAAACAAATAAACAAATAACCCAAAGCTATAGAGAAACAAAACAATCAATAAACCAACTTTACATTTTGGATGCAACTAACACCTGCTGTGCTGAGTTATGGAAATGACTGACTTAGAGCAGTAAATTCATCTTCACCTTAGATTTAGTTCTGCCAGGGTTGTGCTTAGCCTTGATGCAGGCAAAACCTCTCTATTATCTCACTGGGTTTTCTGGGCTTCTGGAAGTTGTAGAAAAAAATGTAACAATCAGTGAATCCAAACTTGATATTAATATTACCAAGTTAGCTATTTGGTTAGTTTTTACCAGAAAGCTAAGCAATCACCACTGCTCCAGTGAATGTTCTCTCTGTTTGCCTCCACCTGCAGGTTTCCTACTTTTTTTCCAAAGGATTGACACTCCCTTCCCCCTTATCTTTTTATCTCTCCATCTATTTAATCTTTTTCTCTTTATGTGTGAGCCAGACTCCGTATAGGTGCATGGTTGCTGCTGGTGCCACTTTTAAGCTAATGAAGTTCTCTTGCCTGCCTCCTAGGAATGATCCTGGTTTTTTTTAGCCCAGAGCTATGGTTAACAGTCAGAAGTGGAAGGATTAGTATCCATTCAATGCATTCAGAGCCAGAGAAATACCTGGGTTTATATAACTGAACTGTACAGCTGTGTGGGCAGATAAAAACCAGCAGCTTTTCCTTCAAAATCATGATAGTTTTGTAAAAAACGGGGTCTAGGTACACAGTTGAGCTCAAACAAAAACAAAAACAAACAAGGAATTGACCTACTTGGGCAAAATACCTACTCCTGATAAGTTTTCATAAAATCATCGAATAGCTTGGATTGGAAAGGACCTTTAAAGGTCATCCAGTCCAACTGCTCTGCAGTGAGAAAGGACATCTTTCACTGGATCACGCTGCTCAGAGCCCCATCCAACTTGACCTTGAATGTTTCCAGGGATGGGGCATCTACCACCTCTCTAGGCAACCTGTTCCAGTGTTTCACCAACTCACCGTAAAACCTTTCTTCCTTATATCTCATCTGCATCTACCCTTTTTCAGTTTAAAACATCTACCCCATGTTCTATTGCAACAGACTCTACTAAAAAGTTTGTCCATGTCTCTCCTGTAGCCCCTTGAAGTACTGAAAGGCTGCAACAAGTTCTCCCCAGAGCTTTCTCTTCTCCAGGCTGAACAACCCCAAGTGTCTCAGCCTGTTCTCACAGGAGAGGTTCTCCATCTCTCTGATCATTTATGTGGCCCTCCTCTGGACCTGCTCCAAAAGGTCCATGTCTTTCCTGCGCTGAGGACTCCATAGCTGGATGCAGTACTGCAGGTAGAGTTCACCAGAGTGAAGAGAGAGAGGCAGGGTCACCTCCCTTAACCTTCTGGTGACATTTCTTTTGATGCAGCCCAGTTGTCCTTCTGGGCTGCAAGCACACGTTGCTGGTTCATGCCCAGGTTTTCATCCACCAATGCCCTGAATCCTTCTCAGCAGGGCTTCTTTCAATCCCTGCATCCCCCAGCGTGTACTGATACTGGGGGTTGACCTGAAAATCACCACTGGGGTTAGGTGATACAGTTGACAGCAGATGCAAGGAATAAATCTGAGGATACTCATTTCCTTCTTTATCTCAGCCTTCACTGCCCAGGTCCCTCGGGCTGGAGTGCCTGGAGCAGGGTTAGAGGAAATACCAGTAGCTGCAAAGGACTGAGTCAGGAACCATCTCCGAAAGTTTGTGAAGATTGAGGGCAATCCCTGGGGACTGAAGAAAGGCCACTGTTGAACCCATTTTCAGAAAAGGCAAAAACAGCAATTAAAAGCTGATTAGCTTTCCTTCAACTCCTAGGAAGATGACAGAGCAAGCCATTTTGAAGAAATTTCCAGTCACATAAAGATGGTGACTGGAAATAGCCAGAATGGATTTCCTAAGAGTGAATCATATCTGACAGACCCATTTGCTTTCTGTGATTAAATGACTAGATCTAGGATGAGGACAGAGCATGGGTATTGTCCAGCTTGACAGCAGAAACTCTTTTGAGACTGTCTCCAAGAGCATCCTTGTGTCCAAGTAGGAATGTTGTATGCCAAATGGATGGACTATCAGCTGGTTGAAAAACTGGCTGAATCACTGAGCTCAAAGAGTACTGGTTAATGGCTTATACTCCATTAGAGGCTCACTCCCAGTGGAGGATTATAGTGGTTTATACTGGGACATGCCCTGTTTAATATCAACAACCTGAAGGAGATGCTGGAGTGCACGCTCACTACTTTGCAGGTGATGCCAAACTGGGGAGCTGCAGTCTGCACATTTGAGGGTAGAACTGCAACTCAGAGGGACCTGGACAGGTTTGAGGAGTGGGCCAACAGTGGCTTCATGAATTCAACAAGGACTAATGCAAAGTCCTACCCCTGGGACGGTCCATACTGCACCGATACAGACTGGGGACAGACTGGCTGGTCAGCAGCTCTGCTGATGAGGTCTCGGGGTCCTGGCTCATGCTACACTAAATAAAAGTCTGTCCCCCAGAGCAGAGTCAGCAGAATGCCAGCTCTGAACTTTTCCTGTCCTTTTTGGCATGAAGCTCAGCAGTCCTCAAGGTCCCTGAAGTCTCAGTGCTGCTGCTGGACTTTGCACTGGCGCTGCTGAGACGGGTATTTAGCTATTTTGTGTCTGTGTAGGTATTTGAGGGTTGTGATAGATGTTCTCTGACTATGAAATCACAGCAGCAGGTTGTGAAATATGTATGAAATTAAAATTTTGTATGCATAGGGGGCATAAAAATAAGGATGGCTGTGGAGGCTTTGCTATGCAAGGCTATGATGTGCATTTCTAAATAGCTGGAAAAGCTCATCAGACCTTGCAAGGATGAGAAAAAAAAGAAGAATCCTTGAATGGCTTTAAAATCTAAGCAAATCTTTCTGCCTTCTTTCCTTACTGGTGGATTTCCCCTGTCCCTGGGCTAAGAGCTGCTTAAAAGGAAGAACTTCAAGTTCTCACTTTTAGGTTTGGCAGTGGTTTTATCATGTTTACATGTTATTTAATTGTATCCTTCACAGGACCAGTGTGGGCAGGATGGATTCTGAGGAGGAAAAACCTGAAAGGCTTCAAGAAAAGGGGGTGGGCCAGGTGTCCAGGAATAGTTTTTCTCTTTTTATTTTTTTTCTCAAATGGAAATGGAAGAATTGGATTTGATTCAGGTTTTTGTTCATTTGAATGAAATCTGCTCCATGAAAATGGAGCATTTGTCATTGGTCTTGCCTTTCCTGTTGTATTCCCTTGATGCATTTTCATCTCAAGTAACGAGATCCCAATTGTAGAAAACAAGTGAATAGAAAGTTTGGGTTTTTAGCTGGGCACTGAAGTTTCTTTGAGATGTATAATCCATCTGTACACTGCAGTTTCATATTTGTCAGTAAAAGTAAATAAAATAACAACAGGTACCAAGCAGGACAGCAGTAAATTTTGTGTTAGGACTGAATAATAATCTCATAATAAGATCCATGTGAAAGACAAGGTGATAGTCTTTTCACTTATCATGCTTTTGTGCATGCTGTTTATAATGCATTATTAACTGGTGTTGTTGGGTTTTTTTTTTTGTAAATTAATGAAATGCTATACTTCTTCCTACATTGATCTTCAATCTGTAGCAGCTGAACAGACATCTGTATCTCATGGTTGTTACTAGGTTGTTTCCTGGGCAATTCAGAGCTTTTAGGCAATATTAGGAAAAAGATATGAATTATATTTGTAGCCACTTGTATTCATCACGGAAAATAAATACTCATTCTTCAAAGCATGGAAGGACACCACTGGTTTGGTAAAGGTTTCGGTGTGTTGCCTACTCAGGATCCACTGTCAGGTTGGTTACTCTAGTGCTCTGTAAGGAGAAAAAATATTCTCCAACCAATATAGTACCATTTCCATTGTAAATTGTAACTTTCTTTATTTGTATTGAATTTCATTTGGGGTTTACATGAGACTTTTAACAGCAAGTCAAAACTAGGAAAGGAAACTGAAAGGCTTCATTGGAGGTTGAAAGAAAAAGTGTCTAATCTGGTTGCCATTTGAGCCCTAAATGTGACTACAGCAAATGTTTTGAGATAGAATACCTGCGCGAAGCCTACATCTATAGGAAGACAAGCTTTAATGCTGTATGCCTTTTCTTGCAGGAAACTAAAATGCATGACTGACAGTGAAACTGTGGCACCTGACTGGCCTTACTACAAAACCATTGACAGGATCTTATCCAAAGTGACAGACCACAGCGATGTGAAAATGCATGAAAATCAGCAACCGGGTCCTTCTACGTCACAGACGGAGGCCTCGCAGTCCCCTTCGGCCAAGTCTACACCTCTGTACTTGCCCTATAACCAGTTTACCTATGAAGGAAGGGAGGAGTGCTTTGAAGATGAACATTCGGAGAGCTCATCGAGCTTACTTTCCTATAAGCTGAGGTAGCATCTGTTTCCCCCCTCTTGTATTTCACAGAATGAACCAGATCTGCTGTGTAAAGGGGCCACCAAGCACATTTTTCTCTAACAGCTGTTATATCTGTCCTGTAATTCATAAATGAGATTTGTTCCCCACTCTCGGCCACTTTGCTGAATTAGGGCATTTTCTTTATTCCTTTGTGAGAAGGGAGCAGGAGAACTGGGCAAAAAGTCATATACATGTCACTGCTTGCATGTTTGCACGTTCAAAAGAGTCCCCCAGCACAATTAGAGATAGAACATACTGCTTGAATGACTTTTGGCTTGCTCTAGTTTTGCTTTTGGTACAAGTATGAAATTTCTCTGGCTTCAGCTGTTATTAAAATGGTGAAAAGATGCAAACCAAATATTTCTGTGGACAGTACGTACTCTGAAGCTAAAAATAGTTGAAACTAGTTGAAACTGTGTTTCTTTCAATTTTATTTCAAATTCTTTGACTTTGGGACCTTTTTACAAAAAAAAATGCTAGTTAGTAGTAATATTAACATGAGATAGAGTTAATTTTAATTTTTTTTTATAAATTGGCAATGAGAAAAAGTTTTGGAATCCCTATTTTCCTTTAATGAGGCGCCTGTTATTTGTTAAGTATTGTTCTAACGCTGCTCTTGGGCTTCACCAAAGCTTGTATTATACTGCAATATCCATAAAATATCTGACAATAATATAATTATTCTATTGTGGTCAGATAATATAATACATTGTGGTGGAATCTTGTACTGCAGCTTAAAGTTTTAAAATCAAGATTCCTAACATGACTATAAATGACTCTTTATCTAATTGAAAGCAGTGGGTTTTTTTCACCCTGTGGACTAATTTATAGTCTTATTTTCATTTTTTAAAGTAATGACAAAACTTAATCATACAGACTGTGAATACGTTCTGCCATTTTTATTGTAGGGAAAATGGGAATGAAAGAGTTACTTTCACAGATTAATATAGGCCTTGATAAAACCATGTCATCTAGTCTGGCTTTCTGTTAAACACCATCCATGTACCTGAATTATTATTCTGGTGTGGAGCCCAGAAATGTTGTGGAGGGTGTTCTGGGCCATGCTGCCCTTCTGCAGAGGACTGCTGCCCTCAGGAGCCCCGTGTTTCCTTTGTCTTCCTCTTCTTTGTTCCCATGTTTTCTTTGACTCCAAGAAATTTTTTACTAGACATCCAGTCAAGATAGGATATATTCAGAAGGTGAAGGATTCCCTCTTCTCCACCAGTGATTAATCCCTTGCTTGGTAATTAATCCCTGGTTGTGTACCATGATCATATCATCTTTGGTATTCTTTAATTTTTAAATGTAGATTAATTTGTTACTGAAGGTTTACACGTGGAGAAAGAGGAAGAATGATAATTTAGGAAACAACAGCTTTGGTGAAGCCTTTAATCTTTCTGAAATTATACCATGGCTATTCAAAATCTGAGTGGGCACCATCTACAAAGAAGTTTGAGCTTTAGGCTATGCGCATTATGTAGTGCATCTGAACTCATTATGCAGCCTTGTTATCATAGCAAGATGCTTGCCCAGGTTCCAAGCCATTTTTGTGGTTCTTGTCTACACTTCAGACATGAGCCTGGTCAATTCTTAAATGTGTTTGGCTGTATTTGAATGAACCCAGTTTACCAGAAGATCCAGGTTACCTGATCCTCAGTCATCAAACTCAAAAGATCTTTGTGCCATGTCCAATATTAACATTACTTATTTCTAGATCGTTGTTAATTGTTTTCTATAAAGATGTGGGTTATGGAGGTCTATTCAAATTTGTACATAGCTGAAAAACCACAAGCAAGTCAGAAAGAGCTGATAGCTGTTGAGAGCCATAAATTCCAGAAACTGATGGTACTGGACACCCATTTGCCCTGACATAGTCAGAAGGGAAGAATTATTTTTAGGGTTTTGTGGAAGTAACGCATTTTGGTAAACAGATTGCTCTTTGTATTCAACTCCTGCTTCATTAATTATTCACATGCATCCCTGAAACGAGCCTTATTGGGTGAGTGTAGATAATTAATCAAGGAACTTTTAATTAAACAGTGAATTAAATTGAGATTAGGTAGACAGCAAATGCATTTGAGACATGTAGTATTTTGCCTAATTACATCTGGAGGTTTTGCTTTGTTCCCCAGGTCCCCAATATTCCCCAGTACACACTGCATTTCTGTCCAGCCTCCTAGATGAGAGGAAACATTTTCTTTCCCCTTGTTTTGCTACATTTGAACTCTACACTCTCTTTTAAGAGACCAGTGCAGAAATAGCTTTGCAAGGTTCTGCTTGGAACATGGTCCCAATGCCAGAACTCTTCCACACTTTGTTTTTATGGTAAGGGATACTTCAGTGCCAGTTCACCTGGAGGCTCCCTGCTGTGGAGGCCCAAGAGCATCAGCAGATTGTATTTGAGGTCCTGGATTTCTTAGACCCCTCTTTCCTCCAGATCTCAAAATCTACTTTCAGAGACTAGGACTGACAAAGAATAGTGATGCTTCTTCAGCAGAGGCTGTGGATGCTGTTGGGATCTGTTGCACACCTTTTGTCACAGAAATGTTGCCTGCCCAGGAGTGCAACATGGAGATTCAGCAACGGGAACTGATGGGTGTTTGGTCACTTGTTATGCTGGTGCCTAGAGACTGCCATACTAGGCATACTCTAGCTGAAACTGCTTGAGGATACTGATGCTGATGGGTGACTCAGTGCTGAACCCATATTCCTATTCCTGTCTTCCCTCTTGACTTTCTGTTGTAAGAAGTTATTGACATGTGGGGATCTGTCTGGCATGATAGGTAGGAGATGTAGAACTTCTCAAGAAAGATGGCTCAGTATCTGAGGAAACACTTCATTATTCAAATAACTCCTTCAGGCATCAGTGGATATTTTATGTTGCTTCATATTGCTGAGCATTCTTTTTCTGTAAATTAGATCCTTTAGATCCTTGTTTTGTAGACCCCTTCTCAAGAGCTCTCCTTCACGAGCCATTCTGCAAGAAGAGAGGATTGTTAATTCTAAGTGCTTACAATGGACTTGTGAGTTATCATAAAACCCTCTCATTGACAGTCATTGTGGGTGGAGAGAAAAGGAGACTGGGAATACCACCAAAGGTAGGGGAGTCTGAAGTAAGTAGTTCTTTTCAATGAAGGCTGTCTAATAACCAAATCTCGTTTGTTAATTATAAACAAAGGGGGGACTTCTTTGTGCTGAAACTCTATTTTGAGCAAGCACTTGTCAGCAGGAATTTTCTCAGTTATTAGCAGACTGCAGATAATGCTGATGTGGTTCCCCAGGTAGCTGCCATTGCCATCAGATGTTCTGCCTCTCTTTCCTCCCCGGAGCTGTGCAAGGCAGTTAGTGTCTTGGACGTATGGTTATATGTCTATAGTTTCTTGATAGACCACATTTGTTTAACTGAAAAACAGATAAAATCCTGTACAGACTCTAGGATAATACTTCAGATTTTTTTCTTCTTTTAAAAATAAGGCTTGTTTTACATCTTTCAATCCAAATCACTCCATCATTTTTTTCATGGTCTTTTTTGGTCCTGATTGAAATTAAAAACCAAATGGGAGCCACAATTGCCAAGAAAGTCACACAGTATTCAGTGCTGCTCAGTACCGTTGACATGCCTTGGATTTTCTCTCTCATTCCTTATTAAGGACCGTTCTCATCAGGGCTTACTTTGGCAAGGTGACTCTAGGAGCAAGTTCTTACCTGTTCCAGGCAAGAGGTCTTACCATGGCTACTTTCTAGTACTGTTCAGGGAAGAGGATAGAGATCCATCGAGTTTCCAACAACTAAATCCTCTGTGAAGACAAGTTTAAACTCAAAAGGTGACTTTGGCTAAAATAATGCCACCATTTCAGAAAGTTTCTTACTCTGCCTCCCATAAAGCATGCATCATTTGTGAATGTGAGTGCAGCGATGAGAACTTTGGAACAATGGATTCGGAGTTGTCCTTAGACTGCTGTAACCTTTTCCACTTGACCACTTTGAGAATCACATTTCAAATAATTCTTGCCCTTAGAGTTAACAGAGGCCTAACAGAATTTTCTGTCAGCCAAGACCCATTCTTGCAGAATTGTCTGGCTGTGATAATCTCAGTGATCAGATGCAAGCTTCACCTAGTTAGGGCAGAGCAACATGTATTCATTTTACGCACGTTTATTTGATGCCCCAAATCAAATACGATATATAGAATCTGCAAAGGTGACTTTATTTGTATACCTTCCAAAGTTTTGTTTAGCATAAAATGATGGCTTCTCCTTTTTCCTTAGCATCATCATAGCAGTGTAATGGTGATAAAGCCCTTTGAATTGTACAGTTAACTTTAAATTCATGGACAACCTGAAAGCCAGTGGTCTTTGTTTATCATGTTAGTGTATATTTATAAAGGAAGATTGTTGTTTTTATTACCTGTGCACAGGCAGACATCACCTTCAAATAACTAAACACTTAAACAGTTTCCCTCAAGACTAATTCTTTTTTTTTTTGTCTGAGATTTTAATAGCATTTAATTTAATCCACTTGTTTCTATTCATAGACCTCACCCTTTTCGGGTCATTGCATTCTTAAATGTCAAGGGGATTGTGTCATTTTGTTATATTTGCCTTAAGTCTTCCAGGTGTCTAGGACTGTTTATTTCTCTTGCTGAGAGATCTGAATGCCAGTCACTGTTGCACAGAGTCTGTCAAGTAGGATAAGTACATGAATGAAATTATGATACAAATCTGCTGCAGTTGAATGACCTCCTTCCCCACTCTCATTCTTCACATTAACAAAAACACATTCCTAAAGAGTTCAAGTTATCCTTGTTCAAGGATGTCTTGAAATCTGCAAGGTGTTGACAAGGCATACTACTCCTAAGTGTGCTATGTCATTCTTGCTTTTCACCCAGAAAGGATACTACGTTTGACAGAACACAACTGAGATTGCTGTTTGTGTGAAGGGACTTGAAGACCCATCACTGGATAACTCTGGTGTTGGGGAATCTAGTCTGGAGTTAAAAAAAGTGCAAATGAACACGTGGACTGTCCCTTTAAACTAGAAAAGGAGTCATCCAGCTGTAACTGGAGATTCACTTGTGCATTTACCCTCTGCTTGCCTTTCTTCCTCCTTCACAATTCAGCATGCTTCTTCCTTAGATTACAGGTTAAGAGAAACAGTTCCATGTGTGTGTGTTATGACTCTTGTGCCATTTAGGCTGGTTTTGAATTCATGTGTTGCACTGTCACCCCAAGTTAGGGTGTCTGTGTGAATTACACATCTTGATACCACTTTCTGTATTGCTAGGTTTTTATCCTCCAAAACAGAAACTCAGCATGATGCAGTGTAGAAGAAATTCTTAAAATTTTGCCCCAATTACACACAACAATTCTACAGATTTCAGATGAGGATGTACAATTTGATATGTTTATCCAAGTTTTATACCCTGAGAGAGCTCAGAGACAT
Organism: Tapera naevia; assembly: GCA_033556795.1. NCBI lineage: Eukaryota > Metazoa > Chordata > Aves > Cuculiformes > Neomorphidae > Tapera > Tapera naevia. Next base: position 4,052,293 of record JAUMJJ010000218.1, on the reverse strand, counting down.
TCTGCTAGAGGAACATAAGCATGACTGGTTACTGGATTCCGTGATCTGCTATTCTTCAAAGGCTACAAATACTCTTTTTGAATTTCAGAATATTTTAAAATCTAAATAGCAATTAATTACTATATTGAATAGAGAGTGCTGCCTTTATATTATGGTGAAAATAAAACTATAGGCAGAGAGTTATAGTGTGCTTGAATTATCTGTTAAAATGTTAGGAGTTTGGAGGGAAGTATGGTTTGTTTTGTTAGCTATTCTACTTGATACAACATGCCATTAACCTAAATATGAGAAGAAGGTAGCCACAGTATCCTGTGATTGTGACAAATATATTTAATTAAAAAAAAACCCATAAAATGCAACTGGCAAATGCCTCTAAAAGCAGATATGAAATGTGATCAATCTGTAACCTGTAAGAAAAGAGGGAATCTTGTAAGCTGTATCCTGCTAGACTTTTATGTTGTTTATAAAGTTCTGTGACGGAATATATGTCTGTGACATAAATGAGTGATCAGTGCAACTTCTGTGCTCTCAATAGAAAGGCAAATCTGAGCCTAGTGTGCAGTAGTGGGATCAGCTTTCTGATGCGATGCTTTAAAAAATGAGCTGTAACTTACCACCACACACAACAGTGCATCCAGATGGGATGGTTATTGCAGCTTTTGACTTGGAATTTTAATAGCCAAACAAGCAAAATGTCTCTCCAAATACAGTTTATAAATTCAGTGTGTAAGAAATATCAAGGTTTAAAAAAAGAAAAAGAAGAGTGCCTGGTATTCTGCAGGGAAATTTATTATTAAAACCATTGAGATTTAAAAAACACTTTTTTTTTTTTCAGTCTGTAACACTATGCAATAATACAGTAAATACTTAAAAAGTAGGACTAGGTTGTAGCTTGACCATGAACATAGTATACAATTTTAGGTGCTAACATGTTTTTTTTTAATAAATATGAGTTTGATTGCTAACAAATATTCACATTTCAGAGCTGAAGAAAGACCAGTTAAGAAAAGAAAAATGCAAAGCTGCAGCTTCCAAAAGAAGAAGCTAAAATTAATGGAGGCCATGTTGGAAGAACAGAAGAAGTTGAGTAGAGCTATGGAAGAAACCTGTAGAGAAGTACGCAGGATTCTGGATCAGCAGAACATCATTCAAGTTCAAAGCTTACAGCTACAGGAGAGAATGATGAATCTACTGGAGAAAATGATCTCCAAATCTAACGTGTAATTTACTTTGTGAATGCCTTCGAGATTACTATTGATATTATAGATATCCCTTTATTGCACACCATATGTGTGTCTGTTGCCCTTTTCCCAGGTTTTCCATGGAAATTAAAATCCTAGTGTAATCTTAGTTAAGCAGAGAGAACAGATAATGCAGGGTGAAAACTATCCAGTATAATAAAATTAGTGCAATATATGCCTAAGTTGAATTATTTTTATACAGAAAGGTTAAGGGATGAATAGCTCTGGGAACGTCAGTACTATTTATGCCTCGGTCAGGTATTGTTTTACAAACAGTGGTGGTGTTTATCGCTTCACATCAAGGACTACAGCTTGACCTGTTGTAGAGTGAAATAGTACATTTCTAAACATGGTAATTGCATCTTGACTTTGCTGATGATTAAACCCTGTTTTGAAATATAAGCTGTGATTGTATAAGTGACCTATGGTTCTTGTGAAGAGCTAATTGGGAACATGAGATACATCATTTTAAACTCCATGCCTGATACGAATAGTACTCTAAAGTATTAGGGTAAAAATAGTCTATTCAAATACACTTTTGATATAAAGAGAAAAACCTCTAAACCACCTTACTATATACTAAATACTAAAATGTATAGAAGATACTTGAAGTTGCTTTTGATATTAAATGTTTAATTTTTTTCATTATTAACTGGAATCTGTTGACTTAATGAACAACCAGCAATGAAAACTCTCATTTATTCTCTATCACAAAAGAAAGATATTGTACTGTGTGTATATACATATATATATAATCTATCAAATGAAATAAAGAAAAAGAAGAAACATATGTTATTGCTGGGCAGACAGTGTGCTTTGGGACAGTGGCAAATATTAGGAGAGACAACTGTGGTCAAAGGTTTTTAATTCTTCATTTCAGTGTAAAGATGTCCTATACTGATGTCCAAAATATAGGGATGGAAGCCGTGAAGAACACTCAACAGCTCTACAGTAGTATTTGCTGGTGGCACAGCTGGGGTCTGCAATCAGATGTTTTAAGGTGTGGTCTGTAAGGCATCTGGGCATTGATGCACCACAAGGGGGAGCCGAACGCATAAATGACTGTAAATCGGTTAGACGAGGTACCAGCAAGTGTCTGGTTCCTCAATGAAACATGACATTGACACAACACGTAACGTAAATTCGAAAATTTGTCAGCTGAATTTCCTATATACCATTTCTTTTTGCATTCTTCTTGAAAAACTTTTGCTGCTTTGACTGTATTTGTGAAACTGAAGGTTAGATTCAGATCTAGAAGTATGGAAAGTATGGAACTGATGTTAGTGCTAGCAACTCAGGCCATCTTCCATTCTCATTGTTACATAATGTCCCCTCTCGAAACTGTTTTTGAAAATGTTTGCATTTTCCTGTATAACTTAATATAATGTTGCCTAAACTAATGACAGATAAAATATTTTAAAACACAGACCAAACCAATTAATATGTAATTATGCTTGGTGAACAGGATAAAGGTTACTCACCAAGAAAATTAATAATATGTGGAATTACTTCTAGAAAATCTGGCAGGTATGAAGATTAAGAATGATTAAGCATGTAACTGTGTCGCATTCCTACAGAGTTTAATTCATAGAATTATAGAACAGTTTGGGTTGGAAGAGAACTTAAAGATCATCCAGTTCCAACCCCCTGCCATGGGCAGGGACACCTCCCACTGCATCAGGGTGCTCAAAGCCTTATCCAGCCTGGCCTTGCACACCTCCAGAGATGGGGCAGCCATGACTTCTCTGGGCAACCTGTCCTAGTCCTTCACCACCCTCACAGGAAAACATTTCTTCCTAAGATCTAATCTAAATCTCATGATAATGAGATCATGCAAATGCAGTAGAAGACTGAACCTGAAAAAAATGGTGCAACAGTGACTGGGTGACTGGAAAAAGGGCAAGTGTCTGGTCTGATCCTGCAAATGTAGGGTGATAGCTGACACTTAGCAAGCTAAGTGAACTCCAAATACTTCTGTGTTTATGTGAATTGAATTATATCTGAAAGAGAACCCTGAAACATTATATTTCTGCCTGCAGAACTACTGGTAAAAGCAGGACTGTTTCTATGCCATAATGTCATATAGGTGATCAGAATATCTGCAAGAGAATTGTCATATGGGCATTCAGGAGAGAGGGAATGTATGTTCTGTGCTTTGTCATGGTTTTGCACATTCCAAATGTAGGTTGGTTACAGATTCAGGTAGGCTGAGGTATCCATACTGCAGTGCTTCCTGACACTTTTTGTTTACAGCAAAATATAATGAAACCCTCCCCTAACTCCACAGGAATGATAATATCTACTTGAACCTTATAGCAATTAAATCCAATTAATAAGCAATAACAATGGCAGCACATTTGAACATGGTACTACAGGATATGTAACCCCTCTCCTGGTATGGTATGAGAATTGTAACTCCAGGGCTGTAGGCACATTAGAATGGAGGAAATCCACTGCTTCCTTGCAAGCTACTACAAGCAACCCTGTTCATGTAATCTCTTTTGTAACCATGTGGACCTGTAACTTAAAATGAATCAGGTGTTTTGTCCCCAGAATTATAAGGAGAGCTGCATTACAAATGGGGGAGCTGCAACTTCAAAGATTGCTTCTGGGGTTATTCCGGGTCCATTTATATCAATTTCTTCTTGTATCTACACTGTGATTTTGCTGCGTTCTGTAGTGTTTACTCTTGAGAGCCAGAGGTCATCTCCCACGCAGCCCTTCTTCAGAAGAATAGCACTCTTTTATAAGGTACGGATTATTTTAATGACTGTTCTGCTTATTTTGCTCTTTGAGTTCATCTTCTTTAAAGATGAATGATCAGAATGATACCCAGCATTCTAGATGAGACTCTGGACATTGTCTTGCATAACTGCATTAAAGGAAGTGGTGTTTTCTGGAGGTTCTGAGATTTTATTTCAATATAATATGTCTTTTTTTTAGTAGTTAATGTTAGAAGTTCAGTTTTAAAACCTCATCTCTCTGACAAAAGGCTTTATTCCCATCCTTCTAGATTAGCTGTGCTCTAGCCCTGTTTTTGACCAGAGAGTGAACACAGCACTGCTGTAGACAAATATAATTATTTCTGTGCATGACAGATTTTTTTTCTAATGCTCTTCCTGACAACAGATTGACAATTCCCTACCTACACATAGTTTCTTTCTGCTTCTGTTTAATCTGTTTTAGTAAAGGCTGAATCTGATTTTTTTAATTGTTTTTTGTTAAAGTAGGCACAGATTTCTCATCTATATGGGACAGTTACCTGCTGGTAAAGGTATTTGAGGTATTCAGACTAATTGTAACTCGAAAGACCTGTCTAAAATTAAAATGCTTGGTAGAATTCCTGGTTTTACAGAAGTGAGACACTGCAGCTGTGTCTGTATGAGCAGGGAGTTTAGAGAGTAACATGTGGGGTTGCTCAAGTTTATCATTGTGACTATGACATTAAAGGAACTCCCTCATGGCTGTTATAAGCGTGATCAACAAATAAACTGTAGCACAGGAAAACAAATTCCTTATTTTCAGGGCAGTAATGGGGTCAACACGGCAGGATATCACTTCCACTAAATGAAGTGCCTGTATTGCACATACACGCAGATGGTGCAAATGGAAAAAATAAATAGGGGAGGAAATACACTGCCTGGAGGCAGGTGACTTTGTAAGTGACGTAAAAATAGAATGAAAAGGATCCTGAAGAGACAGATGAGAAAATGAGACACTGAGAAACATGTAAGCAATTGAGGAGGAGAAGATTGCGATGAAAGGAAAGATGAGAAAAAATCATGTTGGGCAAAAGGGTAAAGTAAATGCCTCCAACTAAAGCTAATAGTAACAGGGAAGAGAAGCAACACAACATTTTAAACGACAGAAAGTGAATGGAAGAAAAAAACATAATGTCGAAGGAGGAAAGTTACAGTATAAAGTGTTAACACTAGTGAAATTCTGTGTATTTTGAATAGACGACTCCTACAGACAACTTATGAACTTAACATAAGTTCTGAATAGTATATAGCAAATAGTGATGTTTTCTTCCCACTAGAGAAGAATAAGACTCTGGATAAAAATTTGCAAGCAAAAATATTTTTCACAGACTACAGAGGTTAAGTAATTCGCATGAAGATTCCATTATAATTAAATGGGATTTTATCATGTTGTTAGTAATAATTTGCTGGTTAAAATAGCATGTAACTATTTTTTGTCTCCTTGACTTCAAATGCAGAAGCATTTTAAGATTTCAGTTTATTTCAGGCCTGGTCAAGTCTAACAGTTATCCATAAACCCAGGAAATATATTTATGGACGTGGAATGTCTTTTATAATTTTCTCCATAAACCACTTTCTCTTGTGCAAAGTACAAAACCAGCAGCAAAACACACATGGATAATTTTTAAATTATTTTTCTAGACTTAGTCTACCTAATTCAGTATAGGCAAAAGAGTTTACAGCTCTGTAGACTTACCCTAAGTTGACAGCCTGCTTCTGTGAATAGTCTCTTGTACTAAAGCTAAAGGGACTGTTCAGATAAGTAGTTTTATTGAACTGTGTGTGTACATGTTAGCAGGATTAGTTCCTATGCTGATATGGTAATGTGAAAGGCAAATTTGAAAAAGAAATTTAGGAACATTTGGTGGTGTTATGTCAGCAAGTAAACACTAACCATCTGGTCTCTAGATTGCTAATCTATTTCCCTTGATTTTATGGGTAGCATACTTCCTGTGTGTGCAAGCTTGAGACTACATCATTAAACTTTTGTATTGATCCTTCTTAGGGTTTCAACAGAAACATTTAAATTATTTTGCGAGTTTTGGGGTGAAATTTTGTTTCTATGCATATTTTTCTAGTTGGAAATTTTTCATTCTACAGCTTATTTTAAGGTGTTTTATTGAAAAGCATTTCTTGTAAGGATTAATAATTTCAGTATGTACTTTGAAAAACATATCAGTCATCTGCAGTGAATGACATCCAGTTATCTAGAGCTGACTAATTACTACAGATAAGATCTCAGTGTGATCCTGGTTGAAAGTTATGTCTTTCTAAAATATTATTGCAATGTAGTGAAGGGTGTTGCGTGTATTCCAATTCTCTTGTTCAATACTAACATCTTTTTTTAAAGAATTTAGTTCATATGAAATACATTTCAAATTAGCTGCCTTCAGTCATCTGAAAATGAACTGTGCTTCTTCCATCAGGTTCTAAGAATTTGACAAACAACCCTTAAAACATTGAAGATGTCAAATACATGATGTCAAATTCAATGTCATATACATCTGAATTTGGTTTTGTAAATGTGTTGGTAACATTTTACTTCCTGACTTTAAGTTGTTATCTTAGGGGTAAGTTCTTGATTGCTATACATTGCAAGAAAAAAAGAAATTGAGCGTACTATTAAAGTTATAAAATTTGCTGCGTACTTAAATGCTGAGAAGTACTTATCACAGCTTGAGGAAGGCTTGTTTCACTGAGGGAAGCTATAGGAATATCAATTTTCTATGAACTGCAAAGTAAACATATTTAGAAAATTAATTAAAACTACTTTAAAAACTCTCCATGATCCTCATTCTTCCCACTACAGGTTTATCTTTAATTCAATGTAATTAGATCAAATGCAGTCCCCTTTATGGATGCACAAAACCTTGCCCACACAAACTTGTGCGGTGTTAACTATAATGGTATACTTCCTTTAAATTTATATGAATAAGGTTTTATAGACTTCTTTTCCAGTTAACTTGGAACTTCAATAAATGAAGATGAAATACATCACCGTTGAATCTTAAAAAAAATAAAACTGTTGACATAGGGTTTAAATCTACACCTCATCTGTATTCAAGGATTTAAGCCTCTCTAGAGCTGGGTCACATTGGTTAACATTTAATAAAAGCTGTGACTGAATTTCTCCACAGTTGAAAAGGCATAATACAGATTACACAAGTAATTATGCACTTATTTCATGCCTCCTTGCTGGCAAGAACTTCTTGTGATTTGGTTTACGCATTCTCACATGAACAAGCCATGATGCTAGTTCAGGAAGGTGGTTAAAGAAGGTACAATGTATGTTGAAGAGCTTTATTCTTAAGCAGTCTCCCCTTCTGTGTGAATATCCGACTGTATGTGCTCCTTTGCACATTGCAACTCCATGCAACATCCCACACACATCGTAGTTTGCTTACAGAAGGGTACCAGCATCTTCAGTTATCCCACGTTCTGATAAAACACCAGGAATGGCATGGTGCCTGGTGAAAGTTTAAATTGCCTGAACACTGGACTGGTGCACTGATCCTCAGTGCTGGAGGAAATTCCTCTCTGATAGTCCTTATAGTCAGTCATCAGCCTCCAGATAAAACTATGCTGTAATCTCTTAGCTGGAGACACAGTTAAGCCTTGTGGTCTTGTCTTGCCCACTCCAAATAAAAAGAAGTACACTTGACTTTTAAGGTATGTATGTGGTTCAGGTTTAGTTTTAAGAATAATATGGCTTATAAAAAAAGCACAGGTGAATTTTCTATTTCAGATAAAATGATGTTATACAAGGCAATAACGTGGAGTAAGCCAGTTATCAAGGAAAGGATGTTTATGGAGGATCAGTGATAATCACCAGGTTCTCAGCAGGAACTGCTTAGATCACCTGGCTTGTGAAATGGTCACCACAAACACTTTATCTTTAAAAAGGTGAAAGAGGAAGTTGGCTACCACAGCAAAGAAATAATTCATCGCCATTCAACTTTTACCCTGGAATAGAAATTTTAGTAGAAGGCAAGACTTAACCTAGTTCTGAGAGGAAATTTCAGAAGCGCTGGCGAGGGTACTGGGAAGACTTCCGCACATGCTGTAAAATCCAAAATTACTCTTAACAAATGCACTTAATGGAGAAATCAGTTTCTTTTCATTCCAGAAAAGTCATTTAGAATAATTGCAAAGCTAGTCTTAAATGAAATTGAAGTTTTGAAGTAATGTCTTCGAGACAGCCCTTCAGAGACAAAACTAGAATGAAATATAATAGAAAAGTATATTTTTAAATCATATTAGGAGGTGTCCATGACACAATAGGAAATTAAATTTTAAAATCATTCTGTCTCAGCAAGGTATTCCTCAGGAACTGAGGCACTTAGGGTATACAAGATTTGCCCACAAGCAATAGTGAGGTTTCTGTGCTTCCACTGGCAGCAGAAAGGCCAAACACAGTTCTTGGGTCACCAGTCCTTGGTACAAGTACATTAGGTATGCTTGTGTACTTAAAGTACGTGTTGGTTATATATATTAAGGCTGCTCATCAGCATTGGAGGGCTAACATGACACCAACTTTAACAACATGTAGTCATATGGAAGGGAAGAAAAATGGAGATCAGTGAGCAATAATTGGTGTTTTCAATTGCTGTATACAACAAAACAATTTGATTAACGTTGGTGAACTTGGGAAAATAAATACAGCACACCCTACTGCAGGGAAATAAATTTTCTCAACATACTAAGTAATTTTATCTATATTGCAGTGCTGTCCAAAGGAATGGTTAGGAACATGGCCTAGCTGTGCTTGTTCTCACACACAGAAATATGCTCCAGAGTGTTTACCTTGCAAACCTTCAATTTCGCAAATGGTACCATTCACACATTTAAGGGCACACAAGAATCTGCCATAGTAGGTAAGGACACAATTACAAAGCCAAATAGATGCACAAGGTATCCAGATCAATCCTTTTATGTCTAAATAGGATTTGAGAGGATACGTCCTCTACTGGCCAGTCAAGATTTAACAAGATCAGCGTCCTTGTTTAGTGCTACTACTTCACAGCTCCTTGTAAAGACTTTTTATGCCAGGGTGAGAAACACAATCATCCAAACCAAAACACATTTATATACGAATATAGCCTTCCTTTTCCCATTGTCAAGAGTGTCTCCCACTAGGGAGAAGACCATGTTTGAAAGAAAGGAAGGGGTATTCTAAAGATGAGATTATCTAGCAAATCAATGTAGATACTGATGGCTGCATGTTCATCTTGCAGTCCTCAGTGCAGAAAACACGATGTTCACTGCTCCTTTTGATTGGACTCCAGTGGTTCACTGAAGAAGGACGAGCTTTGGAAATTTAAGAAATAAGTTCTTTAATGGGGATTTTGCTTCCAACTACGGCCAACACAAGCTAACTATAATGTATATGATAAATAATATTCCATGATATTCAGAATAAAATTAATCTAGGAAAATTGGAAAGAAGTTTGAATACTTAAGAAACATTTAATACTGACAGTTATATGCAATTTATGATTTTGAACATGTTGAAAACATTTAATGAGAAAACTGACATTTATGTGAGAATATTTCTGTATGTCTAAAATAAAACCTTTTCAGAGCAAACAATACTTTCATTCCTTTAAACAGGTGCTGGACTAAGTTTATATTCTGACTTCTCATCTCCTGTTTGTGACAGCAATAATCTCACTCCATTAGAGGATGCATTGTAAACCTCTCCGGATCAAAGCTGACAAGCTGTGCTGTGACAGTCTCCCTCTGTGTGATTGAGATGTCTGTACACTCAACATTAAGCTACTTAGGCTTATAAGCCAAAGCTTTTACAGCCCCAAAGCCACAAATCCTTTTCGCTTTGTTTCACATCCTTTCTTCCTTTATTGTCTCCAACAGTGGTGAAAACAGTAAGAAAAGTTAAAGCTGAAACCTTTTTTTGATTTTTAAGGGAGCATTAATCACCTTGTTCCAGATTCTAACATAGAGTCGTAATCATCATTTCCAAAAATGCTGAAGAAAACCACTAAATTGATTCATGATGAGCTGGGTATTTCAGACTGCAAGTAGGCTGTGTGAGCACACTGGTTTTCGTGTCAGTCTGGGTGTTCAGTTCTTCCTTGCTGGGCAATACTCATGTAGGAAATTCTGCTCTGCTGCAGAGAAGCCTTTGGTGAAGTCAGACTAATTACAAACTCCTGTGCTGTTACAAAAGTCCAATCAATTCGGTTGGGTATCACAAATAGAATAGGTTCAGTATCTGTGGAAGAGGTAATATGACACTGCCACGGAGTAATTATTTTGTAGTTAGTAAATGCAGGCACCTACTTCCTAGCATTCCTCCTCTTCAAAACAAAAGAAAGCATGATTTCTTTGTATTAACTTCATAAAAGCCCAATAGAAGACCTGTAAGTACCTCTGTGGAACAGTTACAACTTCCCTTTACTCTCCTACTTGTCACTTTGAAAGAGATTTTCTTCTGTTACAGATGATTACAAGGTCAGCCTGTTTGAAATACATAGTTAACCAATCTTCTCTTCCGCAGGTAAGGAGGTAATGCAAGTCTGGAAAGCAGCCCAGAGGAAAAGGATGTGGGGATGCTGGTTGACAGCCGGCTGAACATGAGCCAGCAGTGTGCGCAGCTGGCCAAAGCCAACAGCATCCTGGCTTGTATCAGAAATAGTGTGGCCTGCAGGAGTAGGAAAGGGATCGTACACCTGTACCCTGCGCTGGTGAGGCTGCTCCTCCAATCCTGCGTTCAGTTTGGGTCCTTCATTACAAGAAAGGCACTGAGTTGCTGGAGCCTGCTCAGAGAAAGGCAACAAAGATGGTGAAGGGTCTGGAGCTCCTGTCTTATGAGGAGTGGCTGAGGGAAATGGAGTTGTTTAGTCTGGAGGAGGCCTCAAGTTGTGCCAGGGGAAGTTTAGATTGGATATTAAGAAAAATTTCTTTACTGATAGAGTAGTGGCAAGATACATAGTCTTGACAAGCTCATATGGAAGCTGAGAATAATTGGTAATCGGGGCAACACAAAATACCTCCCTTTATTTGTGGAACACAATTCTTGTCCCTGTGAAATCTCCCCAGTCAAAGGGACAAATAACTATGGCCTATTTGTGCAAGTTTAGGTCTCTAGAGTATTTTTAAGAATTACTGTACCACACCTGAAATAATCAAGCACATGTTTAAAATAGACATTTTTTTTTTTATGTTTTGAATGTTTAGCTTCCCTAAAGCATCAGAAATTTCTTTTATAGGGCACAGTATGTCTGGAGGAGTCATAAGGTCTATCATTTATAAGTTTACACTGATCTGCCAAGTTGTATTCTGTGAGGATGAGGAAAAGAAATAATGCTTATTTTATTAAAGTTTTACAAGAAAATAGATAACAAAATTGGCATTTAACTTGATCTGAAATGTTTTATGTTGGCTAGAAATCTCCTTGAGACGGACTGACAAAGAGAAAAACCCAGGAGAATAAGAAGGCGGAGATGTGAATGAATTAATGCAACTGTCACAAGAAGTAGGAGTGGAGGTTCACACGCCTCTATTTTTCAAAAAAAACCCGTTTTTCTTCTGGCCTGTGGTTTTGGTTTTCCTGAAGACTCTGGTATACTGAAAGCCTTTCAAAAAGGGAAGATATTAAGAAAAAAAAATGTCCTAGACTGGATAAAAATGAAAAGAAAGTACTGAAATTAAACCATCAAGCCATATTTTAAAAATTTTAAAGTTCTCTTACAGCCCTTAGAGCAGCAGAAAGATGTGAGGTACATATCCCGCTCTGGAGACTGAAAAAGTTAAAGAAAAGTAAGCATTCTCATTCACCATGTGACAGGTATGTTTCGTGTTCCAGGGCACAGATGGACTGAAATGAAGACATCCCCTACGTATAAAGATTTCTGCCAGTCCTTCCTTACAGTAAAACATCACGTTATCTTTTCAAGTTCCTTGGGAAAGTCAATTACATCTGGGTAATTCTGCACCTCATATTCCTTGGGAGTCTCTTAACTGATGTTCACTTTTCTGTTACGATCTTCCAGAGATCTTTCCCAAACTTAAGGATTCAGAGATTCTATGGATCTCCTCAGGGCCACCAGAGCTGCAGAGTGTTGCCTTTCTGCTCCCAGGTAACGTTGTAATAGGTAACCTTGAAGTTAATCAAACCTAGAGAATAATGTCTTGTTCGCTCAAATATGTTTAATTCTAATGTTATGCTCCTTTGGTAATTTGAATCTTTGTATATTTTTTTTTAATCAAGCCTGAAAACTAGGAACTCTCTTGCTTCATTGTAATAAGTACCTAGGAGTGATTTGCTGTGGTTGCGAGTCGTGGTGGAGCTGCTAGCCGCCCTGGCCGCCCAGCGCTGCTTTTCACAGAACCACAGCATCACAGAACCACAGCATCACAGAACCACAGCATCACAGAACCACAGCATCACAGAACCACAGCTTCACAGAACCACAGCTTCACAGAACCACAGCTTCACAGAACCACAGCTTCACAGAACCACAGCTTCACAGAACCACAGCTTCACAGTACCACAGCTTCACAGTACCACAGAACCACAGTACCACAGAACCACAGTACCACAGAATCACAGAACCACAGAATCACAGAACCACAGAACCACAGAATCACAGAACCACAGAATCACAGTACCACAGAATCACAGTACCACAGAATCACAGTACCACAGAATCACAGCATCACAGTATCCCAGAATCACAGTATCACAGAATCACAAGGTTGGAAAGGACCTCTGAGATCACCAAGTCCAACCTATAACCCAACACTAACACCAACACTAACACCAACCATCACCTAAACCATGGCACACATTGCTTTCCTACCTAAACAAATACTTAGAAAACTTGATCGGGACTTTGTTGCCTTCACTTATAGCGCTGTTGTGCTGCCGAAGCGCTCCGGGACTGGTGCGGTTGGTCTGGATGATCTCAAAGCTCTTTTCCAACCAAGCCATCCCACGGCTCTATATGAGCTCCAGCTCCTTCTCCCACCTCGGGGAGGGCCGAGCGCGCCGTCGCCCCTCGCCCCGCTCCCCGCGCGCGCCCGCCCGCCCAGCCGCGTTCGAAGGCGCGCGCCGGCCCCGCGCGCCTGCGCACTGCGCCGCGCGCCGGGGAGGCGAGGCGGGAACTCCATCTCCCGGCGCGCCCCGCGCGGGGCCCGCTCGCTGGGGGCGCGGGGCCCGCTCGTTGCGGGGCGCGCCGGGAGTTGTAGTTCTTTGGCGCCGGGTATTGTCTCTCCCCTTTCTCCGTCCGGGAACCCGACCGCCGCCGCTGCCGGGCGAGCGCCGAGACTGACAGCTCCTCGCAGCCCGCGGCCGAGCCCGGCGGCCGTCTCCTCGGCGAGCTGCCGCCCCGGCGGAGCAGCCGGGCTCCTGGGGCACGGAGGTGAGTGGGTCCGAGCCGGGGCAGCGCCCACCCCTGCCGCCCGCCGCTCCTCTCCCCTCCCCCGGCCCGGGACCCCGCGCGGGGGGGTGGGAGCGGGAGGAGCGGCGCCCCCCGCGCTGCGCTGGGGCTGCGGCGCTGCCCGCGACCCCCGGCCCTCGGCGGAGGGAAGGGGGGGGCGCGGGTACTCCCGGTCCTCCTCTCTCTTTACCGCTTCGTGTTTCAAACCGTCCCTGCGGGCTCAGGTGCCGCCGCTCGCCTCCCCGCGGCTCCACCCTCCCGGGGTGCCCCGCGGGCCGGTTTGATGCGCAGCGCCGCGGGGAGAGCTCGGGGCTCCCCGGGAAGAGGGGCCGCAGGCGGGTCCCGCTCCTGCCTCGCCTGGGAGCACCGGCGGTGCCGAGCGTTCTCAGCCTGCTCCCGGCTGCTTGTGCTCCCGAGCCGATCCGGCGTGTCCCTGCTCGGGGCTGGAATGCTGCCCTTCTTCACGGCGTCCCCACGGTGCTGCAGCGTGGAGAAGGAGGGGAAAATATCTGCTAACAAAACCTTTTCACGTTCTTAAATCTGACAAATTAGTTACTCTGACGTGTAAACGCAGGGCTGTTTATACAAGTGCGTTAGAAAACTTTGCCCTTAGTCGCATGAGTCTTGTCAGAGCAAGCAGCAAATTTGTGCTCTTTACTCTTTGTATGACAGGAGTTTTCATTAACAACTATTTTTTAGCTGTTACTAGTTAAAGGCAGTGTTTTTTGAATGATCATGCCAGGTACACCTGGTTGTTTTCTGGCAAAGCAGTCGCTGCTTGTAGAGGAAACATAATGGTGTGTCTTACTAATTGTGAAATTTATTAAAATATTGTCCCACCCAAGTTCTCAAACAAGTGGTTGCTGTCTTCAACAGGTTGTGCTGTTACATTTCTCGTGTAACTTGTCTATAAACATGTACCACATTTGAATAGTAAGTGGAATTCAAGTTTTATGACTTCATTTGATCTATGTGGAGGGATCATTTGTGAAAGTAGCTTCTGCCTTAATGAGTGGCACCCATGCTGAAGAGTCTTTTGCAGTACTTGAAGATGTGTGAGGGATGAGGGAACAGTCTCCTCTGTGTGCTTCCACTTTGCATGCTTTATCCTCTTACAGTCTCACTGTTGAGGAATAAAATGAAGCAAAACAGTTCTCTGCTTTTCAAAAAAGAAAAGGACCTTAACATGGATACTGTAGTGTGAGTATCAGCTCTTTTCCAAATGCTTTTCAAGTCGAAGTGGTGGTCAGTAATGTAGTCTTAGACTTAAGGTTATTGTCTAACATGCGCTGTAACAGGAGCGTGCCTCCTGTTTCTGTTTGCTCTTTTTGTTGCTATGAGTTAACAAGAGCAGAAGCAGGAAACAAACCAACTCTCTCCCATGAAAGTAAGCAAATAAGTATTATTTTTCTCTGTAGCAGAGGGTTTTAAAATTACATGGAAAGCTAGCATGAGTATGTAAAAATGTTACATAAGGAAATGCAGTGTTTCTGGGATAAAATACAATTCCATTGTAGCTGGTATTTTGGTGTCTTACACCCAAGAAATGATCAAAATGGTAGACCAGAATGTATGCTGGCAGAAAACTCAAATGTTTCTTTTTGTTTCTCTGAAAAAGCTGATGTTTATGGGCAAATTATATTATTTCACGTACTTGAACAACTCTTAATTTGTATATGCTAAAGTCTCAGTCTGAAGTGTCCTGTGAAATATTTTGTAGTTATTAAACTACTACATTTGTTCTGTGTCATATTACTAAGCTGTGTTGGTACAAATTTTGATGAACTTTCTGAACTCGTAGTAATTTTGTATTTGCAATGTTTTTTGAAGTAATAGTAGGAGTTCTATATTTTCGGTGCTTTTAATGAGTACATGGAAATGTTACAAAACTATACTATTTGCTTAAGATTTAGTTACTAGGTAGGTCTGTTTTCTCCTACAAAATTGCACGTATCCTCCTGACTAATACTCGCTAATGTATTTTGGTAATGTACAGACTTCTTTCTTTCAGACTTACTTTATCATATTTAGTGATAGCAGAAAGTCAGAGTAAGCTTGGCCAAGTGTAGTGTTGTGGTGTAACCGTTTTTCTGACCTACTTGATATGAAATGTAGTCGTGCTATCAAATTAATAAAATGCAGTGCTATAATTATTAGAAATAATTACAGTAGTATATTATTGGTAGACTCAGTAAGATTCAGTATGTAATTTGAACTGAAAATCAACAGTGCAAATAATTTCATTTTGTTTGCTCATGACAATTATTACAGGTTAAAAATTCACTAGAAGTTTAATGTTTAGTAACCATGCAGACACCCGCAGAGCTTTATATCAGTGGAACTAAAAAGGTGTCTTTGTTTCACTAGATACATTACACATTTTGTGATCTGTTACAGGAAAAGGATATTCAGACATATGATTAGTTTGGAACTGTGGGAGTTTATGCCATTTTTGTGCTGTATCTCTAGCTCCAGGTTTCAAATCTGCAAAGGAATTAAAAGAATGTGTAGGAAATTAGATAATTTGGTAATTTAGTTTTGAACTGGTTTGTTAACAGTTTGTAACTCAGCTGATCTCTTGGAATATCTCTGGTTATGAGTAACACTGTTTTCATAGTTTTGCCATTGCCTATCATGTTGTTGTTGCAGTAAAACATAATTGAATGCTGAGGGGTTTTCCAGAAGAACTACATTTGTCCTTTGTTTTGGGGCTTCCTTGATAAATTCAGTGAGCTGTTCTTTGTCATGGGTATAACTGGCACAAAAAGTGCAAGATGATATTCAGCTACTGAGGGAGGGAAGAGATGGCTTTTCCAGTGATGTAGTGCCTTTTTTTTTTAAATTTTATATATACATTAATAGCAAAAAGTCATTTAATGTTGTATGACTTCCTAACTTTACACTTCCCAAATTACACAGATTAATAGCTGGAAGTCTTCACACCTCTGGAACTTCACCATTAGAGAAAAGTATTGTATTGGCAGCCTGCTCTTTTGTTTTTATAATGGTCAGATTTTGGAATGACAACCCCTCATCAGTGGTTGTCATCAGGAATAAAAAATGCATGTGTAGGAGATATAGGATAGGAAGGCAGATAGAGAAATTGACTTGTGAATAGAGTTGAAAGGAATCCTCTTGTAGCAAATGTGGAATCATGAGGTAAGACAGTGCTGGAGTTTGCTTCTGCCCAAGAGCCACCTAACTACACTTCCATTCCGTGATTTTTGGTAGTAGTTGCCTTTAGAGTATCTTTTAATAGATTGGAAAGATAGTTGGAAAAATCTGTTTTTTTTTTCTTATCGACCACTTCAACAGTGCAATACTGAATTTTTTTTTTGTTGCTACTGTTTTTTATTGTGTTTTTTGATAGATTATTGACAATCAAATACTCTTTTAATTGATTCCTTTGCTCTTGCAAGCTAGTAGCAGGCTTTAGGTGCCAAATACTACAGTGCTTTGTGTGACCAGAGAAGCAGTGCAGGTTGGGAGGGTACCTGAAGGGCACATCAGGGAACAGAAGTACTCACTGTAAGGCAAACTAAAACTTGTATCTATTTGTGCTTCCAGATGGCAGGGTCTTATTTGCTGTTGGACATTTGTTTCTTCTTTTTATTGATTGAAGATCTATATCTTGAAATGTTGAATGATTATTCTTAGAAAGCACCAGACCTAATTATAGCTGAATACATAGAAATCTCTTGGTTCAAGAGTTTGGCCTCATCAGTAAAAGGGCAATCTATGTTTGAGGCATAAGACTGGATGCAGGTTGACAGGGATCTTTTACAGCAGCGTGTGAGTTTGGTTAAATGTTTGCAAAGCATTTCTTATGTTGTGATTTCCATTTAAAGGTTAAGTGTGAAGTTTTAGTACTTCTTAAAGCTAAGTTATTTTCTCAAATAACTGCTTCTCTGTTGTAATTGGAGCTAGATAATTGCTATATTAAAACAATTTGCAAAAGCCATACTACATTGAACAATCACAGCTGCACCACAAGAGTGAAAAAACCTGATGTGATGTCCCTTTGTTAAAAAAAAATACAAACTAAAACCCGAAACTAAAGCCAAGTGTGTGTCTCCTGTAGTATCTTGAAGGCTCTCCTATTTAGCATTTGGAATGATCCTAAGCAAATCACACCCTGTAGTTGAATATTTAGCAGAATATTCAAGAAACAAGTATTTTTTAAGATTTGGTAGTCAAACAGCACTATGTAGTTAAGTAGTTGACACTTATCCCAAATTGTATTCTCTGGTGGTTTTTTTTTTTCTTTTTTTTCTCTTTTTGTGAAACTTTTATTGTCATGGCTCTTCTGTTTGTTCTATCCAGGGCAGAAATGCTGTGAAAGTCGTGTGCTGTGGACTGCCTCACATTTTGAGTGTGTGTTTTTTTGTTATTTCTGTAGCTGAGAGCAATGTCAGAAGGATTTATTGATCATTTTTCTTTCATGCAAGTGGTAGGTTGGAAACCTGTCATTTAACACTTTTGATAAAATAAATGAATGTCTGTCTCTGTGTATCTATTTAATCTGTATCTATTTATCTAAAATGTTGTCTATATTTTCCTACATGTTCATGATACTTGCTTTCAAGTTCCTTACGCGTTTTTTACCTGCTTAGTAGAGGAAACCTCTCTAAACCAATGGAATTTACCCCAGTATAATTAGAAAGAGACATCCAGATGTCAACACCAAAATGTACTGAGATCTACTATTTCTTGCTATTCATATAAAGCTGCTTTATTTTGATTGTGAAGTCATGACTAGATTAGTAGTGGCAGCATGTGTAGTTCCTTCTTTTTTGCTCTTTTTTTCTGAGTTTTTATCTAAACTAAAACACATGGATGTTGGACTGACTGACTGAAATGCGTTTTTTATAGTGTTTGCTTTCTGACAAGTTATTTTTGAGCAGATTAATTGATTGGTGTAACAGAGTAAATCTAATTTTGGATCCCTGTTGTCTAATGCATGACTGAATGGCCATTTGTTGTTGCATATGGAACTGAAATGTATGCCTGGAAGTTGAAGTTTGAGATACTGATTTTAACTGCCTTTACAGTCAGTCAGTGGAGAGGTGCAGGCAATTCTAGGGGTAATTCATCTGACCTGTTTTACACAAATACATTTGGTACCTGTTTCTGTGCAGTGAGTGTAAAGGGGAGTGGGCTATAGCTGAGTAGATACACAAGTTCTGATTTTTATGTTGCTGGGAAAGGATAGATGAGCTTCATCCAGGATTTTCCCTCTGCTGTAAAATGTGCAGTAAGCCAGAAGTTAACTGGATAGTAGGTGATGTGGTGGATTCAGGAAGGTGTAGCTTGCTGTAGTGTGAAAACACAGGCTATACGTCAGAAGACTTAGATTCTGTTCTTTGTTTTGCCGTTCAGTTACTTTGTCATTTTGAACAGTAACTTTATTTGCATTTGCTACTGCTTTCTTATCAGTAAAACTAAGTCTGTGGTACCTGTTCTTTTCCAATTCTTTTGAGCATTGTGTTAATTCTCTAGCAATAGCTCTCGGTAGAGTTCACTGGCAATATTCCTGATTAGTAAAGGGAATACTGGGTACTAAACCCCTTAAAATATGATTGAGAATTAAAATGTCTTTTTTTTCTTTCTTTCTTTAGAACTTCATTGGCTGAAGCAGTGATGCTGTGAAACATGATAAAAAACTGGACTAATTAAAATTTTTCCAGTTCTGGAAAGAAACCTCAGGATGTACAGGCCAGGGGAGACAGTCAAGCGTCGGATCAATATGCATGCTCCTCCTCGGATAAGAAGTGTGGAAGTTGCTAGAGGAAGAGCAGGTTATGGGTTTACCCTTTCTGGACAAGCTCCTTGTGTTCTTAGTTGTGTTATGAAAGGAAGCCCTGCAGATTATGTTGGACTTAAAGCAGGAGATCAGATATTTGCTGTTAATGAAATCAATGTGAAAAAAGCGTCTCATGAAGATGTTGTGAAACTTATAGGAAAATGTTCTGGAGTCCTGCACATGGTCATTGCTGAAGGGATTAGTCATATAGATTCGTGTTCAAGTGATGAAGAAGTTGGTTTTTACGATGGGAAGGGGTGGCTGAAACCCAAACCTGACTCTAAAGCTCTGGGTATAAACAGAGCGGAGAAAGTTGTTGAAGAAGTGCAGTCTGGTGGCATTTTCAACATGATCTTTGAGAATCCTGTTCTCTGTGCTGGCAACTCAGATAATTGTGCACCAAAACAAAGGTCATTTTCAGATTCTGCTGCCATTAAATTTGAAACTGGAAATGAAAGTGTAAGCAATCCAAACCTACTGTCAAAGGAAGAAATGTCCAAAGTCCTGAATGATGATTCGGTTTTTAGAATTGGACCGGAGAGTGCAGAAGACTTTGGATTGGATGCAAGCATTTTAAATGTTGCCATGATTGTAGGTTACCTGGGCTCAATTGAACTTCCTTCAACAACTTCAAATTTGGAAAATGAGAGTTTGCAGGCTATTCGTGGGTGCATGCGACGTCTACGGGCAGAACAAAAAATCCATTCACTAGTGCTGATGAAGATAATGCATGACTGTGTTCAGCTCTGCAGTGACAAATCAGGTGTAGTGGCAGAATATCCTGCAGAGAAACTGGCATTCAGTGCTGTTTGCCCAGATGATAGAAGATTCTTTGGACTTGTTACAATGCAGACAAATGATGATGCAAGCTTGGCTCAGGAAGATGAAGGGGTTCTGAGGACGTCTTGCCATGTTTTTATGGTGGATCCTGAGTTATTTCATCATAAAATTCACCAGGGCATAGCAAGGCGTTTTGGACTGGAATGTACAGCAGACCCAGACACAAATGGCTGTCTAGAGTTTCCAACATCATCTCTACCTGTGCTTCAGTTCATTTCTGTTCTGTATAGGGATATGGGGGAATTGATTGAGGGAATGCGTGCGAGGGCTTTTCTTGATGGTGATGCAGATGCTCATCAGAATAATAGTACAAGCAGTAACAGTGATAGCGGAATTGGGAACTTTAACCAAGAAGAAAAGAATAATAGAGTTCTGGTGGTTGATTTAGGGAGCAATCCGAGTAAACACATTCCTAACAGCATATGGGAGAATCCAGTAGGAAGGGGACAAAGTCAGCCTGGTTCTCATTGGAATGGCTTCTGTCATGAACAAGAGGGAAGCAGTCCTTTAGAAGTAATTCCAAATGATAAGTCCCAGAATGTAAACAAACACTTGAGCCCTTCTGCTCGTATTGAAGTTCCACTGGTTTCCTCCCGAAATTCAGTACCTCCATCAAAGAAGAACGCTGCGGGTGTAGGCAATCAAAGGTGGTTGCCTGTGCACGTTTTACAAGAATGGCAACATGGAAATGCTAGCGACCAGGAGTCTTACACTGATTCTACGGATGGCTGGTCAAGCGTTAACTGTGGAACTCTTCCCCCACCAATGAGTAAGATTCCAGCTGACAGGTACAGAGTCGATGGCAGCTTTAGTCAGCCACAGTTAAAATCTCATAAAAATGAATGGTCTAAGAAGATGTTTTGCATGCAGAACAAATTTGGCGCACCTCATGGTATTAGGAAGTCTAAAGAAGATAAAAAGGTAAGATTATGTTGGTACTATTTCTTAATAAAACAAAAAACCCCAAAGGCCACAGCCTACGGTATTATTACACCATGATATTTGCCTACTAAAATCTAAACTTGTATTATATCATTTACAACATTTCAGATGAAGAAAATAATATGTTTCTTTCTTCTTTGCAGAGGTTTTACATATTCCTGTTTAATTGAATGCAGCTCTGGAATTGTACTTCTTCTGGAAGTGTTGTCTGTTAGAGCTTTCTCATATTTCTTCTTGTCTTTTCATTGTTTCCAAATGTTGCAGTGGCATTGCAATAAAAGGAGACATGACATTCTAGTAACTTCAGTTCCTTCTGACCTCCGGCAGCAAAAGAATGGAAATAGTCTGGATCTTCAGTCTGGTTCCTTTTTTATAGAAGGCTGGCATGCAAATGTTATTATTTTAGTGATATCTGTTTTTGTAGGCGTATAGCCTAATCATTAGTAAAAACCTTCTGTTATACGCTTTTAACATGAACTAAATAAGACAATTTTATTATCATAAAAATTCACTCCAGCATGCCTCAGTACAAGTAGTGTTAAACCGACATCAGTGGATAGTTGTTAGTGTTGACTATAGTGTCCACTATTAGGTCACAAGTCTAACATTTTGCCAGTAAGCTGTAATTTAAATTTTATTCCAAATTACTGCTTCATCTACTTGTTTTGTCTACTGCTAGCCTTCTATAAACCAAATCGAGAAGATGTGAAAGAAAAAGGATGGGGGGGTATCCAACGTAATTACATGCTGCTCCCTTTGTCACAATGCCTTTTGCTGTTGTAAGAGCTAATCTCGTGGGAGTCTGTTGATAACTGGGATTGTAGTAAAGTGGAGGTCATCAGTCTTCCACTAAAAGAGTTAGTAGCAGAGTTGTATCTAAAACATTTGCTGGCTCCAGGGAAAGTCAGAACCTTATACTCCAAATTAGCCTTCAAGAAGCATTGTCCTTCCACGAGGAAGTATTGCTTATATGATTGAGTCAAGTGTCCACCATGCTATCTAAATCTGGCTTTGAACAATTTTTTTTGCCTGATTAAATATATCCAACTGCTACTCAAGTGGATCACAGTAGGGATTCATTAGCTGTTTCACACTGTTATAAACAAAATCTTTGCATTGGTATGACACTCGGGCATAAACTTTTGGGGGAATAGAATGCAAAACTTCAGAACATTTTGGTTTTGGTGTGAAAAGAGAGGGGTTTTTTTATTGCTTTCCTTGCACTGTAAATCCAACAATATTCACATACATTCCTTTATATGGTTTTATGCTGAAAATAAAAAAAAACCCCACATAAACTAGCAGATAAAATTGTTATACACTAGTTTATTTTTAAAGTGGCTGCTGCAGTCGGCAATGTTTTCCGGACACACAGTAATACATTATATTTCAAGTGATCTTAAATATACAAGGTGATTCAAACTTTTCAAAAACCAAATAGGAATTATCCAAACAGAGACACCCTATTTGTACTCACCTAAATCACCTAACAATCAATTCTGCTACATTGAACACTACATGCTTAATGATCTCTTTCGTCATGGACTGACAACAGGGTCTCTTTCTGTGCAGCACCTGGTGCAGATGCATTATGGGTGTTGGCCCCAAGGGCTCTTTGGGAACAGGACCAACTGCATGGGATGCTGTTGAAATACCTTCAGGACTTTGGAAAAAGTTTATGATGTCTGCAGTGTTGTCCATGATAGTAATATGGTGTAGATTTTTTTTCAGAGATTTGAAACTAAAAAATAATATTTGAAATGTTTGAAATATTTATTTCATGGAAGTCAAGAATATTTTAATGAAAACCTCATATAATTTTACGCTTTGAGATGAAAGGTGTTCTATATGTGGGTAGACAGTAACAATAGGTCACCTAATGTATGGCTTGGATCAGCATGTACCAGAATATATGTTCCAACACTAAATATCTCAGTCTTCTCTTTTAAGTCTTATTTACTAATAAAATAAGCATCCTGTTCTTTGATTAATAACTAATTTTTTTTGCATGACGCATTTAAAATGTTACTACATGGCTTTAGCATTTAGTCTCATTAAGGCCAAAGAACTTTTCAAGCATTTAAATTTTGTCAGCATTATTGAACAGTATTGGAACTCATGAGAAGAGCTCATCAAGGTCTTGAAATTGTTTGCAAGTGTGAGTTGCAAGTACTTAGCATTATTCAGAGTGATTCATGACGATGAAGTAGGACTATGTTCTCATCCTAAGTCTTTAACGGAAATAGTCAGGTGGTGTTGTTATGGAGGAGCATACCCCTCTACTTCTTCAGATATTGCAGAAATAGGGAAAATCTTATTTTTGCATATTAGAGCACTAATTTGCTTTCATAAGGGAATGGTATTCAGAAATTCAGGCTTTTTGCTTTGTGTGAAGACAAGAAGTAAGATAATTTTATTCCAAAACATTCAGACGGGTTAGATGCTGCCTTCTAAAACACTATACATCCTCAGCTGCCTGTGACCTTTCTAAGGACTGATTTTACACAGCGTGCTCAGACACATTCCAATTATGGAATAAAGTATATGAAGTGGCCCCATGGGATTATGTTCATATTTTTACAACCTAGTGGCTGAGTCTAATGCTTCATTTGGCAGAGCAGTCCTTAAATTGCTTTTTAATTAAGGGTGGGTTTTTTTGTCTTTTACATTAGTACTGAAGGGTAATATATCTTACAACTGGGAATGTGCAGAAGCCACTAGAGAGAGAAAAGGTTACCAAAGCTAGAGTTTTTTTGTGATGCACTCTGCCCATCCATGTTACATACATTCTTCCTTGGAGCTTTCATTACACTCTAGGGAAAGGACATGAGTTCTTGGATGCAATTCTGATCTGGTAGAACTGCTCTGCAGCTAAACAGTGATGAAGTTACACAGCATGTAATTCAGGAAGATTTGCAATACTGTCCAGTGCAGGTGAGGGATAAGAGGGGCATAAAGTCTTTCCTGATTTTATAACTGCACCGATAGAATATTTGTGAATTGTACAGAGCACAAGATCAGATGTGAGAAAGCTCTAGTGAACATATCTTTAAAATGCACTGCAAGAACTGGACCTGGGAAGTGTTCTTGTGGATAGGAACAGGTGTGGTGTTTCAGACTCCAGGTTATGAGCAAGTAAACACGTTTTCTGAGCTTTGTTTTCCCTTTAGTGTTGTAGTCCCTTTAATAATTGTGTTTTCAGCTCACAAATTTTCTGTTTTTTAATCTTTTGCTTTTAAAATGTTTGTTGTATGTGGGAAGACAAGAACCATAGAATCATCTGGTTGGAAAAGACCTCTGAGATCATGGAGTCCAACCGTACCTGTGCCCTTACTAAACCATGTCCCTCAAACTCATCTACCTGCCTTTTAAACACCTCCAGGGATGGTGACTCAACCATCTCCATGGGCAGCTGTTCCAAATCAGGGAAGTTTTGGTTCTGTTCCATCTTTTCAGACTGTCATTTACTGGAGAGTACATCTGGCCCTATGCACCTCTCAAATTATTTCCTGTGCTGAACTTCACATGTGGTTGTTAGAAGTTTCTCGTGAACAGGCTTCTATTGAAGCATCTTATGAGAGATTTTTGGGGTTCTCTTTGACTGGTGGGAAGCCTCATGATGCTGCTGAAATTCACGGAAAAGGAAGATCATGGAGGGTGGCTTTGGACCTCAGAATGACTAAGGATGATTTCTGGCAGGTAGAAGCTTCTGAACTGCTATAAGCCTGATACTGGGTAGGGGGGTGTGGGCTAATGAGTTCTGGAAGACTAGCAGATGAAGAAACTGGTCATGATTTAGATAGGAATGGGATAATTCCTGATTTTTTATTTGTTATTCCTTTTGCACTGTGCTACTTCCTTTGCTGTTGACTTGGTATTTCCACCTGCTTCAGCATCCCAGTAAAGTTTCAGTCACAAACTCATCCTTTTGCATGTTTTTGGGTTACATGGAAGAAAAGCACCATAAGCAATATGCGGACAAGAGGGGATGTTAGGATTGGCAAAGGACTTCAGAAATTGCTGAACAGGGAAGCATTCCTTTCCCTCTAGACCGAATTAATCTAATACGTTTGATTTTGTTCAGCCCTCACTCTCTGTTTTCAGGCTATTGCCTGGCCAAAAATATGTCCACCCATTGCTGTTTTAAATTAAGTTTTACTGGGAAAACACTCCTTTTTCCACTGGAAAGCTTCATAAGAGTCGGTTTTATTCTTTGAGTTTTCTCTCTGTGAATACAGAAGCATAGGCATTAACCTCTCACTATGCTTTTTTTTTAAAAAAAAGAATGTATGTTTTAATATTGTGGAGGTAAGTATAACATTTAAGATCACAAGAGGTTTTACAACCTGAGCTTAATAACTAATATGTGTATACTGGGTCTGTTCCCAGTGAATATGACGGATCTTTTGAAAAGTAATTAAAAAGCTTTTTGAAATTTTTGGTATTGCTTTTTAGAAACCCTTTTCTTCACATTTATTGTAAGACTTCTATAATTTTAGAGCACATTATTGTTTGTGCTCGTGAAGAGTGTGAATTTGTAAATGGATCCTGTTTGGAGATATTAGCGGAAGAAAAAAATGGAGAATCTTATTGTTTGAGGCTCACTGGGCAATAATATTGCAAACGATTCTTTTATAACCAAAAACTATATCAACTGCTTTGAAACCTTCATGAATTATGCTACTGAGAATATTACAAAAATGTAGATGAGATAAGACAGGTAAGCAATAGCGTGGTGTTCACGAATGGATCTTGCCTTGTGAATGTTTTTTTGTGGGTTATTGTTATTGTTACTCTGTTCTGATCAGAAGTTTAACTGTAACTGCTTCAGAGTTGTCTTTATTTCCAAAGTAAGCATTACTGAAAAAGATAGGCTGTACAAGTTGAAATTGGAATAGTTTTTTTGTGTGTGAAAATTTGTAATTTGCTTCAAATCCAAGAATTGGCAGGTTTTGATATTGGTAACTGGATGGTGTGCTAACTGAAAGGCAGATATTTTAGATGCAAAGACAATGTTGGCAAAGCTGTGTGTTCCCATATTTGTTTTTTGTTGGATAATTACATGTTTTTTTCCCTTTCCTCTACAATTCTGTTTGCTCACTAGCTTAAATTGTTCCACCCCAGCTGTTTATAAAGTAGAATTAATGGCAGCTGGATTGCTATTCTTACGCAGTACAATTTAATGTTAACCATTGGAATTATAGGGTTTGATCTGATGTGAGATGTACGTATACACCTTAAAGAGAATTCAGCTGAAATCCCAAACACCAAGCTAGATCGAAGAATGCGCTAATGTGAATTAATCTGCAAAGTGAAATAGGTCCTTTGATACATTTTGCTATTAGAAAATGAAATCATTTAAATGTTTAGTAGTTTCATGTAGCCTTTTAATATGTATTATGATCTTCTAAAATAATTATGTTAAAAAATGGTCAGTTCTAGGATCTTTAAAAACATATCAAAAACCAGAATAATGCTCAGTGAATTTTGGGGTTGTCCTGTCCTGTGCAGGGACAGGAGTAGGACTCGATGATCCTGTGGGTCCCTTCCCGCTCAGGACATTCTTTGATTCTATGTATTATTTTCCCAGCAGAAGTTGTCTTACTCTATTCCCATAACAAAATTTTTATGTAACTGTAATCTTCCTTCCTGGGTTGTACTGTATTATTTTTGAGATGTGCTGACCAGAACCATAAGCAGTTTTGAAAATGTGTGGGCAGGCAATGTATTCATAAAGCTAATTTCTTGTTTTCTTTTTGATGGTTCTTCATTTGCCTTTTTGATTGTTACTGATTATTTGAGCCATACACTGACTTAATGTTCCCAGCTAATGCCTGCCTAATGTTCAAGATGATTTGGAACCAATTGTTATGTGTGTATTT
This sequence comes from Tapera naevia, assembly GCA_033556795.1. Classification (NCBI taxonomy): domain Eukaryota; kingdom Metazoa; phylum Chordata; class Aves; order Cuculiformes; family Neomorphidae; genus Tapera; species Tapera naevia. The sequence goes on along the minus strand of JAUMJJ010000218.1, from coordinate 4,025,422 downwards.
GTAACTTTCTCCATGTTCCCCCCTAGTTACTTGGATCTTTCAGCTCCTCTGTAATTCCCAGCTAATAGGATTTCATTTCATAGGAGAAACCATTATCTAGTTATACTGAGGCAATGATTCTACTATTCCATCTGCATTAATATCATCAACATGGGTGGGTTTTTTAAACAGGATTAGGATAGTACTGAAATGTAGGTGGTCAGTATTCTGTGCCTAGTGTCCATAGTCCAGGAGACAAGCAATAAATTTCATTTTCTTGGATATCCATTGTGACAGGACAGCCTCTTTTCTGTGCCTTCCAAGAGTGCATAGAAATCTTACCTGAAATTTTACATTATTCTGGATTATATTATTGGCCTAACTGCCACTAAAAATCCTACTGTAATGGTCAGAAGGCAGTGAAATGTGTCATTAACATCTGATTAGTAGAGAGGTATTCTTACAAGTGATCAAATCCATTGACCAGTAATAGTGGATAGTACTTAGTCATACTGGTGCAAGAGAAAAATCATTTCAGGAATTGCAATTAATTGCAATTAAAGCCTGTGGAAAAGCTGTGTGTGAGGTATGAATGATGCTGGACCTCTTTTAAATAGCTGTCCTCCACCTAATCCAGTTTTGTGCAGTGATTTCAATCCGTGATGATGGCAGCAGTGCAGGGCAGCCTGGAGGGTGCTACTTCATTCTTTTTTGTTCCATAGCATCTGGCCCCCTCTCTGTCTGCATGGCTACCTGTTCCCAGGGATTTACTGCTTCTTTTCCTGTCATGCTCCAGGGGACTGGGCCACAGCAAGCTGTTTTCCCATTTACTTCCAAGGTTCTTTTATTTCTTTAAAGATATGAGAAGAGCTAACCCAGCATACCCCATTTTCCAGTCTATCCTGTACTGGTCCTTTTGTATTGATTATCTTAGCACAGAAGATAGCTTACCTGTTCCACCTGAAAAGGAGGAAAAGGCAATTTCTATTACATTATTGCTTATCAGTAACTATATTTTTGTTTTAGAGCTCACAGAACTTTGTGAAATAAAATTATTCTTATGATTTTTTCCTCAAACATTTTAAAAAATTATTTCACTCTTGTGCCCGAGAACCTTGTGAGAATAATTGTATTTGTGAAACAGTTTATTTTATTTGAAAGCATCCTTCTGTAAATGTAGATGATCAGGCTTGTTAGATAGTGGTTTTTTAATTGTCTAGATTAGCTCTGCTTCTTATATCTTACCTCTCTCTGTTCCTGCTTTTCCACATAGCAGCCAAAATCTCTATTCCATAAGATTCAACCCCTTTAGTTTCTCCTCAAGCACAAACTGTAATTTTTTTTTGCGTGAAAAGATTAAATTTGCTAGATGTTGTGAAGCTGGCCTGAGTCTCTTTTCTGAATTCCTGCTGCCAGCTCCCTCTATTTTGTCGTTGTCAAGGATCCCTGAACGCTTAGCAAAAATCTCCCACTTCCTTAGTCTCTTGTACTCCAGGAGCTGCCAGTGTCCTCTCTTTGCTATTATCGTGTTCCTCCAGCTGTTATAGCAGAGGAGAGGAATCTCATTGTTACACAGACACACAAAGACTATATATTACAAAATGGAAATTTCAGGTTTTTATGTATGACAACTTGTTAAAAACTTATAACACTTGATAAGTGCATTTGCTGGAATATGAAGTAGCATGATACGGTTTTGTGCTGTAGCTAGGAATTTCTTTAAGCCAATTGAAGATGTTTTCTCAAGGTGTTTGGTTTCTTCAGATTCTGAATAATTGATAAAGTTTCATCAACATGCTTCTGTGCCCTCAGGCTCCAGGTCAGAGTATCGTATGGACTATCATAGTTTCACATTGCATTTCTTTGGTAGTACTGACTTTAAGAGTTCCCTTCCCTCTCAGGCCAGAATGTCATCAGTTATGTTGTCATGACTGTCTGTGGATCTGTGTTAGAAACAGGATTATTTAATTTTGTCTTTTGTTAGTGGAGATGAGGGGGAAGCCTGCTGCAGTTTGGAAGCTGGCATGAGTGGTCAAAGGTACAGGTGAAGTCCTTTAAGCCAGCACAGCTGCTGAAAAAAAGTTATATGGAACTAGTGCCTAAATTGTTTATTAGTTGAAATTACTTCTAAAAGCTTATCCTTTTTCCTTCTGCCTTTAAAGAACTAGTTTTGTGCAAGTCACCTTGTATTGGATTATTTTTGTCCTTTCTGTGCCTCTGTTTGCAGTCTAAGCTGTCAAGTGTCTAGCTAACACATGAAGTACATTTTCCACTTTCTCATTCATATTTTTCTTGTACAGCTTTCTTGCTATCAGACAGAAACTGGACACTTTAACAGACTGCTGCTACATCAGTCCTCCTCTGCTGACTTTTGTTTTTAATGACGTTCTTGACAAGTAGATTAGGAGGCAACATCCGCGAGGCCAAATAAACAGGTTAAAAATTAAATTTGAAAAAATTTATTTGAAGGCAAATACAGACTATAATTTGGTCAGGGATTGATTTTTATTTCAGGGGAATGTATTTGCACTTGCCATTTCCTTTTACCCAAGGGAAAAGGGGTGAGATAGTCATATATTACAAAAAAATCTGCAGACCCATTTTTTTGTCCTACTCTTTCTTTTATGGCTATACATTTAGCTGATATTTCAGTCCATGCTAGTTTGTATTTTTACTTTGTAATAAGAATAGAAAAAGAATAGATTTTTTTGAGCACCAGTGTGCTAATTCCTTTAATCCTTTGTTGTTTTTCCTCTCCATCTGCCAAATCATAACAGGATAAAGGCTTTTAGAGATATGTTCTTTTGTGCTTTTATCATGATAGATAGTAGTAGCAGAGTTCTAAGTATCTGTATGGCACAATGCAGAAGATGGCTGTAGCACGTGCTTTCACTGTCAACTTGTTTTCACACATTTGTGTGCTTTTCTGTTTGTTTCTGGGTTCTTAAAATGAAATCAGTGAAATATGAGGTGGACTTTAGCTTCTGTTACTGTTGTGTGATAAAGTTTCTTAGATTTTCTTGACTATCTTGATATTTTTAAAGTTTTCTTTTATAGATTCAGCAACACAGTGTTTCCAGAAGAGGATTTTTTAAGACATGATAGTAGATAGTTCTAGGGCTTATAGGCAATCTGTATATAAAGAAACCACACAGCCCAGTGTTCATGTAGCAAAATTCAGTGGTTTAGTTTGTCAGCTAACAGTGAATGAAGCAGTGTTCTGTTGGTTATATAGTGTAGTGTTTTGAAATTGTTTTAGGCTCATTTAATGTTTTTTTTTTAATATTTGTTAAATACTGTAGTAAAGGTGTTTAGAAGTGTGATAATTTATTTATGGCTAAGAGACTGCAAGATTTATATTAATATCAGTCATTGCACTAGTAAACTCTGTCAAGCACTGTAGCTTTCTTCAGCCATGCTGATCAGTCCATTCCAGTTGCAATAGCTGTTCTCTCTTCAAGTCATGAATGCTTTTATTTCCAGCTCTTCACAGTCCCGTGAACGTTTGCCAAAACGTTGCTGCTATTTGCTTAAGCTACGTGATTCTTTCTTTATTTGTGTGTGTGTATGCAAGGCAATTCTTTTAATTGATTTGCAGAAAGAGGCCTGCCTTCATAGTCTGAATGTCTGGAATAGAGTCAAGAAAGGATGAAAAGGGAGACAGCACCATTACCAGGAAATTAAATACTTTGTGAACTGCAGCCTTTTTGGTTTAGCAATGTCTTCCTTATTTTCCTAGGTTATTAATTTGATCCTGCAGAACAAGGAAGTCATTTTTGTCATGTGAAAATCTTTTCCTAATTGCAATTGTTATCCAAATGTGTTGGGGGAATGGCTAGAGCAGTAAATTTTTATATTTTGTAGTTGTTTCTTAAGCTCTGTTTTATTCTTGGGGTCTTTTTTTCCCCTGCTGTTATCTTTACCTTGCATCCAGGGCTCAGTGGTGAGTTTAGTATAAGAGTGTCAAAACCCATAAATTAAAATTTTGATTGGATACTAATTTACTCTTCTCTTTTCTAATACCACATAATTCACACGCATGTTTTGTCCACTCTCCCTCTTTCTGTTTGTTATGTTTCAGACCATAAATAGATAAGCAGCATTTACTTCTAGAATGTTAATTAATCTTATCTAGAATCTGCTTCTCAGTGGAATCTAATTAGATCTGTCTTCAGGGAGTATGTTCCTCTTCCTTCAATTTGTAATGTTACTATTTCAAAAATTTTTGAGTGTATATTCTCTAGTTGTGTATCTTAATCTCTGAGAACTGAAGCAGTCTCCACTATTTGAACATATTCTGGACAGTTTATATTAGTTTTGTGCTGGGTTAGAAACAATAGTGAAATTTTATTATTCAAAATAGATATGACTGCTATTCATAGTTTTTTCCTTTGTTTCCTTTCACCAGTTTTCCTTTATGAAAGCTAAAGTCCTGCGAGGGGTGCATCTTGTTTTGAGAAATACATGGAAGACCTTTAAGCAAAATTCATACTGTGTAACACTCATTAGTTTCAAAATACCTGTTGTGTTTGCACTAATAATGTCATTAATTTAATTAGCTGTAGAATTGGCTGAGCTGGTCGTAGTCTGATAGGTTTTTTCAAAAATTCACAGATTAAAAATTTTAAAATGGCAAAACTGGTGTGGTCATACCTGACTAGTGGTAAAACCTAGCAATTGTACAGCTATATTCATGCTGCTTTAGAAGGAACATATGTAGGAAAAGCCCTGTCAGTGTTTCAATGTGTTATGCAGTAATAGTAATGAATTTAGTCAGGGGTTAATGTGGAGTTCACTGACTGATACAGATTGTTGCAATAAATGTAAGCTTTCCGTTTAGACAGGAAAGACTGCTGTGACTGTAAGGTAGGAGCCAGATGTGAACACCTTTAGTGGTACCTGCCTGGATAAACAGATGATTTTAAAGCTGGCTCGGAAAGACCAGAACTGCCTCATTCCAGTGGGTGCTACTTGTGAACATTTACAGAGAGCAACTTTCCTGCCTTCACATTTAATTGATCATTTTAGCAAAAGCCATCTTAGCTTGTTTATGTTGCATTTTTAAATGTTCTCTTAAAAACCTTAGAAGTAATCTGCAGTTGGCCAGATTTTCAGTTTTCCTTGGCAGAACCTGCCCAGTTTTCTTCTCAGCCAATAAAAAAACCCTCAGTAAATTGAAAATTGGGAGGGAAGGAGATGCCATATAAAAATGGGTCACTTTTAATACTCTTTACAGAAGCTGGAGTCTTAGCCCGTTGCAGTAATGAACCCTGCTACACTCTGTCTACTGTGTTATGTCTTGACATTTCTAGGAGCTTGTAAACAGTCTGTTGTGAGTATTGGTGGCAGTCAGAGCTCTGTTGCTAAAGAATAGTGTTGACTTCATAGGAGTAAGCATGCAGGCAGGCATCTTCTGTTGGTTGCCATAACTTTTATTGTGGTAAGGAGTCTGTATAATATTCTCGATGCTCTTCTCTACTTCCTTTGAGTCGTTGTTAGCATGAGATTATAAGAATGTGAAATTTGTGGTTGTTTTTTACTTAATGTGATGTACATAGACTTTCAAGCAACGGATCAAAGCGATACCAAAATATTTCAGAATTGGGAGCAGAGCAAATTGCCGAAAGAAATAAATACGAACATAAAATCTAATATATGTTACAAAGCTGCCAATAAGGAGTTATAAAAGTACTAATAGATATATTTTAAGCTTACTGTGATGAAGATAGATGCTGAAGTGAAATAGAAGAAATTTTACTCTGAATTAAACTCTGTTATTTTTTAAAGTAAAAAAGCATCAGAAGATGGGGAGGAGTTTTCCCACAATGAATGTTGCAGTGCAAGGAGTCCAGAATTTCAGGCACATAATCACAAGTTTTTCATAATGTAGTGAGTTTATGTACATCTGCTTAGCACCAGGCACTGACTGTGTGCCTACACTTAGGTTTAAGCTTACATTTTGCCATTTGGCATAAAATAAATGTGTGCATGCTGAGCTGTTGTAGCTTAACTGACATCTGGTGACTTTATAAGGAGAAAGAGAATGATTATGGGGAAAAGAGAAAGCCGTTCGATTTCATTATTGCAGCACCAGTTCTAGTCATGAAACATACAAACGAGGTAATTTGTTTCCTCAGAAAAAAAATTCCTGCATTTTGAACTGTGTGATTTAAAAGTTGGACTCTACAGGAGCAAACCTTTTAAAAAAAATGACAAATGAAAGTAAGATTTTTAAAATCTTTCTATAGAAAGAAAAAATATTTTGTCATTGTAGATATTTTCCAGTTAAGACGGTGGAGAGCTTAGATTGTCCTGCTTTTCAGTTCATTCTACTGACATGTAGCATGTGTATACTTTAGCAACCTAACTGATGAATCCTGTTCATACAGTACCTTAATGCTGAATACTAATCTTGAGACTGGAAAAGTCATAACTTTAATGATTTTAATATGTGATTTTACAGGGCGTGGCCAGCGAACAACTTGTGTTGAAATTGTGTTTCTTGTACAGGTTTGCAAATCCATCTCCTTGAAATTCTGTACTTGTTGAGGCTTCAAGTTCAAATGCTGTCGCAATCAGCAATGTATTGAAGTTAAAGAAGTAAAACAGTAATATATATTTTCTGTTTTGTTTAGGGTGCAAAATTTGGACATCCAATGGGATTAAATCAGGCTCCTCCACCGCGTTCTTCTGTTCGAAGATCATTTGGAAGATCCAAGCGATTCAGTATTACTCGTTCTCTGGATGACCTTGAGGTAATTAACTTTCACTTAGAAGTGAGTCCTAAAGAAGAGGAACTTACAGTAGTTAATGCTGATCATTAATAACAGAAAGTGAGTAGTTTCTGTAGTGTAATGAAGTTATTAATCATCATATGACATTTATGTGAGAAGAACAGAGATTTCGGGTATCCCCTGTGTTTTTCGGAGTTACTTTAATAGTTTACATTGATGCCAGCAGGGGCCATTCTTTCTGTGGGGAATTTTGACTTTTATTTTACCCTTGGCAGCTGGTTAGGTAAAGCAAAACAATATGTTTTTGCTGATTGAAGTGTTCATCACATATTAGAAATCACTGTATCATGATATCATATCAAAAAATCAAATGCTCATCTTATTCTTTGTTTCATTCAGCTAATCGTCATTGCATTGAGAATATTTTTGGGCTTAAATTTGTTGCTGGACTAGGCTCTTTACATAACTTTCTAAGCAATGTAGCTTGCTGAGAATGGAAAAGTTTTTAAAAATACTTAAATATGTTTTCCCTTGCTATATGTCAGCAGTTGAGAAAAGGGAATTCCCACTTAGCTTGGTGTTAGTTGTTAGTTATGGTGATTTTGGGTATAACAGTGCTGTTCAACATTTGGTATATCATCAGCTGATGCCTGGGCGTCAGTGGCCAAACCATATTGGTTTTGGTGAAAACAAGGAATGAAAAGCCATCTGATTTTAAAAAGCTGCTCCTGCAGCTCTGCTGAGAGCTTCCCTCAACCAGCTGTAGGAATGTGGCTTCGTTATGTCTTCTCTTCTAGTGTGCTTCCTTGGCAAAACCTGACTCATAGTGGTGTGAAGGTGAATGGAGAGATTTTTTCCCTTACCTCTTTATCATGCTTATCTGAAAGAAGGTTTGTGGTTGGGGAGAAACAAAAATATGTGCAAAACTCTTGGCGTAGGAACCACGTAGTACGTATTATACAGCTCTTCAGCATGGGAGGGAATGTGGCACACTGATTCCTCTAAACGGGAAGGAGGTGTTTAAAAAGCATTTGAGATGGGAGGAGGAAAGAAGAACATATTCTGAGTTTCCTGTTGTGGGAAAATGTAGGAAGAATGGCATTTCACTGTCTCGGAACTAAAGGAGAGGGCAGCTCAGTGCACATGAGTTTTTAGGGAACAGAATATGTGGAAGGAGCTTCTGACGTGCTTAGGGAATGCAGGTAGGAACTGTAGTTACTTATTTCTCAGATGGTTTAAAGGACATTTTTCATTGTGGTCTATTTCCATCTTGTTGTCTGAAGTTTTTAAATGCCTTGCTTTTTTTTCTCGTCATGGAAAGTTACTTTTTCATTTCTTTGCACTCATAACTTTAATGCAGTTAGTGCATAACTTTAAAAAACAGGGCAAGATCCTCTGGATAAAGCTGTTTGGGAACTGTCTAGCGATGTCTTTCTTCACCAGAAAATGGGGATTTTTCTAAATTAAAGAAAGCTTACTACTACCTATTAGCAGTTTTAACAATTTCTGGTCATAGTAAGAGAGAATGTCTGAGATCATAGTGCTAGTAATTCATGTGCAATAGGGAAAGCATGGTTCATACTCTGTTGTTCCAGATTCAAATTTCCTAGAGATTTACATGCACATCTCATATTTTAAACACCAAGGATATAATTTAATGTCTGTTGTAGGAGCTGTTTTACATTGCATAAATATTCATTAAAATAGGGCCTTGGTACTTACTTTCCATTAATTTCAGAAAGATGTGATAGTCACTGGCCTAAAAAGTCAGTTTTCTCTCATTAAGACTTCGTTGGTATTCGTTAGAGTATATAAATTCAGTAGCCTCAGCAGGAGGGTTTGTGAGGTAACTGTTACCTGATGTCCTAATTCTTAAAGCTGTTATTTTGGATGGAGTAATTTACATTCTAGGTCACAATGTGAACTGGACAAAGACACAATCTGTATTTGGATGAATGACCTTAGGACATTTGGGTGGGGACTGCTCCCTGTCATTTGCTTCTGTTCACTTTGACATCTCCTTTTTCCTCTCCGCATGCCGTAAAAGAATGATATCGTAGCCACTAGGAAAAAGCCAGCCCAGAGAAGAATTTGAAGAACTTTATAAGTCAAAGTAAAATAGTGTTGAGGTGTTTCAGTTGTGGTTCTAGCTTTAACCTTGCAGCTGCAGTGCTTTTCCCAAGCACTGTTGCACTGAGTCTAGTAGAACACAATGTTAGTACATGCTTAGATTACTTTGGGTCATCTATTTAGAGTTGCTGGAAGAGGAAATAACAATACCAGGAAATTCTTAGAGACTCCACCTTTGGAATGGTGATCATGAACATATTACATAGGCCACTTGGGTTTTTTTTTTTATGTTCTTTGCATTTATCTTAGCAGAATGAATAAGGTACTGACCCAAATAATGAAGTTTGAAAATGAGTATGCTTCTCTGAGCTTGTGGGTTTGATTCCTGCTGGCATCCCATTTAGTCCTCTAAATCGAGTAGTATAAATAGGTTCCATGCATTTTCTGTTATTGGCACATGCTGAACACTGTTTGTTTGCTTATGTCTGAAGAAGGCTGTATTTCGACTTTTTGTGAGAGTATGAACTTGTCCTCCTGTCTTTGGAGCTGTTTTGCTCTCTTCTGCCATAAGGTGGCGTGGTTTCTTTGCAGTTTGTTTTTTTAATCTGTCCAAGAATAAAATATTTATATAGATATTATTTTAATAAAGAAAAACAGTGATTGAAAGAAAATATTTAATTTTTAAATTGTTAATGATTATGGCTGGCTTCACATGGACAGACGATATTCTTAGAAGTTTAGGATTAGCTGTAATGATAAAGTTGCCCCTCCTTAAGCACTTTCCTCTCTGCTGCAGAAGCTGTTTTGTACGTAGAAGAAAACAGACAAGATTGTAGGATTAACCTCTAGGATAAAATAGGATGAGAGTGCAGAATCAATGGATGCAGTTATGCTATGACTATGGGACAGAAAATGTCTCACAAAATACACAGTTTTATTTCTGAACAGTGAAAATTGCCCTTGTTCTCACCAGGGCTGAATATGATTGCCTCATAAGTTGGAACTGAATTCAGAAAATTAGTGTGTCTAGTATATGCCTTAATTATTAATTTTAACAAGAATTGTATTTAGAACTCTTTATGAAATTACAAGAGATCTTTTTTTTAAGAACAAATTCTTAATTTGTATTTAGTATTAAACTTTACTGTTTGAATCATTTGCCATTGAAAGTAGTGCCCATTAACAACCATGCTAAAATGCTGTGATTCCCACTGCTTTTGCTTTATAGCACGTCTCCTGGTTCATATTTGCAAGGTGTAACTTAAGCTAAGTGGACCTTGCCATGATTTAGGATTATTTAATATTTGGACTAATGAGAGAGAGTGATCCTATCTTTCTTCCCTACTTTTCTTCCCTGCAGGTAAGAGCCACTGCTCATCCTCTTGCACGATTCTGTCCTGGCAAAGACATTGTTTATAGATTTAGAAACATGTTATAGGTGACTCTGTGAGATTGCAGAGACCAGAACACTGCCTTTGTAAAACTGTTGTTGAATAGAGTAATCCCTTTACTCATCAGCAGTTTTGGACCCAGATTCCATAACACTTTCAACTGCAGCTCATTCCATTCATATTTTTCTTGAGGTCTGTAAAAATGGGCGACCCTTGTAGTATTCCCTTGAAGCCAACAAATTTAGGTTCCTCCTGGCCAAGAAGAACATTCAAAGCTATTGTGTTTCCTGAAAATCACTGTGGCACTTGTATTTTTGGTATTTCTCTGTGGTTAAAAATAGAGCAGAATAGTATCATGAGAGACATAATATCATAGGCAAGCAAGTGTCAAGCTCTTTGAGTAATGTTAAATAGTCTTTTAATGTAGAGACCTGTTTAAAATTAAGAACTATTTAATTATTTTAAGTAAATAACAGGACAAAAAAGATGGCTGTTGCTGCTTTTCATCATGTCGTTGTCCTGCTTTGCAAACCTTAAAGCTATATCCTATCTGAAAAAGAACATTCGTTGGATCAAATTTCTGAGCTTAGTAATTTTTTCAAAGTTGGAATGTAACATGTTTTTTTTTTTAAAATCAGTGTGAGGAGTTTTATTAGAATGTTCTATCTTAATTATAACCATTAATAATGTAGTATTGTTAGCTGTTATTATAGATAATAATACTTGGGGTTTTTTTTTGTTTCGTTAATTCCACTGTAGCAATTTTTTTTGCATTTCATTTGCTAATTGAAAGCATACAACAGATCTCTTCGGTATGAGGTTTTTATACTAATGAATGACATGCCTCTGCTGGATATTAGCTTTGGCATCTGTGGGTGGCAAAACCCCCTAAATGCTCATTTGACTTAATAATGAGTTTTTAAGTGAGTACCTGTCTTTGTTTGACTGATTTAAATAATCAGACAAAGCTTACACAGGGGAGATAATAGCTTGTGTTACACCAACTAGTACACTATGAAAATCAGACAAGATGAGCTAAACATGCCTCAAACTTTTCCCACCCTGACAGTTGATATAATAAAAAGTATTAACTCTCCCTGCAGAACTTGCTTCACTGATGTGCTTAGATCATCAGCATGGCCACAATGCCTCCACTATGGCGAGTATAATTATGTGATTTACATCAAGAGGCCTCATAATTCTCAGCTTATAATTGTGAATTTAAAATCTGAAAACAGTATTTTTTTAAGCTATGATAACTTGCCATAGTCTGCCAGTATACCCGGGTTCCATCGTGTATCACCTTTAAGGATTGCATCTTTTGCTTGTATTTTGTACTAATTTTTATCTTGAGGTATAACTGACCAATTGACAGTTAATGCTTTCATGAAAGTGGAGAAAAGGCTAGTCCTGAAATAAAACTGTATGTAAGAATAAAATCTCCATTTTTGTATGGAAGAGGTAGTTCAGTGTTTTTAGTATATTAATAATAGAGTTATTAAAGAGCTACTCCTTTCTAATATATGGATATTCTGGAGTCAGGATGCTAACACAGTCCAGTCGCTAACACTGTTGCTAAGGAAGCCTCATGGGTCTGTGACCACAGATCTTTGTTTCCCTTTTCCCTTTGCTAGAACCTGTCTGGTGTGGCTGGTGACACTGACTGCCAGATCCTTGGAGTACGGCACCAGGATCGGCTTTTCAACCAGTGCAAAGCCTAAGATGTGTGCTTAGTGGTTTTACAGTCGCTTGCTATAATAGCCCAGAACCTCTTGCTGCACTTCAATATATAGCTTTAAATAGTGTAAATTCATCATGACATTGTTTTCTTCACCATGAATTAGTGTAACATATGTGATCACGGGGCTGATCAGTAAGGGTTTGAAAGCATCCAGTGGTTTCTGCCACGCGTTCTTCTGCTCTGTTCAGACCTTTGACTGTTACCATCCTGGCTGGAGTTGTTCACCTGCTGTGCTGTGTGTTGGCCGTGCACCTCTGCTGCTAAATGAAGCAGTGCCAGGACACAGGGGCATTGTGGTGTTTGCAGTGACACATGGTTAGAGTTGTCATTTATGTGCCTTTGTACTGTTTCTGGACACGGTTTAGGCATTAACCCCAATGGCTACCATCCCTGTGCCCAGCAGGCAGTTTGGGTGCGACCAGTGTGATTGCTAGGACGCTGGGAGAGCTTGAGGTGTGATAGTGTCCAGGAAGCATCAGCTCTCTTTGGAACTGCACAGGAGCTTATGATGCTTTTATTTGATTAGTACAGATACAGCCAGTATGTCTGTAGGTTACCATAGTCTCATTGTGGATGATGCCTGTGGTATCCCTTAGATGTTTATTTTTACTGTCATCATTCTTAATGTGTCTTAAAGATTTCCAAGGACATCATTTTTTCACATTTGGTTCTCTGGACTTCTCTGTTAAGAATTTCTCTTTTCAGCATAGTCTGGAGGATCTTCATGCTTTTACTTTGTTGTCTATGATCTTATGGGGTGCTTTAGTGATACACATTGTTTCTCCCTGAAGAAGGAAAACATCATGCTAGCAATATTTATTTGTTTTCCTCCACAGATTGTGCACTAGCATTGATGTTAAGCCTGTGCTGGTATTTTATACTATACCATAGTTTTTTAACTATTACCAATATATGCTTTTAAGTTTTCCTTACTTTATAGACTTTTTGATGGAAAGTTCTTATTCTCTTCACGTTGTTTGGTAACGTATCTGACAAAGGTGGGTTGATCAACAGATGAGTACAGTTGCATGTATCATCTTTATCATTAAGTTTCTAGACACAATCCAGAATGTTGGCACTGTGTGATTTATTTCCGGACATTAAAAATAATGGGATTTGTTTTCTATTATTGCAATTAACCAGAGGGCATGGACTAACCAGAGGGCATGGACTTAAGCTTCGTCAGGGAAAGTTTAGACTTGATGTGAGGAAAAAATTCTTCACTGAAAGGGTGATTGGCCATTGCAATGGGCTGCCCAGGGAGGGGGTGGAGTCACCTACCCTGGAGGTGTTTAAAGGGAGACTGGATGAGGCACTGAGTGCCATGGTCTAGATGATGGTTGGTGTTAGTGTTAGGTTATAGGTTGGACTTGATGATCTCAGAGGTCCTTTCCAACCTTATGATACTGTGATACTGTAATTGGTAAAATGACCATACTTTGGTAGTTTTACTGTTTCTCCTACTTTTGGGTTATTTTATTTCAGGTTGTGGAGAAATTTGCTGTGTAGATTTGCATGCAAAAAGCAGAGTAGTCAGAGACTGTGCTGAGAGCTGGACCACATCTCTGCTTTCTTGGTGAGGTACATATGGCAATGCTTATCATGGCAGCGCTCATCCCATACTTTGGTGCCTGAGAAGAAACCAGCAGTGTTGCCTAGGACGGATTCCATAGGGAATTAACTTCCCCATATGTGCAAAGGCAGTTGGCACTGTATGGAAGAATTTCTCCCTGAGGAAGTGATCAGTACTTTGTTTGACCCTGCCACTCAACTGCTGTCCAAGACTTACTGCCTCTGGGCTTGGCTCTGGAACACAAGCCAATTCCTGTCACAGATCCAGAGGCACAGTGTATGCTTCAGGAACTAGACACGAACTTACATTCTGCTGATATCTGAGGCAGCAGGCCTTACTCCTTGTCAGCAGTGTGATTAAATGGACGCAGGTGAATTTATAAACTCTCAGCATCTCTGATGCTGTCACATTTGTGGACCTACAAGCATCAGCCAGGATGAACAAGTTAAAGTAACCACCTGAAGCCAGAGAGGGGTCATATCCCTTAGTTCAGAAATACACATTATCAGACCTTGGTTTTGGCTCTGTTCTTTTGATTCTGGTCTCCTTGTGTAGAGACGAAACAGAACTTGCAGAACTGGGAGTCTTGGCAGGAGGGCAGCCTCTCAGAGATGTCTTTATAACCTTTGGTACCTAGTGTTATTTTGAAATTGGGCTTGCTCTCTTTGAACTAAAAATCTTTGCTCTCCTGGGTCTAATTCACGAGGCTTGTTAACTCCCTGACATTAAGGCACAGTAATAGCTTACAGTACTGGGGTCTGTTACCTAAACTCAGAATTATTTGCTACTTAAGGCTGGCTCTTGCTTCAGTTTCTTAAGTTACACTTGTTGATTCAAGAGCATCTTTTAAGGCTCCTCCCAAGAAGGTGAGCAGTGAGGTGAAGTTACTCAAGGTAAGAAGGACAAGAGCAGTCTCTGAAGATGAAAGAAGGCTGCTTTTATAAGACTGGATGACTGGAGAATGAAATAGGTGAAAACATATGCAGATAAATGTAAAGCAATGCAAATGAAGCAAAAGAGTCCTAGCTTCATACATCAAATGATATGTATATGTCTCTGAGCTGACTGTTTTGTCTCAGAAGTGAGGTCTTTGAGTTATAAGAGACAGTTCTGTGAAAACACCAGCTCAGTACAGTAGCACTAAAATGACATCTTATATTATGAATTCTTAGGGAAGGAATACAGGAAAAAACCCAGTACAATTTGTACAATTCCATTGTACAAATCTATGATTTGACCACACCTTGAATGTTATGTTCTGGTCTCTTTATTTCAAAGAGGTTATGGTATATTAGAAATGGAAAAGGTTTAGAAAAGCCTATGGAGTACAAAGTCGTGGGTGGTATGGAAGTAGTAGTTGGGATTGACTGTTCACTGTCTCCTTCGGGACAAGAAGTCGGCACCATTAATTAAAGGTAGCTGGAGCCAGGAGCAAAACAAACAGCACACGAATGTTCATGCAGGAGGTGAGTTGGTCTGTGGGATGCCCCACCACTGAGTGCTGTGGATGCAAGAAATTTGCATGTCCCGGGGGGAAAGTGGACAAGTATTTGGAAAAGAGAGCCACTGGGGAGTATTTAGGAGACAAGCCACACCAGATTCAGGAAATCTGCTACACTAAAAGTACCTGAAGTCTGGGAGAATGTCACTGGGGAAATGTTCTATACGTTGCCCTGTGCTCCTTGTTGGTAGACAGCCATGCGTGGCCACCACTGGAAACATAATACTGGGTTTGATAAACCTGTGTTTTGACCTAATTCTTATGTTTTTATGCACAGGAATGGGTGTTGCTTCTCCTTAACTGTGGGATTATGGATTTTATTCTCAGCACAGGAACCTGCATTACTTTTGACTTGGTGTAAACTTGTTTGTAAAGCCAAGATCTCACTGACTGTAGCATTTACTAGTGCAGTGCATCTACTATGGGCTCTGGGAGCATTTAGTGTTTATGCTGCAGCTGTCTGAGGGGGAGGGCACCTGCAGCTTTCCTGGGCAGAGCTGCTGCTACAAAACAGGTTGCCCTGCAGTTCCCTGGGTGGGAATGAGGAACTGGGTGACTGGTTTCGTGCCTTTGTTCCTGCCCTCCCTCTGTTGCTCTTTCTGTTGCCTGGTGTGTTGTCCTATTGGGTCACGTGCTAAATGAGAGTAAGGAGGGATTTTTTTGCTCTGTGAGATCTGGTTCATGTTAGGGAATGAATTAAGGCCTTATTGAATGAACTGATTTGCATTTCTAGAGTAGAATCACAGCACTGCAGATATCCTGTGAATTGTTTCTGACACTGTCTCCGTGCTTAAGCTGCTGGGATTTTGGCTAGAAGTTGGTACCATTTAATTTCCACCATCCTCATGGATTTATAAGTCCAGTAAATTTTAAAAAATTCACTGAGCTTCTACTAGATGAGCTACTGCTTTTTGTTCAATATTATATCTTCAAAACATTTCATTGTTCTTTTGATATTTAAAAATATGCAGTAAAAGTCCATCCTCTTTTACTCTTGACTGAGGAAATGCAGAAGCATGGCATTTAAGCATTACTTGTCAGGCAGAAAGTGTATGCCTTTCTGGAAATACACAGATATTGCTGGTCTGTCTGGAGAGTAGGTGTGGTATTGAAAATTTCAAGAATCATGTTTCATTTGGAATGTGATCCTTGTAAATGCCAATGCCCTGCTTACTCAAAAGAACATGGAGAGTTTTGGTAGGATGAGATAGATTGCATAATATGCGTACATGTGATTGTAATCGTACTGAGACACGTATCTACACGCCAGAAACTGAAATAAATTTGCTGTGAGTCTTAA
This sequence comes from Tapera naevia, assembly GCA_033556795.1. Lineage (NCBI taxonomy): Eukaryota > Metazoa > Chordata > Aves > Cuculiformes > Neomorphidae > Tapera > Tapera naevia. The sequence goes on along the minus strand of JAUMJJ010000218.1, from coordinate 4,009,133 downwards.
GAGTTTTAACAATTTATTTTTTAAGACTATTTTTAGATTATATTTTAAGTATTTTTAACAGAGGTTGATGACCCACTTCATTCAGATAATGTACTTATCAAAGAGGAATGTTTTGAAAAAGAGAATACTTTGAAGGAGAAAAGAGTGTTGACTCAATGCTTAAACAAGTTAGGACAAACGTTTAAGAGTCCTGTAGGCCCTTACCGAATGCATTTTACATTAGCAGATTCCTCAGCAGCATGCTCTTGTCTTTACAGAAGCTTTATTGTTTCACAGGACCTGCCTAAACAACATTTTAAAAGCTGCCTGTTCCTTTTGATGAGAAGATACAGAACCAGTATTGAGGGCGGAGAATCTGCTGGGGAGGGAGGAGAATGGGAGAGGTGTTGATAGGGCAACAGGCAGAGAAGCCTCATTTTTTTACTGGACGCTGGAAGAAGAAAATATATGTTGAGAAAGAGTGTAATAATAAAGTTGGAGGGACTGTTTCTTAACAATGAGCTATTAAACCATTTATACATGGAGAAAACTTTTACTGATAGTCAAGTGTCTGTAAGTATAAAGTTTTGTTTGTCTAAAACGAACAGAAAACAGGAATATGGTTTAATGAGTAGCCTTCCGAGCTAAGAAATCTTGCAGTGAGATAGGATAAAAATGCTTCTAAGGATTCAATGAGGTTTTAAAGAGACAAAGTTCGTAAGTATAAGTATTTAAGTTGACTTTCTATATAAGCTGTATTATGAAATTAGTAATACATCTTTTTTATAGAAATGTTTTACATCTCTTTTTAGTGTTGTATTATTTTTAAAATGTGGTGTGAGGTTAGTAGATATACAGCTACTTCTCTAATTAGGGTTTTAACAAATCTGTAACTTATTTTTCACTGTGCTTGCACATATGTTTCCGTAAAGCAAGAATGTCATGTTAAAAGTTACAAGTTACTTTCTAATTGTTACAGCATTTTTTTTAAGTGTGCAGCTAAAGTGATTTTTTCTTCCAGCTGGATCTTTATCCAATAAACCAGAATCCAGACTGTATGAGTTATTAAAATAACTGAAAATGAATGAGAAGACTTTCTAGAATATAACATTTCTGAGGCTTAAAGACTTCACACCAGTTTCACCTTCTTGTTCCTCAGAAAACACATGTTTAATAAGCAAAGGTTGTAGCTATATTACCAAATTTTGACATTATAATCTTATTCTTTATTTTTATATATCTTGGAGTATAGTTGTCTTTAATGCTAAAAGTATAGCAGCAAATCATCAATTTTTAAAATGATAAGGGGAAGAAACAATTACAAGGTTTAGGAGTGTGTATATATATGCATTAATTACTTAAAATTTAGTAGTTTTCATGCTCAGTTTTACATAGATTTCCTCAAGACCTGTGAATTCTTAGGGGCTCCATCTACAGTAATAGGAAATTCAGAAGCAGCTTAATGTGTTTCAGTGACTTGTCGCTTAATCATGTCCTCCTTAATTTGTAATTTAATTTTAATTTACTATTGGGCTGCAAGTCTCCTTCCATCTGGATGTGCAAGTCATGCTGTTTCTTCATGTTTTGCTTAGTGGAGAGAATTCAGTTGTCTTAAAATGTTGATCAACAGAAGAAAAAAATAGTAATCATTAAAATAAAATTGTTATGAAGTGTATTTTTTATTATAGGTTTACAGTCAGGCTCTACAGAATTATTTCTCAAGGATTACAATATGGCTTTCAAAACCAAATATTTGTTTTTAAAGTACATTTCTGGCTGGCAAATCTTCCTGAACTTAACACTTTTGTGAGGCTGGCGTGCACATTTCGGTGTAGGCAGACAGCAGGGGGCACTCGGAACAGCGCTTTCCACCCAGTCCCCCACTGAGTCTGTTGTACCAGAAGTCTTGGTATTTAACAAGACCGTTTCTGTTTCAGTTATTTATATGAACAAATTCTAGATAGTTTGGCTTGAAGGTATTTTTTTGTTAATATTGCCTTGGAAGAGGCAGGACTTAAATCTCTAAAACTGATAGAAGGAAACCACATTGTTGTAAATACGAGAGTCTCCCTTTTTTAGTCAGTACCGTGCCTGGGGTCTGTTGGTTGTTGTGTAACTGATAAATCAGTGACAGGAGTATATCTGGACAGATTATAGAAAATTTGGAGAATTAGGAAAAAGATGTATTTTATAGCAAAATTTTCTTAATTTGTGTGTAGGCTTTTTTAAATTCTTGCTTTTTATCTCTGTAAGTAGGGTCAGTGAGCTGACTCATATTCTTAACAGGTATTTTTTCTTTGGCTTTCATGCAAGCAGTTGTTTATTTAATGTGAGAATTAAAAAAAATACTTGATATTGATGAGGTTTAATATTTTTGATGCATTCTGCTAACTTTAGAAATTTTTGTGACCAGGAACTGGTCCAGGGAATTGCCTTTTTTCTAGTTGCTTGGTGTTTTTGGTGTTTGTTTTCTGCTTTTAGGAGTCAGGGATATATTAAATCCTATTCATCTTTTGACAAGTTAAAACTTATCCAGGCTTCCTGTCATTCTGTCTTTCTCTTCAGCTTTTTCTGTTCTGAAAACAAATGGTACAAAAGAAAATATGAGCAGGAAGTGGAGGGAGGGTAGAAGAGAAAAACAGATCAACCGTATCTGGGGTCCCTACCCCTTCCCACAGTTTAGCTTCTAAGCAGATGGGTGTGGGTTTACAAATGTCGTCTTTGGTATATCTGAATAAGGTTTTTAATGCTGTTGTGTGATATTTTAACACTTCCCATTAATAGTTTTTCAAATTAACATCCCTTCTGCTTTTGACCTTTGAACTTTGAATTCCCTGCCTGGTTTACAAATGTGATACACAAAATCACAAGATTCTGAATCTGGCAGCTGCCAAAATAACCTGTGAAAATGTAGAGGGATATGAATTTTTTAGAAAGCTTTCAGAGTCACAAGGCGTTTCGTAGCCGTTCTCGTCAACTGGTGCTCTATAATCGCTAAAGCTTGTTTGCAGTGCAAGTAGAGTCACTGTATGGAAAATCGTGGACGTGCAGTGCTCAGTTCAATGAACTAAAATCAACAACTCTAAAGGTCTGTTTAAACTAAAGGATTATTAGGTTTATAACACCAAGTATGAGTGCCTAGAATGTATAAAACATTGCTCACACACAGTGTTCCTGACAGCATTCACAACAGTGGCTCCAGTGAAGGGCTAATCTTGCAGTTACATCCCATTGCATGTGCAATTATTTTCTTTTTTGTCATCCTTGTGTTCTTGTGGGCAACATCTTCACCTATTAAAACTGTGCTTGTACATTTGGTCTTTCTAGGTGATTTTCAAAGGCACTTAGGTTGAGCATTGAGTCAACAGTATTGATGAAGGTCCTTTTTTTTTGTGTTACAGGAAGGTTCTCTAGGCATTTCTCATCCATTGGTGCTTTTTACTTATCCAACAGAAGGATTATTATTCACCTGGTCCTCTGCCTATTTGTAATGGTGTTGCTGTTTGGTTAAGGTATTGACATTCTGCATCCTACTTGGTTTCGTGTCAGGCAAAACACAGTATTTAAACAACTCTCACATTTTTTCTTTGTAGAATTATGAAGTTTTAATAATTATCCACATACAGTGAACCTGGTTTTCTGTGCAAGTATTGTAGGGCATTTCCTTTTTCAGTCTTAAAATAATGGAGGATGCAATTTGTAAAATACATTCCTTCCTGTCTACCCACCTGTTTGTTTCCATTGCATTTCTTCATGGTGTTAAATACGTGTAGAAGAGAGCATTCAAAAATGCAATGGTGTGCTTATTCAAACAAGTAATCAATCATAACATGAACTTTGAACATTGCAGCATTTTGCTTCTGTCTCTGGAGTGCTTGTTAAAGTATGCTTCCTCCATTTTCATCTTCAACTTGCTCAAGATTTCTCCTCTAAATCAAATTGAGAAGACTGAGTTTTTGTGTTAACCAAGCCTCTTCATCCTAAATCCAAAAATGGGAAGATGCGCGGGCTTGGACTGTCTTTTGCAAACCAATCTTACCGTGAGATCTTGACTAGGGTCTTAACTTCTTTTTGCCTCATTTTCTCTCTGTGTAAGTTCAGAGTAATATTTGCCTTTTTCATAGGGTCATTTTTACATTAGGGGCTGAAGCTAGGAACTGTATGGATGTGGAGGATTCCACACCCTGCATTCAACAAGAGAGAAGATTCCTCTTTCCTAAACTACTACTGCTAAGTCCACCTTACCTTTAAGGACATGCCTCTAGCATAAAACTGTCCAGTGATCATTCCCAGTTTGCAATTCTGGTGTTGATTTTTAGCAGACAATTGTATTCGAATTGCTTAAAAATAACAGTAATGAGTGCTTTAGGTACTGCTGCTGTTTGCTGGTGGGTAGCAGCCAACTTCATGAAATCCTGTACTTTCCGTGTGCAGTTCCTTGAGGACACTGCTGTCACAGGCAAGGTAATAGCACTTCCCTCTTACATTTCAAGTAGCCTGTTTTGCTCTCTGTTCCTAAGGCGCTGTGCACAGAACTGTCTTGACATCAGCTGAGCACAGAGTAGGGAGGAAGAAAGGGCAGAGTATCAGTTGGTTTCTGAAAGGGGAATTCTGTCTTTAGCGATAGGGGCTGCTCCTAGGTTTAACCAAATATGCCAAGTTTCCTTGTACTGCGGATTTTTGCATGCAATTTATAGTGTTAACCTCCCAGAATTAAGTGGAATAGATCATTTGAGGTCCTGCTTTATTCTGGCTTGCATTATGTAAACCTCTGAAAATAGTGGTTTACTATGTAAATGTTTCTGTAACTAATGTTAGGGTGATTAACTAATGTTTTTCTGCAAACTGTCTTGGAAATCTGTTTTATTGAATACAGGACTATCACACAATCCAACGTCATTTTATTTGCCTGATTTGTTATAGGAAACGTTTTAAAATACGATCAGCGTGATTTATCTAAAATGATCCAGCTTTTCTGGTGAGAGATAATTGAGATCTAATCTGAATCCCTGACGAACCACAGCTTCCTGCATTGGCCTGTTGCTATGGGTAACATAAAGGGAGTAAAATAGAACTTCATACGAAATGCCTTTAAACTTTACTGGCATGTACAGGCATGGAACAAGGTTGAATTTTTGAGTTTATTCTTTGAGAAGCTGATGTGTTAAGGAAATGCTTTATCCATACTAAGTGAAGATGAATTTAGGAAGAGTACTGTTAGGAAAAATAACTGCTGTTTCTTACGAAGAGCGGGTAAGTGATACAAATTATATTTAGCTAAGGCAAGGCATTGCAGTGAGAAATTAGAAGAAGCTATTGTTATTGGCAAGAAATTAGAGAATCTTATCAGCTTCAGAATGCTTTTTACTTGGCCTTTAAGCTTTTTTACTTTAAAGTATTTGAATGAAAATTCCTTTGTAAATGCAAACGTTGCATTTTATTGTCAGAGAAAAGGGAATCTTACTGTACTACCTAACATTCAGATTCTGAGATGCATGTATGAACTGTATAAAGCTAGAAAGTCAGTATGTTTATAATCTTTGCCTATTTTTTAATTCTGTGCAATGTATTTTGTATATGCTTTCTGTACTATTATATCAATATTTTATTTTCAGGTAAAACTGTATATATTTTGTATATATCTTTATCAAAATAATTTTAGAGATTGATTTGGCACTTAAGGCACTGTGTTTATATGTGATGAGATTGGTTTTGTTTGGGGTAAAAAGTTGAGCATTTATTTCTTAAAGGAATTCCAAATGTCACATCATTTACTGTTCATATTTGTTTTCATAGAGCCAAATATTTGGCAAAATATTTAACCTTTAGAGAAGAATGTGTTCTGTAAAATTATTGTGCAGTAGTTCTACTGTGTTTTTCCTCCTTGGGAATTCTTACATCTATAATACTTTTATTTTAACTATTATAAATGCACTTCTTTGGTGGCAGAGAATTGAAAAGACAATTTATGTAATAGTCCTCCTTTAAGTGGCATTCTTAAGGGTCATTCTCATAGAATTCTAAATCGTGAAATTAATTCCAATAATATTTTGAAATGAGGATATAAATACTGTAATTTTACTCTAATATTTAGGTGGGAAGTATATTTGTGATTATTTATTAGAAGGAAAATCTAGCAGTAGTTTATAAGTAATATGGCTTTATTTGTTATTTAAAAGTTAGAACAGTATATACCATATTTTGAGACATGGTCTCCCTTCCATCAATCATTGGAGTTCATGGCATTTGTACGAAAGTTAATGCTATAATGTATTAAGGATAAAAATATGTGTATGCAATGTAAGTCGTGGAGTAATGTGACTGAAGATCTAGGGACCCGCTCAGAATTTGTACCTTGGCAAAAGGAGAAGTTGCTTCAGGGGATTTAATAAGGAGCTTTAACAAAGCTGGATGCAAGCAGACAGTCCACCCAGTGATGGGCTTTCCCTGAGCTAGGTGATAGAATGCTTGAAAGTTGGCTATTTGCATTCAGTCCTTAAATCTTTGGTACTTCATCACTTAACGAGCACAGAACAAGTTTCCCAAACTTCTTTTGTGTATTAAAATCATACAAGAAAATCAATTTAGAGGCTTGGTGGAGCTAGGTGTGCTATTCCAAGCTGCAAAGCTTGATTAAAGGGTCTTTTGCAGAGTAGAGTGGGGTATAATGTTGTGCTAGGTAAGTCGGACAGATTCTGAAGGCAGCAGTCAGAGAATTCTTTGGATGCAGCAAAAAGTCGGTGCCTGTACTGGAAGAAAAGTGTGCTTTAGAAAGGACATGCAGAGAGGTCATTTTTTGGTCAGTCTTTCTGGATGCCCAGGAAAGAAATAGATGCTTCTGTTTCTCTTTGGTGTGTGATTTGTCATTGTTAGGGTAGGAGAGAGGAGTACATCTCTACATATAGATTTTATCTCTCTGCATCCCATCTCAGAAGGAGCTGGAAATAGAGAAGTCTTTTTTTTTTTTTTTGACTCAGGAAGGCACTCACCCACATTCTATTAGCACAGATGATTTCATGTTCCTTCATTTTATTGCGAAGGCCTGGCATTTCCCTAGTATGTGTCACCCTCCTGGCATCTCCATCTTTCCCTTTGTTCTGCTCAGGTACTCGAGCAGGACTTTGACTTGAATGACAAATCTTGAGGTGCAGAAAAAGGACATTTTTGTATTGTGTTTTCTGGGTAGTCTGTACACATGGATTTATTTGTTCAATGTAATGTCTGGGATATAGGTAGGGAATTTTTTGGTTTTCTGCATCATTGTATTTTGGGAGACTTTGACAGTACTTGGTTAATTTCCTGGGACCTGATCCATGTAAAATGGAATATATAGAATGGAACTAATTTCTGTCGACTGAAAGAAATCATCAGACTAGTTTTGTGCAGTGATGCACACATCTAGCAGGTTAGAGACCATGAAAGCTGAAACATAGAGGCTGTTTCAGCCTTATGAATTATTTTCCTTCATGCCCTCTCTCCCTTTTTACCCTGTTGTTGGTGCAAGGTATTATGTTCTCCATTTCTATTCCAGAGAAAAAAGTTTGTGTAAGTACTTGTGTAAGTACTTTTCTCCCTGCTAATCATTGTAAGCTAATCCTCTTGTAGATTTATCGCAAGCAGATCCTGAGCACAACATCAAAAAAAACCGATGGGCTCTTCTGGTTTTTCCACCTAACAAAGGGAGACAATGCACTGAGAAATTTTACATGCTTTCTCTTAAATCAGAACATTATGCTACCTGATATATGCTGAAGCATTTGCCAGTTTACAGAGACCTGGAACATCTTTTATGGTGTGTATTAGCTGAGAAGTCATGGTTCAACTTGCTGGCCCTGGCACTGGGCTGCTGACTTGGATCAGAGGGATCAAGATCTTGCTCTGAATCTGGGGAAGGGAGTTGTATTCTCCACCTTTGCGGGCTGTGTGTGTCTGTATACCTCGGGTGCTAATCCAGCTAGATGAGCAGGTAGAGTTCCCATGAAGAGATATAATGGAAGACATTTTAGTTTTACCAAATCAGATTTATTTTCAAAATTTTGGTAACTTGTTACCATCAGACCCCTGTCATGTACCATGGGTTTTTTCCTGGCCCAATTTGGAAGTCAGGGTAATTTGAAGAACTAATTTCAATTCTTATCTGGTGATGAAAGATTTGAGGGTTTGAATACAATTAGATTTTATCTCTGGGTGCTAGTTTATATGTGCATTCACAAAATGAATACATACATAGCCTGTCATTTGGAATGAGATACTTAAATTGGTTTTTTTATCGTCACCTTAGCCCTAACTGGCCACAGGGTCATACCCTGTCCTTCCTCATCTTTCAGAATTGGCTACATACAAAAACTATTGAGTTTTATGGCTTTTCAATAGATATGTTTTTTTCAGTATGTAGTTCTTAATATGTATATGGTAGGTGTTAAAAAGTTTGATTATTTGATTAAATTTATGTGTAGTAGATCAAATTTTGTCTTCAGGAGACTCCAGTGGTGGTAAGCACAAGTGCTGAGGAATGAAAACCAGCCCCCAACATATAGTGAATTTTTAAAATGAGATCATCTTAGTATTTAAAAAAAATCTTGTCTTGCAACTTATACCTTTGGACAAATCTAGACAAGTTTCAGCTGAACAGTTCAGAAGAAAAACTGCTTTGTCTAAATGTGGACTGCATGCAGATTCTGACTGATTTCTGAGTACTCACATGTTTTGAACGTATTGCTGTGAATTCTTACACAATAGTTACAAGCTTTAGTTTCTAGCTGGTTTTGTTGACTTAAGTGGATTAGAGTTCAGTTACATAGATGAATTTAAAGAAATGTTCTTAAAATAAATCCTACTTTCTGATCTGCAGAAACAAACTCATAGTACTTGGAATGTGCTGTGTAGCTTTACTGAGACTGTAATGTAAAAAAAAGTATAGTTGGAATAGATCAAGACCAAAGGGAAATTTAAGTGGTACTATTACTTTAATAATTGAGGTTTTCTATGAAATTACACCATTTTTCCTTAAAATGTTATTTTACAATTGATAACTTCCCAGTTTTTTAAAAATGTAGTGTAAATATTCTTTTTACTATTGTGAAAATCCTATTCATTTTACTTGGTACCTTTCAAAAACAAGAAGGAGAATTGTACTTAGTGGTTGAATCTAGATTTATGAAGGCTGCCAAAGTAAATTGCCATTCCAAAAATATATGTATTTGGAAAGTATTATTATTTTTTTCTGTCCACTGTGTAAACTGATACTATTACTTTAATTTACATCATCCTTTTCACCATTCTTTGAGAAGTGACATTGCAGTTGTTTAGTCATCAGCTGTTCTTTTCAATATGTGAATAAGAAATTAGAAGCAATCGTATTTATAAAACAGAGTTCAGAAATGTAAATTAAATTTTCTAAATTACAAATATGAATTAAGTTGTGGCTTAACTGAACGCATAATATGCTTGCTAGACTTATGGGCAAAGTAGAAGAAGAAAAGATGTCCAATCTTCGTTGAAGAACTGTACCCAAAATGGAATTACTTTTTTGATACCTGAAACAGTGCTATTAAAAAAAGTGAGAGGCTTGGATACACTTTTGTTTGTATTATTTGGCTTCACAGATGCAGAAGCATTGATTTTTGTGTTCCTCATGAAGAAGTGCATCATTTTTTTGACCTTTTCTCTGGAAGCTGTATTTGTGTTTAGCTGACAAGAAGAATGAAGCAGTAGAGAGTAGTTTAGACTTTGAAAATTCCAGCATACTTGTATTAAAAACTAGATCAGATCATCTGCTGATGGTGTGAGTGATGAGGCCACAACAGTTTGTAACAAGTGTCTTTCTTCAGATAGTGTTAACTGCAGTATGAGATCCCACAGTGAAAAGGGATTAGTATTATATTTCTAAAGATTACTGAAGTTTTTTGTGGGTTTTGAGGGGGAGAGGATACATTGGTTGTCAAGGCTGGAAAATACAAACTATGGAGAGATACCTTCTCTCTTGAGTTGTGTATAAATGTATATTTTTTCCTTCTGTTAGTATTCTATGATATGTAGGACATTCTTCTCTATCTTTCTAAAGAGCAGTACAAAGTAAGAGTTTCTTTTTAATTATTTAGAAAGTTATTTAAAGGTTCAAGGATACTTTAAGTGACCAAGAAAAGATTCCCCAAGTTAAAATAAGAATTTCTTTTAATAGCCATTAAAATTCAGTACAGACTGAAATTTAAAATTCAGCTGCCCTTCCAGTTCTTCGCTCAGCTCAGTGTCAAGGTGCGAGCTCAGGAGTGTGTATTTGGGGAATGGTTATCTGTTTGGTTTTACAGAAATGTGAGCTGTCTTGAATTAATTCGCCATCAATGGTGAGAAGTTTTGGGTAGATGAACTCCAACGTTTCACTAGAAGACTGGTCGTCCTTGAAAATTTGACGTAAAGTGCTGGTAGAGATGCTGATGAGTTCTTGCTTAGCTTATTGGAAACACTCTTAGATCTTTTTGGCTCTGTGGAAGTCAGAAGTCACCAGCAGGAGAAGTTTTCAGAGTCATCTGACTAATAAAATGTCTGAATTGAAATTGTGGTTCCAAATATCTCCAGATATTGCAGCAAAATAAAGTATATGAGGTGTTAATTTCACTTTAAGTCTTGGCAAGTCACAGTTAAGGTACCTGCTCTTTTACACATACCAGCCAATGGACTGCTGGAATCAGCGTAGCTACACGCGGAGGAAGGACTTTGTCCGGTAAATGCTGTGGGATCGAGTTCCAGCACAGTTGTTCAGAGGTGGGGAGGAAACACCTGTAGAAAAAGTAACGCTGGTTTCTTTAGATTTTCCTCTCTCAAGTTACGTGTTGTTAATGAGATGGTAAAAGTAGCAAACACTTCAAATATTATGTGAAGCTCAGAGATCTCTAATACTTACCATGAAACTTAAGTAACACTTATTTTTCTCTTTCTTATTGCAGTCAGCAACTGTTTCTGATGGAGGTAAGCTGAAGCTTGTTTTTACTTTTATAAGAATCAGTTTTCCACATTAAGCAACATCATATGTGGTAAATAAAGTGATATATTACAAGATGTGAGTCCAAAGTGGTGCAGCACTCTGTGACCTCTTTGGGAGCTGGGCCAATGAAAATATTGTAGAATTATGTTCACATACTTTCACTGATTTCATTTGCCTTTTTTTTTTTTTTTTGTGGCACATCTCTTTCTGTATGCACATTTTTATTATAACCAGGCTTCTTCATTCACAATAATAAAGAGGCAGAGCTGGTAGACTTTTATATAATTGGATGGCAGATATAATCTTATTCTCCATTTTATTGTCCTTTGCGTACCCTTTTTGCTTGTGGAGAGAGATGCTCTCGCTCCCAAGTTGTAGGCTGTGTTGGTGTGTTTGTTGAGGTTGAAATTTCTTTACAGTGTGATGCATTTTGAGAAGGGGGTAAGTAATTCGATATTTGTAAAATTCCAGCATGCAGTTTTTGCACTTCTGGAGTACTTCTAAGTCAACTCCTCTTGCTGTCACCCAAGCTTGTTTGTTTTGATTTTAACACAAGTTTAATGTTTTAAAGGATGTCCACTCTTTGTTAAACATTAGAAGATGATTTCTCTGAACCTTTGAAGTTAATTGAAATAGTTTAAGTATGTTTCCTTAATGGAATAAAGGAATTTGTATAGTTTAGGGTGTACGAGAGATGGCTTTTCTCACTTGTCTTGCTTGGCAGGAGTTGATTCAGTTGATCCTGCAGAGATACTCACTTACATATGTATTATTAATTTTGTTGTTCTTTGACAACAGTGTGAGACAGTTTTATTGCCTAAAAAGGAGACAAACTGTGTTGCTCTAATTAGTGCAGTGAAATTGAAGAAATATTTTGAATGGTAAAGATAATTTTTTGTGTAAATGCAAAATTAGTAATATTATTCACAAAACTCCATCATGTCCTACTTTCCAATTCCCTGCAAAACTAAAACTACATTTGAGAGAAACATTACTGTTTTGGTCCTTTTTAAAGAGCCATTTGCCAAAGGCTGGCTGAATTTGTCAGATGTTTTCCTTCTTGAGAGCTGACAGAATTTACTGCTGTAACAATGCTTCTGTCTAGATGAGAAGACAGACTCTATATTGTATCTGTCTTGTCTGCAAAGTGACAAAAGGAGGAAACAGAAAATAGTTGTGTCTATTCTGCTGTCTCTTTTTAAAATGTCACCTGTGTTTTTATGGGAAAAATATATATTTTTCCCCCCAGATGTTACCGGTTTGATATAAAAATCAAGAAAAAGCACAGACTTTATTTTGTTTGTGTATGTAATTGAATCAAGTTCCAGGTTCTAAGGGGCAGAAAACTTCTTTGATTTGCATCTTGTCTTCACGAGAGTTCTTGTTCCATGTTCATGAAAAATGATTTTAATTCTGTTGCCTGTCCAAACTTGGAGATCCCTGTGATGGTACTCATACCATAGTCATGTCAAGGTTGTTATGCTTCCAGCTGAAAATGTGTTTTAAAGATCTGACTTATTTTCAGTTCTTCCAGTGCGACTTTTGTATTTCAGTCAAATTTCATTGGTAATTGTTTATTCAAAGTTAATTCTGTACCATTTTGTGAAGTCATAAAATTGAAGGGACAAGTAGATTGTTGAGGTGAAAGAACAGACAATGAATTTGTATGCTTCTTTCTTGCTGAGTTGTATGACCTAAGTTTTTCAGCTGGTGGTGAAGATTTAGCATGGACTCTCTCTTCATTGTTAAATGCTACTTAAGAGGAGGGGTTTAATTTATGTAAAAAGTGGTAGTTGAACTATAGTGAATAATATTGATTCAATACTTAAATAACTAAAAAGTGAACTGGAAAAATAAGAACCAGAGACTGTAACCAGAAAAAGTGAAATGAAATAAAATCCTAATTCATTTCATTTAGAAATGCATTGAGTGAAAAGCTCTGAATCATGTTTGAATTACATTTCCAGGCTTTCACTTTTATTGAATATGTCACAGCACTGGAACTTTTCCAGTCTTCTTTAATCTCACTAATTCGTTAATAGATGCACAGACTTATACATTTTGGGGCATGTCTGGATTGAAGAAATTTGACTTCCATTCCTAGATTGAATTTTAATGTTAGTATTTGTATGTATAACTAGATACTATAAATACTGTTGTTAAGCTTTAGTTTAAAAATAATTACTATGTGTTATATACATCTCCTCAGTATAATAGGAGGCATGATGGCTCTCTGTACGTTTTCTTTCCAAAGTCAACGAAGCCTCATGTCAAATGGCTTTTATTACATCAGAGCCAGGCACTGGAAACCATCTACCCCTTGTTGCATGTATTTTGCATGGTAATTCAGCTTGTACAAGGCTGGGATGTTCTCTCTAGCCAAAACTATGCAAGATAGGTAACATGTAAAAGATAGAGATTCTGACCAGTAGCAACTTTCAACTGTAATTGATTTCCTTAATGAACTGCAAACAATCGGAATGCAAACTGTAATAATGCTTAGGTGCAAGATCACTGCTATAGATCAATTAATCTGAAGCACGTTATGCTCTAGGAATAGCATAAACCATTTTATGTTACTGTAACGACCCATAATTAGCAGATTTCTCCTGGTTCCTTCTGGGACACTCTCCATTCCTGCTGGCTGTAGGAGCAGTGAGCGTGTGTATGCTACGTGCAGGCTGTGGCGTTGAGCATGTGCGCTCTAAACCATCGCAGGGAGGATCAGGAGTCCCCAGCTCATGTCTGACTTTGGTATTGGTACCTAGATGGGACTTTACAAAGGGAGAATCTTAAGGTTAAAGGACATGTCATGGAAGTACATCATCATTCATCTCCTAGACACACAGGCAGTGAGGTATCTGAGCTGTTAAGAATCTCTAAGTCTGTTCTTACCTGCTATTCCCTGAAGAGATCAGTTCCACAAAGCTGAAGTCTATGAATTCCAAATACTTAAGCATAACAGATACTACGTGCATGACTTTTGCCTAAGATACTACTTGGCTATCATTTCTGTTGCTTTTTCTTTTTGGTGTTCAGCACCTGGAAAGTATTTTCAGAAGAAAATCATTCTTAGAGACTTTTTCTGAAAGGGATCTGATGTTTACAATAATAAATAATGTAAAACTGTATTTTAAAAAGTAACCAAAGAAGTTAGAGCAAAAAATCCCCAATGAAGTCTAAAATAAAACAAACCACTACTGCTTACACTATAAATACAGATGGATTATTTCCTTGAACAGGTATATGACTTATTTTTCAGTTATACCGGCAGGGCACGCTTGCTGTAGCTATGTTTCACTGTAACATAAATAATTCAAGTTCCTTTAGCAGCAGTGGCAAAAGGTCTTTTCTTTAAATTATTTATGTAGCATTTTATAATGCTTTGTGTTAAGTATACTATTGCTTTCCCCTGCTTGAAGCCATGTGGGTAAAGAATCAGTTTGTTTAGAACAGTATCAGAGGCTCCCAGGAACTGCTGGGGGAAATGCGTTAGCTTCCCTTATCCCAGAGCTGTGAGGGAGCCATGTGCCATCCAGTGAGATTAACCTGCACCCAATGGCTTCCGGGATGTTACAGCTGAACTTGGTATGGATTCAGAAGGATGGCTTTCAGTGAATGGCTTGAAGTATTTGATTAAGTGGCACCACAGTGGTTCTTATCAACTTTATCCAGGTAACGTACCTAGTGACTAACTGGAATATCTTAATTATACGACTATGCATTTCTATGATTACATGTAGCTTCTCACAATAATAAAAAATGCTCGTAGGTTGAAAAATATATCCAGATTTTATGAACAAATGCATACAAAATATATTTACTTAATTTAACCCAGACTTAACTGCTTTGTATTATTTAAATCAAAACTTTCTTATCCTGTATACTTTCAAGATTTTAGCTGATTAAATGTCTGCATCTTCTTCTATAATGCTGGTGAAACAAAGCCAAGAACCTCTACAGAATGTGTAAACACAAAAGATGTAAAAGATTATTTTTCTCTGGGATTTTTTGAAAACAATTTGTCAATTCTCTATTTGAAGAAGCTATTAAATAAAACTGAATGAGTTCCTCGATAGGTACAGTGGTTTGTGAACAAAACAGAAATTTTAGTTCCCCAGGATTCAGGATGCTTTGAGTAAGGAGCCTCCTTTACCAGGTAATGCAAGATGAGCGAATGCTTCCATGCAGTGAGGAGAGAGGAAGGCAGATGTTAGGAAACTCCATGCGCAGTTAAGTCTTCCACGCACCTGAGTTGGCGTTTCAATAATAAACTCGTTTGGCATCCTGAGATTACCAGTAGCTAATCTTCCTTTTCTGAACACTTAACAAGAAGGAGGAGGCCACTTTGCACAACAGCCTTGTTGTTAGAATGTTTGAGAGTCAGCGCTCTGTGTTTCCTCTGATGATCATCACAGAGGGCTCATGAGGTGAAATACATGACTGTTGGAAAGTTTCTCCATTCTTGCTTTCCAGGGTGAGCTGTGTGTACCTAAGGATGCACGGTTTGTGAGAGTGGGGAAACCTGACACTGAAATCTTACATTGGAAACATTCCTCTGCAAGGGGAGTGGAGCAAGAGTCACAGCTTCCATGTTCTTTGTTTAAGCGTGGTTTGCATAAATTATGTACTATTGTTATAGTTGGTGGGGTTTTTCTTCCCATCTGACCTTTTTCTCTTATTCTAAATAGTATACCTGAACTAGACTGTAACTATTTTAATTGCAATTGCTTTTATATTTAATATATATATCTTTATATATAAAAAAGAAACTAGAATAACCAAGCCTTTTTTTTGGAAAACAATCCTGTTCTGCATTGTTTTCAGGTGGACAACTACCCCAGCAGAAATCAGTATAGATTTTAAAAGCAAACTGACAGCAATTTTGTTTTAGGGGAAAACAATTGCCAGGATTAAGTATAAATTGAAATAATTCTCTATGAAAAAATCTAAATTAGCTAAATAAAATCCACCAGAACAGAGACAGTTTACTGTGAATGAATAATCCCTTAATACAGCTCTAAGACTTTGGAGGACCTGTGCCAGCAGCTCTCAAAACTGTTGAAAATGCAGAACCAAAATAAGGTTCGTTTGTTTTATGGGACCTCCAGAGTCGACAGCATATCAGAGGAGTGGGAACCAAGTGTAGTTTATAGCAAATGTAACTCTGACAAGCTGGAGAGCGTGAGCAGCTGCCAGCAATTAGAGGTAGTTAGCAGTCACCCACTGGTGTAAACACCCAGAGACTGTAATTGTGGATTGGTTTTCCTGCCTGCCACGAGGAAACTAAACAGCCACCACTTGGAGGGAGGCAGGTGAAGCTGACCCACTAATGACTGCTTTGCTAGCCATATTGTAATCCCTTCTGAGTCCTGAGGCGCTGTGACTTGTGGATTTAGAGTTGAGCACTCTGTGTGGCTACTCCCTCGTTTCCCTCTGTCAGCCAAGCAGGTTATGGTATGTGGGATGAGTTTACCTTTCTGATTTTGCCTGAAAGGAACTAGGAAATTTTCGTCATTCATCACTGAAGAACACTGGGGATTGAACCCTCTAGGAGTGAGGCAATATCTGAAACTGTTCCAGATATGTCAAGAAGTGGGTGTCTATTTATATCCTGGACTGTAAAATAAAACGTATCCACCTGCGGAGTTAAAGCAAAATACTTCAGATAATAAAATTAGATACAATCCTCTTCAGAGTCACATTAGCTTCTTTCACAATAGTTTCACTGTGGTGACAGCTATTCTCTAATAAAGCTAACTGTTGGCTTGGTTATGCTTTTTCATATGTCTTAAAGAAAAAAGCGAATAAATATTCCTTGTAAGAAAAATTGGCATTATTTGCTGAGTGGTTTTAATTAGGTTTGATTAATATAATGATTAGGCAAAGAAAAATATTTGTGTACTCTATGTACCTTAAATATTATCATTGTTGAAAACAGAAAATTACGTTTTCAATCCTCTCTAATCTAATTCTGTCTTTGTCTTATTTTTGTCTTAAACAATAACTTTGCTTACAGAAGTTTGCAATAGTTAACTATTACTTCATACTAAATATTTCTAAGCTACAGAATACATTTAAAAATGAAGTTTCAAGACTATTTTTTCTTTACTCTTTCTTATAACTGTCTCTATAGCTTATTACTCCTTGTTTTAGTTAGTCTGGGTGGTTAACTGAGGAAAATAAACGTGAAAAGTCTCTGTGAAGAATAGGCCATTTCTTGCTGGTTGTGAATTCAGTTTTCTCAGTCGGTTTAGATTTTAGTGAACTATATATTTGCTTTTGCATTTGTCACAGAATTATTGAAGATGTAATCTGTTTTATTTGAGGATATTATTTCCTCATATCTGTTACTGCTAATTTTTCAAAGAATCGAATGTCTGCATTTTTATCCCTTTTACACAGAATCATTCAGTTTGGCGCCTCCCTAGAGCAACCTCCTGCTCAAAGCAGGGTCTGTAATGAGATCAGAACAGGTAGCTCAGGGTTTTATTAAGTTGTGGCTTCACAATTAATTCATTAAACCTCAGATCAGATCTGTGAAGTCTGTATCTGTATTACTATACCAATTTTACATTTGTGTAAACTGGATGGAGAAAGCAGTGATTTGTAGAAGGGCATGCAACAAATAAAAGACAAGTCTGTGAATAGAGCCCTGTTGTATACAGTTCCCCCTTCTACTTAGAGCAGCCATTTCTTTTACCTTTCAGTTTCTGTGAACAATAAGTCACTTCTTTATGAATTTTTTTGCATGCTGTTTATTGATACGTGACAAAGATCACCCGGGGTTAAGACTTGAAATTATTACGGTCACGCTACTACACAAGGTTGTGTTTCCCTGAATTCTTTATGGGTTCTTGTTAAATTGTCTTTCAGAATACAAAAGAAATTCCAGGGGATTTTTTTGAGATCTAAAGAGCTCTGTCATTTCTTAACTTGAGGTTCCCAACTGCACTGTGTTGCTCATGTCCGGAAGGGAGTCATGGACCCCCAATTTTGCCAGAAACCCTGATAAATTTAGGACCTGTGGTTTGAGACTTCTACTTCCCACAGATGAGGAAGGTGTCCATTGCTAGCTCATTTTCTTTGGTATTTTCCTCGGTTGACTCCTAAATTTTCAGCATTTAACAGGAATCTCTCATTTCCAGGAAGAACTTCAGAGTCCCTGTCTATTGTTTGAATTGTGTATGAAATTTTGCTATTTCCTGTCACTAAACAGGTTTTTGCCTAACTTTCTGGTGAACAGTGGGTTCCTCCTTGGGTGATCTTATAAAGGATTGCAGTCTGTGGAGTGAGGAATGTCAGCAGAAAGTAATGTCCAAAATGTTTGTTTTGTTTGAACAAGAAAAGAGGTTTCCTTTTAAGACTTCTTGTTTTGCTTCTGGCAGGACATTGCTGTTTAATTTACTTAGCAGTGAAATGGGGGAAGACTGACAGATGACTGGGGTTGCTTTTTCTGTGCAGATGCCCTTAATAAAAATGCAGAGGGATGTTTTGAAGCCTGCGCTACTGTCAGCTTAAACAGGTGTAATAAATCAAGTCAATAATGCTGAGGAGTAAAACTGTATAATATTTTACTGACAAATTTGTTCTTTTTTTTTTTTTAAACAGAGCTGAATAGTACTGACTTAAAAGACTGCATCAGTGAGAACAGCCTCAGTAGCAATGCTAGTCTTCCCAGTGTACAGAGCTGCCGACGACTTCGAGAAAGAAGAGTTGCAAGCTGGGCTGTTTCATTTGAGCGTCTCCTTCAGGATCCTATTGGTGTTAAATATTTTTCAGTAAGTTTTGAGGGTTGGTAAGAGGCCTCTCAAATTACATGATATTGCTCCAGTAATTTTTTTGTGTTCATTTTTCTCTCTTGACACTACCCTTACACAGGACAAGAGACAGGAGTCTGTTATTATGCAATTATCTGAGCATCTTTCTAAGTTTAGAGTGGTTCCATCTGAGTAAGAGTTCCTAGTAATACACATATTGCCATGCATTTCTGGATAGCAAAAGTTTCAGATAAAAATGAAGGCTATGCTTTGCTTTGTATCTGAACTTGTAGAAATCTTCTCCGTTTTATCAAACAATTACATTTGGTTTTATTTATATCTGTGGCCTTTGAAGGAAGAAAGAGGCAGTAGTTTCTGTAGTTTCCTAACAACTGGTAGTCTATTCACATTTGCCAAGTGAAACGTTCGAAGCCATGTAGAATTTTTTTTTCAGTGGTGCTCTGGCTTGGCTTCCCGCAAAAGGTTTTTAGATGTACCTTTTGGAAGTAGTTCAGGTAGCTAACAACACTGGTTAAAGCTGCATCTTGCAGGAGTAGTATTGAGTATTTGCAAAGCATAAGTTATACTTCTTCACAGCGCATTTATGAAGTTGTAAGTAGCATCATCTGTTTTACATGTAAGGAAATAGAAGTTTGTATACTTTTGCATCGTTGCACTTAAAGTCTGCTGCTAATTCTGAGTCAAAAGGACATTTTGTGCTGCCTAAATAATTTTTACAAACAGGACATAAAGAAACTGAGGGTATAAAAGATTTAGATTGTTGGAATCTGCAGTAATGCAGACTCCTTTCCCTGATACAAAAGTACATTAAAAAACATGTTCCGTCTTAAATGGTGTGAGGACCCAAATAAACATCTCCATGGGGATCACCTGTTTGAGGATTCAGAGAAGATGAAAGCAGGATAAAATATCCTGTATATTATGTTCCCCATCTCTCCATTTTTGTTGGTAGAATAGCTTAAGTGTTATTAGCATTTCTACTTAGATACTGAGACTTCTTCTCGGACTGAAAGAAAAATTACAGTTCTAATTTGATTTTGGAATCCACCTGAAAAATTATGTAGTTTGGGGGAGCACTACTGAAAGTTTAGTTGCTTTTTCTCGTTACTGTTAAACCACCTTTAAACTTACTTACATACACATAAGAGTGTCAGCTCTGGAATCTGGCATAAAGCAGAGGCACGATGCCTAATAATAAGGCCTTTTCAAGTGATAGGTTAACATTCAAAGGGGAGCTCAGAAAGCCCACGGATTGAGAAGGGAATCACCTACAACCAGCCAAAAGATACAGATTTCTTCCAGTATTCAAGAATGTGGGAGCATCAACATTTTATTTATAATTGCATGGTAAGCATCTTGGTGCATTTGGAATTCGGCATGCATGGGCCTTTCCTGAGGACAGCTTTGTCACAGAGCAGGAATTACTCTTTAAGAAGAAGAGGTTTTGCATGTTTTGCAAATAGTCACATTTTGCATAATAGTCTGCTGATTAGAGCAGTCATCCAGGAAGTGAGGGACCTGATTGCAAGTTCCCTCCTCAAGTGGTTCAAACCAGCATCTCCAGCTTCCCAGCCATGTGTGACAACTACTACATGGTGTTCCAACTGGGGCACCACTTGGTCTTCTTGATGAAACTGAATTATATAGCCAGCTGTGCCCAAATCAGAAAGAAAGCAAACAGGAGATTGAGTATAGATTCATAGTGAAGACACTAAGCGAGGAAGTAGGCAGTTGGGTTCCAGTTCCTGCTCGCTAATTTGATTCTCTTTGAATCTGTAATTACATGAAAAATGCAGAAATGTCCCCTGACTGCTCTCCAGTTTGTCTTTGGTATCTGAAGAGCTTTAGTTTAAATTGAAAGCTTGCTAATAAATTTAGACTCCCTATTTTGTAGTTTATCTCAATTGTTTTCTTGCAGTTGGGCTCCCTAAACTCTATGTAAATCTTAGAAACACAATTAAAGTTAAGTTTTAATTATTTCTGTGAAGATTCCCCTTAGACCTCTTTCTGAAACTGCCTTGTATGCTAAGGACCCTTAGTGATACCAGTGTGGCCCTTTAAGTGAAGGTTGTGGCTTGTGAGCTGACTTAAAATAAAATTTGCAATTAAACACTGATACCTAAAGTATAAACAAGCATTGTTCGAATTACATGAGCGCTCAGGTAATTTTTTCAGAGGACCAAGTTAAATTTTTCCTATCTAATGGTTAAAATTCTTTCAAGAAACGTGCTAAGAGAATATTGAATTATATAGCTTTGAATCAGGGACACTTGGTAGCTGTACAATTTCCCAGCTGAATGGGGTCCTAGTCTTCCTTTGGACTTTTGGATGCTATAATATAAATATCCTGATTATTGTGTGTTGTACTGGGAGATTTATTGTTTCCCATCTAAGAATGCATTTTCCAAGGAGAACCCATGTAACCACATCAGCAAGCAGCGATAAAATGATGTTTTTTGTAGTTGCCATGTGATGCATAAAATGCTGTTATGAATGCAGAATTGATTATAGGCATTGCTCAATAAACATCTCCTCTGTTATACTACTAGAACTACAATTAACGACAGCCGGTTTACAGTATAATTTTTAAATGTTGTTGTAAATTATTTAGATTTTTATTAAAAGTTTACTGACTAGTAACTTGGTTGTAACTTGATGGATTCTTCTCAATTGTGTACAGTTAAAAAGAAATGAGAAAAAGGAGAAGCACTAGACATATAATGGATATGTACTTTTTTCACTTTAGAAGAAAACTGGACTTTCAGACTGATTGAAATGTTACCTTTATGCAAACTTATCAAGCATTATAAGTACTTTGAATTAGCAAGTAACTTCTTTTCTTTGAGACACGTATCTATTTATTTGTTTTCCACCTAGGAGTTTCTACGGAAAGAATTTAGTGAAGAAAATATTTTATTTTGGCAGGCCTGTGAATATTTTAACCATGTACCTGCACATGATAAAAAAGAGGTGAGTCTGTGTTGTATTTCAGTATGTGGTGCTGTTTACTAAAAACTGTTACTTCTTCAAGATTGTTGAAATTTTTGGAGCTGTGCTTGGTCTTTGTACTCTGACTTCACTAAAATAGGGTTGGAGCCTCAGTCTAATTTACTGTCCCAAGTTCAAGGTGTTGGATATCTTCAGATTGCAGTGGAGTGCAGAGGTAGCTCTGTTAAAGTGAGCTAAGGAATACTGGATGTTGAAAAGTGGCTGCCTGCAGTAGCCTGCTGCAAGGGAGTGCAGAACAAGTTAATTTATGTCAAGGAGAGGTAAAAATTAGCCTCTGTTGTACTTTTTCAACTAGACTGCCTCCACTAGCCAAGATAATGTGTTGACAGCTAATTCAGATATATCTGCTGCTGTAAGTGTAGTCATCTTTGTTCACAAATTAAGAGAATTATCTCAAACTTTTAAGACAGTCCTGTGCTGGTCAGGCAGTTTTGTTGACTTTTGAATTTTGTGGAGGTTGGCAACACTTCTGTCTACATAACAGCCAAATCCAGTCAGGTTTCATCTTGCAAGTTCCTCTTTGCTCTTTTGTGTACCATTGAGGTTTTCCCTATGTTCTTGTGTCTTCGAACAATGTGTTTTCTGAACACTCCCTTTAAGGGCTGTGAGAGCAGTTTGGTGGTTTTTTTCACTATTTCCAGAATGTGGATGTTTCAATATAAACAAGTTAAAATGGAGCGTGAATATTTTCAACGGTAAATATTCAAATATGTTTTTACTTTTCTGCCTTCTAGAAATTGGAACTTAGAGGATTTATTTAAATAGGAACTGTTATGTAAAAGGTCTAAAATCTAAAAAAAATCTATTCTTTGTAAGATAACATTTGATGTGCTTCACCTTTAGTATTTTATTATTTTCATAGTTTGATTACTTTAAGTTTCATTTTGATGGCAAATTTTACTGCTTAAGAAATATCTGATGAATACTTTAACTTTTAAAGGAAAACCCCTACTTATATGCCTGAAACTAACAGAAGCTATTAACTAAAAAATGTTTCTGTATTAATGAAACAAGAGTGGCTGTATATTTTTGTATGGGAACACATTAGTTTTAAAAAATACATGCATAAAAATATGTTTGCAATACAAAGACAAATGTAGCATTTCTTCTCTGCAGCTTTCTTACAGAGCTCGGGAGATCTTCAGTAAGTTCTTGTGTAGCAAAGCTACAACCCCAGTTAATATTGATAGCCAGGCACAGCTGGCAGATGATATTCTCAATTCTCCACATCCAGATATGTTCAAGGAACAGCAACTTCAGGTAACCATAAAAAAAACCTGTTGTACGTTTTAGGTCTATTATCTTTTCATCTTTAAAATCTATGAAGTTAGTTTCATGTGCTGTATAGTTTACTATGAATAAAAAGGGAGAAGTCAAGATCATATAGATTCTACTAGCAGAATAGAAAAAGCCTGTGTAATGGAATGCTGTTTGGCTGTTTTTCTGTCCACTTAGGTTTGTGTGGAATATTGACGTTAACTAAAAAATAATCTCAAAAATGCTATTATTGAAAGGAAGGTTTAGTGCAAGTAAATAATGCCATGTGGTGCAACAACATTACATATGGTGTTTGCATATGGTTGCCTATTATTTCTTTAGTGGACGATTGTGTGCAGTGTCTAATTTTGGTTAAAGTGGTTTGTACAATATGTCTGTTGTATTGAAGGGGTCCTTCCCTTGTGCTTTAATAGAACTGTCAAACTAAGAGCTTGTTAAAGCTGTTGGTCTGAAGACCTCTGAAGTGGATGCATTTTAAATAGTTTTTCATGTGCAGAAAAGAACATTTATGTAACTACAGGATATATTTCACATTTTCTGGAGAACTTTAAGTACTTTTTTCTCCTAAGCAATCTCTTTGGTAACTTCTACCCTCATAATTTATTAATAGAAATAATTTCAAGATCATATTATTTAGAAATCAAGGTTATAGCTTTACCTGCATAAACACTGCAGGTCACAGTCTTAGTGCAACCTCAGATGGCCTGCATTTGGAGTGTAAGAACAGAAAGGGAGAGTGTCTTCCTTTGTCTGTGAAGTGGAGATAGAAATGTAGGTCTAACTGCTGCCATGATCTGCCCAGATATTTTTTCGTGCGTTCCTCAGCTCTGTGGAACCTGTACCAGAATTCCTATTCATTCTCTCCCAGTTGTTTGGTGGAACATACAGTGTTCTTATGAGTGTGGTGGCTGGGCTGATGCAAGTTTTCTTCCTTCTTTGGAAATGCTGTGCCCTTAGATTAGAGGGCTTATAAGGTGGATGAAAATGCTGATGTGAAGTGCTGTGGCCTGTGTGAACCTCAGTGGCTTCTCTGAAATTGTCGATGCCTCTGTAGTTCTCCCATCAGATCCCTCAATCAGGCCCATTCCTCCAACTAAGTCAGGTAAAGTGGGGTCAGAGTTGCTTCTGGCAGAGTAAGTGGCCTTGAACTAGGTGTGCCAGCTGAGGTACTAGTGGTGTGTTGCCTGGCTGAGGTCCGTGCTGGGTAATCAACAGCCTTGATGGCCCTTGCTATCTCAGTTTCACTAAGTGGTGGTTCTGCAGTAGGTCAGTTTGTGGTCCCGATGGGTGGCATGACCTCAGGAACACGGAGCTGTAGGTGGTGTAGTTCTTGCAACATACCCATAGACTTTGAAGGTCACGGTGGTGATACCATCTTAATAACAGGAAGGCTTTTCATTTGTGATCTTTCACAAGAGTTTTTAGATTTCAGCACTTAGCGTAGAGTGCCAGGGTGGTCACTGGGTAAGTGTTAACGTGATGCTGGGGAATAGTGAGTATTGCTGTAAGGCTGCAGTCAGGTTGCAGAAGTGTGTGTGGGAAAACACTGCTTATGCTGTTATCTCTCGAGCACTGCTAGTTGGGAATGCTGCTGGATGCTGCTCACTGTCCATAGCCTGACATATTTGCTCTTGAGCCTGTTGTTAGAGATGGTGTGATATGACCATGTGGATGCAGCCAAAATACCTGGTTAAGATTTCACTGTTTCTTGTACTAGAATGAGAACAAGCATTTTGTGTGTTTCCGGATGCAAGACAGTGTAGGTCACTTAAAGATGCTAAAGTAAGAATAAAATATAATTTACTTCATTTAGAGTTGTGTAAATGATCTAAGGTTTTCTACCATGGCTTGTGTGAAGTTCAAATTATGCTTTTATAAGCTGTCTCTCATTTGTAAGAAAAAGAAATAGCATCTGCTAGATCTTTTCAAGTAAGCAGAAGTTACTAACATGTGTAAATTAATATGATAATAATGTTAAATATAGGAAATCGAGGATGTAGTGTGGGGTAGCAGCATAGCAGGGCAGATGCTGATTGGCATTAGTGAAGCTGTCATCACTCTGTCCAGCAGAGTTGAAAGGATGGAATGTTTGTGCTGTGTTAAGTATTTTTAATCTTCAGGCTTCACCTCTGTAGTAACTCTCCTCATCTCTCTTAGTTCTCTGCAGTATTTTACTTTAATCTTCCTACCTAGCATGGAGTAACAATTTCATCACGTTTTGCTGCTAGGTTCTGTGACAGGAGGCAATTCTGAAAAGCTTCGGTTTTCCTCCTGATAAATTTAAGTTATTAGTGTTAACCTGTACTATAAAATAGTGTCTTACATTTTGAGGGCACGAATGGCACTTAGCTTAAACTGTTGTGATTTGCACTGAGTGTAACCTCAATACATTTCATTTTCTTAAAAACCTCAAGGACAGATGAAGTATTTTGTATTTTCAGTTAGCTTGTTTTTTGCATCAGTGTTGGTGTTTGCAGACTGTACTTTACCATTTTTCCTCAGCAACGTTGCATCATCAGTGCATCTGTGACTCCATGAGAATGAGGCACTTGGATATCTTGTAGTTGCTTCTCTGTATTTTATGCAGTTTTGACACCGCAGAATTATTGTTTGAGCTCAACAGTACTCAAGAAACTTTGCAAAACTACGTGTGTTGCGTATACCGAATGGTTTATTGAGTCTTGGCCTGAAGACTGTGTGTGCCCTGAAACTAGTTGCCTTTTTTTAATTTTGCCAGGGTACCTGTGGTCAGAAAAGGATTTTACTTTTCATAGCATGAGAGAGAGATTCCCTTTTATGAGCATTTTACAAGAAGTCATTGGCATCGTTTTGTCTCTTTGACACTGCATTGAGGGCACATCAAACTTTGTGCTGAGCTGTTTCAGCATGTTGTGCTGGCAAAACTAACTCTACAAAAGTATTTTTTCCATAGCTTGTCAAGTGGAAAACAGTGCATTAGAAGGCCCAACAAGCACGACAGAATGGAAATGAACAAGTGGAAGGCAAGAATGTGGAAGTCAGTGTTCAATTTGAATTAGGTTTCTGTGATGCTGCAGTTCAAGTTCTCTCTGTTACCCTGGGCGAGTGCTTGTTGAGAATGGTGTATCTGCACAAGCTGAAAAATTGTTTCCATCTGCAATTGGGCCACTGTGGCTTTGTGATGGACTTCCCTGTAGACTCTTGGGAATGCTGTAAGCACTTGGGTGGCGTATACTGTTCTTTGATTGTGGGGAACTTGTCATGTCCAAAGAAGGTGGCATTCATACTGTTTTTTTCAGGTGAAATGAGTCACTGGAGAAGATATAAAGGTAAAAATGTAGACTCACTTAAAACTACAGGTTTACCAAAGTGGAAGAAGAAATTCAAACATGGTTTAGCATTTAAGAAAGAATTTATCTTCATTTAATTTCATAAATTTAGCTTTGGCTAAATTGTCCTTAGACATTTGCTTCGGGCCTGGTATAGAGATGCTTCCTTCCAATGCATAAATGGTCTTGATTTTTACATCATTTTGATTATTGAGCCTTCCAAAGATACTTCTCTCTTTTTTCTTATGATTGGGCACTTAAACATTACATAAACCTGTAAAGGACTCTGCTCCTCCCTGCATCAGTGATTAACCTCATCTCTTGTATCACTGCATACTATTGCACATTGTGATTATATCATACTCTTGAGTTTTAGAGCATAAACTTTTCTTGTTCACAGCTCCTTTGAAACATACTTGTATAATTTTATCCTCTCACAGATAGTACTGATGTAATAATCTTTAAAATATATTTGAAATGGGCAGCTTGATACACGCTTCTCATTCAGTGTACAAAGGCACAAATGAAGTAAAAAATGAGGCTATGAGGATGGTGTTGTCAGGGCTCTGCAGTGTTTCAGCCCCTCATGGACTTTGCACAAATCGTAGCATTTTTCTGAAGCTTGTGTGAAGGGAATAGTTCAATTTCTGTTTCACTTTAAATTGGTGCAGTTATTTAACAAGGTTGAAACAGAGTCATACCCACTGCTGTTTACTGGTTGCTATCTTAAATTTTGTGGAAGTTGGCTGTTGTGAAATAGCTTCATTTTCTTGGTGTGTTCTTTAAGCTTATGTAACTGTTATCCATTGCATTTTAATTTCAGATATTTAACTTGATGAAGTTTGATAGCTATACTCGCTTTCTCAAATCCCCCCTTTACCAAGAGTGCATCTTAGCTGAAGTAGAAGGTCGTGCTCTTCCTGATCCTCAGCGCGTTCCCAGCAGCCCCACGTCTAAACACAGTATCAGTTCAGAGAAGTCCAATATCTCAACACCGAAAAAGGTTGCCTTTTTGTTGTTGTTTTCTGAAAACTGTTCTTCAATATTGTTTTTCAAATTCTTTGGAAGATCAAAGATGATATATAAAAAACAGAGTGTTTGTTTAGTTGGTCTGGCAAATATAATTACATAATCTTTATGTACTTAGGAAGACACTTTTTTTTAAAATCCATGCCTTTGAATCAAATTTGTAGGTAATTCTTGAATGTAATTTTAAATATTTTTTATTGTTTAGATGTAGGTGTAAAAATGAGGATTTTTTTTAAAAAGCTTATTTAGATTGAATATTGGAATTAAGATGTGATATTTTAACCTTTGCTGAGAGCAGACATCTTGTGAGAAGTTTTTGGAGAAGGCTTAACCTAATCTAACTCATCTTTGCAGAGGATAGTTTTTTAATTTCTTAGACCCTGCTGAACTAAGATAATTCTGTGTAAACCAGATACAGTTGCTTAAAAATTAGACCAGTAGTCTTACTGATCTCCTAACATTACTTACAGTTTAGATGTTCCTCATGTAGATAATACCACCATAGTATTACATAATTATAACTTTGCATTTTTCATGGGAATCAGTACAGATTAGCCCATCTGCTATTATGTATTCTTATGACTAGGAGCCTTTATAAAAGTAGTATTTTAAGGAATACTCTAATAATCTGACAAGACTAGTAGCTTGGTAAAAGCAAGTTAAGTTTAATATTAAACATACCTGATATTTTTATTCTCCAGTGCTAATAAATACATTGGTTATATTTCTAAATGTTGAACAATACTTCGTCATTGTTTTTAAAAGCAATGAACTTGCTTTCCTAGGCCTAGCCTAGGAAAAATATCTGGAATATCAAATTTTGTGTTTTAAAAATAAGGCAAATGACCTTTCCACATTACTCAGGCATTGCTTATGAGCTGTGAAGAATTCTTTCATGTTTGGAGGGGCTCTCTGTGGCTTGTTTCCAGCTACCATTTTGTACTCCCTACCAAACAGCACATCTCCATATATGTATTTCTTTTGGTTTCTGCTAGGTTTTTTTTTTGATTGCTACTAAGAGGGATGCTGGCATATGCACTTGTGAGTGGGGTAAAGAAGACAGCTAACCTGACTCTTATTTTGGGAAATGTGGGAAGGTTTATTTTGGACAATATGCTTAAAACTGTGTTCCAACCAATGATTTAATTGTGTTTTGGTGATAGTTAAGTGGTAAATCAAAGTCAGGAAGATCTTTAAATGAAGAGTCAGGAGAGGAGGATACCGAGAAGAAAAAGAGGGGAACATTTTTCTCGTGGTCAAGAAGCAAGAGTTTGGGAAAATCACAGAAGAGAAAAGAAAATGGTGATTATCCAAATGGTGAGTTTTCACATTCCACTTTGATGCAAAGTTGTTTCAGCCGTAGATGTGACTGATGTCATCATGTTTGCTTTACATCTAAGTCAGGCGTGTCAAACTTATGGCCCGTGGGCCAAATCCAGCCCTCCACCTTGTTTCATCCAGCCTAGCACCTTGTTTGTACCCACTGGCAGCACCGAGCCCCTTGCCCTGTGCTCCTGCCAGCGCTGGGCCCGTGTGCAGCGTGTGATGCGCGTTACGCTGCGGGAGAGCGGCGGGGGCCGGGAGTCTGACACCCCTGACCTAAGTGCATCCTAGGGGTGTGAGAGAAGGAAAAGAAACAGTCAAGTCAGGAGGCCGTAGCATGGCACGGGTAGTATCACTGGGAGTTTTGTGGAAGCAGATGCACAAATAAATAAATAAAAGTATGAAGACATTTCAAGTTGATTTTAATGACTTCCAAGAGACAACTTCTCTGCTTTCCGGTAGACTCTGCATTTCTGTGTACTGATTATTGCTTTTTCAAGCAGAGAGCTACTAGTTTTATACTAAGATAACTTCAGCTCTGTACAGAGATGTTCAGAAGCTGTACATGTAAATAGTGCTGTATGTACAGCTGTTTAAAAATGTTTTCGTCTGCCTTATCCTACCTTTCTTTCTTTTATTCGTATCACACAGATACGTTCACTTTTGAACTCGCTCACTGCCTGTTTCCACCTTTCCTGACTAGAATGGATAAAGAAGAGACAGAGTTAGGAAAACCCTTGTTTTGTTACTTGTTTTTGCCTTATGAAAGCCTCTAAATAAACCTTCTGGCCTCTAAATAAAGAGGTGAAAGTTTTGCATTGACTCATTCCACTGAGTTAAAAATAATAGAGAAATTCCACTGAAACACCAAATTTGGACCATATTGTTACAGTGATTTGTTCTTCTCTGTTTTCTGGTAAAGGCCCAGACTCACAAGATACCTTTGATATGGATAGTTTAAATGTTCTCATTATACGCATACATGAAAAGACATCAGAGGCATTTTTGATGATAATAATCTTCTGGAAGTGACTAGTAATTGTCCTAGATTTTATTTTTATTACACCATACTTGCAGTTTAAAAACTATTTATCCCCCTTCAAAAATCTGAAGAGGTAGAATAATTATTGAATTTAAAAAAAAAAACTTTATTAGTAAATAAAAAAGTTGGGGTATTTTTGTGGGTTTTTTTTGTTGTTTTTTCATATAGAAGCAAGTGATATTTTTCAAGGGTTACATAACAAAGAAATAATTGACCAAATATTGTTTTGATTTTCCATGCACGATATGAAGATTTGGTGTTGTTTTCTTAAATTAAAAAAAAAAATTCTGACCAGAGGAGCTAATATTTGAAATAGCTTTACATATTATAAAAAAATAAAAATAAGCCTTTTTACTGATTGCTGATTCTT
Source organism: Tapera naevia (assembly GCA_033556795.1). Classification (NCBI taxonomy): domain Eukaryota; kingdom Metazoa; phylum Chordata; class Aves; order Cuculiformes; family Neomorphidae; genus Tapera; species Tapera naevia. The sequence continues at coordinate 3,979,033 of JAUMJJ010000218.1, read as the reverse complement.
TTCACAAACAGATTCTATTCAGTCCAATGGATTATCATACAGGCGGGAATCGCAAGGCTCCATGTCATCAACTGCCAGTCTTGACTTGGTAATGTCTGGCTCTTAATAATGAAGAAGTAGGGAAGCAGTGAAAAGAGTGAATTACTAATTTTCTCAGTAGTGTAAAGTAATTTGTTTAAAGTAAAACTTTGAGAGTGGGAGATAGAGTTAGAGGGCAAGATGTAGTATTAAGCAGTTTTAGAATACTAGAAATATAATAGAGGTTGTCTTCATATGTTGCTTATTTTGTCTTTCTAATGAAAAGTTATCCTTTGTATCTTGTGTGTTTAAACTTTAGACACCGTTAAACTTCCAGAATAAAAGTTTGCCTTTCAAAAGGAGATAGTGTAGCTTTTTCCACCTACCAGAGTTTTGAGAGGCTGTTCTCAACAACCACGCCTTAAAGCTTTCTTTCTGCTTGAGCTGGATGCAAGTTGTGTTAGGCTGATTTCTGTGGGACCAGTGTCTGTCGTGCTTATTTCCCCTCTGTTTCTTTTGAAGTTGTGTTTCTTCTCATCGTTAGGACTTAACTCTCCTCCTAAAACCTGAGAAAAGAGGGATAGGGAATTTCATTGCAAACACTGATTTTGTCATAGCATCTTAGAAAATAATCACTGAACATGACTGCTAGCCATCAAATTCTGCCTTTACAGTATAAAATGATGAAATGCAAAATTGAAAGAGTATTAATAATAGAACATAACTGTAATACTTTAAATTTATTTTAACTACATTGTTGCGGAGGAAGAATATAAAAAAAAATTCTTAAAAGCTTTCTGTAGTCTTGATATCCCTCTAGTAGACCAGATTTCAGAAACTGTGTAATTTTGCCTATGCTACAAATATTCATCAGGGAATCAACCATGGCAGTCACGTTTATTTTTGCTGCAGAGAAGTCATACCTTAAGAAACAGAAAGTGCAAAGCATCCCTTAAAGCAACAACCCCTCTTTTCTCTCCCACTCCAACTGATTAAGTCAAAAGTTACTGTGATTTGGGTGAGAAGCAGCAAGTTAAAGAAAAGAAAATGCACGATGAGTACCCTAAAAGACTGTTGAGAACAGTGCTTTAGTACTCTCCTTTTAAGTTATAATTGAGCTTTTTGTTAAATTTTCAAAGATTTTTTTTGTATTTTGTAGCAGTGTTACTATTCTACTGTTACTCTAGAATAAAGATTAATGCTGTGCCCTGTAGCTTCAACACATAGCTTTGTATTTTTAAGTGTAGCATTCATGTTATGTTGAAGAAGAGAAAATTATATTTGAGGAACCTGATGTTTAAATGTGTTCCTCATCACTTAAATGTTGATTTCTAATGTGCCAGTGGTAATTTTTACATCAGCAGATCATTATTGGGTATAAACACTTAACTATTTCAAAGCTAAATAAGATTTTATTTACTACTTACACTTTTTGTTTAGGAGTTCTCCTCTATAGTTGAGAATTTTGTGACTTATGTTACGTACTTGCTTTCTAAAACTTCATCTCTTCTTGAAATACATTTAGACTTGTGCAGTGCTTGTTATCTTTATCTAAATTTTTTTTTCAGAATTTAAATTCATCTGATATTTGTGATATTTGGAAGGATTTCTAAGCTGTAAACATAGTAGAAAGTATACTTCTTGGCTTGATTTGATTTGTACAGACTCTAAAATGCTTAGTCCTAATTTTCCCATTGGACATTAACTTCTCTTTCTTTCTTTCTTTCTTTCTTACTCTCGTCAAGTCTGAAGCCTCCAGATTGCCTGCATTTGTGCCAGATAAAGATAAATCCCCCAAATACTGCTGTATAAACCTTCCGGATGGTTCATCCAGCAAAATGGCTGTTAAATCTGGATTCTCCATCAAAGAGGTGCTGTCTGGGCTCTGCGAGAAACATGGCATTAACATAGCTGCAGTGGACCTTTTTCTAGTTGGAGGTGATAAGGTATTGTGTATTCCTGTGCCTTTTTTAAAGTACTTTCATACTCCTTTTGCTAATAAGGAGTTCTGTTCTCTCAATAGTAAGGTGTATCTCCTGGTTCTACCTATAGCTTTACATAGGCAATGCTAGTTAATTGAAGAATTTTGGTGAAATTAGAACTGATGGAATACTGTGGTTGTGGTATGTACATTACAGAAAGCAGAAGAGAGCTTATGACAAGGATTTTCCTATAATAATAAGTTAATTTAATTATCTAGTCCATATAGTTTGTCCAGGGGAATGGTTGGCTTGTAATTAATTGGAAGTATCCACAAAGAAAACAAAGCAAAGAAACAGAATGATATTCAGTGGTTCAAAGGCGAAGTGAGATGAATTCATGCTAAAATTAAAGTTTATGTTTTAATATTGAGGAACATTTGCAAGACAACAGTGTGTGTTGGTGGAGGGTGATGGCTCTTATTCCTACAGAATTATCTCCAATTCCAAGAGAAGTTGTGGATGTGAAACATTTATTGTCTTTAATCTGTGCTTATGATCTATCTAGATGATTACAATGACAAAAATCAACGAGTGTGCGTAGTTACGTGCCTGTTCTTTTAAGTCTTTTAATGACTTAAATTGCCGTATTTTCTTAAACATCATTCCATGTTATAATTTATTTTAGGTGAAAGACCTAGGCTTGTTTTAAAACACTGAGTTCCCAAATACCTGCTGACTCCAGTGGAAGCTGGTTTGGTTATTGTCTCACAACCAGCCAAAATAAAATATACTTTAACCATGTTTATATCCACTAGAATGCACACAACCTATATTAATGACTTTCTGAGTTATTGGAATTTTTTTTAATCACTGAGCTCTTCCTTTTTTACTTATTTGAAAATTAATTTGCTCTCTCTTTTGTTGCTGACACGTGCTCTGTAGCCACTTGTATTGCACCAAGACAGTAGCATCCTGGAGTCTCGGGACCTACGTTTAGAAAAACGGACTTTATTTCGGTAAGAGTCAAAAGTAGTCTTCCTCTGGCATTGTCCACCCCATTTTCCAGTTTGCTTTTTGTAAGTGCACTGAAGTATATTGTCAGTTACCTGTGCAGCAAAATAGTACTTAATGCAGAAAAAGAATCTGTCTGAATCCAGTAAAAAATCCAGTTATCCATGCAGTGCCACGACTTGGATTGTAATCCAGAATTCAGCTTTAGAGGATCTAAGCTTCCCATTCGTTGTACAGGCACATGAGAAGAAACAGGCTTTAGTATCAAGCAGAGTCTTCTGTGAAGAAGGAGGGCAACCTAACGTTTGTAACTGAAAATGATTGACTTCCAGATCTTGCAGTTAACTCACAGTTTGAGTTCCTAGAAATGTAGAACTCCATTTTTACTTTAGATTGTAATAACACTTAGGCAAGAGATACACATTTAGCATGGGGAGTCTTTGGGTTACACAGGTGCCTGAGTTGGATATCCTGCCTGCCTTTGGGCACTGACATCCCTTATGTTTGGAGACAGGTAATGGTGAGGTTGGGGTACCTCTAAAGAGTAATTCTGCTGAGGGCAGCCATGGCAAGGATCAGTGGGAGAAATGGTGGCCTGCAGGAACATTTCAAACTGAGGAGAGCAGCACCTGGAGAATTCTAAATGCTGCAAGAGGAACCCTTCTGGATTGTTGTCTTGGATACAAGTGGGATTTTTATCCTGATGTTCCAGTTTAGGGATATTTAAACTTTATTATGTCTAACTGTTCAGACATACAGCAGCAGAAGTATGACCAGCAGGTAGAGGGAGGTGATTCTTCCCCTCTACTCTGCTCTCACGAGACCTCACCTGGAGTACTATGTTCAGTTCTGGAGTTGTCAGCACAGGAAGGACACAGATCTGTTAGAGTAAGTCCAGAGGAACGTCATGAAGATGATCAGAGGGCAGGCTAAGGGAGTTGGGCTTGTTTGGACTAGAGAAGAGAAGGCTCCAGGGAGATCTTATAGCAGCCTTTCAGTACTTAGAGAGCTACAGGAAAGATGGAGAGGTACTCTTTATCAGTGAGTGCACTGACAGGATGAGGGATAATGGTTTTAAGCTGAAAGAGGGGAGGTTTAGATTAGATATCAGGAAGAAATTTTTTACTGTGAGGGTGGGGAGGCACTGGAACAGGTTGTCCAGAGAAGTCATGGATACCCCATCCCTAGAGGTGTTCAAGGCCAGGTTGGATGAGGCTTTGAGCAGCCTGGTTTAGTGGAAGATATCCCTGCCCATGGCAGGGGGGTTTACTGGATGATCTTTAGTGTCTCTTCCAGCATCTCTTCCAGCCCAAACTGTTCTATGATTCTAAGCCAAAGCAGTTGTGAGCAAGTGTAGAGGACAAATCTGCAGGCCCAGAGAGATCTTCCACATCAGGAAGAGACGTGTTTAGTAGGTTGAAGCAGCACAAGAATGAGATGAAAACTGAACTGCAAGTCTCCTAGATTAATCCTAAATGCAACAATAAAAAAAGTAGTCCTTTAAGATTAAATGGATATTTGTATTGATAACACGTTCCCATTCTGTTGCATCTGTAATTATGTGCATAACTGGCAGATTATAGTAAGACAAACTGTATAAAAACCAGTTCATCTGAGTATAGATTTATAATCCTGAATCTTAAGCAAGTTAATGTTATGATACTTTTTTTAATATAGGTATAATATGATTCAGTACCTTATATATTTAGTATTATATGTTATTGTTTTATAGTCTACAATTTTTTTTCAAAATAATCTGCTTTTGTTTTTTTCCAAAATGCCAGAAAATATTTTAAACTTCCTAAGTTCTAAAATATGAACTACTGCTATGAAATCCCCTGAAATAATTATTTCAGGAACAAGTCATGAAGTAGAATGTTTGTATTATATTGTTGAGTTGTGCTTTTGAAGTGAATGAAATCTATTTTGTCAGACGTTCTTCGTTTTGGCTTGTATTACTTTTCTTTAGGAAGTAGGGCTAATTTCTACTTAAGAGTACTTCAGATTAAATGTTATAGCACATTCAGTTTTAAAATTAGGATTGATCAGTCTTTTACTAGGTGTGAGTTTGTTGAGTTTCCAAGTTAAAAAGGAACTTTATGTAGGCAGTACCATATGTTACTTGTTTATTAGTTAAAATGTAGAAATGTTCTACATTGTTTCCTTCTGTGGGTAGACACTATGTAAGCAAAATACTCAAATATTTGGAATATTTTCTAGCGTAAGACAAATGCTATGTGGAGATACTTGGTTACCTAAATGTCTGCCACTTCTGTGTCAATTACCAGTGAATGATTAAAATTGATCATTTCTCTTTAGTAGCTGTGTATTCAAATAAAATATGAAAGGCAAAGTTTCGGTTATTCAGGTTTCTCCTGGTAGGGAAAAGTCAGTAAGACTGAACATCTTGTATTTAAGTAATTTGTGTGAGAGAAAAGACAAGGTTTCCATTTAATCGTGACTGACAAAATCACTGGTAATTTTCCTTTCTTCTGCTGATGTACATTTCTTCTGAAAGTTTTGATAGTAATAAGCCTGCCCTTGTGTTCATACTACAGTGCTATTGTAGTCAAATGTGGCTGTTACTGAGGAATCAGGACATAGATGAAGAACACTTAAAAAAAAATAGGCACAGTTCTTTGTGGAGAAATAGACATGAATGGAGTAAATGTTTGGGTTTTAGAGTATTTGTCTTGTTTAATTACTTTTTCACTATTTTGAGGAAATGATATAAAATTGCATAATAGACTCCAAAGGGGGCTGTCGTTATCCTTTAAATTCCAACTGAATTGCTCTTACAGCTTTTGCATATAAGTTTCTCTTAAAGCCATTTTTTGTGATAAGGTGACATCTAGCCTGAAATTAGCATCATCTGGAATTCTACTGTGTTTGTTCCTGTGCTTAAATATAAAAATCCCTGTCCAAGTGCACCTCAAGTAATTAAATAGGACATTGTGGAAGTGGGAATTTGTTTTTCTTGCATCCACGGCCATAGTTACAGGCATGGAGTCACTTTGGAAGCACTCCTGGGGCAGAATGGTCAGAGCAATCTCACTGTAAAGATGGAATTGCTATGGGATGTATCTAGTTGGTGTGAGGATCACTGTCCAATTAGGTTGGCTCATGCCTTCACTGAGCTCTGGTGAGTGAAACAGTGGAAGCCTGATTTGTATTAGAAGTGCTTAATACTTTCAGGTTAGGATAGATTTGTGCTAGTGAAGTTTCAGGGTTATTAGCTGTAAACTAGTATAACTTTGCTGTAGATGGGATTTTATATGTTTTGTATCTTTTGTTTATTAAAATAGTTCATGCTTGGTATTACAATTTCTATGTTTCAGGCTGGATCTTGTTCCAATCAATCGATCGGTTGGTTTGAAGGCTAAACCCACCAAACCAGTAACAGAGGTCTTAAGGCCTGTGGTTGCAAAATATGGTTTAAATCTGAATGAACTTGTGGCAAGACTAGTAAGTATCTCTTGATGTAATTCAAGTTGCAATATTTTTTATTTGGAGATGATAGAGTGGTTATCCCTGAAATTATTTTTATCCTTATAATTAGGCATTAAAATCTATATTTTTAACTACATGTTGAGATGAAAATGCATAGTAGTCCTAACCATTATGCTTAGTAGGAACTACCTCAAAGTTTTAGTCTGCATCAGTTTTATAATCTCCTTCAGAATAAATCCAGCATCCTAAATAATAGATACTGAACTTAGCTTCTTCCAGAGCTCAACTTTCCCCATTATTAGCCAGGGGAAGTTGGTTGAGATTAATTGTTCCATTATGCTGGGAATCATTAAAATTGCCTCAAATCCCCTAGCAGAAAATTTCTGTGGAAGCAGAGTGATTCAACTTCTCTCTTAGTACTGAACACTTGACTAGCATTGTCTCCTCTCTATTATGATGGAATGTCAAAGAATGGAAAGTTACTTTTGTGGTATTTCTAGATGGATGGTATTTTGGCTGAGCCAGTTGATGTTTTTAAAATAACTGAAAACCATGTTGGTATAAAGATAACTTCATTTAATAAAATAATAAAATTAAGAAAGTACAATCAATTTAGAATGCAAAATAAACTCAGACTTCCTCTGAAAAGCATGATTTGCTGAACGTGCAAATTAGTGGTCCTAGAATATTTGTGTGTGCTTGCAAATGGAATGTTTTTTTCTCTTTTTATCTTCTTCTCCTCAAATACCATTCTCCTCACATAAATGAGTTATACTTATTGTAATCAAGGTATTTTTACACAAATTAAATACACATTTTTAGAATGGTAGAAGAAAGATATATTGAAGCTACACTGAAACATAAAAGTGCTTTGCTCATTCTCATTCAAAAAAAAATCAGACTGCATAAATGTGTTCTGAAAACAGCTTTTTCTCTATTATATACAAACTGTGATCCGACTTTAGAATGGTGAGCAGGAACCACTTGATCTTGGTGTCCCTATATCTAATCTGGATGGTCAGCGGGTTGTTCTTGATGAAAAAGAGCCAACAAAGGGTAGAGGTAAGTTGGCATAAAAGCTTTTATTTATGATGTCTAGTTAGTTTCATAAACCCTGTCTTTGGTTGATGCAAAGGTGAGGTAAATATGAGCAGATTTGGATATGTCACATAGAGCATAATATCCTTTTTAACTCAAAATAAATGCAGTTTCTAAAGTTTGAAGATTAAATTCATCTGTTGATAACAAGTACTTTACTGTTGCTCTAAGAAATTTTGCCCAGTAATAATAATGAGAATAAAATGCTGAATAACTTCTGTGAATTTGGCAATTAATTCAAAAGAAATATTCTGTATGAATAAAACAGATGCAGTTTGTGCAGCAGCCATATATATATTGCTGTGATAATCGCATTCAACGTGAGAAAGTAGCAGAGCCTACATCTCCATTTTAGGTCATGATTTCTGGAGATAATACTAAAAAGGATATAATTTTTTATTTCCATAGACAAAGTAATTTGAAAAGTAGAAGTTGATCAACTGAACAGCTGACAATCTTTTGGCATGATTAACACACCAGATTAATGTGAGCAGCCTTGAAAGTAAAGGTTCAGTTTCATTAGGAAACCTTTTATAGATACAGCACACTTTTAGTTTTAAGAATTAAATTAGGTGCAGTTAAATTAAATGGACTTGGAGCTGCTTTTTGAGGAAGGGCTAGGAGAATAAAGATGAAGGCATTTACTGAGGAAAGTCAGATTTGTCATTTTTTTGTGGAAAACAGAACCAATTGTCACTTTGAAAAAAAAAAAAAGAAATCTAAATACAGTCATAGGTAATTAGTTTTAAGAATTACAAGGAAAATTGTGATCTTGTGTGCTGCCAGCTGCTACAAAACCTGTCATAGGTCACTGAGCAGTAGGCTGATTCTGTGGCAATACAGCAGTGAAAAAGGGTTGTGGCTCTGTGTTTGCAGCTCAGTCTTTCCTTAGTATACTTGTTGTGGGCAAATGTAATTTGAAGGAGCCTTTCAGTTACTTAGAAGTACACAAGGAAGATGTGGCAATGTCTAAAAAAAAGCTGATGCACAAAACAGGTTGAAAAGAGTCAGCGTTATCTTTCAGTGTTTTTTTCTGCTGAATTTTTTTTCTTGTTTAAATTTTAAATTTGAGAATTCCGAACTGAATTATTAGCTGAGATTTTAAAAGGTATTAGATCTAAATCAGCTGAAAATTTAGGAGAACTTAAAGGTAATTTAAGCATCTTTAAACTTTAACATTCCTGCCAGTATTAAGACAATATGAATCAGAAGGAATTTTGATTGAAAGTATCAAGGATATCAACTGCTCACTCTTCATTTTTTGAATATAGCTGTGAGAAATTTTAAAGCAAAAAATCTGTTTTGTGTATCATTGTTGCTTAAATATGACTTCTTTGGGAATTTATAGTTATAGAAGGTATATTTATGTTCAGTGTTTACAGAAAAACAAAAAGGTGCATCAGTAAAACAGAGTGCGACTGTAACTACTTCAAGAAATCAAGTCTCTACTGTAAGTCTTCTGCAGTAATTTTTGTCCTTTAGATCATCTTGTGTTTCCTTCTGGAATTCTATACTAAAAGCTTCATTCATCCATGATTTTGAATCAGCCAAATTATGTAACTAGATTGAGTATAGCTATAATTCATCTGATATTTTTCTACTGTCAACAGCATTTGTTTGCGAGACCCTTGTCTTTATGATAAATCAAATAGCTCTTTCACTGTGTTGTATTCGTTGTTTTGTGTGTCCCATTGTCTTATCTATATTTGAAAATGATTGAATTACTCTGAAATTCTGTAATGTGACTTCTTCAGAGTAAACAATTTTATATTTATCCATACATTTCTGGGAAGTACTATGGCAAATGTTCTTTGCAATACTCAAGTTTAAACTAAAACATTCATTGTGGTGGTGTTAGAGAAATGTGATTTCAAAATAACTTTTTTATTCACTTAGACCATATTATTTACACAATGATATAGCCTAAATGTAAGTAGTACCCTAACTTTCCTTCTAATGCAGGGAGAGGGAAGAACTCTAGGAAAGTCTAATTCTATCAAAATGAAAGGCGAAAATGGAAAAAATGCTAGGGAAGTCCGTCTGTCAAAGAGAGAAGACTCTATTGCAAAGATTGGGAAAAAAAAAAGTCAGAAAATAAATTTGGATGAAGCAGAGGGTATGTGAACTTTATGTATTAACATAAGTAGTCTTAGAACAATGGGGTTTTTGTGTCTGTGTAGGAAAAGGTAACGTGTGTTTGATACTGCGTTGTGAAAATCATAGTCATGGTCCTCATATTTTTGTTTGGTACCGTGTTTGAACTGTTTTTGAAGCTGAAGGTAAAATTTTAAGAATACCTGAAGATAAACACAGGTGTCTAATGGGATTTTCAAAAGTGAAATGTACCTAATTCCAGGTAAAAAAGGAATTAGTTACTCAACTGCAGTTGAATATCCTATTTGATACCCTCTGCAAGCTGTGTAGAAGCTTGCCTTTCTGTTCACCTTTACCTAAGTATTCAGCTCGCTGCAAGGTGTTCTGCACAATGGTGTAGACCCTGACTTGTTCAGGTAAGGTTTTGAAAATGTTATGCTGAAGTCTGTAACAGTCAGGGCAGTGCAATCTGATGACTCTGGAGGAGCTGCACCAGGCAGGAGTAAAAGCTTAATTACGTTCAGGAACTGCTCTGAAAAGATAGTTCAAAGTAGTAATAACCAAAGAGATTATTGGTGATCTTATATATTTTGAGTCCTTTTTTACCTTCAATTGCATCTCAGCAGTTTTGGTGATATCATTGGAAGAGGGACTCATAAGAGAATTTGCTTTCTTACAGAAAGATGCCCATGGGAGAGAGAGGGATAAAAATGATGGAGCAGTAGAAATCTTGACATAACACCCTCTCTGCCCTAGGGCATTAACTGAAACAATTACCTGTGTGGTCAGCCCTACACATTCCTTCCTGTTTTCCCAAGTAGAAATAGATCAGAGAATATACTTTAGCCACAGATTCAAATTTACTGCTGATGGTACCTAATATGCATATATAAAGCCTAGTTATGCACATTTATACAGCAAAGGAATGTTCATCTGTGAATAAGTGTCCACTGACTAGAACTGAAAAAAATGCTATGGCTAAAACTTTTATTGCAAAGTACTTGTTTGTTGATGTAAGTATTATTACAAAATATTAGTGCATTTTGAATTATTTTCTGTTGCTTACTATTTTGTTAACTTGTTTTCCATATTTTAATATTTTCATTTTTCTTCCTAGGGCTGAGTAAAACATTAACATAATTTGAAAACTTCAGAATTCGAGGCTTTCACATTTTATTTTGAATTTTGTGAAATTTGTCCAAGTTTGGAAAATACATACCAAATGCTGTAGACTGTTTTTTTAATGAAAAAAGAAAAGCAAACTCCCAACTGTTCTATGAAGTTTGAAATTTCAGAAAGGAACATTTTTGTATAACACATATTAGAAATGTTGCATGTTTTAATATACTGCCATTTTGTAAAACTTTGGCAATAAGAAGCATTTTGAAGCTTCCATCTTGGCTACCTTCAGATTTTCTGGCATTCGACAAAGCATGTTTAAATATCATTTTTACAGATACATTGCAAAGGCTGCCAAATATGGATAGAGGACTAGGAGTAATGTCATGCAAGTGTGTGACTTGATATTTTGCTAAGTTAAAACTGATAATAGCATTCTGTGCTTTGTTTTGTAATGGCTTTTGCTTCAAACAGTATTTATAAGCTGGGTTGAAACTTTTGATTTTAATGCATCTATTGAGATGGCCTTTTTAAGCATCTTTAATATTCAGTGGTTTCAATGCTCTCTTCTTGAAAAATCAGGTCATGCAGAGAACCTATATTAAGGCTTAGGGATTTTTATATTTATATGTTTTGTACCAAAGGGTTTGTCTGTTGTTGCGATGCTTCTTTTTTGAGGTGTGGTATAATTCTTGGCTTATGATTGATAAGTTTCTTGTTGCCAAGTTTTGAGACTTTCTAGAACAGTGGTGATTTACCATGAGTATTATTTATATACAAAACCATATTAAACCATTGGACATCATTAAGGACATGATCAGAAAGTCACTTCTAACTGTGTTAAAACCTCTGTAAAGAAGCTGCCCCATCGTTTGGCTCCTTTGATGATTATTGACTATCTGTGTGCTACTGATTTATTGCAGTGCAAAGTAAAATGGGGTTATTTAAATCATTGTCTGATCGTGCCCTGTGATGATAACATCCTGGATTAAAACTACACCATGAATTGAATTTAAACTGTCATAAAATATCATTAAACTGAGAGAAATTCAATATAACAAGGAACTTTGCAACATTTTGAATCTTTCAAATGAACTTTCAAATGGCATGGCTATTTTTGAGCTAAGATGAGTAAAACCCATCCAGAATATAAAAACGTGCACCCATTGTCAGTAAGACCAGAGCCTTGTTTTGTATAGAGAATTAAGAAGTTGTGTGTGTGTGTTCAGATTTATTAACTGCATAAACCAGAAGATATGTTCAAGGCTCGGTGAATTGCAGCTGTTCTAAACTGCAAAACTCTTACAATAGCAATCCTGATGGTCTTAATTATAGTGATGCTAGCGAACATTGCTGCAATTGAAAAAGTTCCTAATTAACATGGGATCTTATTTCAAGGCAGCATTGAAAGGATTGAAGATCTTCATGGAAAATAAATGTGCTGAAAATTTGCATTTTAATGACATTGCACTTTCTGACAAAAACTTGTCAATTTTGGGTTTTTCCCCAATAGAATTTTTTGAACTCATATCCAAAGCACAAAGTAACAGAGCAGATGACCAACGTGGACTGCTAAGGAAAGAAGACCTTATTCTTCCTGACTTTCTTCGTTTACCATCCGCTGGACCGGAACCGTGCTCATCTACCCCCGCAGGCCCCAAAGGGCTCCACAAGCGAGCTTCGAAAAGCGATGGCAAGGACGGATGCACATCACCAGGTGGAAAACAGGAGTCTGTACAAAACTGTAATGAAAATTCAGTTAAAAAAACGGGTTACTCAGAAACTAAACATAAATCTGCTTTGACAGCGCTCCACGGTCAGAAGACTTTCAGTGTTCCCTTTAATACTCCGTTGTCTCCAATTCCGCATGCACAGGAAAACACTGCAACGATATGGAAAAGGCAGTCAAGAGAGCTGGAAGCTGAAGGCATACAGATGGTAGATGATGAGAATGTAGCAGACTTGACTCTTGTGGCTGAAGGAGATATTAGTAGCCCAAACAGCACTTTGCTGCCACCGCCACCACCAACACCACCGTCAGACATCAGTAAACTCACAGAAGCCAACTATCCGCCCCCAACTCCTTTTGCAGGTAATCAGGAAAAATCTGGATTTCAAAGATCCAATTCAGGTATTTCTAGATTTTAATAGTCTTTCCTTTCATGTAAATCTATTTTTCCTTGGCACTGTTAATCAGTATTTGGCACCCATTAAAACAAGAAAAAAAATTCTCTCTGCACCTTAAGTTTTTTACAAAAGAAAAAAAGAGGAAGATTTTTCCTTGCCTTAGTCTGTGCTAACTGTAATATTTCTTGTTGCCTTTAACATTGTACTTCTGTTTGGATTCGGCATGTGGCCAAAAATGGACACATGCAGACAAACCTTTAAAATTCATCCATATGCTGTAATTATCTCATTCTTTACCCTAGGAGTACAAAGCAGAATATCAGCATTTTGAGCTGCGTAACGCTGTTGCGTTCCAGATTTTCTGATCCATTTGTCACAATGAGATACGTGATCAGGGTTTGGAAGTTTAAGTACTTTAGCTGGAACCCTAATTATGTGCTGAAAATTGCAGTAGTGTTTATGATCAAAATTTGAAATGGATAAACCTTAATTTTAAACCTATTTCTCTAATAAATTAGTTATTTCTGACTAAAAAAATGTTACAATTTTTAACCCATACTTTGCTGCACAGAGTTATAGACTACAGCTATCACGTTTTCTCCCAAAGTATTTACATGTGAAATAGCTCTTTCTATTAGACAATTTTAAAGAATGTATGTACCTTTTTTTAGGACATAAGTTTCATGGTCTAGCAATATCACAGAGCAATATTAGCCCTTGGCTGAAGTATGGAATTACTTTATAAACACAGACTCTAATAATAATTGCTATTACCGGAAACAAGACTTTGAAGACGATGGGTGTAGTGACACTGACGTTTTACAGTCACTGTACAGTACGTTTTAATGTAAACTATAAGAAGAGGTATCTATGTGCTACATTTATTTTTGATGTTTCACGAACATATGGTGCCATAATTTGTATGATCACATTTCTTTGTGATGTGGGAATATACATTTTAATTATTTATCTTTTTACACAGAGTATTTGATACTGTTCTTTATCTGTATGGTTGATGATTTGTAAATACTACTTTGGTTGTTGGATGCTTATCAATGACAATGCAAATTATTTCATCCTCTTGATATTTTAAAAACAAATTCCTTTATTAGTAGTATTTGAGAAATGTTCTATAAGCGCTACCACTTAATTTCTGAAACTGAGTATTGAACAGACTTGTAACCAGTGCCTACAAATAACAAAACCAGAAAATGTGCTTCAGACATATTGATGTGTGTATGCATAGATTTGTGTTGGTGTCTTTCTGATATGACAGATGTACAACATAGGTATCAATTTGCATATTTTTCAGTGAGAACTGTTAAAAAAAACCATTTGCACTTAAAAAAACTTCATGAATTTAGGATATTTTAATGCATGCCATACATTTCTGTGTAACCACTGAACTGTAGCTTTCCCTTTTCTCACTTTCTACTTTTTACTTTGTAGAAATCTTTGTGTAGTTTTCACATGTATTTTGTATCTTTGTTCTCTCAGGAGTAATAAATTCTAGATCTAGTTACTCAAACTGGTTTTAAGCTTTGATTTTCTTCCTTATATAAAAATGGTTCTTTCAGTTGAGAATTCTGATTGAAATTATTCTTCTAATAACAGATAAAAATGTGAACTAGCAATTGCCGTGAGACAAAGTTGACAAACGTTACAATCTAAATATCGAAGGGCAAATGCTGTCTTGAGATGCTGATGGGTCACATGTGAAATCCATAGCACTGACATGTGCACCAGAAGGCAGATAAGGCAGAAGATTTCTTGTCGTTATGAAAACTCCTGAAAGGAGCATCTCTTCTGTCTTTGGGCTCATGGGCTACACTTTTATATTCATTACTTTCCTTCTTATTTTAAACTAAAGCAATTCTTCGCTGCTCTTAAAGAAATGAGCTGATGATCTCAGTTCATTTGGTGTGGAGTAACCAATGTAACAACCTCTTTATTTGGTAGTCTTGGGTAAGGGATACAAAGGGTTAGATGGGTGCTGGATGGGTGCACTACCCTTTTTCTTCTTAGAGATGGGTCCTACGTAACAGTACTGTGAAGCCTAATGCAAACTAAAATACTGCAGAGAGGCTTGTGGTGCTGTTACTGAGGTCTCGTGGTGTTCTGGGGGCTGAAAATGTAGTTTTTCCAAAAGTCACTGTGTTCCCATGTGGTCATGGGCCTCCATGAAAGAAAACGAAGCAGATGAAATTCCTGTAGCAGTTCCTCTTTTAAAGTCATTCAGACTTTTCCATAACAAATAACTAATGTCCTACATATTGAATTATTTTAATTTTTTCACAGATTTTCAGTTATTCCAACTGGTCTGCTCTGCTTTGATGGTGATTGTGTTTTATTTTTCTGTCATAGTCACCTGTGAGAGACCTTTAATTAATCAAAGTAATTTTGCAAAACTAAAATCTTACTTTTTCTTAGCTTTGAGACAAACCAGATTCTAACCTTTTTTTTTGAGGAATAACACAAATCTAAAAAATGTGAAGTGCCTTCCTTTTGCTACAGCCTTATTGCATACTCTGACTCTGGTCTGCACTCCTCTCACAGTACACTGCTATTGAAAGGAACTGTGTTCCACAAAAGAATGGTGATTTTATGGAAAAAGAGTGGGCTGAAACCCAACTTTTCTTTTTTCATCGTTTCATGGAGTTTGCATGGAAAGACCATTCAGTGATGTACAGTAATTATAATAAAGACCGCTGGACACCATCTCCAGCCAATAATGGATGTTTCCAAGGACTAAATCATTAATAATGGTTACTTTTTTAAGTGCTTTAATGGTTCTCCATTCGTAATGTGTTGATGGGAAAAGCGTTTCCGATTCATTTATCGAATTAAAACGTTGGGATGAAAAGAAAAATCATTACTACATAATTTAAAGTGATCTATAACCTTGGTTTCAATTTGGTATAAAGGCAGCTGTTGTGTGGTTACGCTGTGTGTTGGGCTTTTATATGTTGGGTTTATAAATGCTGGGAAAGGGGTGGGGAGTGTGTGCAGTGTCAGTTCCCAGCCACAGGCTGATGTAGCAAAGCCAGGCTGGTATCCATCCTTGTCACAGGTACCCCTCGAGGGTTTTTTCATTTGAAGACCTGGACAGCAAAATATGAGTAATGAAAAACAGGAAAATGAGCTTTTGAGAACAATTTTTCAAACATAAATCTTCACTTTCTTAAATACCTTCAATGTGTTTACACTATAGTAATATTTAGGTATGAAGTTCCTGTTGTCAAATCAGTTTGCAACACAAAATCGTTATGATTCTAATTATGTTACTCATCAAGAGAAAAGGTCTTTATTTTTTAATAAGCCTGCTAGTTCTGGCAATTTTCCCTCTTGAAAAATCAGGTGTTTCTGGAATCTAAAGACCAATTCTGAAACGCACTTATTTCATGCCCCTGCATATAATGGTGGTGGTGGTATCCATCTGCAGAAGAAATAACTTAATTATTGTGTGGTGTAATTGGCTTGAAGCGAGGCATTCATTTTTGAAAGTGTTAAATACTAATTTAATCTCTTTGGGTTTGGTGGGTTTTTTTAATTGCATGGTATAGTGTAGGTACTTTGGATGCTGTCCAGTTTTTCCCAGGGGGTCAGGCATTTTCCCTACCCAAGCGAAAAATAACTGTCATGGGGAGAGGCAGGCTTTCAAACCTTCAGTGCTCTCAAGAGCTGTAACTACCAAGCCAGAGGCCTTGCACTGGGTTATTTATTCAGCAAGCTTCCCCTGGGGCCTGAGAGTTGTTCACTGTGATTCCTGCTTCTACTGCAAAGCAGGTGGGCATTTAGTCTTAGTAGCAATTGTTGGTGTTAGTGTTGGGTTATAGGTTGGACTTGATGATCTCAGAGGTCCTTTCCAACCTTATGACACTGTGATACTATGAGTGTTTTCAGTAGTATCTGTTAATCTTTAGGACAATTTGTAGGAATTCAGACTGAAGGTGTGAATTCAGACTAGATTTTATTCCATCAAGTTACTCTTTCTGTTATTAGAGGAAATACCCTTAGTTTTGCATTAAGGCTGAGAAATATTCTTAAAATGAAATTACAATGACAATCAATTGAATTATTGCCTAGCAAGTAATAAGGTTGGGTTTTTTTTGAGCAGATTTATAGACTGGGTCCAGCAATTCAGTCAGATAAAGAGTGTAGTCAAAACTCCCTTTTATAGAAAGTCATTGGTTGAAATAGAGAGACAGCAAGGGAGGAAAATAAAACCAAGCAGAGCTCTCTGGAATTATACTTGAATAATAAGACTACGGAAGATAAAGGGTGAATTTAGGCTATATAGAAAGTTACTTAATTTGTTCTGAAGATACTGCTTTGTTTCTGAAATAGATGGGCAATTGTATCCTCAAAATAAATTTGCTTCCTTTCCTATTGGAAAGAATTCTTTCAGAAATGGGATAGTTAATACCAGTGCTAGCAATTT
This sequence comes from Tapera naevia, assembly GCA_033556795.1. Lineage (NCBI taxonomy): Eukaryota > Metazoa > Chordata > Aves > Cuculiformes > Neomorphidae > Tapera > Tapera naevia. Next base: position 3,961,753 of record JAUMJJ010000218.1, on the reverse strand, counting down.
TTTGCTTTGAAAGATAAATTATGCAGAAAAAAAAAAGCAGCAGGGTGGCCTCACAGAGCCTAGGGCTGGCTATTGTTCCCAAAGACAAAAACAAATTCCCAACTGCTCTTTCTTATTATTCACGGCGCGGATGTGGTATGCGACAACTGAGGAATACAGATCAGCCAATATCAGCAGTATTCCTGTGACTTTCACTTTTTGGCTACTAAACTTTTCAGTTATGATGAATTCCAAGTGCAATAAATGTTGTGATAGTTAAGGAAATTAAAAAAAATATGTACACCTTCAAAAAATCATCAAATGCCTTTATTTTTTTAATAAATTCTGTGGTATTTTATGTCATCCCTTAATTCACATGAGCACTTAAGTGAAATAAAAATTTAAGAAAAGGAAGGAATTACGACTAGAAGATGTAAAAATAATATAAATAATTGTTTTTAACAAGGGCTGTTGTCCTGCAGTTAATTACATCCTTCCTTGTTCTGTGTAAGTTTATAGGAGATAATTGGATTCTGGATCAATATAAAGAAACACTTGTGGGAATCCAGTAATACTAAGGCCAGAATCTGTTAATTCTCCTTTACTCAGAGCATGATTCAATGGGAGAATTACAAGTAGTACATGACTGAGATCAACAAGAAATAAAGGAGAAGGAGGGTCATGTTAAGTGTAGACAACTGGGAAGTAAGGAAGGCCTTATTTGAAATATATGCTTATATCAATCAAACAGCAAGATACACATTTTTAGAGATAATTACAGATTTTATCACTGACCAGATAAAATCATAGAATCACAGAATGGTTTGGGTTGGAAGGGACCTTAAAGCCCATCCAGTTCCACCCCCCTGCCATGGGCAGGGACACCTCCCACCAGCCCAGGCTGCTCAAGGCCCCATCCAACCTGGCCTTGAACACTTCCAGGGATGGGGCAGCCACAGATTCCCTGGGCAACCTGGGCCAGGGCCTCACCACCATCATTGTGAAGAATTTCTTCCTAATGTCTAATCTAAATCTTCCCCCTTCCAGTTTAAAGCCATCCCCCCTCATCCTATCAGTACCTTGTAAAAAGTCCCTCCCTATCTTTCCTGGAGCCCCTTCAGGTACTGGGAGGCAGCTGTAATGTCCCCCTGGAGCCTTCTCCAGGCTGAACAACCCAAACTCTCTCAGCCTGTCCTCACAGCAGAGGTGCAATGTTAAAAAATGTTAGAAAAATGACAGTTGCTGTTTGAACCGAGTGTGCCCAGGCTAAAGCCAGATCTGTTCAAACACATGACTTAGATTTCGATGATGAAATGAACTTAGTGGAATTAAAAGTTCAAATGTAACTGGTAGCCCTGCTAAACTGAATTTTAGAATTTCTTAATTAAAAAATGACATAATGAATGGCAGATTAAATTAAAACCGATTCAAGTAATTCAATCCCTGATTTCCCAGCATATTATTCTCCACAATAATTAAACCTCCTGTTCTCGATACTGACAGAAAAGGAAAACGTATGTTAAAAATACATACTGGAACATCAAAGTGAGTTCTGAATACTTTTGGACTGTTGCAGAGATGTTTTGTCACACCTAATGCTTGAAAAATGTTAGAAAATTGTTTCAATTTTAGCAGTGGAGAAGCAAAGTTTAAGCAAATTGGCCAGTGTTATTGAGGGCAAGCCTGTCGCTTTGGATCAAAATTCAGGACTTTGTATTTTATTCTCAGACTGTTCCTGGCTGCTGAATGAGGCTGTGCCCTGTTCCTTTTAGCAGCTGCTGTAGCTGTGTGTGCAAGAGCTCACTGCCCCCCCCAAATATAGTTTGCAGTGTTCCTCTTTTGGATTAAATATGCCACTAGTGACCAGTAGCAGTCATATCTGCTCCCTCTTCTATGTAATATTCAGAATTTGTCTTTCCAGATATGTTTTGTACTTTGTTCTTCTGAATGCTTTTAAGGTGAGTGCAATGAAAGAATTTCTATCCACCCTGTGTTTCTAAACTTAATGCAGGAAACGTGCTCTAGAAATCCTCAGGACAAAAGTAAACAGATTGGTAATGCAGAGTATCGCTGCCTTGTAGAAGAATACATTTCTACTTGATGCCCTCCTTGTTACTGAGTCAGACTTCAAGACACTGAGCATGTGCTGCAGTTGTTTCATCATGCAAGTGAAATGCAGCATATAAAGTCAATTGTCCTTTGAAAGAATTTGATGTAAACTATAGGTAGGAACCTTTTATTAAATCTCCTTGGTGTTGTAACAGTTAAGAGGTAAAAGGAAGGAAACTTTTGAAGGGAATTTTACTTGCAGAATTCTAAATCTTAAATGTAAAGTATCCTTTTCCCTTTGAAAGCATACTCTGCAAACTTAAACCAAAAAGTGTTTGCAGTCCTAACAGAGCATCAGCCAGTGTGGAAGTAATTTATCCACCACTTAAAAGCATCCACATCTGGGAAGCTTAACATTTGAAGTACCATTTCACAACAGTCTAGGCAGGAAGGGAGCAATGTCTTTTCCAGAGTGAATCTGCTGGATTACATATATCTTAAAGAAAAAGAGTTATCCATACTGAGATATTTCCAGGACATCAAAGTGAGCACCACTGCAGAAATGACCATCACAAACCTCCATTTTTATAGCCTCATGTGAGAAATGTGCTCTTGGCCAGTGTGTCATCACCTTAGGACAGGTTGTTGCATGGAATCGGAGACAAGAAGGGTATCTGCCCAACCTCCCACATCAAAGAACACACCAGTCTGTGAACTTGGGGACTGAAAGTGGCTGATTGCATTTTGAGGTGGCTTAGGACAGTAAATAACCAATTCCAGGAGTTTTTCCTGAAAACTTCAGTGATTTCGGCAAGAAAAAACACTCAGTAAGAGTTATATTGTAAGCATTGTGAAATACTCCCAACACATTCGTATCTGCTGTAAACCAGCAGAAAATCATTGAACTGGAGCTCATCTTTTTAACTGAATATCTGGTGCTTCCAGAGAGTAGGAGTTGGAACACCTGGAATCAACACTGTAGAAGTCGTGGAGTATCCTTGGTATCTGTCAGTAGAACTCAGAGCTATCTAAAGAGTAAATGGTTTTGACAAGAAGAGTAGGGTTCTGTCAAAGGTAGAGTGCTGAGCAAAATGCTGAATCTGCATGAAAGAGGTGTCTGTCTATGGACATGGGGTTGAGAAAGTCATCATAGAATCATAGAATTACCTGAGCTGGAAGGGACCCGAAAGGATTGTGGAATAGAATTTAACATTCAGTCATATATGAAATCCACCAAGTATGGACTTTCAAACAGAATGTCTTACATGAATCTTAAGAAATCTACTTGCCTTTATAAAAAAAAGATAAATATGATGTGAATGGAATTATATCAAGTATTGATCAGTTAAAAAATAAAGGTGTCGAATTACAGATCAGTACAAAATTATGCTTTAACAAGTGAATTGTTAACTAAAATTAACACATTGAAAATAAATGGATCTAATAATTATGATGTAGAAATAATATAACTGCAAGATATTGTGGGTGGACCTTAAATCCCAAGCGTCTGCGTTGAGTTGCGGTTATTTGATCCTATCTGGTACATTTAGTGCTGTTCCTGAAATTTCCATGTTCTTGGTAACCTCATATTTGCCTGAAATTTGGCCATATTCTCCCTTGGTCCTAAACTACTTGGAAGACGTCTTCTGACTTCTTGCTTAGATCTTACTTAGAGTTGAGGAATATTCCACACAGAAAAACAAAATACCCTTGGCCTTCCTTGTTAAAGACGCTGTTCCATAATCATAATTTTAAATTAAGAGATCTTAAGAATAATCCACAAGATCAAAATTTCAGAAAGAGAAATAGTGGTAAAGGGAATCGGGAGATCAGCCAATCCCCACTGCCTGAGCATTTACCTTTTGGAAGGTGCAAACCAGTGCCTTTAGCCTTCTAAGCAGTCATTTAGCTGTAAGTCCATGAGATAGCGCCTCTCCAGTGTAAAGACAGAAGATCACCTGCATCTTCCCATCTTAAAAGCAGATGGAACATATTAATGGGATCACATGCACACAGAAGTTCCCTCAAAGCTGTGTGGAATGCTTGGCAGGGGAGCTGAAGATCGCCAATAGCTATGATTAAGTTATTCCAGTCTGTTTGGAAATCAGTCTGTGCACCTACTGCTCTAAGCACTGGCTTCCTTTCCCTTCTGAATTTAGGGAGGATATTTGACAGATTGGGTTTGGGAAAATGTAATATAATTCCTGACATGCTTTAAGCAAGGTAAAGCAACCTGCAGAGATATCAGTGGAGGTTTTTATCGCATCAGTGCAAGAATATGGCAAGAGAAATTTTATTTGTGAAAGCTTTCTGCACCTTAGATGGTGCCCTGCATTGCTTAGTTTCCTCAAGGATTTGTTACTCAAAAAGAGAATTTGAGAAAGAGACCAATGCAGAAGTGTTGTAGCCGTCATTTAAGCCTCAATGTAAAATTCCACTGAGTACATGCAAATCTCAAGTCTATTTTAAAATTTGAAGGACACATTTATACACAAGCTGGTTTGGGGAAGGTCTCCTATTATTTCTGCTAAATAGCTTTGCTTTATAAATGCTTTCTTTTTAAAAATGAGGAAAAAGGCATTTTTTTCAGTGTGGTCCTACTCTTGAAACCATCTTCCTGTTTGGTGGAGATGAGCCAGGATTTTTTCTACCCTGCCAGGAAGAGAGAAGTCATCCCTTAGTAATTCCATATTCTTTTGAACCGGTAATACCTTCTCTATTACTGTCTTCTAGTAATAACTAAGTAAATGCTTCAGAGGCATTTCTCCTGAGAAAGGCATTAATAGAAAAAACTGCCCATGGTAGGGATTTATTCTTCAGATGGGCTCGTGTCTTGTAAAGCCTGAGAGCTAACATTGACCTTATTTTCGCTTTGCTCCTATTAGACAACTTGCAAGCCCAGCTGTTCCATGGGATGACTCAGTGACACCATAATTCCAAGACTTAATGGTATTTCTTTTATGTAGCTGTAGAAGGATTTAGCAACCAAATAAATACAGCAATATTTACACCTTCCTTGGTGTTCCTCAGCAGTCTTTCATCTGTGGCAACCTTTACACGCGGGCTCTGCCTTTTCATTGTTTCATCTTAGTTCAAGTCAACTCAAGCCATGAGACCTTACAACACCATCAAAGTTGTTTCACTACAGTATATTTAGTAGAAGGATGTATTCTCAGTTCTAGGACAACTGGGTGGCTCATGTTTTGTCAATGCAAACTATTTGGTGTAATTTCTCAGTATGGCTTTTTTTTTTTGATTCATAGAATCACAGAATCTTATGGTTGGAAAAGACCTTTGAGATCATCGAGTCCAAACGCAAAGTATTATCACTTTTAAACCAACTAGAAAGGAGAATCAGAGATCTTCCTCAATGGGCATGGAAGAGTAGATTAAAAAGATTAATAGTACAATTCAGTAGATTCATGGTAAGATAAACATTTTGGAATAGAAGAATAGCCTTTTGCAGCACAGCCATGCAAACAGCAGTTAAAATTAAGCCAATGTTTGGCTGCAGGAGGAAGACGCAAGCGTGAGGCTGATACAGTTCCATTAAATGTTAGCTATGATTTAGCAGGCTGTAGTCGTGCTAGGATAACAGGGCTGAGAAAGCATTTTACTTTCTTTCTGCTATTGCACAGCTGATTTTTTTTTTGAGTTTGACCTAATTCCTCTGGATATGAAAAGAGGCAAGCATTAGGATGTGGAATATCCACATTATTAACGTGGGGCTGCACTGTGGCTAAAGCACTAAAATAATATTGCACTACTTAGAATTTTAACTTATTTTCGTTAAAGAGAAAGCTTTAACCCTTGAGAAGAACCTGGTGTGATTTGATTGAAACAGTATGAAATTACTTTTTTTTGTTCTTTTCATTTGCATGTTTCCCCTTCAGATCAAAAGGTCTTGATTACAATGATTATACATTAAAATTTGTTTTTCTTGCAACAAAAACCCCTTTCTTTATGGGACAAACACTAATAAAAGATTTCAAAGCCAGTGATGGGATTTAAGCACACAAGTCTCTTTGTGTGGCTAAATGTGCCAGCCAGACACTTGAGTATACAGTGGCAAAGAGTTTATAAATGGTTTAGGTAAGGCATCTTGGACAAGATGGTCTTTTAAAAGACCTGCTGTTACGAAATTAAATGTAAAATGGAAGCCCTTACTCAAGTCTGGCTTTGTGCCTTCAAAGACTTTCTACCTTTTGGTTGGATATCAGTTGGTCTAACAAAAGCAGTTCTCTCTTGCCACAAAATTTACCCCTTAAAAAAAGGGGGGGCTTAATGATGACATCATTATGGTGGGGACACCTCAGCTACAGAAATCATGTTGATTATGGTGGTGTGAATCATGAAGTCAACTCAATCTACATCGTTCAGTCTTGTTACCTGTTGGAACAGGCAAAGCAGCTTTATCTGTGTTTGCTCCAACAAATGCCTCGCAGTTGGCGGTGTCTCACCCCCTGCAAAACTACCTTTTGGGGAGATCAAGGTTCTAATCCAGGGTTATCTTGGGATAGTAATGAGAATAGGCCCAAATCTTAACAACTGTGATTTTCAAAGTGCTGTACCTAAAAGAAACTTTAAGGTTAAAAGAAATCACACATAATTCAGGTGTTTCAAGCACCTCCCTGATGAGGACAGGCTGAGAGACTTGGGGTTGTTCAGTCTGGAGAAGAGAATGCTTCGGGGAGACCTTAGAGCAGCCTCCCAGTACTGAAACGGGCTCCAAGGAAGCTGGGAGAGACTCTGTATCAGGAACTGCAGTGATAGGATGAGGACTAATGGATTTAAGCTGAAAGAGGGGAGATTTATATTAGACGTTAGGAAGAAATTCTTTACCGTGAGGGAGGTGAGGCCCTGGCACAGGTTGTCCAGAGAAGTCATGGATACCCCTTCCCCATAGGTGTTCAAGGCCAGGTTGGGAGAGTTTTTGAGCAACCTAATCCAGTGGGAGGTGTCCCTGCCCGTGGCAGGGGAGGTGAACTAGATGATCTACAGAGGCCCTTTCCAACCCAAATCATTCTGTGAATCTGTGCCTTCCCAATTCAAACCATTCCATGATTCCATGATTTCTTGAACGTTTAAATCCCTTCAGGAGATTAAGTTATTTCTTTTCTTCTTGTCCTGTGAACTGTGGTTCATAATTTCTCAGTTGCAGTTCAGGACAGTAAACTGCAATTTCAAGTCATCCTTTCTTAGTCTGCCTCAGAATTAATGTCTAGCCAAGTGAAAATAGTATCTCAGCAGGGATCTGGTATTGGAGGCCAGCTCAAGTCCCAGAATACCTCCCATTTTGCACCAGTGGATGCTGTATATTTTCCTCCTTCAACTTTGAGTTTGCTGGTGTGGGAGTTTTTATTCTAGGGGTGTACAAACTAATGCTAATTAGTTACTTTTAATGATGTATTTTAAAAAACTCTGAAAAATGCTAAATTAAGACGGATATGTATTAATGTTCTACATTTATCTTCAAGACTACTGTTTGCTACTTGGTACATCAAGTCTCCTGTATGGGGCAGAGGAATATCCAAGCTGACTGTCCACCACTAGGACCTCAGAGGAAGCTGCAATATTGAAAACTGCTAAAAGCCAGGAGATATGTAACTCTTCTCTTGTGTTTTCTTGTTTTTAATTCTTCTGTTAGGTACAAGCCACAGAAAGAGAAACGATTCACAAGGGCCTTCAGGAAACTCTTGTGAGCGAACCTGTCACAAAGTGAAGACCAGCAGAAGCTTTAGTCCCCCTGGTGGGAGAGATAACCCTGGGATGGAGCTCCCTGTGAACAGGATAATTGACGTGGATGGAGTCAAACTGGAAGACACTGGTACACACTCCTGGGACGACTCCGAAGGGAACCTCAGCTTTGAAGGTTACGTCTCTGAATTGAGATCTTGCCAAGGGAGGATGAGGACTGGAGTTTATAGGACATCAGACCTTCCATCTTTGATTACTGTCAAGAGTGAGAAGAATAAGGGCACTGAGAATCAGTATAAAGCTACTTTTGTTTAAATCTCTGGGTTTAATTAAGCGTTCTGGTATTTTTGCTTGCATCAGCAGCAATGGAGATATCCCTTAAAGACATGTTTCTGCAAATTATAAGTTGTTTTCAGTACCCATTACCTTCAGCAAGCCTGCCAGACCATCTCTTCTGAAATGAGTTAGAACCTGTAGAATGAAAAAAAATAGTGTTCCAATGAAAGTATTGACCTATTTGTTTTTGTTCTGTTACATTTTCTATACCATTTTCCCTGAGATGATTCCAATGCACAGTGCAATTTCCATTATGATTTCCACCTCTACTCTTCTTGTCTTTAATAAAGACAAACTCAAACTTTAAATTCCCTTATCCAAACTTTTTAGCTAAGGTAAATTCATTTTGACCTTATAATTCTTTTTCCTGGTCTGCAGGGTTCCCTGTGTGTCAGTAGACTTCTGAAGTGGAACTAAAATCAGTTACTGAGGTAAAAAGATCAGGATTATTTTGTTGTTGTCTTTGTATCTATCTCAAAACATTTAGGAAGAGGTTAAGGTGGCGTTCGGTCTTGTCTAACACATTGCCTGGATGGATATATGAAATAAGACCCTTGTTATACAAGCAGTAAGAAGCAAAATAAAAAATGGCTGTGAATTCCTGTGCTGAGAATAATAACTGCTCCTGTACCCAGCACTGGTGGCATTTCCATACCAGAAAAGTGTACCCTGATTGCACAGTAGCTGGAGGCGGATTTTGTTGTTGTTCTTTCAATAAGCAGTTACGTGCCCCTCACTCCTCTTAATTGTAGTTTCAGTTAATCTTCTAGCCTTGGGCAGAGTTTTGAGAAAGACACTTAAGACTACTGAACATGTTGCTTTTGCCACCCACTCCTTTTCCTCCTTTCCCATTTCGTCAGAAGAGGTTCTGAGTCTGGACAAGCAAAAGGGTAGACAAAAAATGAGAGCCTTGAACCCCCACTCATCAATGTGAAACAACATTGAGTGTATATTGAGACCTCCTGGTGGTTCACTGCTTTGAAATTATTAAGACCCTTGAAACGTCATGTTGTGTAGCTCCTGCACAGGCAGTAAGTGTAAAGCATTACGGTAATCACTCATTAACTTCTTTTTCTTCACTCCTAAAGCCTACCAAGAATTGTAAGAATCGTGAGTTTTCTGAATAGCCAAGAACACTGGAGGCAGTCATTCAGTTTCTTAAACTCAAATCTTTAAGATGAGAGAGAGGTACATATGATTTTATAACTAAAGCTTAATTGTTATACATCAAATGCTCCAGTGATATAAATGGACTCAGCACCCATTAGCTTTAACACTTGAATTCTTCTCTACCGCTACGTGGTTTTGCTCTGGGTGTTGATGAGAAGCCTTGCTGACATTAGACTTAACTCAGTATGTGACTGAATAAGGATATATCCTATGGAACAGATGTGCTTTTAAAAAAACAGTTTGAGAATCATGCTAAATCACAGTGGTGTAATGACACCAGAGGTCTGGGGAACCACGGCAGGCAGCAGCTGAGATGAGAACTAGGAGTGAGTGAACAGGCTTGGAATCTGATGTAACTGGATACCACACTGCAATGGACTGGGCTGTTAAAATACAGCCTTAGCAATGTGTTTGCAGCCTGAGGTTGCAAGAAAGACTATACCTGTGCTGAGGATAAAGGGGAAAGTATAAATACTGATCCAGAGGATGTGTTGGTTTGTATTGTACTGTGTATCACCTGTCTGGGACACAACATAACAAATATATAAGTATCTATGTATTTTTACTTTGTTTTTTTCCTTTTTTTTTTGGTAGCATTTTGCTAATAATTGCCCATGAGAGGATATGTATTTGCACAGGTAAATGGCCACATTTTTTTCCTGTCTTTCAGAAAACTGATAGCTTTGTTGTAATCCAGACCAATCATAGTCATACCAGTCAAATTCAAGAGAGGGCTTTTTGACCCATGATATACTTTGTGCTTTTTGAGTGTCTTGGAAAATCAAATCCTGACTTCACACAGGTGAAAACTTGGAATTCAAATACAATAGTGGCAGTCTTTATTCATCTTTGAGTAGTATTTTAGATGAAATGAGGTTGCTTATCTTATGTTGTGCAAGTGTGCTTCAGTGACTTGCAGTGAGCTATACAAAATTATTCAGCTGGAAAAAGAGACAGTTGAGGGGAGATTTAATACAGTCTGAAAATCTTGAGTGCTGTGGAAAGGAATTGACTATTCACTCTTCCCTAATACAAGAATTCATGACCATCAGATGAAGCTTGTAGAAGCTGGATTCCAGTCAAAGAGTTGGTTCTTCACCTTCTCCTTTTTTCTTTCCTCAGAAAAAAAGGCAAACAAAAATTCTATCTTAAAATTCTGAGTGCAGCAAACTGCTTTTGGTTGTATCAAGAATTCAAAGAGAGTTTGATAGCATGGGAGGGTCAAGCCGTGTGCAGGAAAATGAAGGATGTGGAAGAGCTGAGTTTTCTTTAACATAGGGAAAAGTCTTGGCATGATGCCTGGAAATCCTGTAAACCAAGGGACATGGGAAAAAATGTTCCTCCCTGTGCTGCACTGGTGTGCCAGTTCTTGGCATATTCTTTAAAACAGTGCCTTCTCAGCTAGGACTCATGGAAATTCATTACTTAGAAATAATTAATAATATTAGCTCTCCTATTTAATATCTGGTGAAACATAAAGGCTAAACCTGCTGGAATCAGTTGCCATGGATCATGGAGTTAATAAAAATGAATGTGGGCAGCTTGTCTCTGGCCGATGTTTTCTAAGATTTTACCAAGGATGTTGTCCAACTCTAATTACTGTGTCTTCAGCATTATAATATGATTTTAAGTTCCTTATTGCACTGTGATTTCCACTACTAATGAAATCTACTTGCAATTAAAAAAGCAGCCCAACTGAAGCACTGCATGGTAGCTTTATGCTTTATCTTGCCAGCTAGTTCCTAATGATAATCAGATTTTATGTGGCTTTATTTCTCATTTACTTTTCCCAGTTTTCCCTTGTTGAAACTCCACTTGTATCGAGATATTTATAGATGTCTCCTTAATCCCACGGTAGTAAATAAGAGGGGACTTCAGTCTCCACAGCCTCTTACACGAAACGTGGAGATCCACTGATCTTTATAGGTACTCAAATCTGAAATTATAATAACCAGTGATATAAAAACCCCCAAGACTTTGAAACTCTTGCAGTATTCTAAATCTTATTTAATATGCCATTCCTCTCATGTTTCACCTGTTGTTATGGTATCTGATTTACAAATGATAGTGGTTTTGGCCTCATATGCTCCACAACAGCCACAGGTTTGGTGGTTTGTTTTGTTTTAAAGGCTCTGTGAAGAATAGAAAATTTCCATTTAGGCAAATTTGCAAAGGGACTTCCCCCTTGGGATTACTCAAGCAGTGTGCCTTGTCAACAAATCTATGACATAACACACAGGCAAAATAAATTGCTGTGCAATTTAGCTCTGGGGGACTGAATGACAAATAACAGTGTTTTTTGAAGGCACATAAACAGGCTTTGCAAAGAGACTTTGCAAGAGATTTACTGCTCTGTGGGAAGGAGCCAATACCTGACTGTATCGTGTCCTTTCTCATGGCCCTGGAAGTCTTCTGGGGACTATTTAGTGTCTGTCAAGGATGCTGGGTCCTTCGTGCACTATTTCTCTGCTAAAGTGTTGGCCTCTTTTCTTGCCTTTGCTGTAGTGTACGTTGCTTTATTCCTCCTCTTCTGATGCTGGAATTTACTGTTCTTGACACAAAACTGTTAAAGATGTGGCTCAGCTGGCAACCTCCTTATCTCGTTGTAGCAGAGATAATCAGGACTTACGAGCTCATTTTAGAAGTAGCCTGCTTTTTGCCACAAAACTGAAATCCTGGCCAGTAGTTGTTTCACAGTAGTGGTGCTACTGCACATCCCACCTCTCTCCAAAACAGTATTGATAGTGGATGATGTCCTTTAGAGTCGTCTCTGTTCAGATACTTGGTAGCTTGGAGACCTGGCAAATGTGTGATGTGAACACCCAGAGGCACCTTTTCACAATTTCTCAAAGATATTGAAAAGTCTCCAAAGGCTCAGTTAGACAAAGGCTGCAGGTCCTTATCAAGAGGTGACGAGCCAAAACCATTGCATGTCCAAGGCACTCCTCCTAACTCTCAACAACAGCTCATTGTGTTGGGTTTAGAAAGAACTGTATTTTCTGCAGGAACAGGCAGCTTTCCAAGCTTTGGGGAGCGTAGTAAACCCTTGTGACAGCAGTGTTGCTCTGTGGTGACTGTGGGTGGTTATCAAGAGCCTCCAAGTGCTTCTCTCTGCCTGTGCTCTTGGAACATCATCCCAAAGCATCATAGAGTATAGAAGAGCTGGGAGATTTGTGAACCCTAATCCAATGCCAACTGAAACACAGACAAAACTTCCATTTATCTTAATTAAATATTTCCTTGCTGTAGACCAACTGTCACTGTTAGCCAGGTTGCTCTTGTTTGTTTTTTCTGAAGACTTCTATCAGCTGAGAAGTGCCTGGTGACCAGGTGTCTGCAAATCTTGCCTGCATTACTCAAAATGTTAGCAAATCCAGTATGTTACACATGAACAAACATCTTTTCTGAATTGTATGTGTGGAAGAAAAGAAAATTGTTTATATTTTTTCATCTCAAGTGATCATTCTGTTGTCAAGTCTAAAAATGATGTAGAGAATTTTATTTTTATTCTTGTTTTGTCTGTGGTTTTGTTTTTAAACTTATATATAATGACTTTCTAATATGAAAACGCACATTGGATTTATTTCTCATGCCTTGTCTTCCCAAAGTATTGAGAAATTCTGTACTGCACAATAATGTTTATAGAATCTTAAGTGTGTCAAAATCATTTACCATGTTAATGGTATATGTAGTAAGTAAATAATTTATGCCACTGGAACTGATAATGTTTCATTGATATCTAATTTCAATGTAGGGAAAAGATGTGAAAAAATTTTTTCAGTTATTCTGGGACCTGCTGCCATTTGGACACCACAGCTTCAATGGAAGTAGGAGACAATGTGAAACCAGCATGCTTTTTATTAGATTTTGCAAGGATGTCTTCTTAAACCTAGCTTATATAAAGAAATCTCTTAAAAGAGGATTGTTAAGAATTTCTGCCAAATATTTTTATATATAAAAGAATAGCTCATCCTCTGGAATTCAATAATACTGGGTTAGGTTTTTAGCCTTTAATTAATTCCTTTTGCTCTGTTCTAGCATCACAAATGGGTTGCAAACCTGAGGTAAGGCAGTAGCTGAATGTTTTCCAGGCAAAGTATGACCCTGACTTCCCTTCTCCATAGTCTTCGTGGGTTGACTAGGTCTGCTGTTTCTGGGTGGACAAATGCATCAGAGCTACTCTGCCCTTGCAGCAGGCACTGCTAAAATATACAAATGCCATGTCTAACAGAGAGCAAGAGTGGAACAACCTGGGGGCCCTGTTGGCTCAGTGTCTGTGTGCACTAACTTGAGTCAGTGACACGATGCTCCTTAATTGGTTCTCTTATTTGCCATCCTCTTCATTTATGCTTTGAACACTCTGTGCCAGAGCAAAGGCATTCAGAGGTTTGAGCACCAACAGTAGAAAATCGTGACTGATTGGGAATGGGATGAAATGTAACTCTTCCAAGTGTGTGCCAACGCTGTATTGCTCCCCGTGTTGATCTGGTACCATTTTCCAGTGAAGATGCTGATCCCACCCCTGCCAGGCACACAAAGCTGCAAAGCCTCTAAAGCATTTTGAGGTGCCCTCAGCCTGCACCAAGCCTTAGGATGAGTAGTGTAAACACAGATCACCTACCCCACTGGAGAAGGCCCTAAATTCCAGGTTTGGGAAGTGTATCCTTAAATACCTTGTGTCTGCTTTGCCAGAATGCACCAACCTGTAACTCATTTACAGTCTCTGCCTGCAAAGATCTGCTCACAACCTCAAAACAGTATATAACTTAGTTATTGTGCAGCTTCACACCTTGATAAAGAATAAAGCTGGTAATAAAAAATGAAATGCCAGCTAGTAGTTCATCTAATTAAAGCTAATCCTCTTGGAGTGGCATAATCTTAAATCAGGGTACAAAAATGAAACTAATGCCAGTCATCTTTCCTGCAAGAGATGACTGGGGCCTTAATGATTTGAGTCTTTCCTGGAAAGGTAAAACCACGTGATGAGGGGAACCTATCCTTTAACTACTGTTCTCCTTCATTTATAGACTGACACAAGCATTGTTTTCAGTAACATAATTGCTAGTATTTGCTAGTGTACCAACAACATGAACACAAATACCAACAATATCTACATAACTTCAGCCTCTTCACAGTTTTAAGTTAAATTTCCAGAGTGAATACTGTGGCCAGAGTGAAGCAATGCCCAGCTGGGACCAGGCCTCTATGCAAAGCTGTCAGCTGCAACTTGTTTGCAACCAGGAGATAATCAGTGCAGGTGGGTTCATACCTTTGATCTTGTCCTTGCTCATTTAAGCATTGAGGAAAGGGTGTGTGTGAGTATTGGAAAATTCAGAATCATGTGTGCTACAGCTTCACTCCCTGGTGAGAGTGTGAAAGCACAAACAGGTAGATGTTCATCCTCCCATTGGAAGATGCTGGATAGCTGAGCACCTTCTTCCTGTACTTACTGGTGTGAGTACTTCTTACAGCACCTCAGTCTCCTGGAGAGTGATGGTTCTCCTATTGCATCTCACCTGTTTGTTTTGTGCTGTTGGGGCAAAGGGGCAAATACAGAGGTATGAAACTTCACTGCCATTAATTATAATGGAATTATCCTATAATGTGAAAATGCCCACTCTGTGGTTCTGTAAGATGTAATTATCTTTGCCAGGTGACTGTAGAGTTAACAGGATTTGGCCTTGTGTGAGCAAAAGAAAGCCCGGTTTAATTCAAAATAGACTGACTTAACAGAGCTGATCTGAAAGTCATGATTTCTATCTTAGGAGAACCCAGTTGGGATCTTCTTGCCTAATTTTAGATGTCTACCCCAAAGTGCCTTTGTTTCCTAAGCGCGGGTGTTACTTCGTGTATTTGTAAGATGTGTAGTTAATACCGGCCGTGGATATAAAGAACTATTTGTTTCAGCCTTAAATTGTACCATCTTTTTGGACAGGTGACTCATACCTTAAATTTCACTCTTCTGTATTCTCTGGTCTCCGTTGCTTATATTGGGAGCCTTGATACCTACCTCAGATGTAAATACGTATGCAGCAGGTCCCTGGAGCTAGGTGGGGTGGCTCTGATCTGCCAGTTCCTCCTGATGCCTGAACAGCGTAAGTCAGTGACAGCTCTGATTGTTTCTGCAGCAATTACACAGAGCAGCAATTACATTTCTGCAGCAATTACAAGGAGTGGCACTGGAGGTACAGGGAAATGAGGGGAAAAATAGAGAGAGAAGGAGATACAACGTGGATATTGGCTACCTTGTGAAAAGTGTTGCCTAAGCCTGTTCTTGAGGCCGGTGGAGAGGTAGTGAGTGGTTCACAAATCACTTTTGAAGTCAGGATCGTGCAGCAGGAAGAGGGCTGCTCACTGAGAGGGACCCCAGGCCCTTCCTGGTATATCTCTGCCTGCTTTACTTTTGGGAGAGTGGGAAAAAGGGCCTGCAGGTTTCTTCAGGGAGAGAATTCCTATTGATCTGGTGAAAAGTGTCTTGCAGCAGTCTCCAACAGGGTGAGATGACAGGAGAGAGCAGAGGGAGGTAGCAGAGAGAGGAGGAGGCCATGAGTAAGTGGGGCTTTTGTATGCAGCGAGAGGGAGATCCTGAGGAGGGACATCCATGTCCCTCCCTCCAGGAGGAAAGTTTATCTCTCTGTCTACACATTATGTGTGTTACCAGGTCTCCCAAACACAACCCAAGGGGCAGGACTGAGATCCAAGGGTCCTGCTCCTGTGTAAGAATAAGAGCTTGGCAGCAGGGAGACCAAGAGAAGAAGCTGGAAGGGTCCCTTAGATGTTTGCCATCAGATCTGTAAAGCAAAAACTCCAGGGAAAGCCTAGGCAAGCACTATGCTAGATGCTCTAGAGACTGATCAATCTCAGGTGAAAATCCTTATCATGACATTGGAAGATCCAGTGTCCAAGCAGCTCTGCTGGCCCTGGGCAAATAGTGCTGTGGCACTGAGTGAGAGGAGTGCACCCTGCCCAGAGTGCAGCTTTAGCAAAGGGCACCTCATCGTGTGGCTTCCTCTGGCCACCATAGCCAAAAGGCTGAACAGTTGGCATATGAGTTACCTGCAAAGCAGAAAGGGAATTTTTAATAAGACTTCTCATTTCCATACGTCTATATGTGGGAAAAAAAGTATGGGAAAAATATGTATGCATATATATAGGTTTCCATACAGGATATTATATATATATTATTATATTATATATTATATTAATAATATATATTATTATATTAATTAATAATATATATATGCAACCAGAAGAATTGAAGCACAGTTTGTGAACTCTGCTCTCCACTCCATCACAGGCAATAACCCCAAAGCTGAGGCATGATGTGGGGCTGGTATCCTTCCCCCAGGGCTGTCTCTTCCCCATTAAGGCTCTTTCCCACTTTGAAGGGGAAGACTTCAGCTGCAGCAGTGGAGCCCCCTTCCCTCACACATGCCTGACTTACAGACCATTTTAAAGTGTGCCATGGGGGCGTCTAATATGCTAATGAAGAAAGTGGGTGGAATAGCAGGGATTTGAGCAGAGCTAAAAATGTATGTGCCTAACAATTGCAAATCAGCCTGTGCTGAAGTTACCTAAATGGGTTGGCATCAGTGGAAGGTGGGTGCCTCTACACCTCTTCTTGTCAGTTTTCAGCAAGTACATGGCTAAAAAAACATTCACCCGCCTCTGTATATGGGCCTACTGTTTCAGCCAGCATTATCAGCAAAGGTTTACATCAAAGTCCTTGAAAAATAGTTACCTGCTTTCCACTCTTATTCATATACAGTAGGAGGAACAGTGTCTTCATGCAAACACATCCTAGACTGGTTGCAGGCATAGTATTTTAGGTATGCCATGACATCTGAGTGTATAAACAGAATTAAGTAACATTTTGAAATGGACTCATAAAATCTTGGCTAGTTTTTGCAACTAGATCCATGTCTAGAATATATAAATGAAGGTTCTGCATATTGTGGCTTGTAGCAGAGCTTTGTGCTGCACAAATTTATGTGATTAGGGGTACAATATCCCAGTCTGGTTTTGCTTCTGCAGCTCAAACCTAGCTTTTCTATAGCTACTTTCATATAGTTTGATTTCACAGAGCAGAACTAAAGTTTTCTAGATGCAGTGGCTGAATCTGGGTAAAAATGTGATTTCACAGAGCAGAAAGAAGGCATGAAGCCATTACAAAATCTGTGCACACCAAGGTGGTCGACTGAAAACAGAAAAATCACAGGCAGGGTAGTTTCTGATAGTGCATCCTGGCAAGGCAAAGCCTCTGATGCGGATGGGAAACAGTCCATCGGAGGTCACGCGTGCTGGGTTGCATCCCTCTTTGGGAAAGTAAATGTTAGCAGGAAAGACTCATGTGGGAATGGGTGAAACACAGCTGCAGTTTCAGGGAAAGTGCAAAAAAAAGAGAATAATGTTCCGAGGAGTGCTGAAAGCAGCAGGGGGGATGCCCGGAGTGTTTGCTGCTGCTGCTGAGAGCCCTTTTGAAAGACTTCACCTTCTGTTTGCTGTGGAGGGTCCTGTGCTTTCCTCACTGCTGGACACAGGCAGTAAGGAAAGATTGTGAAGTTCTGGGCTTGGGAAGGAAGACAAATACAAGAGCCCTCTGACTGGGGAGGGACTCTAAAGATCTGATACTTTTAGCTGAAGGAAGGTATAGGTCTGAGGACTAACCCAGTGGTGCATGATGAAATGGTCCATCTCTGAGGAGCAGCAGTGAGAAAAGGGGTAGAGATAAGAGGTAGATAAGCATCAGGATGTGGGGTTTGGTGAAGAGCAATATTTAATGAAAACATGCCAAGGTCAACTGGAGGAACCATGGGAGAAAATCCAGGAGTCCAGGGGCAGATCCATTTCCAAATGGAGCTGTGATAGTAGTGTGAAGGTCTGCTGAAGGAGTGTCCTAAGCCCCACAGAGGGCAGAGGAAGACCCAATAATGCAATGAGATCTACTTGTGTGTGGCAAGATGTTCGTTCTGCTGCTGCACGGTGGGGAGGCAGCGGAGGCTGCCGGCAAGGTCACGGTCCAGGATGAAACGTCCTCAAACAGTGTGTCAATGAGGGATGAGCGTGGTGAGGGAGTGAGATGAAAAAGACAACATGATAGATCTGAGAGCAATTGCAGTCCCTGGAGAGAAGAAAAAGGAAATCAATGCAGAAACCTCCAGAGCTGTGAGCTTGCGGGTGAGGGAAGCCAGGAGAGCTGCTAGAGGTGCTGGAGGAGTGTGGGAGGTGAGAGGAGTGAGGAGGAGTAAGCATTTGGGTGAAGGCGTATCTTTCTGTCCCAGGATTATCTGCTGAAGTGCAGCAGTGCCAAATCCATGTTTGTTGGATCCCCGCTGCCCAGCAACCAGCCTTCTGCAGCTGTGCTTTTACCGGCCTCGCTGCCTCTGGGAGAGGGGAGGATGGTTTGTAAAAGGCTTTGTTTGCTCTGCTGCAGTGTGGTCGAGGTTATGCACTGCCTGGGGGCTGTGAATGCTAACAGCAAAGACTGGTGCACGAGGGGATTCCAATCCTCTACAAAATCCAAAACCAATTGGGTTTTTTCTCCCTTCTGGGATATCTGAAGCTCCCAGGGAGAGGAGGGGGTGACTCCCAGAGGTGTTTGTGGTTGCAATGTGGCTATGTGGAAAGCAGTGCTACATTGAATAATGATCCATATGAATAATTCAGCTTTTCAGTTTGATTTGTGCCAAAGTTTTCTTTTCTTGCTGAAATAAGCAAACAAGTTAAATGATTTCAGCTTTCTTCCATCACACGTGGCTTTAGCAAGAGGAATGCAGTGGTGTTTCTCCAGGCACCACTTCAGAACAGAGAAGAGGAGGTGGAGGCTCACTGGGTTTGGATGTGAGTAACCAGACTGATCTCACACCATTTCCTGAGGCAGTTCTAGCCTGTGCCTGCCCTTATCAGGGCAGCCCTGAGCTGTGGGTGTTAAAGGGAAGGGGAAGGTTCCTCACACTCTCCCAGTGTCGCTGCATTGCCTTATTTTAAAATCCTTAAAAAGCCACTAAACTTGGAGCCCTTGCCTATTCACCTTAGTTCTGGTGAGTATGATTTTCATTAAGAAACAAGGACAGCTGAGTTTTGGTAGCAGCTCACGGGACCAGAAGATAGGGATGATCTCAAGCAACAGAGATGGAGGGAATCCCAGTGATGGCGACAACAAGGTTTGCAGCACAATTTGCTGGTCCCCCAGAGGCAAAGAAAGTTGGGAGGGTTTGTACATCTGTCTCATGCCACCACCAAGTCCTTTACTAGTATACCAGGAGCAAACTGAACCATAGCATCATAGAATTTTCTGGTTGGAAAAGACCTTTGAGATCGAGTCCAATCACAACCATCATCTGTTAAACCATGGCCCTCAAAATCTCATCTACACATTTTTTAAACACCTCCAGGGATGGTGACTCAACCACCTCCCTGGGCAGCCTCTGCCAGGGCCTGAGAACCCTTTCAGTAAAGAAATTCTTCCTAATATCCAATCTGAACCTCCCCTGGCACAACTTATGGCCATTTCCCCCTGTCCTATCACCTTTCACTTGAGAGAAGAGATCAACACTCACTCTGCCACAGCCTCCTTTCAGGCAGCTGTAGACAGTGATGAGGTCTCCTGTCAGTCTCCTCCAGGCTCAACAGCCCCAGTTCCCTCAGCCGCTCCTCGTAGGCCTTGTTCTCCAGCCCCTTCACAGCCTCATTCCCTTCTCTGGACACTCTCCAACCCCTCAATGTCCTTCTTATACTGAGGGGCCCAGAACTGACCCGAATACTCGAGGTGTGGCCTCACCAGTGCTGAGCACAGGGGCACAATCCCTGTCCTGCTCCTGCTGGCCATACACTTTCTGATACAGGCCAAGATGCCATTGGCCTTCTTGGCCACCTGGGCCACTGCTGGCTCATGTTCAGCCAGCTGTCAACCAACACCCCAGGTCCTTCTCCACCACATGATTGCTTGCATTCTACTCCTTCCGAAAGATAAAGCAAAAGTTGTATCTTTTATGCTAGGAAACCTTCTAATTACTTCCAATTCACACACACTCATCAGAGGTGCATTAAATGTCTCAGACACAGCACACTCGCAGAGACTTCAGGTCTAGCACTAGTTCCTTGTGCCAACAATGCCATAGCCTGCTGCTCTCTTCTTCTCCAAGAAGCTGGCTTTGGGCTTTGTAACAATATCACCTACAGCCTGGGCATCACATCACCTCAGGAGGCAACGCTGCCCTCTTAGTTGGCTGCCATATGTTGCCTTCGAAATGGATGAAGAACCAGGCTTTGAAAGAAGAAAACCTTATTATCTTGTTACTATGACAAGGCACGGAAGTTTGCAAAAATACATGGGGGGATCAGTTAGTCATTACAAAAAGTAATATTTTATTTCAGTTTTGCAGCGACTGAGTGGCAGATTTGCCAGGAATGTTCACAAGGGTCAGGAAATAACATAAAAAAAGAGAACACTGATGAATTTGCAGTCATGGGATAACTCTCCCCTAGTCTGCTCGGTAGCTGGTGCACAGTAATGAATGCAAATGTCTGTGTGTTTAAACTTGTCCTTTCCAATTATGTTTAGTGAACTAACCGATGAAAAATTAAGAAGGCAATTTTTTATTTCTTATTGGTGGCTGACTCAATTAGTTTACTTTTGGTTGTTATTTCATGATTTGGGGTGGTTGTTAATAGTGTTTCTTTATTACTAAGTAGGTCAGAGTCTGGGCTCAGTCTGGACTTCCATTAATTATTGTTAAATTTAAAGAAATAAATTCCAATGTGGGAAGTGAGAAAAGGCAAATGCATGAGGCAGCACTATCAGTATGAGCTGTACTTGTTAGGATTTCTGTCTCTTTTTGCTCATTTATTGTGTGTTTATTTTCCTTTTCATTTTCCCAAGATGATGTCAATATTAACAGGAAAATGCTGAAACTGGGGGATTTTAGACTTTGATATAGAAGAATTACAGCCTGCAAACACAATAAAGACTTCCTAGTCTTATTTTGAAATCTTTCATTGACTTCAGCAGTAGCAGAATCTGGCTTTCAATGCATTTGAATTATGTGCACTCCACAGGAAATGCTCAGTATCATGTGCAGCAAAGTTAAGAATCAGAATGTGCCTTTCTTTAAAAGGAAAATTGTATTTTTTTTAGGAAACAACAGCCAGACTCTAGCTGCAGTTTCACTGGTGGGATGGATGAGATGTAATAGCTCCAGGCCTCAGAGCTGCCAAATATTCTGTCACCCCAAAGTCAGGTTTTTCCTCTGTCACCTAAAGGACTTCCTCTCTTTTATAATGTGCATGCATAAATATACTTTTATATATTTTTATGTTTATGTATTTATTTCGTGTTTTACAGAGCCTCATTTAAAAGGGACAGTAAGTGAAGTCTGAAATTTAATGCTAAGGACTTTATCTTGAATGCCATATAGATTGTTCCCATATCTTCCTTGCTTTTCTCATTGTTCTTACAGTATCTGCTCCATACACACCCAACTTTTTTCTCCCTTTACAGAAAGTTTCTTCCCAAATGCCAGAAATAACGAGTCACAGATTAATTAATTTGAGAAGGTGAAAGAGAGCAGCTCTGTGGACTCACCACCCTCACCCATGGGGCAATGGCTGGTCCATTCCGCAGGGAGATTCCTGCAAATTGATTGCAGCACTGGTGAACGTGAGTAAATAAAAAGGTTACCCTTGTGGAAACTACCCAATCTCTGCGCTGCTTAGGGTTTTGTTTGTTTCCTTCACATTGGAAGCTCTGTGCATCTGGATTCTCAAAGAATAGGCTGCAAAAATACGTGTTAGAGGAAGGGATGTCTTCCCTGCTTGGTGCCTCTCTGCTTTCCAGGCCATTCCCAGCTCGCCCAGGACTGTGCTGCTGGATGGCTCTATCTGAAATGGCACAAAACTGAACCAGAATAAGGGATTCATCTGTCTCAGTTCTCTTTCCTCAGGTTGTTCCCCAACTACTCCTCTTCCTGTGCTCCCATGCTTTTCATGTTGCTCCTGGCCAAAAGCTTCACATAAAAACACGCAAATATCTGCAGCCAAGATCCTGTTCTTCACCCTTAGGAACTCCCAGTTGACCAAAGCCCTGTGAGTTTTATAAGAATTCAGTACCAAAACCAAATATTCAGTTTTCTGAGTAGTTTCTTGCCAGTACAATAAAATGTTTCTCAAAAAAGGTGACATATTTCATTTTTACTCGTTCTAAGAAAAGTCTGATGAATGCAGGCAGATTTCTTCTGATTATAAATAGGTGAAAGCATCACTGATAATTTAAAATAATTTAAACCCCCCTGTACCTTAAATTTTGCCTTTTGTCTGTGGCCATAAGGCCTGTTCAAATACCTCTTTGCTGAACAAATGCAGTCAGTGTACATGTAGTAGTTACAGGTTTTTTTAATTATTCATATCTACCTGAACCCTGAAATCACTGTTTTGTTGTTATTCAGATCTTACTCAGGGGTAATTCCCATTGTATGGTGATACTTCTCCAGCAGCTGTTGCAACATCTGGCTTTGATGTCTTTTCCTTTTGCTTTGTGCCCACACCATCCTGTCAGCTGAAGTAGCTCCTGGTGCTGGTGCTTCTTCCTTTTTCTTACATTGAGGAATCGGTTTGAGATGAAAGTTCAGAGTTGTGACTCCCCAGGAAGATTCTCTGCAACTCCTGCTTGTAGTTCAGTGCCTCTGAACCATAGCAACCAGGAGCAGATACATGGACATGGGATGCAATCCTGCTTTCCTTCTTTCTTACTTTTACTTATGGAAAATGCTTTCTTACAGCCTGCCTTGGTCATCACAGCAATACAGTGTTTCTGTTCTGGAAGTGGATGATTTTTACTCTGGAAAGGGGTATTTCTGCAGTTTTACAGAAGTATCTCCCTCCTCCTCTTGCTGTCCAGCCCTTCCTCCCCCTCTCTTTCTGCAGAGCTTTTGGGAACTTTGGATGGAATAGCAGCTAATGGCTTCTGTTTTTTTCTTTCTTTGCACAATTTCAGTAGCCTGGATGTCAGGCAGATGTCTACAAACCATTGTACAGGTGTTACTATTTTGAAGCCTGATGGCCAAAGCCAAGAATGAGGGTAGGAAGTGGAAATCTATGTTCCAGCTTTTCCAGGTGTCCCCAGGCAGATCAGACTGTCTGTACATCCTATTTCTATGTTTGAAATGAGTGGAAATAAAATAGATATATTCTACGAGTCTTTTCTAAAGTTTTGTTTGCTCCAAATCTCCAGGCAACAAACAATGCATAGAGGCAAAGAATTTTTTTTCCGATTGTTTGCTCTTTGCAGGTAAATTTGGAAAGAAAATTCCAAATTCACCTGTTTCCTGCTCTTCCAAGCCTTGCTGACAGTAGGGAAGTTTCATCCATAACCTTATATATGCGTAATTGTACCAACAAGAGTTATAACTGTGATGGCAGACACAGCAGTGTGATAGCACAGCCAGTGGAAATTGTCTCCAACATCATAAAACATCAGGGCAAACCAAAATCATAACTCTCACCCCTTCCATAGCTGTACTGGTGGAACTTCAAAGGGTAGAGCACAACTTAAGCAAGGACTGTGGTATTCTTTCCGTTGTTGTGGCTGTGGGGATTTTGGGTGTGAAGAGGTGTGGTCCCCAATTGACAGGACATGGCTGGCAAAGGCTTCCAGCACAGGCAGAGCTGTACCAGCCAAACCTGTGGAGTTTGGTTGTGGGGCAAGGTGGGGCTGACGCAGACTCCACTAGTGAAATCTTAGTTTTAGCAATACCCTCTGCATTCCTATTAGAAATGCTCCTGCAGTGCAGCTTTCTGTCTCAGCCAAACACCGACAAGGCAGAGGTGGCTTTGCTCAGGTGGCTGCAGAAGGGAGCTTCTTGGTACACTGAATGTTTTGTTAGGGTAACATCTATTTTCCTTCTTTTTAATTATTTTCCCAGTTGCTGAAAGGTTGGTGTTGTAAGTCATGGCTGAGCAAGTAACCATCTGTTAATGAGTAATTCTTGTGGTCTGATAGCAGTATTGATCTGGTCCATATTTTGCAATGTAATGCCACCTCCTGAGCAGGCACTCTCGGAGCCCCTTGTTATTGCTCTGCTGTACTTTTAATTAGCTCCTGAAGGGAAAAAGACAGGGAGCATCGGGATGGAAGGTCGTCCCTGATTCCAAGCAACATTGGACCAGACCCTCTGGAGGGGCTCTGAAATGCTTGCTGAGCACACCAGCAATCATCTCTGAGGGTCAGGCACTCTGTAAACTCTTCACTCCCTGTGGTTTGGGGAGCGTATCCCGCTACGTGCCATTCCCATCTACCCACAGAGACATTAATGATTAACAATGATAACAGCTCTGCTTACTTAGAAAACTAAAATACCCTAAAGTCAAGTAAATCACAGTTCCCTGTGAAAGCTTGTTGCTGATTCACCCCCCTGCTTCAAACCCAGCCCTGCAAGTTTCCCTCTGCCAGGCAAAACCTTCATGAGAGGAGAGAAAAGATGAAAGTCTGTGCTCCTTTTACTGTTGTCTTGGCTCTGACTCTGAGCAGTGACTGTGCAAGGATGGTAAGTGTGACTCTTCTGTTTTGGTGTGTGGATCACCTATGTGCTGGCTGGCAGGACAGTGTTGCCTTGGGGCTGGATGAGTGAAGCTGCCGACCAGAAAGAAGGAGCACTTCACACGAAACCCAAAAGAGATTTGCTAGATGAAGGCTCACAGCAATGCTGACTAAGGTGGGGATTCTGTAGGACAGCTGGTCCCATACATATCTGTAGTTAAAGGAATTGCTTACAACCATGCCCTGTTAGGGAGGAGGAATGGGAGTGGACGAGGTACCACAAAAATGGAAATTCTTTGAAAGCGTATCCCAGAAATTTGCTGACACAAGCAGGTACCTGCAGTAGTATGGAAGGAGAGGGCTACTCACAAGGCTTTACTGCTAAATGAACATGCCAGCTTAGATAACAATCTCCTTTTCAAACCTCTCCCAGTTTTCATGTTGTGCCCTTTAGTGCTTTCATTGAGTGCTTTGTGTCTTTTTGGAAGGTGTATCTGGGAGGCAGCTGCAGCACTGCTGAACTTGACTGTGATGATCTGACCTTGCTAGGTTGCTTAAATCCCACCATGGCCTGGCATCCACTATGGATTAGCAGTGCAGCCAATCACCTGCAGCCTTGGTTGTGTGGCTTTATGATTAACCTTGTTTCACTGGCTAGCTTAAAACTAGCACAGGTATTCTTAAACAATACTATGACTATGCCTGTGAGATACAGAGATGCCTCCTCAGACATTTTGGGTGGACCAGAGAAGTGCCAAGGAAAATGTCAGCCCTGGCTGAAGCCATTGGAGACTTCTCAGAGCTGGCAGAGTCAGTGTAGAGTGCAAAGCCTGTTTCTGCCTCAGAACAGTTCAAGCCCTCTCTATACATCTTAGCAACAGCTTTGTTTTATCACTTATCACAGTATCATAAGGTTGGAAAGGACCTCTGAGATCATAGAGTCCAACCTATAACCCAACACTAACACCCACACTAACACCAACCCATCATCTAAACCATGGCACTCAGTGCCTCATCCAGTCTCCCCTTAAACACCTCCAGGGTCAGTGACTCCACCACCTCCCTGGGCAGCTCATTCCAATGGCCAATCACCCTTTCAGTGATATCATGTCCCCCATCCAGCTCTGTGTTCATGAAGTGCTGCTTCCTTGACTGCTTTGGTGATATTTTTATTTTGCTATAGTTAGGCTGTCAGCACCTTTGTTGGCAGCAACACTTTATGTGTATTACCATTTTTTATTATTTCCTATCAGTTTAAAATCAGCTCAGCCTACTGCTCTTTGCTTGCTGATCGGTGAACCCAAATAAAGGAGAGGTTGCTTCTTAAACTATTGCCCTGGGGGATACAGCTAAATGGCAGGAAATGTCAAATGCTGGGATATTATTTGTAACTGTGAACTGGTCCCAGACTGCATATATGCTTCCTGCCGAAAGAAATGGGAGATATGTCCCTTGGCAACAGAAAAATATAATGGAGCAGAGCTTTGGCCTTTTCTGTGCTGTGCTGGGTTTTTCTGGTTCAACAGAGACTTTTCACGAGCCAGTTTATTTACCCTCTTTCCCCAGTCTGTGCCCCAGCAAAAATTCACAGGCAAATAACAAGAAACACTGGGAGAAACACAATTCAGGGAACTCTGGAAAGCACGTTTGTTTATGTAGGATGGTTCCTGGAGTGATTTTGTGTCTCCAATCCACATTCTTTTTTTTTTCCTTTGTAGCACTACAAATCTGGGGCAGGAAGAGGCTCAAAACATGAGTTCACTCGCCCACAAGGTACAAAGTCAAATCCAATAGGTTTCATGACAGTAAGAATGATCTGTCTGTCTGTATCCATGCTGTGCAAGTCAGTAGTAAGTCTGTCTTTGTTTCAACATGAATAAGGATTATGGAATGGTTATGACAATATTAATTTCTCTGTAAAGGGGAATTTGGGATTAGCTCAGGAATCTCAGGTAATTTTCCTTCAGGTGCGGATTAGTAAAACGCTGATGGAATTTTAGTTTGTCTGAGCTGAGGTGGTTTACATTCACTCATAACATGGTGTGGCTGTAGATGTGCAGCTCCCTTTATTTTAATCAGAGCTGCATCTGTCCTGTGATTTTCAAGTATTTAAAGCATTGCAGACTTCCATTTACGTTGATCACGTAAATCAGGCCATTAGTAGTTCCTTTATAGCTTAGAACAGTCTTTAATGGCCTTTGGGATGCAATCTATATTCTGAATGGGAATGCATTTTCACAACTTTCATAACTCTTTATAGCGGGAAGGATCACAGAGAGGAGGTGAATATCTGAATGTTTGCTTAATTAGTTCAGACAATGAAAACCAGGCTTGAAAAAGGATATCAGAGGGCCTAGCAGTAGGCATTTTACCTTGATAGGTAAGGGGACAGTTAGGGCCAATGGAGTGATGATAATTCTACTTAAGTCAATATATTCCGTTCTCTCCAAAAACAACCACTTCTTATATCAGTTAGGAAGGGTTTGGACTACAACGATGGATTATTTTTTTCCATAATGCTGATAACTGGCCCCAGCAGCTCTTTGAGATGACGAGCTTGAGCTTGTGAGGGTTAACAGATATCGCAGGGGTGTGCAGGAGCCCCAGCTGTGATGCAAGGGGTAAACTTAGGACAAGGAACAGTCATACATCATCACCAAGAAATGGAAATTCACTGTGCTGCCAACTTGCTGTATGCCTCGTTTCTCTCTTATGGCAGTGGTTGACTTCCTCCTATTCATGCTCCCTGCTCTCAAAAGTGATTGCTTATAGTTTAATGGTTAAATAAGCTCTGACAGTTTGCCTTTGTCTTTTTTTATCTTCAGTCTCCTTCATCCTCAAGACTCATCTTGAAGGGTTTTTTCTGGTAGACTCCCACTATCCTTCCTTAGACTCCCACTATCCTTCCTTAGTTTCCATCACTGACGCAGTAAACATAAAACTTGCCCTTTTCAGACACCAATCCCATTGATTTCTCTCCAATTCTAAGGAATCTGCTTATCTCAAAGGGAAGGTGGCATGATCAAAATTATCTGTCATCCTCCAACAATTAAAACCTTCTTTCTCCTGACTGTTTCTATTTCAGTTTGTACTGTCTGGTGCCTTAATTGTTTAAAACAGATGTTACAATGTGATATAGAGCCTGAAGAGATAATACTTCAGAAATCAATTTAATATTCTATTACAATACTACATAATTAGAAATTATAATTGCAATTAATGAATATAATTGGCATTTGCTGTACCAGAAATGCAATATATGTTGAGCTGGAACTATCTGAGATATTTATTCTTCCGAAGAGCCCATTAATCTTTGTTGATTCATTCATTAAGTAGGATTTTAAGCCTCTTCTTATGCACTAGAAGTAGCAGAGACATGGAGTCCAAAGTGCAGCAGAAAACTTGAAGATACCTATCTTCATAATTTCATATACTAGCATATAAAACATATACCTGTGGGCTGAATTTCAGCTGCATGATGAGGTTTTTATTCTTGTATTTCAGTGTTTACAGAGGATGGAAATTTATGCAAATTTCCTTTCCGGTACGGTGGAAGGTTTTATCACTCGTGCTTATCAAATCTATTCTCCCGAAAGAAGTGGTAAGTTCAAATTGCTCATTGCATTCAAATTAAAGTGTCATCCTTTTAGTCCTTTAACTTGATTTTAGAATAACTGACTTGGGCTTGATGTTGTTCCCAAGGAAAGCCATGCAGTTGTCCCACTAATAGTCCTGGCCCCCAGGTCATCTCATGCTCAGAGGAGAGGGAGCCCAGGCACAGCAAGTTCAACAACTGCAGAAATATTTCCTCCTTCCCTTTGTATTGGAATTGCAATGTTCATGAGTGGCAAGAAATTGTACAAAAAGGGCAGGATCAGTTGAATGACCTGAGAGACACCCTCTGCTGAGGGAGAAAGGACAGATACAGCCACCTGGAAGAGATGCCGCTTGGCTGAGGATTATTTGAATTTGTGGGCCATACAGAGACCATTTGATTTCTGAGGAAATATGTTCCCCTCCCCGCCCTGAACCCAAATCTCTGACTTTTGCTCAGACTGGCACCAGGCTGGTTTTGGACATTGCAGTCCTATGAGATGAGGTATGATTCCTCCTTGATACTTTATCCTACTAGAGTGTTTAAGGCCAGGTCTCCTTATTTTGGGCAAAGGTTATCCTTTTATACACGCAGAAGTTGTAGACAGTATTCATTGTTAATTTTGGGGTAGGGGCAGTCAGCTGGGAAGTCTACTGCAGCAAGCACTGAGTAAAAAAGTCTAGCTTTGCAGACAAAACTGTCTAATAGGCATATATTAATAGAAATCAAAGGCAAAAAAGCAGGGAATATATGGATGCAAGTAATGTGAAAATGCATGCACAGATGACTTATGTGAAAGGCACATACTTGAAAGTTTTCAGAGTGAAGATAATACTTTATAGAGTTTATTTTACTCATCTGTGCAGGGCAGAAATCTCATTTTTTCACACTGGACAGTATAATTTTTTCATGATTTTTCTGATGACTCAGTTTTAAGTGTAAGTGCTGCTATAATGTAAACAACACAAACCATACCTTCTTACACAGTAGAACGTCAAGATAGGAGACCACTTCTGTATTTCCCAGACATAGGTACAGCCCTGATGAGGAAAGCCTCAAAGAAACAAGAATTTGAGAATATCTTAACTGAAGGAAGGGAAAAGAACAATTTCCCAGTTTGCACCATGTCGTTTATGAACTGTAGCTGCAAAGAGTTTGATCTTTGTACCCACCTAATTTCATGCCGTGCTTAAGATGGATCTTGTTAATAGATGACAATGTGTATTTATTTTTAGCTAGTCAGGCCACAGAAATGGAAAAAAATAGAAAAACCTGTGAATGGATGGGATCCAAGGTTAGAGCATGCTTTAGAGTGACCTTGGACAACTTGCTCTTATGCTTCCGATTTTTTAAAAGCCATTTACAAGTGGGGAGACGAGAAGAAGGACAGCTGGAGCTGTTTGGTTTGGACAGGACATTTCACCCCATGGCTGACCTTCTGGCCAGTGTTTACTCTTCTTTCATAAGCTAAAAGCAACCTAACTTGTGACTGCAGGAGCAGAGATGCTGGGAAAAGAGCCGTGAATAGCAATCGGGAAACCTGGTCTGTGCATTTTTGTGGGCCTTGGCACAGGCCCATAATGGGCTGTTTCAGAAAAACTCATCCCAGGGGACCTGGCAGGCTGTGCCTTTCCTGCTCCTGCCTGCCTGTGAGCTGCTAGTCAGGATGAAGATGATTGAAGCCTAGATGCAACCTCTTTGGGGGCGAATGCAAGGAGACCAGCACAGGAGAGTGTTGGATTATGCACTTCATGAGTCCTTGTTCTTACTCCTTAAGTAATACTTTAAGGGGACTCTAAAGCATGAGGCAAAGCCTACTCCAATTTGCTTTAATATTATTATAGATTTTTTCACAGTGCATATGACACAGATCCTGTGTACTAGCCAGTCATATTAAGTTAAATAAAAATATAGTACTCCTGCAGAAAGCATTTAAGAGCAGTATCTATCTTAATACAGAACTGGATACCTCATTTATGAAAGCTACTGGGTTGATTCAAAGGGCCAAATGTGAATACAATCAGACATGACCTCGTCCATTTGTAACACTAAAGATCACAGAAACCTTTTCCTAATTACTCTTAGAGCAACAAAAAACTTATATCTTTATAAATATTTGTTGAAAACACAGGAAAGGAGACAAAATAATTGCAGTATTCAAGTAACAAACTTCCTTTAGCAGCATTCTGCGTTGCATTTCCCTTTAATTACAATCTGTTTTCACAGTTAAATTCCTGTTTAAAGGCCTCTAGCCAGGTCCTAAAGATGTTATGTAAATCTGCCTTTTGTGTTGAAGAGAAAAAATTAGCTGGAACTGTTTCTGAAGTTCATTGGTACCTCCAGGAAGACAGAAAAGGGTAGGGGCAGACAAAATGAGGGTGCAACAATCACCTGTGAGAACAAACGGGGAGGATGGTCTGAATTGCAGACAAGCTGTGGCTGCTGAGATGCTGCCCATACTGCGATGGGATCCCTTGAGACTCTGCTCAAGGGGAAGGGCAGGAACAGATTTAGGCTCAGGTTTTGTCTGTGACATGGAAGGTGTTGACTCACAACCTGGAGAAGCCCTTATGCCAAGCTCGAGTGCTGGACGTGTGGTTCTCTGTTGTGCTGGGTGGGCTTCAGTCTGTATAGGAAATGCTTGATCTTATTATCTTCTCTGGAAACTGGAAGACTTTATAATTTGGCCACAGACTGAAAACAGTGCAAAGGAGGGCTGTTTGGCCAGCTGGATTACAAACTGGAGAACCTGTGCCAATCCTGGAGGGGAGAATGGCATGGGAGGTGAGCCAGGAGACAAGGTTCAGGCTCTGGCTTTTGTTGGTGCTGCTGGTGGCTGCTCTGATGTTGTCAGGTGAACTCTGGCCGTTTCTTGTGGTCAGGACAACACCTAAAAACGTCTGAGGGAGCCTCCAGGCCTCAAACATGGTGACAGCACCAGGTGTGGTGGCAGAACTCTTTCCTTCCACCAGTCTGGTGCAGGTGCGAGCTTTTACTTGCTCTTCAAAACATCCTATTATTAAGTGTTCCTAATAGGTAAAATAGTCTACTTTCTATTTATCCTGCCTACACATTAGGCCTTATCTGTGATACACAATTTGGCCCATCCATTTCCATGTTGTTTACCATGTATGGATTTAAAATGTTGTTTAAATCAATCCCTAGCACTGGACTTTTCTGGTGTAATTAATTCAGTGTTCATGTCATTAATATTTTACTTTTTATTAACAATTTTATGTGACAGGCTGATGTAAAGACATTTGTTATCTCATGGATTTAGAGAGTGGGATCGTTTACAAGTAGCAAAAAGAAACCATGAGCCATTTGGTTGCTGTGGCTGCTGCAGGTAACATCTTGTGGGAGCATCATGGTTTGGTAAGCCTCTCAGCAAAGAAGAGATTTTTAAAAGAAAAGGAGACTTGTGAAGCAGCTTTGAGGATGCTCTGAGCTTCTCCCAAACAGTGAGAGCTATGTGGCAGAAAATATAAAGGGGTTGTGTGAATGTGAAAGAAGTCTGGCCCTGAGGAGGCAGCCTGGCTTCACAGTGGAGGATTAATCTCTTCATAGTCACTGCGAGGTGACAGGGAAGGAGGGGACTGGTTGAGAAGAGCATTGGGTGGGATGGTCATTGGGTTATGGAAAGCTGGTGGAAGAAGATTCTGTCTCTGATGACAAAATTATATGAGTGGACAAATGGACAATAAGAGTCTGTTACTGAACAGACTTCAGTGTGTATTAATTATCATATAAATTGGTTTTGCCTTTTCCAATTGTTTTGGCTGCTCAGTGTAACGTTGCTCCACTAAATCTTTAATTAAGTCACTCAGAAAAGCTTGGATTCTCCTTCCCCATCATGACTTGTACAGACAAAATGTTCAGAGATGGTTTTGCCAACAATGAAACAAACAGTGCACCGCCGAGATCCACTTTTAATTTGCTCCTCACCTTAATCCTCATGTGTAATAGACCATCCTCTGAAAAAGCACAATCCATTTCCCACTGAAGAAGCACAGAGAAATTCCCGTTAACTCCCAGTGGAGTCACACAGGCCTGTGAGAAAACAGCCTCTTTAAGAATGTGTCAAGTTAATCTGCACTAGACCACCAAGCACCTTTCTTTTTGTGCACCTTATGTAATTGAGGTCACTAAACTTAATATGTGTGGCCTATTCAGATGCTCCATAGGAATTAAAGCATTTTAAATGCCACATAGCATCTAATTAAGAAGCAAAGTAGGGCAGTTAAAATGGTTGACGTGCTTTACAATAGAATTTCAGTCTGGCTTGTGACATTCTAGGGTGAAAAAAATTTGATAACACAACTGTTCAAGGTATGATAAACCCCCACATAATAAAAATAGATTATCAGGCACGTTAAATGGTTCAGATTTCTGTTTCTTCCATTGCCTTGTAATCACTCATTTTCCTATGTAGTGGCAGCTGATATTTATTATGCTGCTTTAGAACTGGTAAGAGAGGATGTTTTGGTGGGTGGTGCATTGGACCTCCAAGGTTCAGCCTCAGCTGATACCCACACTCCGTGCATGGCCTCGGGGAAGCCTACAATTCTACCTCTGCAAATGGAAAAAAGCAGCTTAGAGTGCTATGAGCCTTGTAGACAACAGACTGATGAGGGCAAGGAGAGTGCATGGATAAAACAGTTGTTCCAGTTGGTCTTGGTAGAATTCCTTAGTAGGATGGGATGGTGTGCAGGATTCAGCCTACTGCTCTGCAAAAAAGGAGAGGTTTTAGCCGTGCATTTGGAAATCACCCCCATGTCAGTTATTTCCTCATTTTTCTGGCAAGGTAAAAAATAGAAATACTTAAAAGGAACTGAGGGCAAAATATATTTGCTGTTGAAAGCCAGGAAAAAAGTCCCTCTGTGGACTGTCTCTTGCCACCACAGGTTATTAAAATAACTGACAGTTGGGTCCTGTTTTGCTTGTTTTGTAATGAATAGAGGAGACATAACTAATTTGCTTTGGTTATGATTTTTATTTCTGTCTTTCATTTTCTAATCTTAGAAATAGAAATGAGGTTGGGATTTTTTGAGGGGATTCTTTGGAGCTCTCAGATCCTGCTTCCACATCTTAATCTGTATTTAATTTGAGACAAATGAGGCAGAGCACCTTTAACAAAAGAAAGCATATTTTTTCCTCTGGTGTTAAGAGAGTTTGAATGAAAAGCATGCTAATTAGAAAAAAAAAAAGGTTGAATTTCCAATTTTCCAGAGAGTGATGGCCATATTAGTCTCAGTGCAAAATATCCAGGTTTTTTAAAGGTCTACTAAAATGCATTTTTAATTCTTTTCAGGTGTTCAATAACACATAACTATGATCGGGACAGGAGGTGGGGACACTGTGCTTCACTGTCTGAAGAGTACTTGGGTAAGGTACTGCTGACTTGCTCCAGATACCTGGCTCCTATTTTACCTCTGCAGTAAGAATAGATGGTGCCTTCAGTGCTACTTTTATTTGGTGTACATAGAACAAACCTTCACTGCAGCTTTTTCCAGGATCTTCTCTGACTCTGCATAACCATAGCACCGGATTGTGAATATCACACAGTCTTTAATTCACTCTCTGTTGACTAACTTGAAGTCATGGAGAGAAATTATGGTAATGCCAACATGGGAATCTGAGCTCCTCTGAGAGCCCAGAGCGCAGAGCTATTTGTCCTTCTCCTCCTTCACAGCTTGGATGCACCTTCTAGTTTTCCCCTCATTTAATCAGCTATGTTTTCCACCTCTTTGATTAGTTAATCTTTAGAAGGTACAGAAATATTTCACACCCTGTACAACACAGCCATCACGTCCAGATGTCCTTTCTTGAGATCTCAGGGTACAGAACAGACCTTCAAAACAAGGCTTCCTTGGGCTTTGATCTGCATCAGAGAAGAAAAGAGGACAGAAGAATTTATCTGAGGAATACTGAGGGACAACAAAAGGGTTACTTAGCTGAGCAGTGCTATGGTTTGGTACAGTCACCATAATCCAGTTACCTCATTGTGAAAGTCTGTCTAAAAGGGGAAGCTAAGGTCTGTGGCAAGCTCTCCTTTCTATATATGTTGTTTTATTTCACACACTGGGTGAAATTTCACACACGTTCCTAGCAGTTTGGTTGGGAACATGCATCGCTGTCCTCAGCTGTATGTTGATGTCTGGCCCTTGCTTCTCTCTGTCTCCTCAACATGATAATTCATGAGCTGGGTTCTGGGGAACCTCTTTTCATAAGAAACACATGTATCTAATTCTCAATTTATATATTGGCAGATCAGTGCTGAAAATCAGGTTTTGCACTGATCAGATTTGATGTCCTTGAGGTTTTTTTTGGATCTGTGTCAAAATGCTGCTCCTGTTCCTCTTTTCTCCTTCACACTACTTTCATATGTGACCTGTCTTGTTTAGTCTGCAGGATGCGACCAGATGCCTTTAGATGTTTGCTTTCCACTTTCCATTGAAGGGCTTTTCCCACCATCCCAGCGAGCTCTCTGTCATGTCAGGAGACTCATTGCCAAGCTGATTACAATCTACCAGAGCACTTGAAAAGCCAGTGTTAGCTGAATCATGCTGAGAGTCTAAAATTAAGCAGTGCAGAGCATCATCATTTTGAACTTAACAGCTTTAAATTATTT
The DNA here is from genome assembly GCA_033556795.1 of Tapera naevia. Classification (NCBI taxonomy): domain Eukaryota; kingdom Metazoa; phylum Chordata; class Aves; order Cuculiformes; family Neomorphidae; genus Tapera; species Tapera naevia. The sequence goes on along the minus strand of JAUMJJ010000218.1, from coordinate 3,926,764 downwards.
TCCAACCTGGCTTTGAAACAGATTAACAGTAGATCAGAGATGAATGACCAAACCCAAAACAAACAAGAAATGTATGTGCCTTTGTAGTGCAAGTATGTCAGACACGAACATAGAATTCATAGACTCTTCATGCTTACAAGAGTCAGGTTATGAGAGTTGCACTTCCTTATTCATGAGTGACATCCCTGAGCTTAAAATGTTGGAAGCAGTAACTCATCACTGCTTTAATCCTCCATTGAAACACTGAGAGTGGAAAGAAAACAGAAAAAAAAGGATGAGGTAGCAGGAAGAAGTTGCTGCTGGCTGTTACAAAGAAAAGGCTATTTTTGAAGGCATTGAGAATTTTGTAAAATTAATTAAAGAAGTCTTTAGCTGTTCATTTATTTATAAATATAAGTCTAGATTTTTTTTTTTAAGCAGCAAGCACTATGTTTGTGCTTGGAAAAGATTTAGCAGATCACCAGCCATAGCTGAAAGAGAAAAAGTTTATGGTGAGGTTGAAAGGAAGGAGCATCATATGGCTAAAGGGAATTTCTAGCAAACAGAAGGAAAGCTCGCCTGCTGCAGAGGATAGCTAGGAAGAAAGAAGCTGTCAAACTGAGTAATAATAATCTTTAAAATGTGGGAAATATATGATTTTGTTGTGAAAATGATCCACTAAAACGTTAAATCTTCAGGGGAATCTTAACCACTTTATACAGATACTTGAAAAACAAGAAGAAATAGAATTCAGGGGAGACGGTATCCTTTGAACATGAGAGATTGGTGAGGAGTGTGTGAATGGGGATGGAGAAGGAGCTGGTTGAAAGCACAGGATGAAGCACAAACTCTTTCCAGGCCAAGAATAACACGTGTACCTGGGGAGTTGACTTGAAACCACTGGAGCTGCTTACAAATTGGAGTAAAGTAAGTGCTGGAGGCATTGATCCAGAAAAATATGTCTGCCAATTTCAAAAGAAGATTTAACCAAAAAGTGTTCAGCTTCAGGATGAAGTGAAGCTCAGAAATGAAGGCTCTGCTGGAGTGAGGTGTTAGAACTGCGCTGTACAGAGCCAGAGGTCACTGTAACAGCACCCAAGGTGCTTGCACAAACCCACCCTGCAGTCAGTGAGAGCTTTATCGCTGCCTTCACATTTCTAGAGGTTCCTCCACTGCTGCCTACGAGATCTCCGTGGATACTGCCTGTAGTATCTGCCCAGTGTGACTCCTTCATACACAGGGGCTGACTGGGCTGTGAGTCTGTAGTTCATACGTATGTACAAATAGATGCATAAACATACAATGTCCCTATGTGTGGGAATTCCAGATCCTGGGCAGTCAGGACTACTGCTCTAAATGTCTCTAAACCTTGGACAAATAGCCAAAACCCCAGGGAGGCCCAGACTTGGAAGAAAAATGTGAGACAGTGAGTTTTTTTAACATATGTTTGGACTGATATGGAAAGAAGAAGTAGAGCAGTGTGGGTTACGCAGGCAGGAGGAAGAGACATCATCCCAAGAAGGGTCCTGGGGAAGAGCAATCCCAGTTCTGGGAAAGGTGGGTGACAGAAACAAGAAGTTTCTGTGGGAAGATAGGGTTAGAAAGGCAAGAGAAACCTACTGCTCACTCAGCAGAAGCTCAGAGAGGTGAAGCTGAAGTCAAGGTGATTGCTAGCAAGCACGGAGCGTTTCTCCTGTGAGGGTGGGGAGAATCTGCTGGGTGGCTTTAGATGTTGGCTGAGCTTTGAAGGACTTGCCACTTCCCCAGTTAATAGCTAGTTAACGGTGGGCAGGATTCTCTCAGGGACACAGTGATATGTCCATGTGCTTATGAGTCCAGTTGTTCCTGGACTTCATGGAAGGTGGAGGGGGATGTAGAACACTCTGAAGAAGTCAGGCTGGGCTGGCCGGTGGGACACAGTGAAGGACTCTGACTAGGAGAGTAATGGAGGCCTGGAAGGCCTTTGCATATTTAATGAGGGTATAAAAGATGACTTGATTACCACTGCTACCAGAAGATGGTGTGGAGATCAAATCATGGTTTGGATGTGATGGGAATAGGAAATACAGGATTTTCCTTTGAGGAAATATAGGATTTTCCTTTGAGGAAATATTACGCCACTAAAAGTTTCATAACTGTCAAACTACAGGAACAATCAAAACATCACTGCCTTTACTTGCTTTCCCTTGATGTTATCCTGGAGTGAAACTACCAGTGAATACACCCAGGTATCTGATATCAATTGCACCACTCTATTCTGAAGTAAATATTTTGATCTCTGCAGGGGAACCTCTACATTTACACCGCTGTAGTAAAGCTCAGGATATGTCTTTCAAGCTCCTCTTTAGCCCTGTTCGTGTGTGCCTGTGTTTGTGTGTTACATCCCATGCTTAGGACCAAGTACTGTAGCTGCAGGAGAACTTGGATTGAGTAACTCCACAACTGTCCTTGCAGGGTTTGACTGGCATTCAAAATGAGGATTTTAATGCATTCAAGCTGTTGGGTCAGCTCAGAAGTGCGTATATAACACGATGTTGGTTGACTCCAGGGGAGATACACCCCTCAACATCACCTGATGTGGCCAGCAAGACTCTTCCAGATTTTGCATTGAACATTGCCAAGTAAAACTTCCATCGCAGGGATGACAATGTTGTCCTGACACGCTCCCTCCTCTCCTACCCTATTTTTTTCTATGATTTAGAAAACTTCTGAAAAAGAAGAGATACATCAGAATGGCCAAATTTACTCCTGCTTTGTCTGACTTACTTGGATGAGCCCTTGTTTTCCTTCAAAGTTTTTTTCCTTTGTTCCACGCTTCACATTTTTTTTTCCTTTGTTCCAGCTGTCCACTCATTTTAGACAAAATCCAAAAACCCATAGTAATTTCTTCTGTCGAGGGTTGTCCTCTGTGTAAAATAAGAGAGAGGTGCGTACTCCAGCGGGTGATGTGGAAACGGGAACCGGGCAGAGGCAGAGCGACCCCTTCCCTCCCCAGAGCAAAGGCACAGCTCCATCGTGTGGGCATTCGTCCCATCTCCTTCCTCACGGCAGTGGCAGCTCTGATTTCATACCCGCTGAAACCTGCCACCTTCAGATAAGATACTCTGGGAGACAGAAAGTCCAGCTCAGTGTTTTACTGCATGGTTTTGAAAAGCTGGATAAATATAGCTGCTCTACAGCTTGAAACAAAACCAGTGTGAGTTGGTTGGCTGAGCACTGGTTTAGGTTAATGGATGGTATAAAAACCACTGTGCACTGAACAAAAATGGTCCATGTAACCAAGCTGATGACTGACAAAACAAAGCATCTGTCAACACCAACTTCCTTTGTTGCTTGTCTAGATCCCTGTGCAAGCAACCCTTGCCAAAACGGAGGGACCTGTTCTCTCACACACGGCCACAGGATGTACCACTGTACCTGTCCTGAGGAATTCACGGGCGAGGACTGTGGGATGAGTAAGTATCTTCTTCCATCAGTGTTACAATATGAAAAATGAGCACTAAGTAGAGCTTGCTAATGTTTTCTTTGTGAAAAGGTAGTGCTGTTGTGATGGGCAAGACCACTGCAGTGTGAATGTTTGTGTTGGAGGGTTTCCAAAGGATTATGGCAGAAAATCTATTACTGACAGGACAGTTGAAAACAGCTCGATTATACAATTATAGATCCAAGCATGCTCTGAGCCAGTGAGGTATTGAATTATGAGAAACACAAAGAGCTTTTTCCTCTCCCTTTGCTGTATTAAGACTTAAATCTTTCTTACATATTTGGAAATTACTAATAATACTACCTACTAAGTAGGGTGGGGAGACGTGAAAAAGCAACAAAATTTCAGGTGATGCCTTATCCCTTATGTATATCCCTTATGTATATGTGATGTTGGCTTTACACTTGGGCAGCTACTCCACCTTCAAGGAAGTCATTTGTAAAGGAGGAGAGTCAGGCCAAAAGGTTTTACTTGGGTTATATGTCCATTTTTATGGTGGTGTCACCCTCAATTTACTGCATGTCAAGTGAGGAATGAGGTTTTTTACACTGAGGGTTTTCAGTTCTCCTTGCTTTTCCCTGCAGCTCTAGTCTGCTCTCCCAACATAAGCAAAGAAGCCTTTTTCAGTCCTGGTGCTCCAGTGTTTCTGGCACAACCCATCAACTGTGGATGATACAGTAAAGTGGGACAGAAAAGTATATACAACTGATTTAATTTTTTGTGTATGCTGAATGAATTTTTGGAAGTTCTTTATTGATGATGCTGTCATGCTCACAAGGCTTTAGAGAAAGCCACCTCTGCCTCGAGGTCCTTGGAGCTGCTGCTGTAGCAGCTTTGTGGCTCCACACTGTGGAGGTCGCTTTGCTTGGGAAGCACCAACTGTCAACAACCATTTACTCAACAGGAAGAAAGAGATGAGCAGGGAATGACAGAGACTGTGGTCCTGTTCCTCACAAGAAATAACCCCAGAAAGCCTGTGTTGTTTTTTAAACTGTCTTTTAGAGAAATGTTTTGACAACAGTCTCTACGAGTTCTTTGATGTGGGCATGAGCTGGTCAAGAGTCCAACAAGGAGCTGTGGAGCAGTGTGTGTGTGTCAACGGCCACATCGAGTGCGAGAGAGTCGAACACAGTAGTAAGGCTCTATTTTGTATTACAGCTATTGGTCTGCATGGAGCAGGGATAAAGGGCAAAAAGGATATCAAAGCCTGAGCTATGTTATACTCAGTAATGCTGCTCTTGCAGCTCATGTAGCCTCCCCTTACCTTTCCATGTGTGAGCAGTGATGCTGACCCAGGAAATCACTCAACGTGTCCAGCCTTAAGGAAACAATTATATGCATTAAGCTGAATTTTAAGCAGTGCTTCTTCACCAGGGATGCAGTCCTGAACTGCAGGATGTAAGAATATGAGACAGATTCTATAGTCAAAATATAAAATTTCTTACTTTATGAGCTCTCTTCCAAAATTACAACATGCCTGAGAGTGACACGCTTCTCTACTCTTCCCCTGCACACCTACAATCATTTTATATGGCTGTTTTACATCTGGGATTTCTTCCCAAGCCTATCTCACTCTTGAGTTAGCAGCATGTAAATTCTACCTTCCTCCAGGATCCCATTTGCCCTGCATCGACCCCAGAGTCCCCTTTATTTTTGGCCCAATACAGCCATTCCTGGCGGGCATGGTGCTTATGTTTTGAAGTCTACTCCTTGCTCCTCCAACACAGCTGGTCAGCTTTTTCAGGGTGTGCACTTTGGGTTGTCATTTATCTGATGCAGCCAGTGCAGCACTTCCCTTTGGAAGGAGAGATGGTGGGATACAAACCATATGCATCATCTCTGTATGTGCTCTGGTATGGCTATTCAGTTATTCAGTCTGGTTAACTTTTACCCTGCCCAGACACCCATATAATTTGCAGTGCTGAGTAAAAGAGCCCTTTGAAATAGGTATGTGCTTTTATTTCCTCTTTACAGAACTGTAAAGAAAATAATGGAGAGAGTCAGTGGCTTTCCAGGACATGGGGAGTCCATGAGAGAGTTGGAAAGTTTGATAGGACTTAATACTTCCCAGTCACAGATCCTAAATATCTCTCTCCCAGATATGCTATTATAAGTTTCAATACAGCTCAGTGGCAAAACTGGAAGTGGCAGAACCCTCTGTACAGAAAGAAATGCTAATGCCACCACCATCACCACTAGTAATAATAATCACCACCCTCATTTACCTATTGTTCATTAATAATATTTTTCAATAGCTAGGCTGATATTATCCAATAAAAGGAAACACAATGAGACAGACCTCAGTAGGCAGAAATCAGCAGTTTCCTTTTCTTCAATTTGTGTGAAGTGTAGGTCTGAGATGAGTAAAAAAGGAAAAACTCCCCCAAAATGTATATGAAGAGGTGTGTACTAAAGTATTGTTAAAATGAACCAATGCTCTTGAACAGTTTGTTCCTTACGATTGATCTTTGGTTTCTGCTTGTAGGTTGTTTTCATGATCCTTGCATGAATGGCGGAGAATGTAAAATGGTTGCCTACAGTGGGAAAATAGTATGTGATTGCAAAGAAAATTATGCAGGAAAGTATTGCAATATTGGTAAGTATAATAACCTACCAGCAAGGAGAGGATTTGGAGTTTTCACCTGGCTGTGAAGCTGGTGGGTTTTGCCTCTGTGTTTTATTCTGCCTTTGCAGAGATTTCTTGTAACAACTGAAGAGTCACACAGAACCCGTGTTTAATGTATTCCTTCAGTGTAAAACATAACACACTCTTTACCACCGAGACCCTGATTCTAAATATATTTGTTCATGTCTTTAACTCTGTGGAAAATTAAACACAGAAATTCTAATCCAATTACTCATGCCAATAAAATAAGCACATGCTTCCATCTTGCAGGTTCAGTTGCAGAGTTCTTATAGAATTTTTTTTAAGGGATCGATGGCTTTAGATTTCTGTGGTTGAGAACCCACCATTGTAGTCACATTTTAGGCTTTAGTTGAAGTACAAATGGAAACTAATACATATTTTGCCCCATTTTGTGTGTAAAACCACTTCTTTCTCCTTACCATTGCTTTGGTACTGGTTTTGTTTATGGGATGTTAGTTAATTTGGCAGTCCTCTGTATTTTACTTTTGTTATTGATTTATTGGAGGACATGTTGGTGGGAAATCTTTGTTCTGTTTAATTAGCTGCCAAATCTTTTCCTGAAACATTTAGTCTGCACAGGTGGCTTTATTGTGTTATTGTTGATCAGAGGAATAGCTGGTAGTGGTATGTGGATAACTGAGGTGAGGTTTAACACTAAATATTTCAATGGTTTCCCAGCTTTCAACCAGATTTTAAGGTGCAGAATTTCCTTAATCATTGGGTAGTACCCTGTTCTCCATTGCTAGCTTGGGTTTATTTCTGGCCCATTTGTTGTATCAGGACTCAGGGTCTGTTCTTGTGGAACTGTCTGTGAAAATAAAGTAGCCACGTAATGAGGTAAACTGGTGAGATGGTTGAGTTGTGGCAAATTTTGCTGCTTTTCTTGTTTAAACCAATAAAATAGGTAGAAAGTGGCACATGGAAATCCTGTTGGATTTGTGTCACTGTGGTTATGGGTTACAGTAGATGGTAGGTTTAAAAGTGTTGGGAGGACTGCACAGGGGATTATATGGATTAAGGTTTAGGTAGCAATAATATTTTGACTATGATGAAGTATAAAATTATGGAAGGTATTTTTTAAAATTCTTTATGTTTTCTAGTGTTTTTTTTTTCCTAGTTAGGCTATGGGTACCATAGCTTAGAGGGATACCATAGCTGTAAAGAAAGTATGAGTTGGAATGCTAATTGTGGAAGGTTGATGGTTATATAAGAAGATGTGTTGTTGTACGTCAGAAGTAGGTTGAAGAGTTTTAGAAAAGAAAGATGACAGAATAGCAGAATATATACTTACATACAGGAAAAAAATCTTGGCCACATCTCTACGGGTTAAACTGGAGGATTCTGAGGTAATAAAAGAAGTTAAAAAGGCAGCAAACCCACCTTTTCAGTGTTTTTTTTTCATGAAGACTTCATGAAACTGTTCAGATATGTTACTACTTCAGAACCTGGGATGAGATCTAGTGACAAAATGCCTTGTGAAGTGTTTTCAGGATGTTAGCAATTAGAACTGCTTGGATAACTGCTATTTCAGATTGCTTTTAATGTTAAGACCTGAAGCTGCTTTTTATTGAAAAGCAAAGGATTGGTGTGACATGCTGATAAAACATGCCATCATAACAAATCTATATGTTTTATGTGAGCTGTTTAAACCTCTTGGGACTTTAAATATGAATGTTTTTGTTTTTTCCTGAAAAGAAACAAACAGTAGTAATAGTAGTAATAATCATTCTGCAGAGTAACTTGCATCAAAATATTAATAATCTGAAAGTTTAGGCCATTTCTACTCAACATTCTGATTGGCAGTGCTGCAGAGAAATTAATGAACAAGTAATATATGCGTTATATCCTCCATTACTTTCTTCTACATAAGAAAATAAATGCTTCAGAGTTATGAGAAGTTGCAGAAGCTATGAAGAATTGAGAACTAATAATTCCCAGTCAGTGCAATCCGTTAAGATTGCTGAAAGCAGACCACCTACACAGTTTCTGACACAGAGGGAAAAGGAGATTTTTCTGTGTTGCAACAGTTCAAATAAAGAGTAATAGAAGCAAAAGGTCTATATGATGGCAATAGTTCCAGAGATTTTTTTTTTGAAAATAAGTGATAAAATACACTAGTTTTTGCATCTACTTTTTACCAGCCTTAGATGCATAATGGAGTGCCCTTCAATGAGCTGTGGTGTGGGTACTATGGTGCTACTGCAAACCAGTCAAATAAAGCTTGCTGGAGTGGAGGACCGACTGATGGAAAGCTACTAGTGAAACAAGTGACTTAACCTAGATGCTTCTCCATAAGATTAAGTCACTTTACTCCTGTGCCCCAAAAAAGGAGCCCTGGACTCCTTACAAAACCAAAAAGAAACAAAAAACCTGTCTGAAATATATTAGTTCCTCTCAACAAGTGCAATGTGTAATCCAAACTTCTTAGCTATAGGAGGAGAACATGAGAGATGATTTAGAAAGGGGTGAGATTCTTCCAGTTATAATCTTCTGGCAGCTTTAGCAATGACTAACAGACCTGATGAAACATTGAGATACATTGGATTTTAAGCCTGACAAGGGTAAGCCTAACTTGTAAACACCATCTGCAAGATGTCCAACCCATTGGTGTTGCAGAATATGTCCCTGCTTCTGCACTGAAATGGAATCTCTTGTTTCACTTCATAAAATAATGATTTCTAAATATAATAAAAATAGAACAAATAAAACCAGCACCTGGTGCTTTCCTGGATGAATTGAAGAACTCAGCATACAGTATGATGGTGGTATTTTCACGACACGATTCCAGGCAAACCAAGCAGTGTAACTTGCAGCTTGCCCAGAAAATAAATGGAAGGGTTGCCAAGAAATGGTTATTGCTAGCAACAAAAATGATAGACAAATTAGTTTCTGTGAGCTCCTAGGTTATTATTGTTGTAATATGAATTTGATTTAATGTTATATTCATAGTTATTGAAATAAAAGGAATTTGATTCAGGGGGTGGATGGGAGAAAATGTTGTCTCATCATCTCAGAATTGTCAGTCTGGCCAAGCTAGGAAGTGAATTTTGCTAAATATTTTTATGCTAAATGACAGTGAAGTACTTGCACCAAACTGCTTGATCTCCAGCTCCCAAATTTATGCCATATGCTTGCTCGTGGTTTTGTGGTCTGTTGCAACACTGATGACTTGGAAGGATAATTGGCATCAGTAGTTCAGTGCTGCAATTCATTGTTTCAGTGCTGGTTATCTGTCCCGGTTCATGAGTCACCTTACTCTGTCAAAATAAACAGTTCTTTGGCAATAGCTGTCCACACTGTGTGGTGTGATAGATCAACCTCACAGTGTGGTTTTCAACAGCCAGGCAACAGCATGATGTTAGATGTTTAGGTATATTTATAATTTCAGAAGAAAATTCCAGATTGCAGATGTCAAGGAAAAGTCACACTGACATGTCTGGGGTAAGAAACCCTCTGAGGCTTGGTCACAATTAATCCTCTTTGTACATTAGATCATTTTGTGTTTCCTTTGGGATACTCTAAGCTGTATTTTGAGGCGTAGACTTCCTTCTCACTGTAGCTATTAGTACACAAATGCATCCCCATATGCTTTCCAGCCATAATGCTGGTATGTGCTGTTGATGGATCTTGGCAGCTGTGTCATAGAATATGTATGTGGCAGACCTATCTGAAGGAATGACCCATGTGCAGGTGACAAAGAAATGGGTTTTGAATAAGAAAATTTAACCTAGTTGTTATTGTTTGCAAAATTGATATATTTGCAATATGTAACTGCATATATATAATACACACAGGTATCCTGTGTGTGTATATATATATATAGTTATGTATGAGGCTCTAAAAAGAAGTATTGTCCAAAATCAGGCTTTTAAGCTCTTGCTGGCAGGGCAGAATTGTTTTGACCACTTTGAAACACAGATATCTCTATCTGAGCTGGTTGACTTAATCTCCCTTTACTGTCAATGTACTCAGGAATGCATTTATCTTAGAAAAGTCACCTCACATGGGCTGGCTCATTTTGGAGTTAGAATTGCCTCTTTCTCTTAATTGACTAAAAAGAGTCTCCAGTGATAAGCTCAGTTGTGTCTAAAATTAGACAGGAGGAATCCCAGCCATATTGCTGACTTTGCTGCAGATTGCTGACTAAAATTTTCCACACACAGTACAAATGTTAGGTCTAATTTTCTGCCATACTGCCTGTCGAATAGTTTTTCTGTGCAAGTGTAAAGTGAGGCTAACTCATTGCTAATTTTAAACAGAAGTTTTAACTCTTTGTGTTGTATTTTGTTCAAAAAATCCTCATTTGATGCCTTCAATTCCTATTAATTAATTCATTAAATGCTATGTCTCATGCATCTTCAGCATTGATTTGGAAGGTGAAAGGTATCCTACAGAACTGGGCCCACTGGCTCTCGTTTGGGGCCTCAGCTGTGCAGTGAGTATTTAATATCTAATTAGCACCAATCCCTGAGCAGTTCTTATGCTTTGCCAGTTCCCAGCCATCGGTGTTACGTTGGCAACGGCACAGAGTACAGAGGTACAGCAAAGACAACCATTTCTGGACACAGTTGCTTGCCTTGGAATTCAGACTTGCTTTACGAAGAGCTTCATGTTGACAGTGTGGAGAAAGCAGTACAGCTTGGCTTGGGGCCATTCTCTTACTGCAGGTGAGAAAAGGTCTCATTTGCCTTATGTTTGTAAATCAAGAGATGGATGTTTTGTGGAATGGAGAACCGCCAGAAATTTCAAAGCAAATGTTCTCCCTGTCTTGGAAAAGCCAGACTGACGTTAATAGCCTAACATAAGGAATATAAGCGTACAGAAGACAAGATCTGGTAGGCAGGCTCGATCAATAGCTTGGTCTGCCAGGTGAAACTTAGACATGAAATGATTCTGGATTTCCAAAAATCCAAAAACCAGGTCATTTTTTTCCTGGGATTTTTTTTTCAAATGAGACTCCATAAATCACTATCCAAAAAGAGAAAGAAATGCACTAGCCAAACTAAAATGGTTAACCTTTGATTTCTAACTCTTAAATAGTGAAATCCATAACATAAAGGAATATATTTTCAAAAGTGAAAGTTATTTGAAAAAGAAAAAGCAAAGCAATATACTTCAATAATGTTGACACAGAATGTCAAATTTCTTTCCTGATTTCTTCAAAAGCAAACCTATTGCAAAATAAGATTTCACAGTGCTTCAATTTTGATTGAACCATACATATGATAAACTACACTTCTGCTAAAGTTTTCTGTTCAGATATAATGAAAATATCTTGCGGTGTATAAGTTCGTACTTTCTCCTCAGTCACTTTCTATTCCCCCTGTCTCTGAGGTTCTCAGGAGATTGAAGGATATCCACAAACAGAGGAAATGTTTCCATTTGGAGAGAATCCTAGAGATCAGAAAACGTTAGAAATGGCCAACTTCAGATGCTTTCCCATCAGTTACTGGTTGTTGTTTAGATTTTGGGTTTGGGTTGTTTTGTTTTTTTCTCATGGAGGTGAGACCAGTATTTCAGGAAGATCAGAATGCACTACACTTCCTAATTTATTTGGTGATAAAAAACCATGAATGTATGCTGTAGGTAGCTCTCCTCAATCCAACCCAAAGTAATAAACTTAATCCAGATCAGCTTGCTTTCCAAGGCTTGTTCCTGATCCAAGCACTTAAATATGAGATTTAAGGGTGTCCCAGCATGATAATTTAATGGGCAAATATTTTGTGTTTTGATAAAAATTGGTCACTGTAATTTGCATCATTTAAGAACAATTTTCAATTGCACAGTTGAAATGTAAAGCATAAAATGGTGTAGGAGCTGATGTGTTCATGTTCTGTAGAGCTGAGAAAAAAGCTTCTCATTTTTTTTTGTCAGCTTGTTACAATTTCTGGGGATATCTCTGCTGCACTATATAATCCTGCAGATAACTTTTTGAAATAGCCTAATTTAGAAACATTGTTGGCGGAAGATGACTCAACCTGTGTTTCTTCTTCAGTTCTGAGAATCTGAAAGTGTTTTAATCTTTTTCTGAACAGTCAGATTGAAAAGAAAAAAATATTGAAGAACCTTGCAATAATAGACAGTGCTTCTGATAAATCCAACTGAAATTAAAATTACTCTTTATCTTGAGCCTGAATTACCTTCTTTTGGCAGTGAAGGTCTTTCTGTGGCTTCAGAGTTTCCCTTTGTTCTTGGAGGACTAAACTGGGCAAATTTCTGGTTACTTACATGCCATTGACAAAGACCATTAGGCTGTAATGTGGAGAAACCCTAATGGAATCAAACCAAAACGTGTTTAACACCAAGGTAACAAAAGGCTAAACTGTTTCTGATATTCCTTTTTTTCCCTCCTTTTAAGGAATGCAACATTTTCTTGAAATAGTCTTCCATTTCCTCAGAATCTCCAAGGAATTTGGACCTGAGTTTCTCCAATTCATTTTTGCTAGCTATTCTTATTACAGATTCTCTCTGAATCTAGCCATTCTGGAATTTCCTTGCTTAAAAAACTAATCTAAAACAGGAATCTCTCCCATGGGATTTAGTCCTGAAAATAGCTGAGCTGCTATCTGTTAAAGCACTTCAATGTGGGCTGTATTTAAACCATGTGAACATGCTCATGCATCCAAATACTTGTAGGCAAATTTTACAGGTGTTTAGTCATGTGTCTGTATTTCAGGTCCTAGAGAACCTTAGTCTTGGTTAGCTTTAAGCATGAAGCATGCTACTGAAAGGCTGCTCACCCATTTAGGGATCAGCAGGTGCTTCAGAGCTTTGTCAGATTCTCAAAACCTGTGAGTCCTGTCAGTGCCCTGCACGGTGCAGAGGAAAAAGCAGAAAACCTCTGGAAATCCTGGAACAACAATGTGGTTAATGCACTCTCCCTCTGAATTTATCAGAAATCCAGATGATGATGAGAAGCCATGGTGTTACATAATGAAGGACAACAGTTTGTCTTGGGAGTATTGTGACCTTCCATCTTGTGGTATGTAATGGCTCTCAAAATCTACTATGAATGAATGAAGAAAGATTTATTGATACTAGAACAAGCTTTCATTATATAATTTTGAATATCTGCTGTTCCCAGGAGTGTTGAATATTTTGCTTTTCTCAGAAAATCAAATGACAACAACAAGCTGCTTTTGCAGTTTTTGGGCTTGCTATACAATCTGTGATTTTTGTCCTGAAATACTGTGTAACAGCCATGTCACACAACTGCTTTCACTCAAAATCATCTCAATATCACCAAATTTTCTGCTAGAACGTGCAATATGTCAGAAGTGATTGATACTTTGGTACAGATTGTCACCACTCAGGGAATTATGGGCCCAGAGAAGTGAATGGGTCTCTGAGCAAACAGAGGATTGGATGCTGAAGATGTTTGAGATGGTATTTAATTAAAAAAACTTGAGTCCCTCTTCCCTTAAATTAATGTTCAACTGTTGTTAATGTTGAAGCTGATCTTTAGGATAGAGTTGTAATCTGAAAAGGCAGCTTCTAAAATGATCCTTTTATTTCCTTTTATGGTTCTAACACATCGGATAGGCAATATTAACACAGGCATCCCAGTCCTTGCTATTGCAATGGCAAAACTCAGTCCAGAACCTGAAAACGAAGATGTGAGGTATCATGCATTCAGTTGAGCTTCCTTTGTTGGTAAAGGTTATATTTGTGCTGATAAATGAAATAGTGTCCAGATGGGAAGCATTCACAGAGGCTTTTAATTTACACCAGTACATGTGTAGCCAGGGTGCTGGGAACAGACATAGCTTTCGGTCTTGAAAGCCTCCTGAGGAAGTGAATGAGATTCAGTTGTATGTGAATGTTTAATGATAATTTAATAATCCTTTCTTTTAAAGACTCCTATATAAGTTTCAGTCCTTAGAAACCACAAGGATTTATAATGTGATGCTGTGCCTCTTTATATCTCAGCAAGCAGAGAAAGGAGGCCACCGGTTCCAGACAACGTAGATAGTTTTGCAGTGATCAGAAGACCATGTGGGAGAAGGCACAAAAAAAGAAGTTTTGTGAGACCAAGGATTGTTGGGGGATCTTCATCTCTGCCTGGATCTCATCCCTGGACAGCAGCCATCTACATCGGAGAGAGTTTCTGTGGTGGAAGCCTTATTCAGACTTGCTGGGTAGTGTCAGCAGCACACTGCTTTGCTAACAGGTAAACTCAGCCATTAGTTTGACATTAGGCCTCTCCTCCTCATAGTCACCTTCTGCCTGTGACTCACAAAACCTGAACTGAAACAAGCAAAAAAGAAGATGAGATTTTAAAAGCCCAATTAAAAAGAATTTCCAGTAATTTGAGCACAGTTCATGAGCTAACAAATAGCTCAGAGTCTTATGATCTCACAAGCCCTTATCTGGTTCCTTTAGCAGTCTCAAAGAAGGTAAATCACAGAATCACAGAATTGTTTAGGCTGAAAAAGACCTTTAAGATCACCAAGTCCTATCTAACACTGCCAAGGTCACCACTAAACCATGTGTCTAAGCACCAAATCTATACGTTTTCTGAATACCTCCAGGGATGTCGACTCAATCACTTCCCTGGGAAGCCTGTTCCAATGCTTGATAGCCCTTCAGGTGAAGAAATTTTTCCTAATATCTAGTCTAAACCTCCCCTGGTGGAATTTGAGGCCATTTCCTCTTGCCCTATCGCTTGTAAGACTTGTTCTCCAGCCCCTTCCCCAGCTTCACTGCCCTCTCTGGACATGCTGCAGCAACTCGATGTCTTTCTTGTAGTGAGGTGCCCAGAACTGAATACTCAAGGTGTGGCCTCACCAGTGCTGAGTACAGGGGAACGATCACTTTCCTACTCTTGCTGGCCATGCTATTTCTGATCCAAACCAGGATGCTGTTGGTCTTCTTGGCCACCTGAGCACGCTGCTGGCTCATGTCCAGTGACCCATCGAGCAACACCCCAGGCTTTTTCCTCCGCACACTCTTCCCCAAGCCTGTAGCAATGCATGGGGTTGTTTTGACCCAAGCGCAGGACCTGGCACTTGGACTTGTTGAACCTCAAACAGTTAATCTTAGCCCATTGATCCAGCCTGTCCAGGTCTCTCTGCAGAGCCTTCCTGCCCTCAAGCTATCAATAGTTCCACCTAATCTGGTGTTGTCTGCAAACTGAGGGAGCACTCAATCCCCTCATCCAGATTATTGATAAAGATATTAAGACAGACTGTCCCTAAACTTGAGCCCTGGGGAACACCTCTTGTATCCAGCCAGCAAGTGGATTTATCTCTGTTCAACACAACTCTGGGCAGATAGTCTTTTACCCAGGGAACAATACACCTGTCTAAAGCAGCAGCTGCTTGCTTCACTAGGAGAATGCTGTGGGAGGCAGTGTCAAAGGCTTTACTAAAGTCCAGGTGAATAACATCCACAGCCATTCCCTCATCCAATAGACAGGGCACGTGGTTATAGAAGGAGATCAAGTTGGTCAAGCAGGACCTGCCTTTCATGAACCCATGCTGGCTGGGTCTGATTCCCTGATTGTCCTCCATGTGCCAGGACATGCAGTGAGGGATTCAAAACTGAACACAGTATTCGAGGCACAACCTCACTAGTACAGGAGCACAATCACTGCCCTGCTCCAGCTGGCCACGTGATCTCTGATACAGGCCAAGATGTTATTGTCTAAATAACCCAGATGATGGAAGAAGGTAGTGCTGAGCAGGGCACAGAATGGGACCTTGCATGTGCAGGGATCTGCAGGGAGATACGAGTACTTATCTTCTTCCCAGCTACCTTTTTGAACATTTGCTTTGAAGTGTAACACAGATGACAATGCTTATTGCTATGTTCTGTTCAAAAAGGCTGAGACAGCCAAGCAATGATTTATTAGAGACAATTAATTGCCGTTGGTTGACACAAATAGAGTGGGTTGAGCTTTACAAAAAGCCAAAGGGAAGAACCGAACTGCTGTTAAATTTTTGGGGTTTATTTTCTTGAGAGATGTTTGGGTTTTTTTTGAGTTCTTTTGTCCTCCAGCTGTAGGACATGGAAGGAAATACTTTCCATAGGATGCTTTTACTTTAAATATTTCATTTTCCACAAATGCTGAACACTTACCCTGATTTCAGTTTGATCACATTGATGGGAAAAATATTACATCATTTCATACCCATTGTTCCTTTGCATAGTAAAGAAGCCAAAAGAAATGGAAAACCTCGTGCCAGAATACATACACTGATAGCTTGTAGAGCTAATAATACCATTGTGAATGCTGTACTGAAGCATTTGGAGCCTGAGCCACAACGCATTTGTTTTTCAAATGTTGTGAAATAGCTACTAACTTTGGCAGCTATTCAGGACAATTCCTCCCACTTCCAGCTGGTGGTTTGGTACATAGATATTTTCTATAATTGCTGCATTGTAATTTGCACTCTTCCGTGTGCTTAGTACCACTCTTAGCCACAATTTCAACTGTTTTCCACTAGGCGACAATAGATACCTGTGCAGATAACTCCTTTGGGTGTTTTTTTCTTTCCTTTTCTGCAACCCCTCCTGTTTTATATCTTTTCTTGGATGAACCACCTGTAAGTCACAGTAGAACCATTCAGTGCCTTTAAAATCTACTCTAAATACTGTTCTGGGAATGAACTTTCACTGTTTTCAAGGCCCAAAATCTGATTTTCAAGGAGTTCGGTTCACTACTGCAAAAACACTGAGAAAATTCTGGCCTTATATAGTGGTCAAATATTTTGTTTTCTCTTATTCCAGTCACAAAAAATAAATGTCACACTCTCCTTTGTTAATGATAAGCATAGTTATTGTTGCAGGGTAGCTGCTGGCTCTATGCACTGCAAATAACCAGAATATTCTTCCTCTAAACAGATTACTGCTGATCATTGTTTCATGCTTGTTACTGGAGGAGATTCCACAGTACTTTTGTATCAGACATGCACAGAAATACAGCTGGGGAAACTGCAATGATGTTGGCCACTCTGCATCTGTGCATGATGTGTCACAGCAGATATTTTCTGCTCCTGCACTAGACAGAAATACACAGGAGTGCTCCGATGCTGAAGACATTTGCTAACTAAGTTCACTGTAGACTTACACATAGGTAGATTGAATCGGTTTTAAAGCAAAAGTGAAATTTGAATCCCGTTTTCCCCAAAGATAGAGAACTTACCATCTTTCCAAACTTCCTAATTATCCCCAAACATTCCTTTCTTCCCAGCTGTTGTACAGGTTCTTTTCAGTTGTCTGTCCAAAGACACTGGATATGGGAGGACTGTGGTCTTTCTAAGGGAAACAATCACTGGCTCTAAAAGATGGTGTGAATTAAAAAACTGTATTCTTCTCTGAGTTTGTTTTTTCCCATTAGATCTGTGTGCTTTTGGGACCTTCCTCCACTAAGTTGCTTTTGATTCTAGATGACAGATTTAACATAGATCAACGTAATCTCAGAGCAGAAGTGGTGATAGCTCTCAGGTGGAAGCTGCCCAGAGGTTCCTAAATTGTTGGTTTGCCAGCATCTTTAAAATCTTGACCCATGTTTGTAGTATTTGTAAGAGCCTGGTTTCCCAGAGAAACGACACATCCACCACTGACATCTATTGGTCTCTCACTTGTTCTTTAGTAAATTTTGCAGTCATTGGCAAAGTCTGGTCAAAGTTGACTCAGTTAAGTTTCTAGAACACAAAGTTCTTGCAGCCCCTGAAGATGCTTGTTAGCCTGACAGCATCTGGATAGCAGTGCATATGCTTGCCTTTTACTTCTGTCAAGGAGCAGCATCCTTTAATTAGGCTAATCAGGACCCACAGAGCCTGGCATTCACTGTAACATTAGTCATCTTCTTGGCCCACAGTAGGTAGGAAGCCTGGAAGAACAGGCCATGGCATTAGGAGAGGGTAAACAATGGACGAGGTGGGTAGCTGTAACTGTAACCTATTACAGTTCATGGGACACACAGCTATTGGAAATTAGGTTTTGTTTGACCTGCTAATCACAGAATTGCTTGTTCTTTCTTTTGTATTACAGTCCACTAAAATCAACTATTAAGGTAGTTCTGGGTCAGCATATATTTAATAAAACAACTGATGTAACACAAACATTTGAAATAGAGAAATACATCTTGCATCCTCAGTATTCTGTGTTCAACCCTACTGAACATGATATTGGTGAGTGTTTTTGTTCTTACAGTTTTATTTTCTGTTTACTCGTTTGTTTGAAGTTTAGATATCTGTTAAAAACCGCATTTGTAGTGGAAAAATCATAGGCATTAGGAGAAGCTTTTGATTGGAGATGGTTCTTAGTTCTGCCAGAGTAATAACAGCATCTGAAAGCTAGAAAAATTCAGATAAGAAATAAATTGCAAATTTTAAATAATTATGATAATCAGCCTTTGAAATAATTTAGCTAAATGTATGGCAGATTCATCATCACTTCAAATCTTTGTGAGATTAGGCATTTTTTTTTCAACTGAGAAACTGTGGGCTAGATACAGGAATTACTTGGTAAAATTCTATTGTCTATATTGTACAGAGGATTTGACTAGATGATATAAAAGCCCCATCTTCTCTGAAAATCTGTGTTATTAAGAATCATTTTTTACACTCAGATAGGTTTAAAAATCAGATGTCTTATCAGTCAAAAGTTAAATGCCCTTCTGATTGACCTTAGAGTATGAGTCAGAATGACAAAGAAACAGCAACTCACTGCTTATTTTCTGATCTGTTCTTGTGGAAGATGACACGTCACCTCAGGGTATCAAGCTGTGTGAGCACTTTGTCTATGAAACTATTTAATAGCCTGGCATCAGGGCTATTGTAGGTCAGGCTTTTTTTGCTCCCAGATGGGGAATATTTTCCACTACATAGCAAAAAGCATGCAGGTTCTGTGTTGGTGGGAGCTCTGTGACAGTGTATCAGGAGGCAAACTGTATTTGGGGTACTTCTCTGCTCTGAGGTATACTGGTGTAAACCTCCACTGGGACTCTGGGATCTCCTAACTTTTTGAATTAATGTGCAATGTCCAAATCTAGGGTCAGCTGAACACAGAGTTCCTAAGATATGTCCCACTGCAAACAAACGTGGGCAGAAGGTGTGGGGGGAAAAATGTAGGGACACATTCTGTCCTGTCAGTGATTTCTGCTGATGGAGCGGAAGAGTTTCTTCCTGTTGAAAATGGAAACAAACTACCACATGAGTGTTTGCTGGGAAGTTTGAGGTATTCAGAAACAGGCAGCGTTGGTGGGGAAGAGGAGGATGGTGAGGAAGAGCAAGCTGCTGAGTGTTGGGGTGCAGTTTGTGTCTATGAGGCATTCTTTACATGTTCCACGAAGGCCAAAAAAATAGCAGTCAGTAGAGAACACTATCCAGTGGGATATCTTGCTTTCCACAGGTGTGCTCAGAAAACCTGGAGCTACCAAAAGGCGTGATGTGAGGTAATAGGTGTCCACATTACCCCAGCTCTGTCCTCTTCAAGTAGTGTGCCCAGACCCAACACACTGCCCTTGTTACACCAAGTACAAACCCCTCCATGTTGTTCTACAGCCAAACACAGGGAGTTTGCTAGAGGTGAATGAATATTCCTCCTGGTTTTGACATCTTCTTTCAGTATAAAGCTCATGATGCTGTACAGTTCCATATTTACACTGGTTTTAGCCCCATGAAGGGACAGTAGAAATTGTGTAACTCTTTGTAGCTTTTAAAATCTTGGTTTTAAAATATTCTGATTTTTCATTCCTTAATTTTCAAGATCTTGATTTTTGCTGAACTCAGTGATAACCGAGTATTGCTCTTGCAGTACTTAATTTTTTAAATCAAATTGTAATTAGGCGGGTGGCCAGAGTTTCAGAAGCAGTGAGCACTTGCACATCCCACTTATTTCAGCTGAAAGTTGTGGATATGTCACTGTTATTTAACTTTCAGGTGGGAGGAAACATATGTATTTTTTATCTTCCCCCTTCTCTTCAAAGACAGTGAAGTAAAATCTGCTCAGTGAGTGCAGCATAAAATAAATATTCCCACAAGGGGAGTAGCTGAATGTTTCAGCCTTCAATTTGCTGTGAAATCAGGTGCTGTTGAGATGAGTCTGTCTGTCTTTGATTGAAATATCTTAATTAAGAGAGGCTTAGGGGATAATTAAAGTTATATCTGAGACCCATTGCTGCCAATCCCAATAAAGAAAGGGAACAGTCACTTTATTCCTCCTATATTTTCTGTTCTGCAGCTTTGGTTAAACTGAAGAAGAATGGCCAGCGCTGTGCCGTCAAGTCCCAGTTTGTTCAGCCCATCTGCT
Organism: Tapera naevia; assembly: GCA_033556795.1. Taxonomy (NCBI): domain Eukaryota; kingdom Metazoa; phylum Chordata; class Aves; order Cuculiformes; family Neomorphidae; genus Tapera; species Tapera naevia. The sequence continues at coordinate 3,906,395 of JAUMJJ010000218.1, read as the reverse complement.
TGCCTGAAAGTAACACTGTTTTCCCTGATCAGTTCAAATGTCAGATTTCTGGATGGGGACACAAGCATGAGAGTGAGTAAAATGACAGTTGGTGTCTGTAGAAAAAAAATGATGGTAATTAAAACATAATGCTCAATGTGTTATACAATGGACAGTTTGGTAAAATATTTTCCAAGGGGCTACTGGTGGGATAATTTTTTACCTACTTTTAGAAGTTTACAACATTTGCACCTGAAATAGTAATTTGCACCAAAATAGTCCATTATAGTATTTGGAATTCAGAGTCTTTTTCCCTTGATCAAATGTTTGTGTCTATTTTAGGATGAGATGAGGGGTGAGCTAGCCTGATCTTTGTGGACTGGGAGCAGAGCAAGGAGCTTAGTTGTAGGCACCAACAAGTTGACACATTAGTTGAGTGAATCCTACCCCTGGTTCCTCAAGGTAGACTTCAAACTAAACACCATCAACCTACCAGTCTGTGATGGAGGATATCTTTATCTAAATCACCCAGAAACTTTGGAAACATCTGTAAGTGAGGGCCAGAAAGACTTTGAGCTAAGAAGTGTTTATATCCAGCTTGAGAAAGGTGGAAAAATTGATCTCATCCTTTCAGATGAGGAAATTTAGAATAATGAGGCTTGGCCATTCTGCTTTGATGTAGAGATAGCAAAGAGCTATGTCTCTGATGAGAAGGATGGGGGAGCTGGCAGCCTCATTTTGGTAAGAGAATTCATATGAGAAAATGTTATCCAGGTCTAACTGTGCAATCTAGGGGCATAAAAGAGGTAAAGAAGTCTTGGATGAATTGATGATTTAATACCTCATCTAGAAAGAGGAGTGGACGGGAGTGCTGTGGGAACGTTCCTGAGCTTCTAGGAAACGAGAGAACCCAAAGTAGATTAATACCTAGACATGGCATACTGTTATTTTAAAGGGCATGGGGTCTAACTGCAGGAGCAGAAAGTTTTCTCATCACTAGAAAAGTTATTACCTTTTAAAGAAATCCACAGCATGAGTACAACTGTGATGTGTTAATTATGTTTATACGTTGTATAGTGCACTGTGTTTCCATGTTACGCTCTTCACATTCTATAAAAATGACTTTCTTTTCCTCTCTGGGAATTTTTTAAAGATATAACTGGTTATTCACATGTCCAGCAAGAAACACTGATTCCAATTATTCCCGAGGAGAAGTGTAGAAGCCCTGAAATTTATGGAACAGAAATCACTGAAAATATGTTCTGTGCTGGCTACTTCGATAGCAAATCTGATGCTTGTCAGGTAATGTTGTGAGTCATCTCTAGGCAGAGAATATAAATGTGTATTATTGCCAGAAATGTTGCAGTGTTACAGAGCTTACTTTTGACATTACAGTGTTCTGAAAGAAAAGCTCCTAAAGAAAAGAAACTTATATGACTGTACTGTTTGCTTTCATCTCCATTTTTCAACCTGCCCAATGTCAGTTAAGGTCTACAGAAGGGCAAAACAACTTCAGGGTGTTCCTCCTGCTCCTGTAAAACGCAGTGGCTGTGCACTGGAAGGCTTTAGCTCCTGGCTGGGCTTGGCACTGGTTTGCTGGCAGGGATGAGCTGGCAGTCCAACCAGCAGGTACCTGTGTGGAGCCAAAACCTGTGCTGCTGCATCTTGCCTGAACGTAAATAAGGATACCAGGGTAGGAGGTGGGGAGCAGTGGGGAGGCTTGGAGGAGGAAGGAGCTGAGGTTATTGGAGCAGATGGGATTTAATGATGCAAAACAGCAGTCAAGTGAAAACTGTTTCTTGACTTCTGTCTTTGGAATGACCTCCTGTTCTTACTACTTAGTATCTCTTTTTGAATGATGTCACACCTTGGCTCTGAATAAGGATACAGAATTGTTTTGGTGATAAATGAGACTATTTTTAAAACGAAAGATCTGATTATTCTTTACATAAATGTTCAGATTTTATCTTCAGTTCATTTTGAAGGAGGAGGGTTATGCTGTATCAGCATAAATTTGGGAACAGGCAGCACATAGCTAACAGTTGGCAGTGAAATTAACTAAAGCAGAGAATATCATATTTACTGTGTGCTGGAGCCCTGTAGAGATCATAAAAGCACCCAAAGAAAGGTGTTGAGAGTGAAATGGCAGCAGCCAGCAGTGGCTCAAGGTTTCAAGGCCAAGGCTGAGAACTGATTGCAGTTACTGGCTGCAAGTGTTCTTACTAACCAGAGAACTAGAAACTACCTTGCCTGCTTGCTCAGTTTCCTTGCCTCAACCAGGAATTACAAATACTTGATAAAGCATTACAGCAGCTTCTTAGTCTCTGCCCTGGAAAACCAGATTTGATCAGGAATGAAACAGAGAAAGAAAAAAGCAGAAGGAAGGAGAGAGGAGCTGCACAAAGACAAGTGGTGTGGAGAGAGTTGTAAAGTCTGAGAAACAGCAGTTTAGAGTCACATAAGTCACTGAAGAACAGTGCTCATGGCATGAAATAGTGAATTAATAATTCATTTTTTTCCTGTTGGCAGTCTAGTAGTATGGTCTAAACAGAAATAGCATGGATCTCGTAATGTCGCAATAAATGCAGCTGCCCTCTGAGTTTTCTTAACGTAGGCTCAGAAAATCAAACCATAAACCATCTGTTATGCATAGAAATATCTCAAGACCAACAAACACCAAGCAGATAATGTGTTCTGCTTGACTATTTTTTTAAAGATTTTCTTGGAAACTCTGGTTTTGTTTTGTTTTTAATCAATGCACTGATACTAAAATTGCAATCAATGAGACAAGTTGTGGAGAAATAAGCAAGGTTCTGAGAAGTAAATTGATCTCAGATACAAGACTTCATGTCCCTCATTTACCACAGACATTTCCTAGTATAAAGGCAATACAATTTTCCTACTGATTCTGCTCTCATGGGATTTTCTTTGTAAATAGGAAAAATGAATTTCTCCTCAGTCTCAAATAACGAGAGTGGTTGTTCCTTTCACCAGTACTATTCACTGACACATTTTTCTTTTATTTTCTAAATTTTTAATTTCTGTAAAAATTCAGTCTATGAGTAATAATAATAAAAACCCTTTTCCTAAATGCTTGCAAGCTTTCAAATAAGTAGAAGTGTTCCAAATTTATCCTTGCTGTAGTGTGTCATCAAACTTTAGTTTGGTCTTATTCTCAGTTTATGGTTTTCGTGACAAGGTGAATGCTCAGTAGCATCAAATTCAACTGATGTGAAACTCCTATATGCCACATGAAATTTTAGCATCCCACAGTCACATGGAAAAATGTATGTATGGCATACCTTTCTTTGAAAAATTTCATGGTCTCCAACAGTTGCAATAAACTTCATTGAGAAATTATCCCAATATTCCCCGCCTTATGTAATCAATCCATGCAGTGCCAATATTTTAATACAACCTAGAGTAAGCCTCAAAGACTTGCTTACTCCCATCACAAGTGACCCAGATCAACTGTGCTCTTCAGTAAGTGACTAAATCTAAGAGAATTTCAGATTTTTAAACAAAATCTTATATTTTGAGACCTCTGTTCAATATGGAATTAAAAAAAACCCCACCATTATATTAGAGGTGAGTATGACTAAAAAACTTTGAATAAAGAATCTTCAGTAGACCACTGCTTCCATATTATTTTTTTAGTTTAAATCTCATATGCAAACAATCTTAATTTGCCACTTTTCTTGACTTCTTTCCATCAAATTAGATAACCTTTGTTTACTTTTCAACACAGGGAGATTCTGGTGGACCTCTAGCCTGTGAGGAAAATGAAATCTCTTACCTCTATGGAATTATCAGCTGGGGAGATGGTTGTGGTAGACTCAACAAACCTGGAGTATATACAAGAGTGACAAACTATGTGAACTGGATTAATGAGAAAATAGCCCCCCGAAAAAACAGCTGAACAGTTAAATATGCTACCATTCAAAGCAAGGTACAGGAGTTTTTTGGTGTGACTATTTTATTATAAGCTAGTATGAAAACTGCCATGGTAATTCTTAGCAATTCCAAACCAGGCCACCAGGCCTGCTCCATCTGATGTCAGCATCCTTGATCTAGAATTTTAGGGCTCTGGATTGCTCAGTATATGAGACTGTCTTTATTTGACTTAATAAAACAAACACGTGCACTAAAATCTACAACTGTTTGTCTTCTTGGGTATTACATTAGAAGTGATTTGAATGTGCATGTGCAGTTTCTGGTGGAGCTGTCATCCCCCAAACCAACCCGTAACAACATTGTCCTTGTATTCTCAAATGAGATAAAAAAATAAATGGGAGGAGCACCAAAGATTACATTCCTTCCTCCTCAGAAGTGATCTCTTGAAGTTCAGGTCGAGAGAAACCGATAGAGCAATGTAGGTGAAGGTGTTCCTCAGCCAGCTGCAACAAATCAGTTCTGGGGAAAAAACCAGAAGCTTTAGGTTTTGAATCACCCAGACATGTAAGCATATTTTTATATTCCACTGACATAAATCCAGGAATGTGCTTCAGAGCTCTGCTGAATCTCGTGTGCAATTTTCCAGCAAGTTTAATGCAACACCTCCTGGGAGCACAAAGTTTCTTGCCGAAAAAATGTTGGAAGGCAGAGCCACCTGATTTCAGGAGCTTTTGCAGACTGTGGGCTGCTCCTCAGCCCAGGGACAGCAGTGGAAATACTTCACCTTGATGATTAATGCCTAAATGTTTCTGAAATTTGACAGTGTTTTGAAGATGTCTCAGGTTTTGTACTAACAAGTTGTTCAACGGTTTACATAATTCAGAAAGGAGGCTCCTCTTAACAGGTTTTTAAACTGGATTGGCTAGAGATGCAGCTTGATATTTTCCTTGGGGATGTGGTGATAGCATAAACGACAGGCTTTGCTGTCATGGTCTATGGAATTGTTATGGGAACAATCAAAGAAATTATTACAATATATAGCTGTTTAGAGGCTGTGGACTCAGCTATGTAAGCAAAAAGGCCAAAAATTATTCAAGAAAAAATCTAGTCTGATAAAGAATGGAAAATTACAAATGTCTTTTTTATAACAAGGAGCATTTAGCCATGTCAGATGTGTACATTTGGAAGTGTTGATGTGAAATATGTTTCTTTTCTGAAAGTTTTTGAATTCTCTTCAGTGTTTCAAGCAAAGCTATGCATTAAGTTACAGAATTTTAAAATGGTGCCTGGATATTCAGTATATGTTTTGTTTTATAGTACTGGCACTGTTTTAACGGGTGTCTTTGTTGTGCTAAATGATTTTGGCAGTTAAAAGAAACCTTGTAAGGAAAAATAACCAAAACCTGAATTTGTGTAAGTACAAATAGATAACAATGCTAATTTAGATAAATGATGTAAACTGTTTAATAAAAATATTTACCCTCTGTTTCTTGGACTTAGTCTGTTATGTATAAAACTACAATCTTTGAATCCCTCTGTTCAACAGGTTGAGAGCTGGTAGAAAAATGAAATAACACTTCTCTGTGCTGGAAAGCATCTGAAAAGCATCTGCATAAGGCTCAATTTCAGCTGGTGGTGCTCCCAGTTTTATGCAAGTGTTGCAGCAAATTTCCAATACGGTTGTTAGAGCTTATATTTGATTTTCAGCTATAAATACTGTGAATGCTAAGATCAAAGTCTTTAGTTTGTTTTCCTGAAGGAGTAAACACTAGCTTGAAAAACTGAGAATCACCTCTGGGGTCTTGGTTCCAAAACAAGCTGAAGACTCTTGTCTGGCTTTGCCTTTCTGGCCATTTGTAGTAGGAATCTGGCTTGCTTAACTCCACAAAAAGAATGTCACTATGTAACAACACTAACTCTACCTACTGCCGAAAGACAAGCAGTAAATCAGCATGAACAAACTATTTACTCTTCATTGGAAGGGATTCATTTGGAACAGTTTTCCACACAAAGCTTATGCAATTCTGAATGTCCATATCTGTTCTGTAACTTCAGTTTCACATTGAAATTAATAACCATCCACATTGTGCATGCATTTAATCTGGTAGGTTTGTGCTATATGTATTTTCTCTTAATCGTCTCTTGCTGTAATGAAGGTGGTTGTTTGATAGAAAAGATGTTAGATGGGTATTTCTGACAGATTTGTTTAGTGCTTTTTAGCTGTCCTGTTTTCAAAGTCTCTGCTGCTCATATCAGTATATAGCAATACAATCAAAACATTCTTTTAAAATATATTGAATATTCACAGTGAAACAGCCTGTTTTCTGTCCTCAAAGGTATAAATGTCAAATCTTCAGTCGATACTGTCATACTTTGAGTGCATTGAGATCAATTTGTGACTTTCAAAGCAGTCTGCTTGTCCACTGTTACTGCATTGATCTGGTGGAACTAAATTTTACCATTTAAGCATCTGATATATGGTGACTAGTACTGTATTAAATCCACAGACCCAGACTAGGGGTATCAAAGGATACATCCAGGTAAAGCAAGAAGTTCTTGCCTGACCTCTCACACCCCTGACATTGGTCGCGTTCCTATGGGCGACTACAGCACCTTCCGCCTCCTGCCTTTCTGCTGAGCCTTACCCGATGGAAACTCATCCTCTTTATTGTTCTCCTCCCTTTAAGTGCTTTGGTTAAAATGAAAAACCAACTTAAATTTACTAGTGAAATTTTGTCTGATATTTTTCTTATTGAAAGTAAATTAGAATGCAAAGCCAGCCGAACAAACACATCCCTAATTCATTATGAAACACCCTTAAAGATGGCTTTATTAAATTATATGTTATTTCGTGCAAACTGACCGATTGAAAGCGAAGAAATAAATGCAAACATAAAAAAAAACCCAACCCCTTCTATTGTGCTATTGAAAGAAAAAATGTGCTGTGGTGCTGTTTAAAAAAAGCTGAAGAACTAATTACCATCAAATAAGATGCAGAAGGAGTATTTTTGGAATAATGGACTCTAATTAGTCCATTGCTCGTTGAAATAAATCTGAGGACATCATTAACACATCTTATTCTATTAATTGTAGCTGCTCTGGGTTTGGTGTAAGGGGGCTGTTATCTCCTGACAGTTGCATTGCAAAGAATGGGGGGGAAAGGGTATTTTTATCTGGGGTAGTTGGCTGCACGTCCTCTGGGAGCCAAGGGGAGCAGTAATTATAGTTTTCGAAAGGGAAACTTGGCGTTGTAAAGAAGCCGCTGGCGCGGGGGCGCGGATGCTTCTGCCCGCCGGCGCCAGGCCCCGCTCCGCGGAGGCGGAGGGCGAGGGTAATCCGCTCCGGGCTTTCCCGCCGCCCCCAGCCGCGGGGCTGCCTTGGCGGTCAGCGGCAAAACCCGGAGCCGGATCGCCAAGCGGGGGGAGGGGGGGCGCCTCCGCGGGGTTGAGGCCGAGGGACATCGGCGAGGCTGGCGCCACCCTGCAGAGGAAGCATTAGCAATTAACAAGAACCACCTGGAGAGCTTCCCGGGACCCCTTTCCTCGCATCATTCCCGGGATCCCCTTTCCCAGCACCCCAGTAAAATATGTGAATAAAGAACACCTGGAGAGCTTCCCGAGACCCCTTTCCTCGCACCATTCCCGGGATCCCCTTTCCCAGCACCCCAGTAAAATATGTGAATAAAGAACCCCTGGAAGAGCTTCCCGAGACCCCTTTCCTCGCACCATTCCCGGGATCCCCTTTCCCAGCACCCCAGTAAAATATGTGAATAAAGAACCCGTGGAAGAGCTTCCCGAGACCCCTTTCCTCGCACCATTCCCGGGATCCCCTTTCCCAGCACCACAGTAAAATACGTGAATAAAGAACCCCTGGAAGAGCTTCCCGGGACCCCTTTCCTCGCAGCATTCCCGGGATCCCCTTTCCCAGCATCCCAGTAAAATACGTGAATAAAGAACACCTGGAGAGCTTCCCGGGACCCCTTTCCTCGCAGCATTCCCGGGATCCCCTTTCCCAGCACCCCAGTAAAATACGTGAATAAAGAAACCCTGGAACAGCTTCCCGGGACCCCCTTCCTGGCAGCATTCCTGGGATCCTCTTTCCCAGCACCCCAGTAAAATACATGAATAAAGAAACCCTGGAAGAGCTTCCCTGGACCCCTTTCCTCGCAGCATTCCTGGGATCCTCTTTCCCAGCACCCCAGTAAAATACATGAATAAAGAACCCCCGTAGAGCTTCCCGGGACCCCTTTCCCAGCACCCCAGTAAAATATGTGAATAAAGAACCCGTGGAAGAGCTTCTCGGAGCCCTTTCCTCGCACCATTCCCGGGACCCCCTTGCCCCCGCACCGTTCCCGGGACGCCCTCTCGCGGGGGGCTCCGGGGCGGGACACGGGGCGCTGGCCGCTCGCCCGCGGTGCTGGCTGCGCCTGTGCCCGTGCGGGGCCCTAATAAAGCTATTTTGAAAGTGACCCCTCGGGCAGAGCGCGGGGAGGGCGCAGCGAGCCGGGCGCAGCTGTCCGGAATCATGACTGAAGATGACGGATTCCGTGGTGGTGGAGGGTCACGTCAAGTTGAGAGATGGAAAAAAGGTCCCCCGCTCCCCGGCTCCCCTTCGGCTCGGCCGGGGGGTGGGGGGGTCCCGACCTCCCATCCCTCTTTTGAGGAGGGGAGAGACCCTGCTCTTCCCTCCCCCGGCCCTGGCTAACCCTCTCTTTTTGCCTCTCGTTGCAGTGGAAGAGCAGGTGGCTGGTGCTGCGCAAGCCCTCCCCGGTGGCCGGTAAGAGCGGGGTTGGGGGGAGTTCAGATGGGGAGGACAAGGGGCAGGAGCCCGGGGGTCCCCCCCAATTCTCCTGGCCGTGGAGGGACCCAGTGTGCAGCCCCGCGGGGTTCGCTGCTGCTGGAGATTACCCTGGGAGGGTGAGAGCATCCCTGCACTCTTCTCTTTGCTTTTCCCATTATTTTAAATCAAATTTTAATTATTTGGCAACGGACCAGGCAGCCCAAAATAGTGCTCGAGCCTCACCCGGTGCCTGGGTGTCCGGTTGTCCAGCAGGACCCGGGTCTCATGTACCCCTGGGAGCCCAGGCGCTGACTAAAACCATTGGGAAAGGTGACTTTCCAAGGCAGAACTGTTTGGTTTTGGTTCTCTTTTAAAATGCAGTTTTAAAAAAAAATTATTTGACAATTATTATTATTTCTTCAGGGTGATTGGTGGCTTTAAAAAAAAAAAAGAGCTGGCATTGTAAGCTCTGTAGTTATTTTTGATCAGTGTTTTGACATAAAGTATCACTTCAATTTAAAAATAAAATGACATTTTGAATTAAAAAAATCATTTCCATGCTTCTGAAGGGGAAATTGAAAATGCTATTCAGAGTTATGTTTTACTGTTTGAGAGGGAAAAGTAGGTTTCAGGTTTCCCCATCGTTTCCTAACAGGGAAAACATTTGGGCCCAAAAATCTATCCTTCCAGGGCTAAGTGTTCCCTGCACTTAGGAAATGTGGATCTGAATTGCTGCAGAATGGATCATGGCATCTGTTCTAGGTCATTGCTGGTAGACCAAAAGTTCCTTGATAATTGAAGCTCTTTAGACTGAACTCTCCATTACTTGAGTGGGTACAGTAATGTGCTAGTGTCTGAAATACTTTTATCTGTGTTGAATCTGTTGAAATTATCTGGGCATCTGTTGATATTGGAGCTGGTAACTCGACATGTGAATACGGGCCTAGATTTCTAACATGAGTAAGCCAAGTTTGACGGGGAAAACAGAGCTTGCTTTGAAAACTTACTGACTGATAATATGGCTTATTCCTCAAAAAATACTGGTTCTATTCTACCAAAATTAGCCAGGTTTACCAGAAGAAGGCCCCCAGCGATTTGCTTTTCTTGGTCTGTAAACTGTAGCTGTTCTTTCTTCAGAGACCCAATTGTATTGTGGAATGCTTGAATTTCATAGTTGCAGCTGTTTTTGCTAACAGGTGCACCAAAACAATTGGGAATCCATGCAAAGCTCTGCTTCAGTTAGCAGAGGGTTCAGTCTTTCAGTCCTTTTCCATCTCTTCAGAGACGGGCCAGTCGTTTGCCCAGCTGAGTACCACAGAGCACTCGCTGGGGCTCGGAGCATTGCACCCCAACATTCATGAAGTGGTGCAGAAGAGGCTTTGTCCTTCGTGGTATTGTCAGCCAGCTTAAGCTGTTGATGTTGCAGCTTTGATATTGGCTGTTAATTTCATTTACAAGTGCTATGTGATAGGAAGGGAGCTTGGGGAAAGAGGAATGCTCTTTAAATGCAAAGGTGGGAAAAGTCTCTCAAATTTTTTTTCAGGTTTTCTTGTGAAATGTGCTATTCCTGTGGGATCATGGCACTTGAATTACTTTCTTCTGTTGCACAGTTACTGTGTAATAAACACCTCTAGGAAGGGGTTAAAAAGAAATGGTGACACAGGCAAATATTTAAAAGGACAACAAAAAAAAGGTGTGGCACATAATGATTATTTAGCAATGGCTACTGTGTAACCTGTAACTAGGAAACCTGAGCTGACACTAACAATCTGGCAGCGAAGTCTGCTGGTCATTTAGTAGTTGAGTAATCTGTGAAGTACTGAAAGAATTTCATTTGTGGTTCAGTATGTTCTAATAGAAATACAGATGACAATAGCCTCTCGGTCTTTAGTGTTTGTATTGTGAACAGCTATCGTAGTCTAACTCCTCATGTTCAGAATTAATGAGCCAGTCCATTCCAGACTCCAGAGAGTATCTGGAAAACTACTGGATTTTTTAAAAGTAAAACAGGGAAGAGTTTTTACTTGCTCCCTTGTTTTTGAGCTTGCAGGTTACCCTTGAAACATGCTTGCAGTGTTTTCTCCCTGAAAAGGACTGCAAAATACCAGGGAGTGGGACAGGGAAGCTGAGTTCTTGCATTGACTTCATCAGACTGACCCTGCATTTGTCTAGAGCACCTTTATATTTAAGCAGAGTACAGTGAAATGTGTTGTATTCTATGTTCTGCCTCATCATCTCTGACAGTTTTTCTTCTTTTAGACTGTTTGCTCATGCTGGTGTACAAGGATAAATCTGAACGAGCGAAAGGGCATAAGGAGAGGAGCAGCATGACCTTAGAAGACATCTGTGGCTTGGATCCTGGGCTCTCCTACGAGGGCTTGAATCACACGCTTGCAATCATCTGTCTCTCTCAAGTTGTGATGCTGGGATTTGAGAACAAGGAAACAATGTACGCATGGGATGTACGAATCCGCCACAGTCTGGGGGAAGGTAACCTGTGTCTTATCGCACTTTGCTTTTTTACCCCTGGAAAAAAAGGAAAAGTATAGTTAAAATGCAAGTAAAGTGCAGTTAAGGAGGAGACTGTCACTTATTTGAAGGCGAAGAGACTGGTCTTCCCCTTACATCTTAAAGCAGGTGTCCCTTATGACAGCTTTTGATTACAGTACTGACCGCTGTCTATGAGAGCTCTTAACTTAGTTCTTCATTTTTTGGCACTGCACGTATGTAGCTTTGAAGCAGAGTGATCAGACTTCTACTTCTGGTCCTGCAATTTGCTTGGGGATTTTGACAAAAGTATTTAGAGGGAGCCTGAATTAAGAGAAGCAGAGTCCTGAGTTGAACTTGGCTAGTTCAGTCCTAGTTTTCTGAGCTGCTTACTTGACATTCCATTGGTAATGCTTATTACTGCTAGTGTCCCCTTTCAGGAAGAGACATCTTGCAATAAGGAATGTCATCAGACACATTCTTTCCAGCTAACTTCACTCTTATGCATCCTTTTCTTTTCTTTTCTTGGTTAGCAGCTCTAAAATGTGCAGTGGTGAACAAGGAATGATTATATTGGTAATCGATAGTATCTGTCTTATGTTTGGTTAGTCATAACTAAGGAAAGAGGGTAGGTGTGTGGGAGACACACGTTACCCATCCTAATCATTTGTTATGAATGCTTTGCCATCTGTTGAATTTGTGGACTCGTTCCTTTGCAGTACATACACAGAAAGATGGCCTGGGAATTTTACAATAATAAAATGTAGAAGTATCAGAAGAGATGCATCAGAGGAGTATCAGAGATGTATGGATGTACCACGCAGTTGCCAAATATGAAGCCTTGCATATGGGGAAAGGTTAGAAGGGGAGTTGTGAAAGGTACATGAGTAGCAGCTGTAGTAGTTCCACTTTGTAGCTGTATTGTGTTCTGGTTCTATTTCTTGACTAGATATAGAATCTATGTACAGCATAGACTAGTCCTAAAGCCTGAAGGAGAATTTGAATTTGACAGGGTAGATCTGGTTTTCATGATCTTACCCTGATGCAGTGCTGGGATGGTGAGAGTATTAATCTTAATCTGTGTGTGAGGGTTATGGTTGTGATAGGAGGAAACACAGAAGTAGTGAAGAGATTTTTTTAAAGGAAAACTATGAATGAGGTAGGAATAGAGCATATAGGATGATGTTATGTGTGGCCATGAAGTAAAGATGGAGAGGGAGAGAATTTGTGTGGAGGTAAAGAAATGAAACAAAGAAAACAAGTATAATTGGTTGAAATTGACAATAATTCATAGAAAGTTAATTGCAGAAAAGTTTAGGGGAAGTAGAATAGAACGGAGTCCAGAAAAAAATTCAGGATTTTATCGATTTTATCTTTCAGTGCAGGCTCAGTTAGGAGGAAGAATTCAAAGTGAATGTGGTTTAAATAGACAAAGAAGAGTGGAGACTTAGATGAAGAGAGGATGGAGCCTGGAGTTTTTTCTTAAAGTGTGGTAAGGGTGCCTTTGAAGTAGGGTGGCTGGATGACAAAAATAGCCCATGGGCAGATGACCTCAGAGTCTGGGAAGCAAAAAAAAAAAGTGAAAGGAGTCGATGCTGTTCTTGAATGAAGACCACAGAATGGAGGTGTTTGCACTGGAGTTTTCAGTTTTCTCTTCGTTTTTAGCAGATGTGGTGCATATCATTCCTGGAATAAAAGAAATAGGATTAGAGAAAAGAGTGGATTTGAATGAATTGAGGTGTAGGTCAGATGTGAGAAGAGTGAGCCCATAACTCATTCTGAGGAAGTCAGCATACTGCAGGTCTGTTAATAGCTGTGAAGAGGAAAAGATTAGCTAAAGGAAATGAGGAACTTTAACAGTTCCTTTTTTATGGGTATATTCACCTCTGCATCACTTTTTTTTTTCAGAGTAGGAGAAGTAGGTAGCTGGGGAGAACTTAGAAAATAATTCCAATTGACCACGAAAGCAGCATATGGCAAAACTTCATGTGCAGATCTGGGTTTTCTTTTACTTTGGCTTTGTTCAGATTTGGATATGATGTTTTTTTAAACTTTGGTCCAGAATGTGAGCTGCGGCATTGGCAGCTGTTGCAACTTGCAACTGATTCTGTGAAGAGTGCGCTTCATTCCTCATTTATGAGACAAAAAGGACCCTTGTGCTTCTGCTCCCATTCCATGTTTTAATTGCCAGTAAAGTACTGGGCAGAACGATCCAAATGATGTTAAAGATTCCTTACTGAATGGTTTTCATCAAGATGGTTTTCGTGCCTTTTTCGTAGTTTAAGTTTAAGCAGGTTGTGTAACAACTGCATGCCCAAAAGGGGACGTGGTGTGACTATTGATTTCCTCCCTAGCAGTGCTACTGGGAAAGCTGTAAGCAGAGCTGTGGTTAGGTTAGATCTATCTCTGTCTCCTTGCACATTTCACTTGAATGACTTTGTGGCTAATTCTGCTGAAGCCTTCGGGAACTTACCAAATGCACATCATAGATGAGGAGTTGACGTACAGCTAGAATGGTAACTAAGAATATAGCAAGTATTTAGATAAGAAGCAAGACTCAGACTTGGCTGAAGTTCATGATGCTTGAAGGCAAGAAACAGTGGTTGCAAGAAGTGAGGCTTCCTGAAAGTTACCCTTCAGACAGCTGTTTCCATGATCTTTGATGGATAACTAAAAGCTATATCTATGTGCTTCTTGATAAATGGTCTACTGAAGACCTCTGACTGGAAAGGAATAATCCTGATGCTTCTCTGTGCCACAGTGGATTTTTTTGTCTGCTCCCCCCGACACACCCCCCCCCCCCCAATCACAAAATAAAAGAAGCTACATCAGTAGCAGAAGTCAAAACAGTTGTTTGAGAGTTATGTGCTCACTCATTTAAATCACTCCCATAGAAACACTGTGAGGTTTGAGCCCTTGAAGTGCTTCCAATAGCTTATTATTCAGCATGCAACAGCTCTGGAGGAGATGATGGGAGACCAGACTAGAACAGTTGCTGCCTTAGGTAAAGACTTTTGCAGTATAGGGGTTACTGGACTTGGGACTGAAACTTGAATTTTGTAAACTTGAGTAAGACAGGTGTTTTCTTTTTCCCCCTCTCTTTGGAAGTTTAGGCTGTGAAATATGAAGAATTAACTGACATCTAAGAGTATTTATTACCTATGAATTGCTTAATTTCCTTGTCATTTTAAATGGGCATCTGCCATCACCAACTATGAAAAGATTCACAAAAGCAGGAGAATGTAACTTTCCCCACTTCACTGCTGGGGAAGGAGTGATGCGGTTTATTAAAGGTTGCAGATGAGTCAGTGACAGAGCTCTGGCTAGAATTTGCCTGCTTCTTTGAGCCTTGGCTTTTGATGTTATGTGTATATGTGCATGCACAAAGCAAAGGACAGGCACAGGCTGTTCAGAGGAAGAGACAGAAAGAAGCCCATGTAGTGGTGCAAGGATGGAAGAGGCAACTAAAGCGTGGTCTGGAGAACTGACTAGATTCAATTAGGGAGTAGCCTGGAAGATTTAGGATAAATTAATGTAGCATAACAATTTAACCATCTGTAGCATTAAGCCAAGATGTTTTTTTCCAATCCTAAACTGGCATAATAGTAATGACCTTATAGCTACTCACATGGGGTTGTCTGGGCTCTACTTAGAACCTTTATGCTAGAGCCTTGTGGTGCCTCCACACACCACAGCTGAACACAATGGTTTATTTAAAATAAGTCAGGATACCTCGCTTCTATTTTTTGTAGTAATCTTTTCTTTCTTCCTTATGTGATAGTTCATAGATTTCAAGTTTTTGTAGCACCTGGCACTAAACTAGAGAGTGGGCCTGCTACCCTGCATTTCTGCAATGACATTCTCGTCCTTGTAAAAGACGTTCCTCCTGGTGTCATGGGGCAATGGAAGCTCTCAGATCTGCGTCGGTATGGAGCAGTCCCAAATGGATTCATCTTTGAAGGGGGAACCAGGTGCGGCTTCTGTAAGTATAAATGGAACCTATCTTCTGAAAGTTGTTTGAAACCACTTGGAGCAATGTAAATGCTAGTCTCATTCAAAGTGGAGTTTGCAGAAGCAGCTGTGCTGCTTTGTCATGCAGGCAGCTTCATATGAGAGGGTCTGGTCTACTCAGTAGATTTCTACAGGCTTCAATCCTGGTGTTCAGTAAAAATGTGACTGTGTGGAATCCTGACTGAATGCTGCCCGGTGGCTCTCAAGAAGATGTTTAGTCAACTGTTGCTATTAGACACAGAGCAAAAATAAGGTAATAAAATTTTATAGCCTGTGTCATGCAAGAGATAAGACAAAATGGTTTAATGTTCAGATTATTGAATTATGATTAATTATTTTGTTGTTTGCAAAGGGAAAATGATACAGAGCTTTGAGGTTACAGGCAGCACTAGGTCTCATTGTGTAAATGCTGATGACTAAATCCCACAGAAGATTTCTAGATCCTAAAAGTTAAGAGCTTCTGCCTGTTTCCTTCCCTGTTAGTAGCTTAGTCACTTCATTGCAGGGGTGTCAAACTCATGGCCCGTGGGCCGAATCCGGCCCTCCACCTTGTTTCATCCAGCCCAGCACCTTGTTTGTACCCACTGGCAGCACCAAGCCCCTTGCCCTGTGCTCCTGCCAGCGCTGGGCCCGTGTGCAGCGTGTGACGCGCGTTACGCTGCGGGAGAGCGGCGGGGGCCGGGTGTCTGACACCCCTGCTTTATGGGACCATGAGAAGTGTGGGGTCAAAATGAAAGCAAGTAAGCAAGCTGAAGCTAGTTTCTGTAGCCTAGTAGCTAAAATACCCCCTTAGATGGGGAAGAATCTCTTGTTCCAATGTCCAGTTTAGGACTTGTCACGTTCTCACTTCAGATATAAAATGCAAAGCTGCTGTGCAAGAGCTGAAAAGGAAAGATAATCAATGTAGCTGGTACAATATCATATTCATCATAAGAAAAAATAAGTTTTTAGCTTCAAAAGCAGAAGTTGAAGCCATACTGAATGTAAGTATGGACTCAACTGTTATCCTGATTCCTGATTTAAGACATTTGTTTTCAATGTGGAAGATTCGGGTTTAAATCTTTCTCTGCCTAACTCAGAGGCTGGAATTAAATGTTTCCATCATCTGAAGGGGTAAGTTATAGGTGTTACCTGTGGGGAAACTAATCTATTTTCTTTTAAGGCTATCCTGTTTAGGTTAAAAACTGATATGGGGAATGCGACACAAGTGTCTTATTTCCTAGTGATGTAGTTTAGTGCTAGATAATTGCTTGTAGAGTATAAGGGGGAGTCAGCTTAGCCACGTTTCCCTCTTTCTTGTGAATAATGCAGTTGACCCAGGATAAACTTGAATCAGCTTATTGGTCTGCCAGCACCTGCAGTTTTGGCTTGAACAGGTTTTTTTATGCAGAAAACAATTGTTCTTTCTTGTCTCTGTGTGCAAGTACCACAATGCAAGCTGGACTTCTAATAAATGTGTGCACTGCTATGCTGACATGATTTGTGACTGCTTTTTGAGTTATTAGCTGGAAATAGAAAACAATTTTGAACTAAACTCTTCTGAATGCTTACAGGGAGAAAATTTCCAAAAGTTGAACCACAGTGTGTTTTTTTTTCTCTTCTAAAAAGCTGCTGATCTTTCTGGAAAGCCTGTGTAGAGTATTAGTTTTTGAACTAATGAAATCTGAAATAATTTAACTATGTAAAATTTATATTTAAAAAAGTATAGAGAGCTGAAGTAAAATGCTAAGCAATTTTAAAATAAGATGAGCAGGGATTAGATAGATAGATTACACAGTTTATAAAAATTATCAATGTAATTCTGCAAGTGAGAGAATAAAAGACTTAGCTATCTGAGTAACTGGTAGCCCTGAGACTCTTTAAGGAAGCAGAGCCTCTATAATTTTTATTGAGTAAGAGATGCAGCAGCACTGTGATGTTGGATTTATTTTTTCCTCTCAATGCAGGTGTCTCAGAGGAAGAAGACAGTAATTTCTTACTAATAAGGGCCTCAAGTAATGGCTTGTTTTTTTGAGTACATAGCTGATTGCAGATGGAATACCTGTGAATTCCAAGCATGTGTTTTATGCAGACTTTAATTAGAAATATTCCTCAGAAATAATATTCTGAGCTATTAAAAGGTGGAAATGACTAGCAGAAGATAATGATTCATGCCAGGCTTTATGTTCCCCTTTAAGACAAACAAACAAATGAATTGTTTTTTTATTTCATGCTTTTTCTAGAAGAACTGTTCAGCACTGACTAACAAAGCATTTGCAACACACGTTGAAGAGTCCATTTTTTAGATATAATGCAGTTTTGAAAGTGACATTGTGATAAGGTATAAAGAACAGATACTTAGGACTCCTTAGTATATGTGATTTTTATGACGATGTTGATGATTAGATATGATTTCAGTTCTGGTTTTCATTCTTGAAAGCATAAAAGTAAGAGAGATTTGCAGATCAAAATGAAATGTCCTGACTCATTTATCACCCATTCAGTGTGGAAAGATCTCTCCTCAGAGGCTGCCTGAACCAAAGAATTTAGAAAATGCCTGGTTCAATACTAGAACTTTGCCTGCTTATTTGTGCCGATTATCTTCATAGAATCACAGCATCATTACCTTGTTCCAATGCTTGACAGCCCTCTCAATGAGGAAGACTTTCCCTAATATCCTAATATCTAAACCTCTCCTGGTGGAATTTGAGGCTGTTTTCTCTTGCCCTATCCCTTATTACTAAGGAAAAGTGACTGACACCTGTCTCCTTACAACCTCCTTTTAGGTACTTGTGGACAGCTTGCAGTTGTGTCATCTGCTTTTTTTTTTTTTCCTCAGGCACACCATTCCACCTCCCAGTCTCCATGGCCTTTCAAAGATAATAAAGAGTGTCCTTTGTCCTTGCAGTTACTAACCTGCTCCCTCAGGACCTGTGAATGCATCCTATAGGGCTCCGTAGACTTAAGTATGTAAATTTGTTTAAATGTTCCTTAACCTGATCCTCTTCCACCAAGGTAAAGTTCTTGTTTTTATAGATTTTTCCCACAAGTCTCAAGGGATTCCTGAGGAGGAAATTGAATCTTGTCAGGAAAGACCAAAATGATCTTGAGTACTTCAGCATTTTTCATGTCCTTTGTCATCAGGTCCACCATCTCATTCAAAAGTAGTCTGAAGTTTTCCCTAGTTTTCCTTTTGCTGTTGATATACTTGCTGAAGCCTTTCTTGTTACCTTTCACATCCCTCCCCAAGAATCAATTCCAGGTATAGTTAGGCTTTCCTAAACCCTCTCCTTTGTGCTTGTACAGTGTGTCTCTATTCCTCCTGCATCATCTTGGCCACTCTACGTCTGCCCTGTGTATGCTTTCTTTTATATTTGAGTTTGTATGGAGTCCTGTGTTCATCCGTGGAGGCTTTTCTGCCACATTTCCTTGGCTTGAACTTGCAGGAGGTGATCCTTGAAAATCAGCCAGCTTTCCTGGAGCCCTCTTTTCATCAAGACTGTATCACATAGCATTTTTCCAAATAAATTCCTGGAAAGGCCAAGGTGTCCTGCAGGCTTATTCTAGGAAGTGGGAGTGAAGATCTTATGGGTCCCTAAGTAAGCAATTAAAACAGGAATCCTTTTCCAAGTGAGCTGCCTAACTGGAGAGGACACTGTAAAACATCACTAGAAAGATGAAGTGGTGGTATGAAGTGGATTCTTTATATGTCTTTTCTGGTTGTCATACTCCTGGGGTTGGAGACCTGGGTTCTTGGCCTCCTCCAGCCTTCAGGGCTATAAATCTTTGTTTTCCTCCTGAGGAATTGTTGGTGTCCACAGGAAGAACAGCCCACTACAAGGCCTGGAAGTTGCCTCACTGTGCAAACAGAAATGCAGGTGTTTCTGGTGTCAGAAGAGAAAAATGGAGCACATGTCTGTACCCTTGAGACTGGGAGCACAACTGTAGGGACAGACCTTAGATTGTACTCACTGCTTCTAAGCTTAAATGGTTAGTTCCCAAACTTCATTCTTAGTTGTATGAAACAACTCAGAAATAACAGGGTGTATAAATAGCCTTCATTTATGTTCTTTAGTTAAATCGTGACATTTCTTCTGTAACTTGTTCTAGAATTAATGCAATTGCTGTTCTCCAAGAATTTAAACTTATTTCAGCTTATTTGAGTATTGCTGTATAATATCTCCACATTGCAGAAAACTTAAATTGTTCAGTCTGTTGGCCGGGGTGCCAGCTGTGTAAGGAACATATAGCATGAAATGTAGATGGATGATACAAGTGTGGAAATGTAGGTGATGGACTTGTAGCAGCTGAATTTTCCTATGTTATGCTTTTTGTGTTTTTCTTTTCCTTAAGCCTACACTAATTTCTAGGGCAAAATGATACAGGTGATCTCCTATCTTTGAAGGGGAAGTTTTCTGATTCGAGGGAGATGTTCTGCCTTTCGTGATGTACCATTAATTGAAACGGTCTCTCAGTTTGTGGTGAGGCATATGCAAATTAAGAAACTGACTTCTGAATGACTGTCAAGTGTTTCTGAAGGTCAAATGATGGTTTGAACACTGGTGTTGTCATGACCCTCTAATACTTCAAAAAGAATCAAAGTGCGATTAAAATGGGGTCTTGAGTTTTGTAGGTCATCTTATGTGTATGGTCTTTTAAACCTTTTTAAAATTTCCAACCTAAATTTATGTGTTCTTTTTTCCTAGATTATTGTTCTGCCAGTCTTGTCCTTTAGTATAACGTTCTATCCCCCTCCCTGATGCTTACCTCCCTGAAGATTTATAGAGCTTTTTTCATGCTCTCTGACACTTTGGCTTGATTAAAAACACTCAGCTGTTTGTCTTCCCTGTAAGACACAGGAGCTCATCTGTAGCTCTCCTTTGTAGCTGTTTTTAAAGTATGGATTCATCCTTTTTTTTGGTTGCAGGTGATCAGAATTACAGACAAGTATTTTGGAAAGGGTCACATTGCATTGTTGAACATTATATTAATGTTTCTTATTTTCTTAAGAAACGGTGGTCTTGATAGCTGAGAACCTTCAGTTGCCATGGAGGGGTGTTTTTGCCTCTTCCCTGCCCATGTGCATTCAAAGAAAAGAACAACATTCATTTTGGTACAAAATAGCCTGCCACAGTTGGAAACTTCATGTGTGTTGAGTTCAAGTTTGTCTTGTTAAAGGAGCAGATGCCTTTAACTGAGTGCTTAGATGCATCTGCAAGCATAGCAACAGTTAAATATGTGTTTAGTCTAAATATTTCATTAAACACTGCCACTAGAAGAAAATGCTTTTAGTAAATAGGACCTAAATGGAAATAGAAGTCTGGTTACTTCTTTGAACTTCTCTTGCTCTTAATATCACATTTGTACTGCTAGAGATAAGAAAATTCCTTCTCAGCTGCAAATATGTTCATCTCTGGAGCAGAATTTGTCTCCCCTCACCGCCAGTCTCTCTGTAGCTGAAGCTCAACCACACACCATTTGCAAAAAAAAAAGACATCTGAGCCTAGGAATAAATTGAGAGGGTTCCTTAGAGGAACAGGCTGGATAATAGGAACCTATCACTTTTCGAAGTTGGTAGCTCAATTAGTGTGCACTGATTAAAATGAGCAGTTGCCAGGAGAATCTTGTCTTTGAGGTCAGTGTGAAAAAATTCACATAGTAATAAAAAGTCGTGTTAATGTTGTGAAAAAATTCAAGATCTGCAATGTTCCAGTACTTCAGAATTAGCTTCCAGAGCCTAATTTGAAGCAGCCTTATGATGATCAGCTCTTGTAGGACCCCTGGTGCTCTTTGGAAGAACAAATGATGATGCTGCTGCAAGTTGCAGGATAAGCAGAAGTATTTTTGTGATCTTTTAGATGTTTTGATGAAATTAGTTACTTTTTCCTTCCTATCTTTCTTTCTAAGACTTATGCAAGGGGCTCTTAAAAATCATTCTGAAATAGTGGAAGTGGATACCAACATATCTGGAGGGGCCAAAGGAAAAGAAGTGAAAGTCTCTAAAAAAGGGGAATTTATTTGAAAACTTGAAACAGTAGAGGATCTGGAATCTCTAGGTTGTGTACATTGCAACTTGTGTTTGTGTGCAGATATTTTTCTATTGCTGTCTCTTACATAGGCCCACGGCAGACAACAAATATTCTTATCTTGTTTATAGTAGTTATGCCCATTTCATAATAGGAACACTTGTTGTCATTTTCACCTGAGACAAGAGCAGCCTGAGCCAAGCAGCCTGAGATACCTTCTACAGGGAGTTGCTGAAGGCCAGGATTGAGACATTCTGGTTGGACAACATGACGATTGCCATGAACTGAGCTGCCATGGTTCATACCTGTCCTGTAGCTAAAAGACTTCAGGCTGTAGCATTGCCTGGCAACAGTTAGGAGTAATAATTCATGGGAAGTGACTCGCCCTCCCTTCTTTCGACACACAATGGAGAGTTTTAAGTAATTTTTGGTTATCTTGCATTTTCAGATTGTGTTTGCCCATGGGTTTACTTTTTTAATATGATGAATTAAAATCAAACATTATCAAGATTTGGTAATAGTTGGAAGTTTTATGAAACTGCTGACTTCTCTTGAATGTTTAGGAGACCATGCAGGTCTTGAGCAGCCTGGTCTAGCGGGAGATGTCCCTGCCCGTGGCTGGGGGGTTGGAACTGCATGATCTTTAAGGTCCCTTCCAACCCAGTCCATTCTATGATTCTGTGATTCTTTACTGTGAACTGCCACAGAGATCTGGCTTAGTGTTTCAGCCTTGTGCAAGTGGTTGCAGGCTGCTTTTCACCAAGTCTCTTACCTCATGGGCAGAGTGAGTGAGTGAGATCTTCAGTCTAGTAAACAGCTGCACGGTATTACAGTGATGCATACCATATATTCCTTGGCTTCCACATGCTTGCGCACCAAATCTGTTCCAACACATGACTGAAGATGTGTAATTTCTAGTAGTGAATTTCTCAGCTTTCTCAAGAAAGCAGAAAAGAAATGTAATTGCTGGCTTTTATGTATCCTTTTAAAACATAACTTAGTTAAGCCTTACCTGCTCATTCATCTTACCTTACGTCTTTTGCAAGGACCCCCAGACTTCTTCCTTCCCTTTCAATCTAGTTCTACCATGCAAAACAAGAAAGAAAATGTTTCCTTTGAGAGTTGATCAGCGATTTGGTGATAATGTGAATAATAGAATCAACAAAGACATTTTATGCATGTGTGTTTATTGGATTCATATCTATGTGCACATATACATATGATATATATATATTATTTAAAGGCTGCCACATTTGTTTTTGGGATTTCCAAGTGTGTGATAGTTCTTTGCAGAAATCATCCTTTGAGTTAAGCCAGCTCACAGTCACACATTTACTTTTTTGTTTCCAATAAAGTCCAAGGCTTGCAGAGACTCTTAGGAGTCTAAGTAAGTATAAAAGTGATAAAAGAACAAAGTGGTCCAGTTGTACTCTTTATGTATGGAAATATTTGAGGAGTCTTCCTCAATGGCAACACGAAGGTGTAGGATTCTCCTGAACTATCAAGCTGCAGTCCATCACTGTGCTTGAGATATGAATGTCCTCTGTTATGTTGTCTCTGTATCCTGCTTGCTTATTGTGCATGGGATGGGAAGGTCATGTTCAGAGCCCAGCAAAGCCTTGTGCTGCCCTGCTCCCTCAAGAAAGTCATGTCTTCTGGAGGAGGAGTCACTTCCTAAGATTAGGCAAACTGAATTCCCTATACTCTCTCTAATCTGGGAAGGGAGGAGAAGGCAGCTCAAAGGAAGAGCTGAATTTCAAATAATTCCTGAACACATACTTTGCACTCAGCTTTTTCTAATACTACGCTCCCTGAATCTTTGGTATCTCTTGAGAAGGGGAAATGGGACGAGTCTGTGAGTCACCACCAGAAACTTTCACACCTATCAGATGGTGTGATTAGTGTTGTAATCACCTGATGGTCTTTGATACAGAGGCCAGGGCGAGTGTATGTTCTATAAGGAAACATGGGACGAACTGAACTTGTTTTTACAAAGAATAATTGAAAATAATACCACAGAAGCGCAGAGTTAAGTAGGCTTTCTTCTGGTTTATGTTTCATGAGCTAGTGTGTGCTCATCTTTTCAGTAGCTTAGGCAGCTTAATGTTTTAATATTTGTCTGTCATTTCCTTTTATATCTAGTTATTGTATTTTTCTTTTCTGAACTCTGTGGTTACTGGAGTAATCTTTTGCCTGGTGTTTTAAACCATCAAAAAGATGAACTAGACTGTATTTTTTTCTTTATATGAGTAGGATTTGCACTGACTCAAATAAGTATGTTCTCAAATAAAATGTTTTGCAGAGCACTTCTAGTCTTGTGTGTTGTCCATGTAGCCATATATCACATAGCTCAGAACTTGTTTGTTTATTTAGTGATTCTCATTCTAATTTTGCTTGGGGCTATTCTTAATGAATGGAAAGCAAAATATCAGAATAGAGCAAAGGGTAAAGATCTGATGACAACTTGTGGAATCATGTTACGTACTGTTAATAATAGACACATAGGACTTAGTCTAGGAGATTTTATAATGTAATCTACCAATAAAACCAAATCTTGAGTCATTTGGATATAAAAAGCTGCTTGTAGTTAAAATTGGGTAAAAGTAGAATTAATTTGGTTTATTTTGTTGAAGGTACTTCTAGTGACCCAATACTTGCTTAGCTAAGATTGGATCTAAGAAATTTTAGGAGTAAATAAAAATGAAACACCCAGGCAGCTGTTGAGCATATGGCTTGTATTTTGGCATTGCTTTAATTGCCTGAATCTCAGAAAAATAGAATAAATGATTAGGTAGCTACTGAATTTATGTGTATATTTGTGATGTAGTGTGTGTGCTGACCTGAATTTTTTCTCTTTATTTCTTTTCTCTGGAGAACACGTATTTTTAAATTTCTTTTCATGGCTTGTACTTAATGCTCTTTTGATTGCTGTATTATAAACAGTTTCAGCTAAATATATTTCTAATGTCTCCGGGTGAAAAATGCATATTTATGTTGTGTTTTCTTGCAGGGGCTGGTGTTTTTTTCCTTTCTTGTGCTGAAGGAGAGCAGATCAGCTTTCTGTTTGACTGTATCGTCCGTGGAATCTCCCCGACAAAAGGCCCTTTTGGTTTGCGTCCAGTCCTACCAGGTTAATATAGGAAGTATAGAATAACTGAATAAAGTAGGAACTTGTCATATCTAGTGCTTATTGCTGTGCTTGTAAGAACAGCTTGCAGACACTAAGGGTGTAGAAACGGCAAAGTGGTTTTCATTCTGAAATGGCACAGTACAGATTTATCAGCTGAATGTACCCAGTTTCCCCCTGCTGCTCTGGCTCATTCATATTTCTGGTGGTATTGCTAACTTTAGCCTTTTTTCATTTAACAGTACTAAAATATGGCAATTTGAATTGAAAGGAACTCTAACCTTTTGTTTTAAGCTTACATGGTTCAACTTGGATCCATATCTACATTACTATTTTGATAGTTTAATGGAAGTAACTTCATTTTCAGTTCATCCAAAACACTTAGTTCTAAGCCCTGACAACCTTAGGAAGGCCTGGCTAAGTTTCCTATCAGATTTCAGTTTCGCAGCTTGAGCTTCTTTTCTGGTGCTCAAGGATTAAATTCCTTTTCCTGTGTTATGTTAAAAACTCCATGTGCTGTACTGTTCAGAGAGGAAATCAGATGGCATCATAGTAAGTCCTGTTGCCTTTTGACTATAGCAGATGAAGAAATGTAATATTGAGTTGAAATGACTGTTTCAAGCAAGGCAAGAGCGTGGAAACGAGATTGCTGGAAAATATCTGTGAATTGGCAGTGGGATATAGTGGGAATAGGCTACAAGAATGGTGAAGGATGAAGCAGGATTTGTGGGAGATACTTAAGAGTTTCTGTTTAAGTGTTAGACAATTAATAGGTGTTTGACAGGGCTTTATTGCTGTTGTAAGATTAAGATAATTGTGGGAAGGAAATGTGATGAAAAAGATTAGATCTGGATGCAAAACTTCTGAAAATAAATGATGAAAAGTTAGTTAAGATAAATGAAGTAGATACAGGGCTCAGTGAATCTCTTCTTTCTTATGGCTGTACCACTGAAGTAAATAAAATAGTCAAGTAGAATAGTAGGCAATAAAACATCATTGATCTTATATGATGATCTGTGCTTGCATTCAACTAAGTGGTTTGTTAAAAAAGCAAACAAAAAAACACAAACAGAAACCCAGAAAACAGTGCTGATTTTTAAAGCTTTGCCATTGAACACCTGTTTTTCTGCATATCTAAAACTGTCTTACACATATACAACTCCTAAATCTTTAATGAAAATTTATGTCCAGAAAAAAAATAAATCTGCAAGCAACTACTCTGTTATCTTTTTTTTAATGATTTTTTTTTTTTTAAATTATTTTAGATGGCATATTTTCTGAAAAATCATTTTTGGAGGATACCAAAGTAAATCTGCTTTCATGTCCTTTGTTATCAACTCTGGCACTTGTGGGTTGTTATACATAGCCACGTAACACATTCAAGAGCTCTGTCGTCACAGAAGTGCGTAAAGTGCATGGGGAATATCCTGGGTTTGGTGATATTTGAAAAGGCAGACCTCATTTCTGAGGTCTTTCGTTTGTCTTCTGTGCTTGATGGACTTGCCACTAAAATGAGGTGAAGATGTACTCAGCCACTCGATTTCAGCTTGTTGCCCTGGGCATGAGCAGTGTTCTTTAGGGAACTGTGCTCGTGTTCTTGCAGACTCCTCTGCAGCCCTTTTCCCAGGTGCTTTGACCTCTCTAAATCATATTCCCTGTATCTTTACCCTTTTCTCTTCCAGATTGTTGGCATGCCCTATGTACACGCCCCTTCATAGATTTTTTTTTTCATCTTCTCCTTAATTTGTTATCCCAAGCAGAAGCTTGTACAGACATGTTTAAGGCACATGTACATGGACAATATTAGTGATTCATCTGTAAACTGATTTTCCTTATCAAGTATGCTGTTACACAGAACGTACTGTATTGCTTGAAAAGGTCAAGTCTCTACAAGCTGCACACTGTATCTGGCAAGAGTGTTGAAATTCACCAACCTTTTGAAAAGGTTAATTCTTAAATAGATTATTCATCTGCACACCTTCAGTAACAGAATCAAAACTACCAGAGTGGGGATTCTACCAATAAACATCTAGTCAATGTTATTCATATTTCTTGCAGTGCAGAATGCCACTCATAGTCACATAGCTGACCTGCTTTGGGCAGCAAAGCACTCCTGAGATTCCTTCCAACCTTAATTATTCTGTGACCTTTTGGAAACGGGTATCAAATGAATGTGAATATTCTCATGATTATATGCTCATCCAAAATAAAATGGAAACGAAGATTAGATATTTAACAGTTTAGCACTGTGTGGTACTTATTTTGGGAGTCCATTAATTCTGCAAAATTATACCCAAATACTCCTATTGGTAGATCCATTAGCAAATCAGAGGGTTTGATGTGTTAAAGGCTGCATGATCAGGTCTCAAAATTTAGACATATGGCATTGAGTGGGACTGCAGTGGTAGTGTAGGTATCCATAGGTGGTTTTAAGCAGTGTAGGGCTTTAAATAAGGACTCAAATGAGTGAAAAGATGTCTTTGGATGGCTTGTTCTCCTCAGCTACTAGTTGGAAGATAATTGCTGCAATTGGCTACTTGTAACTTGCAACTTCTTTCTTGAGAAGGTATTTAGAAAACAGACCAGCGAATTTTGTGTTCTTATCTTGACAGAAGTCTGGGTATTGACAGAGTAATGAATCGCTGATTGCATGGTTTGTAATCTATGCTGAATTTGCATGCGTATGATTTGAGAAATGTTTGTTTATCAGGTGTGTGTTGAATTCCTTCTTTTCACTAGCAAAATTCATCTTGACTGCCAAACATGAACGTAGCTAAGGCCCAACAGTCGATTAGTGATATCTGAGATCAGTGGGCAGTGCTCTCTAAATCTGGGGCTGCGGGGCAGTCTGGCCTTGCAGGCTGGAAAGACCCCAGCTGTAATGTTGATAGTCTTGATGCTTTCTTCTGATTTTTGGAAGCTTTTTCAGGCTGCTTTGTGATTGACTGGAGAGTGTGCAGTGCTGCTTGCTGAGGATCTATCTGATGCTCTTTCTTTTTGTTGAAGCTTGATACACCTTTGGCCATTGCAAGACAGCTCTGTGGCTGCCTTCTGCAGTATCTGTACCAAGTGGATCCTCCTCAAACTTTTAGGACATCTTTTCATTCCTCCAGACATCTTACAAGGTGTGGAGATGTTAGCATGAAGGTGAGGGTCCAGGCCTGATTTGCAAATGTGCCTACAGTTACAAAGGAAGAAGGAAAGAGATGTGCAGCCTAACTTATCTAACTTTGTTTAATGAAGTAATTAACCAATGTTGCATTTGAAATATGCATATAATCAAGCATATCTTAGGTAGCTGCTGACTTAACTTGATACAATGCATTTTTTCCTGACAGGTGCTTACTGAAAAACCCTGGAGCTTTGAATTACTGTGACACTTTATTCATATGTTACCAAAGTGTTCAAAATCTCCCACGATAAGCAGCTGATGTGACTTTAATGAATATCCACCAACGTAATATAA
Organism: Tapera naevia; assembly: GCA_033556795.1. NCBI lineage: Eukaryota > Metazoa > Chordata > Aves > Cuculiformes > Neomorphidae > Tapera > Tapera naevia. The sequence goes on along the minus strand of JAUMJJ010000218.1, from coordinate 3,878,647 downwards.
AAATAAAATCTCCACCAGAGGCATTTTTAGTCCAGCCAAATTTGATGTCATCCTTACCCTTTGCCTCAAAGCAGCATTTGAGAAGATTTCAATGATTGCCTCACACAAAAATTTTTCCTCATAGCAAGGCCTCTGTTTCTCTTCGGGAAATTAATTCCTCCTAGAGTTGTTTGAGCCGCTGTAGGATGTCGTGTGGGTAGAAGCTGCCTGAACTTCCTTGGACAGCTGTCTCAGTACTGGCCATGCTGCTTTTGTGCTCCTGAGTTAGTAATATGGCAAATTACTGCACAGTTATTTACAGGCTTTGTATTGTGCATCTACAAGGTATAGGATGATGTCAACAAATTCATCTTTCCTGTTGAAAAAACCCTTGAGTTTACCATTTTTAGGACATATTTCTACACTTATGTGACAGGTCATAGATTATGCCCTCTAAGCAAGGTGTGAGTCTCAACTTGTAGCAAAACCACCTCTCTAGTGCTTGGTAGTCTGTAACCAAAAATACTGGTAGAATCTGCTGCTTCCAGAGGATTATGTTGTGTTTGTTTTCCATACAAGTCTTGCTTATTAGCGGAGATCAAAGGCAAAACAAAGACTTCAGTAAGACTGATGGACAATTATTTTTAATATCTGCCTAAGACCTGAAGCCTATATATGTTTGACACATTTTGAAGTTGTTTCTCTAGATATTTCCTAGCGCCTGCTGAGAAAGGATCCTTCTAATCAATCTTCCACAAAGCTGTGCAATGAAAGGTCACAGCAATTAACTACGACCCAATTTTATATACACCTTTTCTACACAGGCAATCCTTAAGTGGAAGCTTAACCAAAAAATTATCAGTCCTGTTGGACAGACAGTATGCCTAGAGATTTCACATTCTTGGGTGGAACCTGTTGTGTTCTGTAGCTGTGTAGCTGGTAGGTAATTTGGCTTCTAGAAGCAACTGAACATGTGAAATGCAAACTTACTTATTTGGTTCAACTTCTGTCTTACCTTCCCGTCTTGTGTTTTATTACAAGCCATTTCTGCAAGACCAAGTTTTTAACTATATCTTTTGCTGTCTGTAAGAGGGATATCAGTTACTAAAAAACTAATAGTTGTGTATGTGCCCTAGTAACATTCTGAAAAATCTATTATTTATCAAATAATCATATCCTGAAGAAAGCAGAAAGATCTTTTCTACTGACAGTTCTTTGCCGTGGGAAGGGTTAGTGTCTGTTGCATCTTTGTTTGATTAATTTGCTGATCTGTTATGCCAACTTTATATTCAAAATACCCATAGAACATCTTTGTTGAACATTTTTGGAGATAAGAGCATTTAACTAGGTATAGCAGAGTAACTGGAACAGAGGATATTCACAAATAGATTCAAGCAACAGCCAGTAACACTGTGTGCCACTGAGCAGATCTTTGCATAGACTTGTCTGAGTTGCACCATAGGTAGTGGTGGCCAAATCTTGTATTTTCCTTTGGCAGAGGTCCATATGGGAGCATAGGGGGTTTCGTTTAAGTAAGCAGTAACACAGGTTTGAACTAGTCAGTGCTTAATATGAGTTGTGTTGCAGGGAACCCTAACAAAATAATCCATATCAAACAGTTCTATTTCCTGTTCTGAAAGTTTGGAAGGTGTCAGACACGGACATCAAGCACTGTCGCAGTTGGGAGGCACACAGGTCACAGACCCTGTTTATCACAGGCATTGTTGCCTTGTCCCTGTTAGAACTTCTTTCATCTCCATCTTATGCTGTTACAGAAGGACTGTGTGTGTGTCTGGCTTGTTCACTAATCCTGTCCAGACTGCCAAAGATGGAAACCCCCTCTATATAGGAAAGAAATTCTGCATTGTCACTTCTGCTTCTGTGATGCGCTCAGATCTATCCAGGGCAGATCCAAAAGTTAATATGGTTAGGCAGTGACAACTTGTTTCTTAAGTAGTTATCAATACAGGGACTCCTATATAGGAGCTCAATATAGGAGCTTCAGCTGACCTGGAAATGCTCCTTCCCCTGATTATGAGCTTGATTTGACTGCTGTGTTGACACTATCAAACCAAGTCTTTTAAAACTGCAAGACCTGGGATGAAAGCGAAACTTTTCTTTCATGATCTTCAACTGGTTTTTATCTTACTAACTCAGCCACATTAATTTGTAGCCATTTTCATCCTTTTTAAACTCTTATTAAATGATTCCATCATTGAATGTTTTTGTGGTGTGCTACTACCTCCCAGTTGATCAGATATACAAGAGCAGGAGTTGTGAGGAAGCTAATCTGTTTTATTTGTCTTTAATTCCTTTCCCTATATAATTAGTAAGAGCTAGTGAAAAATTCCAATTATGAAAAAGTTATCAGACCATCTCTTTTGCAACTGCTGAACGTGACACCCTTGCCAGTGCTGTTTGAAGAAACCTTGTAAGATTTCTTTTGGGATAATGGTTATGATTACTTTCAACATCTGTTTTTGTTGTTTTACCTGGTTGGAAACAAAATGTTTTAGAGCAGGGGTGTTAAACTCATGGCCCGTGGGCCGAATCCAGCCCTCCACCTTGTTTTATCCAGCCCAGCACCTTGTTTGTACCCACTGGCAGCACCGAGCCCCTTGCCCTGTGCTCCTGCCAGCGCTGGGCCCGTGTGCAGCGCGTGACGCGCGTTACGCTGCGGAAGAGCGGCGGGGGCCGGGTGTCTGACACCCCTGGTTTAGAGGAAAATGGCCTATTTTTCTGATCAAAATTCTTCCACATTTTGTGTAACTTTTGGTGTTGAAGGAGCCTTCTCCAGTGAGGTAATTTCAGCTGGAATGGCAAACTCACTGAAATGTATGGGGAAAATCCCCTGTCGTGTGCTTTAGTAGTGATTAACCTTTCTGACTTGTCTTGTAATAAATATGGAAAGCCACCAAGGTGCTTTATTTCATCTCTGACTTCTGAACTCAATGACCTTCTGAATATCAAACTTGAAAGCGATGTCTTTTACAACAGATTATCTGGATTGGAAGGTATCATGTAGTTTGATCACTGTGACACTATTATGCAGATTTGTAAATTTGTAGGGTAAAAATTTTGCCTTTCTCAATGACAAAATTCCCAATGAGTTCAGTGAAGTCAGGACAGATTTTACAGGTCACATATTAGTTTTCTACTTCTCTAAACCTGCTGGATGATAATTATCTCTGTAGATCTTGACTTTTTATATATTTTCCATGTTTCTTATTTATTTATTTATCTATCTATCTATCTATTTATTTATTTATTTATTTCCTGTTCCTTTTTAAAGATCCAAGTACAAATCCAGCCTATTCAGAAGAAAGATTGGCTCATGAAGCTTTGCAGTTAGAAAAGCGCTTGAGCTTACTGTCCCATACAAGTCGCCAGGGCAGTGGAGGTAAGAAATACCTTTAATTTAATAAAAATAAATTATGTTCCTTCCAAGGCTGTCGAAATGTGTGTATGTATATAATTTTAAGATGCTGAGGTTAATAGAGAAATAATAGAGAAATGGTCAAGATATTTTATTTGGCTAATATTTTTACATAATTGTACACTAAAATTTTTATAAGTCATACCTTCTGTCTAGACAGCAATATAATTCAATCTCAGGAGTTACACTTGTGCAGGGATCAAGCCAGTGTTATGCAATGGGCACTGGGGAAAAGAGGATTTGATTTCATGAAATAAACGTTGATACTTTGTGAATTACTCCATGAAGAGCAAGAGAATTGTTCTAAATTTTCCTCAACACCTGAGAACAGACACAGCCTAGTAACACCAGAAGCTCAGGTCGCAATTTGCAGTGGACCCACCCTCTTCCTACCCTATCTGGCAACTTATTGCCCAAGGTCTAAAATTAATAAAACTAGTTAAAACTAATACCTACAAAATGACCTTGCTGTCAGTGTTTGTTTTCAAATTGGTTTTGCTAAGAAGGAAGGAAATAACATTGTGGACTGTGCGTGCTGCTACAAGAAAGTGTTTTTATTTGTTTGTTTTTGTGTATGTGGTTATGTGATGTTTGTGTTTTGTCCTTATGCCCTTTCATGCCAATGTTTAATTTTTTCTTCCATCTTCTGTCTTGGATAGCAGTAGTTACCTGTAAAAGTGTCCTTCTTGCAGATGTACGTGAGAAAATAAATTCTTGCAATATGTGCATAAATGAATCATGGAGGAACTTTTTCTATATAGATATATAAACATTTTTATAATAGTATTCTCATTTTTGTTTGTTACAGTGATGTATGGTTGCATTTTGGTATGGATATTATGCAGAAGAGAGCTCAGAGGAGAGGACAGTCTTAAGTTTGATTTTATTTTTGCAGTCTAGCATTCACATTGATGTCATTCAGATAAGATTTAAATAGAGAAAAGTACAAATAGGAATCATTTAATTGATTCAGATCAAACAGAAACATGGAGAAATCTTATATGGCTTTGGGTTACAGTTACAAGATTTTCTTCTGAGCATCCATAGCTATTCTGAGCATGGGACTTCATGACTATTCCCTGTGTTATAAAATAGGAGTATCTACAATCAAGTAACTTTATAGAAGTAAAAGATGGTTGAAGAGGGGAGAACTTGGTGCATAAACTCTAGGAATAGAGTTTAGGATAGGAATTATTGCAGGAATTCTGGCTTTCCGACAGAACTTCCCCTTACAAAAAATTGATGGAATCTTAGGGTCCTTGCTGTTTGTAACGTACTTTCTATGCTTCAGTCTGTCAATTGGGTTTTAAACACAGGTTGATGTGTTTTCTTCTTTTCTAGGAGACGAGAGAAGTCTTTCAAGCTCATCTTCAGATACGAGTCACTCGGATGTTAGTGTTGGGAGCAGGTTGACAATTTGGCCTGAGCAGTCTTCAGCCAGCACTTCTCAAGAGAGTCATGGACTGGCAGCTGCAAAGGGCATTCACCTTGGGGAAGAAAAGACACTTCCAGAAGGGGCACGTGGCACCACAAAACCACCTCCAAAGCCCCTCCGGTCCAGACAGCTACAGGAAATAGGTCGTCAGAGTTCTTCTGACAGTGGAATAGCTACTGGTAGTCACTCTTCTTACTCTGGAAGCTTCTCTTCCTATGCTGGGAGCTTGGACATTTGCCATGGTGATGAGTTTGGATCGTTGCTAAGCTTGCCATTGAACTTTCCTTCGGATCAGAGCTTATGTACTTGCTCCCACAGTGAGCCCCAGAGAGGTGCGGGGTCAGAGTATCAGGTTCCCAGCTCTCTCAGACATGTTTATGATATACCCAGGAGTTTGTTACAGGCAGCTTCTAAAGATGTGCAACCGAAGAGTGCAGATTCCACGCTACCCAAGGACCAGGCCGTGTCGCCTCAAGGTGCTAGTGACCCAAAACTGCTGTTACCACACTTGGAAGCACGCAGGGTACCTGAGCACAGCCAGGACAGAGGGAGGCCTTCATCCTTACTCGCAGAAAGCAGCAAGGACTCAAGTGGTGAGACGTATGTGGATTTTGTTTCAAGGTGGTCAGACACAAAACCACCAGGACAGGTGTCAGACTCCAAAAGTAGTGAGTTGTCACCACCTAGTGGGGCCTCAGCTGACCCCTGTGACACATGTAGCCCCCACCTTGGGATGACAAGAGCTCTTTTTTCAGCTTGTCCAATCTGTGGTGGACTAAAGGTAAATATCTAACACTGAGCAGATGCTAACAATACAGCATGATTAATATGAAATTATTTAAGTTGCAAGTCCTAAATACTATTGTTTTCTTTATAATTTGAACAGGTAATAATCTTTGTGTTTTAGGCTTAGCACATGGTTTCCGCAAAATCTGTCCCTGATCAAGAAAACCTGAACAATGTAGGCCATCAGTCATTTCTTTTGAATTGACAAATTTTGGTTTTGTGTGTGAGTGGCTTACAGTGACAGAGACAGAAGCTTTACAGGCGCAGATGGCTGTTTATATAGCCATCTATATGTCGTATAATGATAGTTTACAATTAAGGACATTGATTTATGTTGCTGCTGGTATTTCAAAAGAAGAAAGAAGGGAGGCCAAATCATAGGTGCTGCTCTTTAGGTGATCACAGTACATGTTTTTTATTCTTTTGGTGTTTATCTTTTGTTTATCATTGTAGTTTGTATGTGTCTTGCACAAGAAGCCAGATGAGAAAAGCTTCTCACTGGAGAAAGAAAAGATAGTCAAGTTAGCATAGCAATCCATAGCAGATCAACTAATCCAGTATCATATTTATAATGGGCCAGGCTTTAGAGGAGGTGTACAAAAACTTCTTAGTGTTGTAGTGCCATGAGAGTGTATTTGCAGGAACAAATATTTTTCATCATGAGTCACATAAAGACTTAAAAACTGAAGTATGGAGATTCATATGCCTTTCTAAACACATTTACCAGTATCTGTTACTATGACTGGCAGTCCCATAAGTTCTTTTCGAACACTGCTAAATTTTTGACTTTTTATGGCAGTGAGCTTTATGTATTAATTGTACGTTGCCTAGAGGAAATATTTCTGATTTTACCTATTCTGAGAAGACTTTGGTGAATGTGTTTGCTAAAGTAGAAGAAGGTAAAGTTGTTTGTGTTGGTGAGATGTTGAAAGTCTGGGAAGGTTAGAAGGACAGCTCAAATTAAGGACTGTCTGAAGTAGGGATTCAGCAAGACATCCTTTTGCTGGAATTAAGTATTGCCATTGAAGTCTGCATGTTTTAATTGAGTGTGTGGGATTACATAGATCACTGCTATGAAAAGGGCTTGAATGTGTAGTAAGTTATGAAAGAAAAATTAAAATATTATATACTTGAGAGATTATTTTCTTCCCATGAGTTATTTCATGCATTTGCACCATTGGCTGCCTTCACATGTCTGAAAACTAGAAAATGGTGTCTGCCTGAGGCATTTGTATACCCTCTGTAACAGCACCTCAGGTGTTACTTTGCCATGTACTTGCAGCATTCAGAAGATAGGGAGGCATTAGTGTGACAGACTAAGGCTGTGTCTACACCGGTCATTAGTACTGGTGTTCTTCCAAGACCATCCTTGCCAGCTATCTGCAACAAATGGCCACACCAGCCCTCTAGCCTAATTCTGAAAACTTGGCCTCAGATTCAGCCTCCTACTTATGCTTTCTGCACTGCAGGCAGCAGGGTGCACAGCAATGTATCTGCTGTCAGTTAGAGGGAATCTGGGAAAAATGCACAAGACTAATTCCTTGATGGGCTCTGGTCTGGGATCAGAAAGCTCCAAGATAGCTTTGATATAGGCAGTGAGAAAAGAATTTGTTAGAGTACAGATAGTTCACATGGTTTAACTGTTTCTGGGTGATCTGAATTGTCAATTTAGACATGAATTTATCGACATTGAGCTTGGACATCTGTGGCAGACAGGAAGCTGAATGTGAGTGTTCTATCTTCCAAACCATTAAAGGCTAAATTATACCACTCCTTCTTTACTGCCTGTTGACCTGAACAGCATACACAGCCACATCTTGTACTGCAAATTGCTGTCAGGTTTCATGGTGCTTCTAATTGTCCTCATAATATCTGTTAGTAAGAATTTCAGGAATTGTCAGTATTTAAACAAATTTATTGAGAGAAACACTGGTGCAACATTTACTAACTCGTTTTAGCTTGAGATACGCACATCTGCTTCTTTTTTTCCGACATATTTATAAGCATTTGGGAAGGAAGTCTCATTAAATTGAATGATTCATGGATTTGTTTTAACTTCTGAAAGAAAAAAATATCCTTTTGATACATTGTCCTAAACTGTCAAGATGAATTGTTTTAGCAGTTTTTAATGGCAGAGTCTTTGGCTTTTCTCATGATGAATACAGCATAATTACAAATCCATATGCTGTAACTAAGAAAACAACTCTTATATATCTTGTGCTCTGAACAGAGTATGTTTAAGATGCCCAGGAAGAGGTGATTTATGGATTAATGAAGACAGCAAGTTTTCCCATTTATTCACATTCATGTTCAAAAGGCTGCAGAGTGCCAGTGTTTGGAGTTCCTTTGCAATTTCAGGTTAAGCTATTAATTAAACTGTGTTGATGTTTTTTAAATGCCTACTATTTAAAGTGAGTGAGTGACCTGAAGAGGGGAAAGTCCACAGCAGTTACAAAGGATGTAATCATTTGCTTGTTTCCTGCTCTGTATGTAAGCTTTGGCAAACTGAGGTTAGGTTTGGCATGCTGTCTGTTTGTGTTGGAGTTCAACATGTGAAGAGTTGGGGACAGGTTGCAGGATGAAGACATTCATGTGTGTAGCGGTCGTGGTTGGGATTGGCTTGATTAAGAACCACCTGCACCACTAATGACAAGGATGATGATGAACATAGGTAGAGCATACCCTGGGAAAGTGTCAAAGTTCAAACAGAAAACAGCAATGAAGCCTTTCTGTTTCACTCTGGATGAAGAATAGAACCAGAATGAGGAAAGTCACTAAATATTGCTCCTATTATATCTATATTGTATTTCATTTTAGGCACTGGGGTTTAATAAGAAAGTGTGCAGGGTGTTGTGCTTTCTACTGTAAGTTATTGTAGTGTGCTCAAGATGTCCTTCATTACAAACTTCACAAGATGTGTCTGCTGTTTAATTTTTGCCTAGGTGATTTCAGTGCTATAGATGATTGCAGAGATGAATTTTCTGTATTGCAAGTATGTTTTAAGCTCAGAGTGTTGGATTGTTATGGGATTTCTGAGTAAGCTGTAGAGATTTATTATTAGACTTTACTTATTACATTTTTAACTACTTGCCTAATACTAATTTGATGGATAGAATTTCCCTGTATGCTTGTTGCTCTGTAACTTCATTTGATGCTATGGTTTGAGAAATGATGTCAATCTTTTTTTATAGGGTGTCTTTTTTTACACCACCGTTGTTTGTAATTTTTCCTAGAAGTCTGAAAAATAAAATTATTTTACAACTGGTTTTGTCCTTTTCCATCTCACAAGTACTGGATTTAGTTTTGCGTTGCTGTTTGTCCCCTGACTTTCATCTTCTTGTGAATTGAATTAATATGGAATGATTATGGCTGCCTGTTCACACTACTTAGTGTTATACTCAAGTCACTGTTGACAGCTCAAAATGTATCTATTAGTAGGAATGACTTTTATGTATTTCTGGCTCACCCTAAACTCATATTTATGTCAGTGGGAGTTATGTATGTAGAAATATAAGGCTTGATTACTGCTTATGTAGTTAACTTCCCATGAAGATATCATTTTGTGTGTGGCTGTTATCATCAATCCTGTGTTGGTATTCAACCATCTACTTTAGTTGATCATTTAAAAATACCAAAACTTCCTTGGAGACAATGGTCCCAAATTAGGAGCAAGTCTACCCAAATTCTCTATGAGATATTTAGTTCCTTCTACCACAGTAACTGCATCCCTCAAGCTTTGAATCTCTGAGCATATCTGTAGTAAAAGGAAATATGGAAGTGCTATGGTCATGGTGCACAAAAAGAGTTCAGGGGATTTTGTCAGGTAGCAGGATCCACAGCTCTGAGCTGCTAAGAGCCTTTCGCTATACAACATAGGGAGATCTGGTGTCCTGAGGGAATGTGGAACTCCTTTCAGTGGGCGTTGCCTTGATTAGCTGGTAGGAAATGTAACTTCTAGTCGGTTCTGTAGAAGCTGCTTTATTTTGAATTACAGCTTTAAGAGAAGGCTTGTGCATGTCTGTACTGTGATCTTGAGCAGACCCTTTAGTCAGGATATATAATCATGCAGCACTATGTCCCTGCAGGGCTTGTTAATCCCATGTAACCTTTTGTGAGTGCAGAGGCTCTGGGTACACCTAGAGCTACTGTGAATATCTGTGTTTCCACTGTGTGTTGCAGACCAGGGAGAGGCAAGCCTAGAGAGAAGCAAGGCTGATGTGTCCTGAGACAGAGAAGGGGCCTGAACTCTAAAGAACATTTTGCACTGAGGTCTGTTTCGTGGTCTTGCCTGAACTGATTTAATGGAGGTCATGAACAGCCTGTAACTGAGTTGGAAATATAGCCTTTGTCTTCCAAATAGTGTACAGACCCCTTAACTCTTTAGCTGGTGTGCCTCCTTTCGCTGTAGATGCTGCTTTTGAGATGGTGATAGAGAAGGCCTATAAGATGTAAATTTGTGCTGTAAGACTCAAGAAATAGTGGCTACAGACTACATTGCCACATCCATGTAACTGAGAATGTTTTCTTTTAACTACTTTTAATGTAGTATTAAATATGATACTAAAAAACCCACAATATATTGTTATATATAACTTTAATGTAGCTATATTTTTAATGTTCGAGCCATTACCTCTTCCCCCATGAGACTGAACACCTTATGTGTTTATCTTGTAGTGTGTTTATTTCCCTCCTTTCTCTGAATATATAGGAACATGATTATTAATAATTACACTCCTTTTGCATCTCTTTTCAAAGATTATTTTAACGTTATTGATGTGCAATGCTGTGATATCTTATCCATCCTCCCACCTTCCAAAAAAAAAAGCTACAGGCTGTCCAAATCTGCAATTGAGAAGGATGCATTTGTCATCTTCCACAGCATTCTTCCTAGTTGTATTTCTGCTCTAATCTCTGAGCTTTGGGCAGTTAGGTAACACCCACACAGTCAAAGCTATAATGGGAACAGTTTGCACCTCAGAGGGATCTGCAAGCCAGTTGTCAGTGTTACTGACCTGAGTAGCTGTGTTTGTGAGTCTCTTGTATGCTTTGATGAGCATGGATTCTGGGTACTATTGGCCTTTGGCCTGAATTATAAAACTTGTGCTTGTGCTCTCTTCTTTTAAGATTTAATTCTAATTGTTTTTCTTTAAGTCTTGACTGTGATGTATTTAACCTGCAGTGAGGTGCACCTTTCATAACACGTATCACCACTAATTGAGGTGACTGCTGGAAAATGATTTGGCAATCTGGAATTTTACTTACATTACAGTTATTGTAAAAGGCTCTGTTTTTTTTTTGCAATAAGGTAGTGGGTTTTGGGAGGACTTTTAACAGATTCAAAAGCATCTTTAAAAATACTAATTTTCCCACAACATCTTTTTGAAATAGAAGAAATCCATGACCATGACTGTCTATGACAATTAAATGCAGTCATTTCTGGGGCTGGTTGTGCTGACTAAAGCACGCAACACTGTGCAAATCAAAGACTGGAGTAAGCGTATCTTCTCCAGTTAACAGTGGCAGTGGACAGGGGCATAAAAGGGGTGGAGGCAGTGTCAGGCCTAGAGCTCAATTTGTTTTGTTTTTCTTTTTGTAGTTTATGCCAGGACCCCAAGTCTATACAGCGTTAACTCCCATCGTCTTACTAAGGCGCTGTTGTGTCTACTTATGTACTGTGTTGAGATGTTGCTTGTCAGTGGTTTATAGGAGAAAGAAGATTTTTTTTTTCTCCTCAGTTTACTGCTGCTATTTTGTACAAAATTTTAATGTTTCTTGGCAATAGGCTTCACTCCTAAATAATTAAGAGACCTGGCTTCCTTTTACTTTTCTGTTGCTGGTAAGGGCTCGTATAAGTGACCTGGTTCTTCCAAATCTTTGCTTGGAGGAGGTCACTTAATGGGTATGACTTTGGACTTGAGACATCCCAGTAGAATTCAAGACAAGTCAGCCCTAGTAGAACCATGCAAATCTGACTTACTTTGGCACTCTACAAGACTGCCTTACCTCTTATCTAGAATATGTTACTGAAGATACTCTCCGTCTATCATGAAAGAATCCCCACAGTGTTTTCACTAAGAATAAAGTTTCTAATCTGAATTCAGAATAATAAGAACCTAGCTTTCATCACTTATTGGGATCAGGCACTAAGTGGAACAGATAGCTTATGGTCTGTAATGGGAAAAGAAGTGCCTGTTGTAGAAGCACTGGTAAGTGAAATGGTGTTAATAATGTCAAGAGAAGAGAGCCCTTTCTTACATAAGGGAAGGTAGACAACATAGCTCAGCAGAATGAATTCTTCTGTACTAAATAGAAATGTTGCTGGATTGTTTTTCTGTAAGAAAGCCAGTGAAGATACTACCATATAAGCCATGATATTGACCTGTTATACCCATCAGAATGAACAAATGGGAAAACCTACTTTGTCTTCTAAATACAATCAGGCTGGATAACATCTTTTATCATCACCACAACTGATGGCTACTTCTTCCTCTGTTGGTAGCAATTTATTTTCTGAAGAGAGAGAAATAAATGTTTTGAAAGAGGAGGAGTCTGGCAATAAAAGCTGAAAAAAATGACTCCTTTTAGAATGTAGGTTTTGTGGGGATTTTGTTTTTGATCCAGTTGTAAAGAAGCTCATCAGATTGCTGGGAAGGTGGCCAATGGAAAATAGAAAGGGTATCTTTCTGTCTTCTTTTTTTTTTTTTTAAATAGAAATCCATTTCTTTCTGGAAAACTTCTGCAGAATCCTAGAAAGTGTTTGCAGAAACTTTCAATCTTCATTTTCTAAAAGGGAGAAAGTAGAATTCACCTTAAGAAGAAGAAACCACAAATGGAGGTTAGGAAACTTGGTTTACGTTGAGGTGAATTAGAAGTGAAGCAAATAACCCCAGTGGCAGTCCTGGATTAAGATTTCTAGGTTTCATTCCCTTGTGGTTCATCTCCTTCTGCAAGATCATAGACAAAGTTACTTTAAAAAAGCTCAATTCCTTGATTGCATTTCTGGAAAATGTTTGCAATGTTTACCAACATTGTATTTCTAAGGCTATGCAGAAAATATTCTGTTTTGATTAACAGTCACTGTTATCAAAGTAATTGCGTGGCTCATGAGGAATTGGCAAGTGTTTGTAGGGTAGCAATCATGTGGATGGGATGTCTGGAGGGCTGACAGCAGCTCACTGTGAGTAGATGAGAGGATTGAAAATCGATTCTCTGTAGGGATGTGACATTTCCTACCGACCCTTTTTGACAGTTACTTAGAACTGGAAGTATGCAAACTAGAAGAATGAAACATGTTAAAAAAAAAATTACTTAAATTTGTCCAGAACCTGTTACAAGACATGAGTGGAATTAATTTTGGTAATTCATGATGTCCAGTATGCTTAATACTTCAAGATTATCTATGGAAATACTTTCAGTCTGGCTGATAATATCCCATATAGACTTGTGATTGGGTTAGATCCTTAAGTTATCAGTCATGTAGAGCTTGTAATGTAGGAAGATTCATACCATTTCTAATACAGTTTTGCAACTCTATACCAAGTTGTATTAGTTTGTTTGTAAAGAGCAAATATTTTTCCTAGTATTGGCCTATTAAAGTTAATAAGGTAACAACATTTTCACATGGGTAATGTGATTTTGGCATTTGTTAGCAAGAAAATGGCAAGTGTGGCAACAAATCCATTGAATAAAAAATTGATAATTACCTCCTCCATTAAAAAAAAATACACTGAGACCAATTTAAGGAGTGAATCACTGAAGAATATTTATATGTTCAGAAAAAAATGAATGCTTCCCATAGGCTGGAGGGTTAGAAAAAGTAGGTAAGCCATTCTGGTACAGAAAAATCTGCCAAACAGTTTTCAGGATGGACTACTTTGAAGTTGTCTTGCAATTTTATGTATTGCCTCATTATGCATAGTTATGAATGCTTCTGCTGAAATGTTGGGGAACGTGTTTAGAGAAGAAAACAAAGGGGATTCTGCAAAAGTGCACATAGCAGAGATTAGGTGAGTGGGGTTGATTGCTCTGGACCTCAGGAAGCACAGGAGAAATCCATGCTAAACTTGGGTGTTCTTACCCTACCTGGCTTAGTGTTGGATGCATTTTGCAGACTCTCATGCTGTATTACAAAGCTAGAATCTTAGCAGGAGTTTGTGATGGCAAAGTGCAAATAATGATGTTTTGGACAATGTCTTCCTTTGAATTGAAGAGGGATCCCAGGGTATGCAAGAGAGGTAAGGTCAAGATTTGAAATGCTCTAGAAATTTTGTGTTATGCTTTTATTACTGTGGCTCTGGCCAGTTTACCTCAGTCCACCTCTTTGTATATTATTTGCCTCTGGATAATGTTTATTTCCCAAAGTTATTGTCAGGATTGATGGGATGGTGTTTCTACAGTGCTTTGGGTGTGGATGATTCTATTGAAGTGCTAAAGATTATATTAAATGCAATGTTTTCCAGGCTGCAATGAGAAAGACAGAAAGTTGTTTGCCTTTTAAGTGAGCTGTGGACAGAAAAGGAACTCATTAATAAGACTTACTAAAGCAGAAAACCCAACTGCAAGGATGGCAGCAGAGCAGCTGCTATACGATTATTTTTTTTTAAATGTTGGGAAATCTGTCTCTAATTTTTATAACTTCAGTAAATAATTTAAAGCCATTTTCTATTTAATGAAAGATCACAGAGCAGTGGCTCTGAATACATTATTTCATGAGAATTCTTTTTGTGTGAAGCTGAGCTTGAAGAACTATGTCTTTCAAGAACTGCAAAGTTATTGGAAAGAAGTTATTAATGAAGGAACCTTTACACTCAGTGGATTTGGAAAGTCTACATCTGAGGACATGGCAGTTGAAAATCATTTCTTTCTAAGGATGGGATTAGCTGGAGGGTTAGGCAATTTTTTAGCATTTACAAAAGACCAAAGAATGCTGGTTAAACTTCACTCGAAGTGCAGGAACTCTAGGTCAGGATGGTAGTATCACAATGAAACCTTGAAGTTAATGTGCCTGAACAACGGAGCAAATCTTTTTCATGGGGTAAAAAAATGCTTTTAACCCACTTTTTACTAGTTGCATGCAGCCTTTTCTGTTCCATTCCTAAATGACATGGAGGGAAGGACCTCCCTGTGTTCTGGCCATCCTTCTCTCATAATAACATATTGACTGTTGAAGTGTTCCTCGAAAAGCTCTACCTTGCTTCAGGGAGTAATTCAACCCATGGGTGTTGGACAGATGCGTGGGGAAAATCTTATGTCGAGCTACTGCTTTTCCATCCCCTCTGCTTCAGCTCCAGTGAAATTGATGCTTCGATACGTTTGTAAAAACATGTATTTTTTGTGTGTGTGTGTAAATTTAGACTGAGCTTCCTCAGGTGGGATGGGGCTGTTAATGTGATCCATGTGAATGGCAACCAGGATGGGGTGAGTGAACACCAGAATCTTACAGATTCTAAGCTAGAGTAAAGTGCCTTTACTGCATACAAGTTCTGCTTGTATGTCACCCTTGGCATTCTCTTTTATGTATTTCCATGTTTCCTTTCCTAAAGCAGGGTAGATGTAGGAAAGCAATCCTCAAAACTCTCTCTGAAGCAGTTCAATCACACACAAGTCCAAAGACTAGATGGAAAAGGGGTTTTCAAGTTGACTTTGTGCTCCTAAGTCTTGTCACATGGGGATATGGGGCTATTCACAGTATAAACTGCAGCAGCCAGTTGTCACTCAACTGAAATGACTGTTTCAACAGCTGGGAATCAATGGGACGTGAACTCTGACTGTGTTCCCTCTCCCCTAGCCACATCCTCTGCAGTAGTCTGGATTCTGTGGAATCCTCTGCTAATTCAATGCTGATTGGAAGCAATTTTGAATGTACGAGAAATTTGAGCCTGGAAAATATTAAGGAAATATAAACCATTTCCAGATCTGGTTTATTACAAGGATGGAGAAGTGTTAAGTGGGCTATATCAGGGGTAGTAACTGTATACTTGAGTCTTCTGTAGCACCAGGAAAACATTTCCAGATGAAGTTTGCCAATTCATCTCATTCCTTGAGACACAAAGTCATGCCGAGCACACGTGCTATGGAGATAACTGCTATAGAAAGCTTTGGAAAACTACAGAAATAATTATACCTAATAATTTATAGCAGTGCTCTCTGATATAGGAGAAGCCTGCGAGCAGCCTCCATGCATAGTTAAGTATCTGTGTCCTTTGAAACTGTACAGCTTAATTATAGTTTCATTACCTTTGACAAACCATAATTTTAGTGATGGGTTGGGGATAAAGGAAAACACTTGTCTTAATCTTACTATTTTGAGCTTTCTCTCCCTTATTTGTCCTTCCAGTTCCATCCATTTCTTTCTAATGATGATCATCAATTATCTTGTTAGGTTTTTTTGGGAGAAAGTGACTAACTTTAGCTGTGTTAGGTTGGAAAAGAAGGAAAAAGAATACCAAGATGATATTGCAAGTCTATCAATTTTATTCTTCATAGGCACATAATTAAGCCCATTCTAGTTCTCTCTTTGTGGAGCAGGATGCATAGGTTATAACAAGGATTCTTCATGTCTTTATGTGGAATGGGCTGGAAGGAAGGAATCAAATAACTGGTCTAATGTAAACTGGCACAGCTCCATCGGCTACAAAACAGGCCCAAGAATATTTTTAGCATGAGCACAAGCTCAGCTCTCACTGAGGAACAACACTCTTTGGGAGAAGTAGAGGAAAGAACAGTCTTTTCTTAGGGCAGTCCCTAGGTAAATTGTTCCAAAAATTACTGCTTAACATAGACTTCCTCCATCTCTTAAGAATTTGTAGAGGTAGGTTTAATTTGTCTCTAACATCTGAGGTCTGACCTCGCCAGCTTTTGAAATATTTTCACATTTAAGCCTTTCTCTATTTACTGTTTGTCCACTGTAGCTGTAGAGTTGTACTTAAACTTTATTTGCCAAAAAACCCCACAAATAATCCCTTTTCTTCATGCATGGATGACTTGGATTTAAAGTCTTGTTCAAAACAGAAAACCTGAGAAAAGGGATACTTTTGCTATTTTTCATAATTGGTTGAATTAATTTTCTGTTCATCAGAAACTTTTTGACAACAATAGCTGTGATATGTTAGAATACTTCTCAGAGTGGCATAAGAGCTGTTTTTCACTGAAAGGTGTTTAATGTCTCTTTTGCATGTTGGTTGAAGCTCATCCCCTTTCCTCATCAGACACGGAATGTTACAGTGTCAAGAAATGAATGGATTATTTGACCTTTTGCCTCTCCTGGTGTAAATCTGCCATAAATCACCCCTTTGCTAATCAAGAGAGCGAGGGTATCTGAACCCCTTACACGTGTGTGTATTTGTGTTAATAATTGTCCTTTTCATTTATTTTCTCCTACTAAACAGTGCTTATGTATGAACTTTTAAAATTTTGGGATAGACTAACACTCCTACAGCAGAACTCGTTTTTATCTCTTAGCATGTGCTATTCTAAGAAAATGTAGAACAACCCTTCCCATTTGTCCAGCCCCCTTAATTTCACAGGAATGTCTGCAGTACTGAGATGCTCAGTGGTGGTAGAGTCAGTCTTGTGAACTTTAAAGTACAAATGAAATGGATCATGTGAGGTGTTGCTGAGTCTACGTAGACCTTCCCTCTCCTGTTCCTTTTACAAGAAGAATGAGAGGAGACCACCACATTGCTGATTATCTGAGTCAAGTCTGCTGTTATTCACATCTGTTTGGACCTCACCTGTGCCTTATTTCCAGTGGCACAGTAGTTTTGCTGGAATCTCTGCCTTGAGTTATCCCTTGGTACAGAATGAGTGGAAATTAACAGATCTATTGTACAAGGAAGCTCAGGCTAGCAGATGTGGGCAAACTGAGTGTATCTTAAGTATCTAATGTTCTTATAGTAGTGTAATGCTACCCCCTGTTGGAAACAGGAATATATGGAATATAAACTGGAATGAGTGGAACCGAAGCCTCTTTGACTTTGTGTACATGATTTTGTGTCCATTGCACTTGATAAGACTTTGCAGGTGCCAGCCACTATTTAAAAAAAAAAAAATAAGAAAAAGAAGGAAAAAGAAAATTTTTTTTTACATAGAAAAAATGTTTTCCCCTCAGTTATCAGACTGAATTCAGTTTAAAATAATCTTCATTTTCATGTTAAAATACAGCTGTTTAAGCAGATGCTTGCAATTTTACTCTTTCTATAAGAATACAAATATAAAACCTCTTATGTTTAATGTTTATTTTTATTACTCATAGACATTTATCTATTCATAAAGGCCTTACCACTTCTAAAGAAAAGAGTCACATCCTGTTTTCTACATGGCTAAAGCTGCACATTAAATAACAGCACTGGTATTCAACTGTGCAAATGTGAATGGTTAAAGCAATATCATGGGTGCGCTGCTGAAGCTTTGACAGTCATTTGAACTCTTTTGCTGGAGCTGGAGGCTCTCTACGTACCTTAGGAGATGTGGTTTAGCTAACAGGAGCCTAGCTAAGTAAGGTTTTGGAAGGGGAAAAGGATGTAGTGTTGCTATGAAAACAACTCTAAAAAGTTGTCAACACTGTCTTGAATTAGAAAATCTGCTGGGTGTCTTACATTTCACAAAATTCCAGAACAGACCTTCTGCGACTGTAAATCATGACAACTCAACTGAGGAGTCAGGGGAAAGGCAATGGAGCTATTTTTATTACCTGGAGGAACTGCCTATCTTTCTTTTGGCCCAAGGAAGATATGATATGCTGAACTTTCTACCTGGGTTGTCTGCCCTGTATCTTAGACCTGTGTATTTCTGAAGAGAAATCTCACAGCTGGAGAAGAAGAAGTTATCTTTTCTGAGCTGAGTGTATTTGATGTTTTATTTTTAACATCAATTTTGTAAGGACTCTTTCACATCCTGAATGGCAGAATGATTGTTATGAGATACATCTGTTGAAAGATGAGGCAGTGAATGCTAATGTTCATAAGTTTTATTACGTACCTAGCATCAATTCACAGGTGTGCTTGTTTAGAACTCCAAGGTCTGAAATCAGGAGATACTGTCCCCCAGTTGTCATGTTTGATGACTATATCCTATGACATTTGCATATGGTGTTCTTATTTTTTGTGAAGGATTGTTTTTAGTTCCTGCATTCTAAATTCTACTCCAATTCTGGCCACATTTATCAAATAGAGTGAATTAAAATGAATCTCAGAGGCAATTTGCTATGTCTGGCTTAGCCATTTCTTATGGGTGGCTGAATTCTTCCTGCTGTGAAAGGCCTCCTGTATCTTGAACTGGGAGTGAAAAGTGTTCTGATAAGACTCCAGTTCTTTGTGTTGTGAGGTCTGTCAGGAAGCTTAGATGAGTTTATCTGATAAGTAATATTAATAAGTGTTAGAGTCCACTTTTTTATTTGAGTTGCCTAAGTAGATCTACCAGGAGGGTTTGTAACTGCAAAGTCTCTCTGCTTGTCACTGTGTCTGTCCTTACAAAACCTCCATGAAATAATGAAGTGTTTCTACCTTCATAGAAAATAGTGCTTCTGATTTTTTGGGGGTTGTTAAGAAGGGCAAACTCTCAAATTCATGAAAATATTTGGTAATCTTGTCTGATCTGGAACCATCAATACCAATATTTTGAAGAACTATGAGAAACTCAAATATCATGAATTTAATTCAAAAAAATATAAGACAAAATCAATACATGTGCTTGAGCAAGGTGGCAGAGTGTATTTATATTTCTTGAATTTTTATGGGTTTGGGCATTTCTCTGTAACCACCAGGTGCCTAGGTGATAGCAGTGTTAGGGCAGTTTATGGTGGTTTTGTTGTGTGCTTTCAGGCTTAGTTGTCTGCTTGGAGTGAGTGTTATTGCTTTGGGGCAGCTGTACGTGTTCATGACTATGTTTTTTGTGTAACAAGTATGCAAGCTTGACCTGTAATAGTGCCTGGAAACAGCCACAAACTTCACTGTTGTATTTACACTGGATATTTTATCTGCATTGGGTAAAATTGCATAGCTGTTTCCTCTAGAGCTCTGACTGAATGCTTTTGTATATAATGAGATATGTGTGTGAAGTGAAAAGGATATTATTTAGGTTGAAAAGTTAAGCCCCTCACTGTTAAGGAATTGACAGATTTACAGTTGCTTGTGTCATCTTGTTTTTACCCACACATGTGTCCCTCTTGTGCAGTGAATGAGCCAGATGTCCCTTGAAAAAGATGATATGTGACCATGCAATTTCATTATGACCAGTTGTTCAGCACACTCTTAGTGTGACTCTTTGGTATGTAGAAATTCTAGGTCTGTTTTTGAACAGCAAAAGACAAGAGCAACTCATGTTCCTTGTTTCTGTATCAGCTTCTCTGTACTCATATATTATCAGTAGCAGAGCTTGAAATGTGACACTTCAGCATTGCAACCGAGACTCCTGCCATCTGAATTTCAGGGGCGTTGCTGATAGCTGGCAGCTGGAGGTGGCTTTTATCTCAGGGTACAGGCTGGGCAGCTGCATCCAGGTACTGGCTTTTGTGGTAGCCATGGCAGAGGGTACAGCCCAGCTTTTCTTTCTCTCCCTTCAGTGGACAGTTTCAGAGTATGCTAGAAGGAAAGGATGTTTTCAAGGGTGTAGTTTTCAGAGCTAGTGGTTGTATTCTGATGGCAGTGGTCCTATTCTGGACTGGGTGACAAACAGCTCGACAGAAGCATATCTGAATCACAGCTGAAGAGTTCCTCTGTAAAAAGGAGGAAGAAGGATACACAAATCGGGACTAGAACTAAACAATACTTGTCATTCTTTCTCATATCTTGTTTAAATATCTGTAACTTGTAGATAAGTTGAGATGTGATTATCCCACAGGTTTAGGAGGCGTATTATAACGTGGCACAGAGCACGGTTTGCCAGTGCCATTGAAATCACCAGCTTCATGCTTCAGGAAATAGCTGCTGTTTGGGCTTGGCTGAGCAAATTGAGATGTTTCTGAACTGACTTCAGCAATCTTTCTGTAAGCCAACAGTTGGCTTGCGACAGATGAAGCTGAGTAATCAGAAGTTTGTGGCTGAAACTGGAGCCCTGCACCTGAAGCATGCCGTGGACAGAAGTTTCTGTTTCCATTGGAGTTGTAATGAAGGATTGTAGAGTTTAATAATTTTGTGTCTTCTGTTCAGAACCTGATCAATTGCTGGGCATTGTGAAGCAGCCTATTAAAGCAGATGACCTTTAAAGGTTGCTCAATGTGTCTGTATTTAATGACCTTTCCTGGGAACTCTTTTTTTCCTATGGTAGCCTCGACCTTCCAGTTTTAACATTTTCTGGTGATTTGCTCCAATAAAAAGTCATGGCTTTTTAATCCTCATGATGAAATTACTTAACTGTCAGTTTCATTATGAGATGGTATATACATAGAACCTGGGGAGTGAGAGGTTGGAGAGAGCAGCCCTGTGGAAAGAGATCTGGGGGTTCTGGTTGATGGCAAGTTGAATATGAGCCAACAGTGAGCCCTGACAGCCAAAAGGACAACTTGTATCCTGGGGGGCATCAAGCACAGCATTGCCAGTTTGGCGAGGGAGGGGATTGTCCTGCTCTGCTCTGCACTGGGGAGGCCCCACCTTGACAACTGGGAGCAGTTTGGGCGCCACAGAGTAAAAGGACATCAAACTGCTGGAGATAGTCCAGAGAAGGCCATAAAGCTGGTGAAGGGTCTGTAGGGGGAGCTGTATGAGGAGAAGCTGAAGTCACTTGGTCTGCTCAACCTGGAGAAGAGGAGGCTGAGGGGAGACCTCATAGCAATTCAGTGCTTCCTCATAAGGGGAGGAGGAGGAGCAGGTGCTGTCCTCTTCTCTCTGGTGATCAGTGACAGGACTCAAGAGAAGGGTAGGAATATGTGCCAGGGGAGATTTAGGTCGGATATTAGGGAAAGGTTCTTCACCCAGTGGGTGGTGGAGCACTGGAATAGACTCCCCAGGGAAGCAGTCATGGTACCAAGCCTGACAATATTCCCGAAGCATTTGGACAATGCCCTCAGTCACAGGGTGTGAATGTTGAGAGTGTCCTAGGATAGAAGTTGGACCCGGTGATCCTTTTGGATCCCTTCCAACTCAGGTCGTTCTATGATTCTTTTTGTTGAAATATCTGGTCTTTGCCAAACTTTGGACATGTTCAATAATTTTTCTTTTCCATTTTCTAAAAGCAGTTGCTACTTCTATTTTTGGAATGCTAACTTCAAAATCTTCCTTCAGAACTTCTCATTGTGTCCTTTACTCCTTTGTGAAGTTGCTGACAGTTCAAGATACTGAGAATTCTCACTCTTACTAGGTTCAGAATACTGGAGCTATAAAAAGCCACCAAACTTAGATGAGCTGAAAGAAAAGCTTTATTTTGAAAGATACACAAAGGGAATAACATAAGGTGTGGCTTATGAGATGTGTCTGAAATGTTCAGTTATCAGACAAATGACATTTCATTTCTCGTTAGTGATGATGGAGCCCAGCTCAGCATTACAATATAGAAAAGCTGATCTTTTTCTTGGAAAATGTGTTTTTCTCCTTTTTAGGAGGAAAAATATGAAAGAAAAGTGTTTTGGTTCTTTGAAAGTATGTGTTTTGTATGGAACAGCTATCTGAGTCCTACCCTTAGAGACAGAAATGGGAGGGATTAGTTTTATAACAATTTTTTCCTTGTTTTGTTTCTGTCCATCTGACTTGTAAACTCCTAGCTCCTTTCTTTAATACCGTGGAGATGAGCTTACAAAGCAGTTGTAATTCCTTTTGTCACTATGAATCTGGCAAACTTCTTCTAAAAAGAAGAAATTGCATAGTACAGTAGTCTTTGCTTCTTGCTTCGGATCTTATACTGGAATACCTGGATTTTGGGGCTGATCTCATGTGCAAAGACTAAAACTGCTGGTAGCAGCTGCAGAGCAGAATTGGGTATGTAGTCCACATGATTTGAGTATAGAGAAAGGTAGGCATACTGATCTTTGTATGAGACAGTATTTGTGTCTGGTATTTTGTTTAAATGAGGGCTTATCTGGTAAATCATATATTTCATGAAATGTCAAGTACATGAAACTTTCAATGCAATCAAATGGAACTTTAAAAGAAAAAAAGGGGGCTTGGGAGAGAAAGACAAACTTATACCAAATGTGCATGGGGGGGGGGGGAGGTGGGGGGGAATCCCGTGTGGTTTTGACTGTGAAATGATTATCTAATGTAATAGTTATTTGCACACATAGAAATAAATGGTAAGACTTAGCCTTTGTTTAGCTGTTTAGGGCAGGAAAACTAAAATATGAATAATGATCCAGTGTATTAAATTAGTGAGTTCTCCTAACATCTATTATTGAACTCTACCCAAGACATTTGGAAGCAGAACATCAAAAATGAACGTCATCTGGCAGCAGCCAGGTCACTACCAGAGCTAAAATAGCCCTGGACATGTAGTTCAAGATGTGTGATATACAAGTGGTGCATATCCTTTTACTGTGGGTGTTGTAGTAGTGAGGCTGTTTGAACTAACAACCACGCATCACATACTTCAGTGCTCAGCTCTTGGTTTGTAGATAAAATAATCTCCATTAGAAAGGTACTTATAAACTTATAATTACGAGTATATTATGAGTTATGCAGGATTTAGATACTCATTGTGAGTTATTGTCTGAATATTATAGCAGGCATAACAAAAGCATATTATTTGAGTGAGTTCACTTAGCCCTTTTCTTCTTTAGTGTAATCATATGGTAGGTTATGTATTATACATTGCTTTTGAAACCTATGCACTTACAGTTGTACATTATGCCATGATAATTAAAAAAGTTTCTCCTACAGACAAAGGAATATTTTTTCTGATTTTTGCAGAATTAAAAAAGCTGGCTTTTGAGTCTCTGATACTGGTCTTTCTACTGAGTTGCCTTAGTGGTAGCCACTGTAAGTTAGTGGCATCTCTCTCAAAAAGAATTGCAGCAGGAGGCCTCAGAGTTACAGAAATAATAGAATGTGATATATTGAAATTGAAATTAAATCAACAATCTTATAGCCTGGAAAAATCGCTTGGTAACAAAAGACTGGTTTTGATTTGTGCCATCCAGAGGAACCTTGACAGGCTTGAGAGGTGGCCTGTGCAAATCTCATGGAGCTCAACAAGGCCAAGATAAATGCCCTGCATCTGAGCCAAGGCTGGGTGGAGAATGGATTGAGAGCAGCCCTGAAGAGAAGGACGTGGGGGTGCTGGTGGATGAGAAGCTCAGCATGAGCCAGCAATGTGCACTTACAGCCCAGAAAGCCAAATGTGTCCTGGGCTGCAGCAGAAGTGCGACCAGCAGGTAAAGGGAGAGGCTTCTCCCTCTCAACCTTGCTCTCCTGAGACCTCACCTGGAGTAATGCATTCACTTCCAGAGCCCTCAGCACAAGCAGGACATGGATCTGTCAGAGCAAGTCCAGAGGAGGTCAGAGGGCTGGAGCAGCTCTTATCTGAGGACAGGCTGAAAGAGCTGAGCTTGTTCAGCCTGGAGAAGAGAAGGCTCCTTTAGAGCAGCCTTCCAGTAAAGGGGTCCTTACAGGAAAGATAAGAAGGAGCTCTTTGTCAGGGAGTGCAGTAATAGGATGAGGGGTAACAGTTTTAAGATAAAAGAGGGGAGATTTAGATTAGACATTAGGGAGAAATTATTTACTGTGGAGATTGTGAGGCACTGGAACAGGTTGTCCAGAGAAGTTGTGGATGCCCCATCCTTAGAGGTGTTCAAGGCCAGGTTGGATGGGGCTTTGAGCAACCTGATCTAGTGAAAATTGTCCCTGCCTGTGGCAGGGGGAATTGCTACTGGATGATCTTTAAGGTCCCTTCAAACCATTGTATGATTCTATGATGTTTGTTACTATCTCAGACTTTTTTAATCTAACCACATCAGATTCTTTTAGTCATTTGTTGTCTTTCATCTATTCATTGTAATTTCAATGATATTTTATCAGTATCCCTGATGTAATTTCACACATCTAACTTCTGCTTGCCTTTTTGTATATTTCTTTGGCAAGTATAATCTAATCTTCTAATAATGATTTGAAAGTCATTTATCTGATATTATCTGTCTAGCCTTTACAAATCTTCTCTTCTTACCTAATTTGTGCGTTTTTGTGAAAATCTTTTTAGGTTTTATTTTACAAGAGTGACTGGGAGTTCCAGGAGTGAAATAAGACTCCATTGTTTAACAAACCGTTCCTGTGTTAGCAAAATGGTCTCTCTTTAATTTTTCAGTTATTTCCATGTTGTATATGATGTGCAGGATCAAATGATGGCTTGAATTCTCACTCACATTCAGAGGTGAGAAAGCACTGCTATACTGAAAGCCCTGTCTCTTCTCACAAGTGAGAAGGGATAGGGTGAAAGAAAACAGCCTCAAATTTTGCCAGGGAGGTTTAGACTAGAGATTAGGAAATATTACTTCACTGAAAGGGTTGTCAAGCACTGGAACAGCTGCCCAGGGAAGTGGTTGAGTCACCATCCCTGGAGGTGTTTAAAAGACAGATAGATGTGGCACATAGGGACACGGTTTAGTGGTGGACTTGGCAGCGTTAGGTTTACAGTTGGACCCAGTGATCTTAAAACTCTTTTCCAACCTAAGCAATTCTGTGACTCTGTGATTTTTAACTTGCATTAAGCAGCACACTGACTTTTAGGCCTCATTCTTGCAGAAGTGCTATACTTCTGCAACATCGACAGGGGAAAAAAACAGCAAAACTTAATTTGCAAGGAAACCAAGTAGTTACAACTTAAATTTATGGGGGGCAGAGATTTTTATCAAGTAGGAGCATATACTATTTTGCAAATAACAGCATTCCTATAAGGTAAGACGAAAAACACTCACTCTGAAAATATTGTTTGTTCTTTGTTTCTTTGCATTATTGTTGCTTGTAACATCTAATAATGAAAGAGAACTTCTGTCTGAGAGCTTACATATAAACATAGAACCAAAATGCCATTTGTTCTTCAAAAAGCTTTCAATCTCCTTTCAGGTTTTCTGCTTTCTATGTGTGTTTTTGCCATAACTTAGGGTACTCTGATATGTAATTCACTTATGGGAAGAAAGTTAAAAGAATTTTTCTAAATTGTTATCTGGTTTCATGCATCGAGCCCATGCCCTGAATGACGGCAAGGCTGTAGAGATTAATGAATCTAAAGGCAAAGGTGAGGAAGATAAAGATTTTATTTTCCCCTCCACAAACAATTTTTATCGATTTTGTGAACTGAGTAACATCTGAGTAACATACAGTCCTCTTCCATACCCCACAAATTACAAAAAAAAAAAAAAAAAAAAAGCTTTGTTTTTAGATGAAAAAAGATGCCAGAAAATTGTGAGGTCCTTTCTCATTATCAAGATTTGATTTTTAAACATTTTATCACTGCAGTCTCCCACTTTTGGTTCCATTAAGTAACCTAGCAGGTGCTCCCTTCAGAGGCAGCATAATCTGCTGTACATCTGCAGACATAACCAGAGTCAGGGAAATTATGTTTTTGTAGCCTGTATTAGTAAGCCTCTAATAAATTGCTGGGTGCAGCAAAAAGCATTTTTGAAGGCAGCTATAAATAATATCAACAAAAAATTAATAGAAACTCTATCGCAAAATGCAAAAAATATTGTTACCTAAATATACAGAATATTGCTCATAATGGAATCTAAAGTCCTCTTTCCTTCATCTGTGGGACTCTTTCTGCATATTCCCCATACAAAACCAGCATCTTCTGTGGTGACACAGTATCTATAGAAACAAATAATATCCAATGTGGTTAAATTGATAAAACAGTCTTTTTCTGAAATGATGGAGGATGTTATTTCTGTTTCGGAAATGAATCTTCACCACGTTTGGGATTGCCTCCTCCTCCCTTCTACTTTTACTCTAAAGAGTTGATCAGATTCAGTGCCTCATACAACTAGCATAAATGCTCAAGTAAATACTGAAGCTGTAGATTCTATGTTTTCAATAGTATGTTGTGTGTTATTCCACTGTTCAAGCTGGTTTGTGTTGCAGATTTCAAAACTGTATTTTAAAAAACTTTACCTATCTCCCCCAGTTGGTCCAATTAAGCTCTTTTAATGTATACTTTAGTGTCTGAAACAGAATTAGTGTAATCTTTTCTCATTTTTTCCTGATTTATTGTAAGGTCCATCAAAACCTAAAAAAGTGTTATTGCTCAGCTCTGATATGTATTTAGTGTTTTTCCTTTTCAAAGTCCAGAAGACACTGTTCATTTATCAAAAAAAATGGAGCATGATGATGAATTTTTCTTCTCAAGAAGATCACAGA
Organism: Tapera naevia; assembly: GCA_033556795.1. Classification (NCBI taxonomy): domain Eukaryota; kingdom Metazoa; phylum Chordata; class Aves; order Cuculiformes; family Neomorphidae; genus Tapera; species Tapera naevia. The sequence goes on along the minus strand of JAUMJJ010000218.1, from coordinate 3,851,739 downwards.
AATAAAAGAGATCTCCTTGGCAGAGTGGTGGTCTGGCCAGACTGGCTTCACAGCCTACCTTGATGCTGCTGTGTAGGAGCAGCCTTGATACCATCTAGAGATGAAGTACCAGAGTGCCCTTCCAGATCAGCTTTGAATGAATATCAATAGTACAGCTGAGGAGAAACATCCTACAAGAACCTTTTGGAGCACGTTTCCTCTTTGTGTGACTGGGCACAGGTACTCTCTACCTGACTGCTTTGATGTGCCCCAGCTGCCATCGTACCACCATGGAACAAACAATGCAAAACATCTGAAATTGTAAAAAGCTTTTCTGGAAAGGCCCTGATATCACAAGTACTATTTGTAGACAGTCTGAAATCACCTTAAGCTCTACAATAAAATATGTTGGTTTTATGGAGCTCAGTCAGAAGCACACCAGATCATCTTCAGCTTGCAGCACCTACCATTTTAAGCAAATATAGGCATGGCTTTAATTTACATATGTTAATCCTGTTACTCCAACTTGATATCATCTTCCTCTGAATGTCATATTTTCTTGCTTTTTACTATTGAATTCAGCACTGATTCTATAGTGTAAACCTTCACCGTGCCTGCCGTACTTTTTGCAAAGCACCTGAAGCCAAGTTTGTTGGACTTTACTGAGGAACACAAAGGTTTTCCAACCTATGCATGCTTTCAATATCTTCAGGTCTGACCACCTTTGCATCTGTTCTGGATTTTAAAACCGTGTGTTATGCTTTGGTGACGGTGAAGTGATTTCTCTGCTATTCTTCTTATATTTTGTAAAGCTTCTATTTCTTCTAAAGATTTTTCATTCTAAAATTTTCTGTTTTCTTTAGGGAACAGCACTATTACAGTCTGGAGTCTTACCAGCTATACCAGGTAGGAGTCATTTCGTTATTTGCTTTGTTAAACAATAGTATTTAAATCCAAGTTGTGATGAGAGAAACAGATAATTTGTGGAAGCAGAACTAAGGCCTATATTGAGAATATCACTTTTATGGCTGGGTTTGCTGCTGTAGTTCATGACTGACAATTTGAAATACATTGTAATCTGTGGTATCTTTGGTTTCAAATATGAGTATATTTGTTTTCCCTTCCTTTTGTAGTCTAAAGAGGTTCAAAGTCATCAGTTTCCATATTAAGTTCTTCTGTGCTTTTTCTACTTTCATAGTCAAAGACAGTAATAAAAATGTCCTTTTTAGGCTATATTAACACCAAGGGGAAATTTGATTTATTTTCAGTGTGTATGCCCAGTTTTCTAAATAGTCCAAAACCGCAGGAATGGATGTTTAACAGAGGCAACACAGAGATGCTTCTTTCATCTCAGTGGAACTACTGTCTGACCAACGAAATGATTAAAGATGGGGAAGCTCAATATCTGGGCTGGAAAGACTATTTAGGCAAAGGTAACATGCTTACTATCTTTGTATTGTAAATCAGTAGAATGTGTTGGTCTTCTGGAGTCCATAGAATCATCACAGTATCACAGTATCACAAGGTTGGAAAGGACCTCTGAGATCATCAAGTCCAACCTATAACCCAACATAACACCAACAGCAACACTAACACCAACCATCATCTAAACCATGGCACATCATAGAATGATTTGGGTTGGAAGAGACCTTTCAAGGTCATCTAGTCCAGTCCCTATCCTGCAGTCAGCAGGGACATCTTCCACTGGATCAGGTTGCTCAGAGCCCTGTCAAAACTGACCTTGAATGTTGCCAGGGATGGGGCATCTACCACTTCTCTGGGCAACGTGTTCCTGTGTTTTACCACCCTCATTGTACAAAATTTCTGCCTTATATCTAGTCTAAATCCACCGTCTCTCAGTTTAAAACCATTACCCCTTGTCCTTCCTCTGGAGCTGCTCCAACAGGTCCATGCGTTTCCCCTGCTGAAGGCTCCAGAGCTGGGCGCAGGTGGGATCTCACTAGAGCACAGTATAGGAGCAGAACCACCCACTTTGACCTGCTGGCCATGCTTTCTTAGATGCATACCAAGATATTGTTGGAATTCTGGGCTGTGAGTGCCCAATGCTGGCTCATGTCTGGCTTCTCATCCACAGTACCCCAAGTCATTCTTGGCAGGGCTGCTCTCAATCCCTTCATCCCCCAGCCTGTATTGATACTGGAGTTTGCTATAACGCAGATGTAGGACCTTGCTCTTGGCTTCGTTGAAGCTCCTGAGGTTTGCATGGGCCCACTTCTCCAGCTTGTCCAGGTCCCTCTGGATGGCATCCCTCAGGCATGTCAACTGCACCTCTCAGCTTGGTGTCACCTCCAAACCTGCTGAGGGTGCATTCAATCCCACTGTCTAGGCCATTGATGGGGACGTTGAACAGTATTGGTTCCAGTACAGGCCCCTGAGGGATACCACTTGTCACAGATCTCCATCTGGACATTGAGCCATTGACCACTACTCTCTGGGTGCAATGTTTCCTTTTTCAAGTCACCAGGATTGCCGTGACTTTTCAAATATCAAAAGAGGGTGGCTTGGTGACTGCATCAGGCAATTCCCTTAGGACTCTCGAGTGCATCTCATCATGTCCCATAGACTAACACACGTTCAGGCTCCTCAGGTGGTCATGAACCTGGTTTTCTCGTACAGTGGGAGGGGCCTTGCTCTTCCACTCTTGTGGTCCATCCATTCAAGGGATGTGGGAAGAGAGGTTGACAAGTGAAGACTAAGGAGTTATGTATTGTAGCCAAAGTGGTCTGGCACTTTTATATTATCATTTTACTTCAATGATAACATTTCGTAAGCCTTTGGTTTTGTGTACTGTCTCCTTCTTATTCCTTTGAGAGATCTGTGCAAAGAAGTTGATTATCTCAAACATCTTTATATTCTTTAAACTGTTTACCTGGTGATTCAGCAGATCCATAAATTTCTCAGATTGCCTGCTTCCAATAGACACAGAACAACTCTTTGTCCTTGGATTTCTTCATTAGTTATAAAACTTTGGCAAATACTTAAAGTATGGCTGATTGATACTCGTGTGAACAAATCCAATGAGATATCTAGGATCAGGAGGTGTCTCTGGAGAAGGTCATAAGTAACTCTATTCCTTTGTCTTAGCAGCAGAAAATGCAGAAGCGTTTAGCAGATCTGGTTCCTAGTTATTCCACTCGAGTCAGTGGAATTATTCTTGATTTATAGAGGTGTCAGTAGAAGCACAACCTGGATCATTAACTCTAATTTTATCTTTCCTTCTATTACTCAGGTTTCTTGTCCTTTAATCTATCCAAGGAAACCAAAGAACTTATTACTAAAGTGAGTGTAAATTTATAAATAGAGGGGAACTTGAGTCTACAGCTGTGCCTGGTGGGCGCAATGTTATTTCTGAGTTAATTTCAGTGGCAAATTAATTGTGGATGCAAACAATAGCTGGCAAAACCTTAATCTCAGATCATTCATGCAGATCAAGGAGTTAGCTGTCTTGATAAAGCCTATCATTAAGCAAATTGGAAGTGTAGAAATACAGGACAGACTTTTCGATCAACAAAAAGGGAAGATACAAGACTGAAGAAATTTGAGTGGGTGGTTTTTCACATCTGGTACACTGAGAAAATATTGTTTAAGAAAAGAACTGAATACTTGTTGGAATAAGTGTAAATGCTTTGGGCAAATGCAGCATCTAAAGCCGGTGACTGAAGTTTTAAGCTGTCTTTGTGGGGTTTCATCTCTCAAATACGCTCATTATTTATATGTAGAACTTTATTCTTCAATACTACACTATTTTTCAGAATACAAAACAAACCAATTTTTTATATTTCTCATTGTCCCATTTTATTGATCCTGAGATGTTTTATTTTAAAGTATTGTCTTTTATATCAGTGGATATTTCAAATACAATTGAAATTGATATTATAAATCTTTCAAAATAATACTGTAGCCTTTGAATGTTTTGCTTCCATCATCTTTAATTCAAGCTGTTAATAAAAGGTCCCTGACTGCTCAGCAATCATTTATACATTTCTGTTGGACTAAAGGAACAGCATTAGAACTTTTTAATGTTTCTCTTGAGAAACATCATCCTTGAGAATAACATAAGGGCACTTACAAGAGGTTAACTACTTTCAAAACCTGCCTTGCTTGTGTACGTGGTGAGACGACTGTAATAACATGAATAGTTCTGCAATGACCCGATGACACAGTTATAATGTTTGCCAGTGTAGCAGTTCACTGAGTCATAAACACATATCTTTTTATCATAGAAATGATTGTATTGTATTTTGATTCAAACACACTTTGTGAATGCAAACTCACATCTGCCAGTCCTACCGATGCCCCCAAGTTCTCTACAATAATTTTACTCTTTGCCTCAGTTCTGTAGCAAGACATGAAGTTAAAGAGCCAGGATCCATCACTGAAATATTTTTCAGTTTATTGGTAGTGAATGTGGGTGATGACATTCTCTTGCTACTATTAGATATGCTGAACAATAGACTCAGTAACTTCAAAGGAACATGTCTAATGGAAAGCTGAAAAGTGTTCACAAATGCAGCAACAGATCTGAATTGTATTAACAGATGGGAAAAAAAACAAGTTGGGGTGAATCACTTAATTCTGGTTTAAATAATTTGGTTGCCTTTTTTATAAATAAGTTTGTAAAGATTGATTAGAGAGACTGAATTACGTTGCTTGCATTGGTAAGAGGAAAGTGTTCCCATTGTTATCATAGCTTTGTACTACAGATCAAGGTAAGGGACTCTTTGGAGTTGTACGATGTGGGAATGCCTGCTCTTAAGTATAATGGACTGCATTTATGGTTATTATGGACCTTAAAATAACATGACAGCATAGAGGTTCAAAAACGTAATTCAGATTTCCTGATTTCTGAGACTGCTGGATTCTGGTGGCAGGTAGGTTTTAGTACATTTGGTCTAAGAAGTTCTCAGAAGTTCTCATGGTATCTACACAAAGTTTCTCATGAATGCATAAGAAATTCTGTAGCATGATCGTGGATGAAATTTCAGATATGTGTATATAGGTCTTTTTGCCTGGAGCTTGTTGTGTGTTTTCAATTAAGGGATCACGGATGAGATGCACATTCAGTATTGAGAGATGGAACTAAAAGACAGCACATTCCTTCACAGAACTGTGAGCTGAAGAGCTCATCATTATCTTGATTATATTTCTGGTACTATAAATCAAAGTACTGTAGGTAAAACAGGGTTGAAGTTGCTATCGAGATCAAGTCTCTGCCCAGAGGTTAGGACATACATCTTTGCATATGTCTGACAGGTGTTTGTTTAGCATGTTCTGCAATGAGTATCCTTAATCCATTTTAGATCATCTGAAGTCCTTGTTCTTCTTACATTTAGCATTTATTTTCTCACAGTTGTGGTGTTTCTCACTGTGGTTTAGGCGTGTTAGGTTTTATGTTCAGTTCTGGGCCATTGTGACAGTTTAGATGGGAACCTCCCGTTCTTACTTGTAATATCTTCATTCTCTCCTTTAAAATATTTGGATTTTTTCAGTTGAGTAGAACTCTATCACAGCTCTGTTGTTTAATGAATGATATTTAAACCATGAGGTTGTTTTGTGGAGGGGAGAAAATACCAGTATTTCTGTCCTCACTTGCCAAACCTTCCAAGTGAGCAGTCTGAATCCTGAGACTCCTGCTTAGAGAAGCTGAGAGCTGGAATAGATTTGTAAATATGCTTAGGGACCTTGTGCAACCCATGGGGAAGGCATATGATGTAGACTATATGCACTGTATTTCAGGAACTTTTGTCCCTTCCCGCTAGGAAGCTGATTGCCTTGGCATTCTCAGGAGCCAGACCCAACCTTGGGCATTTCAGCATTCAAATTTGACTTCTGTAGTGAGCTGTCAATGGGAAATGGGAATGGGAAAATATATTAATAAAGACCCTCTTGTGGAAGTAGCATGCTTTAATACTATTAAGTTTTGTGACTTTTAAATTATCTATCTTTTTTTTTTTTTATATGTACAGCTACATTTTTTTCCATATTCCACATCAGCATTGCAACAGACACTCTTGCTATCTGACAGCCTCTTTGCTTGTAATACCAAACCTACACAAAGCTTGATGGGAGATGTTCTTGATGGATGAATTAAGGAATAAACATAAAATAATGCTGTGGATTGGAATTCAGCTGAAATGTCAGCTGAATACTGATTATGAACATTGTAACTCAAATTGCTCTTAGGGAGATAAGGAGACAAGGTAGGGAGATAAAAAGAAAGAATAAAATTAAGTATATAACAGATGATGTGTGCTGAAAATGAACTCAACTGTCTGACAGCTCAGCTTTTTTGATGGAAAAATGGGCTTTCTTTCATGCAGTTTTTAATTTTTTATTGCAAACCTAGGCTGCCTGAGACTTCTATTCGAAGCTTAGAAGTAATCTTTCAAGGAATTAATTGAGAGCAGTGAGAAAGAAGAATCTGGGCCACACTGTGTTGGTTGTTGTTACTTAGGTTGAAAAAAATTTATAAGTCACTTTTTTTTTTCCCCTGGAAATGCATTGTCAGCTCTTCATATGTAGGAAGACAAAGTACACTATGGTACTTCTGTTTAGCTCATAAAGAACTGTGCTGAACAGTGTCCACTATAAATGCATCACATCTCACAGGGCTAAGAACTGTAATAGAAGAACATTACCATAATGAGAATCTGATTAATAAAAACCTGGCATAATATGACATGCTCTTTCTTGATTATGCTTTATTTTTCAAATGCACTCAAAATAATTCTGTAGGGGAAGAAAAATAGGAGCTCATAGGAAGTGGTTTAAGTAAGCTGATTAAAATATCAATTGCATTTGCTAGCAAAAATTTGGCCTTAGTGGCTCTCTAAATTAGAAGGGGCCTGGCAGAAGGGGGAAAAAAAGGCACTGTGGTGAAACCAAATGCTAGTGAATGATTCAAATGCTGCTGCTTCATCCTCTGGGCAGAGTAGGTCCAGCAGGTTCCCGTTCCCTGTTTTGGAGGTGACAGAAGGTGGTAAATCCATGCCAGAGTGACCCTGTAGTCCTACTTTTCTGTATTCCTGGTTTGCTTCCCCGTGCCTTCTGTGACACTAAAATCTGAAGCAGTTACATATCCCAGCCTTCTAGATCACAAAGATGAGGGACCTTATTTGCAAACATAGTCGTTATTTCAGCTTTTGTTTTCTAATGTCTGTAAATCATCTTTGAAGGTTACCTTCTTCGAAACACAAACGCTGAGTTTCCTGGTACAGAAAATTGGTGACGATTCTAGCTTAACGCTTTTGCATTGTTAAGGATGGAAGATTTGAGCTGGAGTGGTCCTACAATATGGGAAGATGAATAATAACTAGAGGTAGTTAGATCATATTGGATTCTTTTGGACACACTAATCACTTGGAAAACTGAAGAATAACATATTCATGGAACATTTACACGGCAATTACATCTTACCAGGAAGTCTTTTATTCCATTTACATGGAAAACCTTTCAGGTGTACTTGCACTGCTTTGGTGAATTAGTAGCTTAAGGCTTTGGATGCTTTTTTAAATAAGTTATCTGTTTTCAGAGGAGGAGATGGAAATATTGCTTGGCTGAGTGCATCGAACTACTGCATAATAAAAGTAGCTTTAATTCGATAAGAAGCAAGAATTTATTGTAGAGCATAGTGTTTTCTTCTGCCCTTACTCCTTGTCAGTGAGTTAATAGGCCAGACTTGCAGAGGTTGTGACCTACTCCGTGAAGGCAAAGTAGAAGCTGGGCAGTAGAGAAGGGATCACCTGATAAATACACTGTGATGGTTGCATGTCTACTCACTGGCCACGTAATGGTGGGTGGCAGGCTTTGAAAATGTAAGCTATGTGTGCCCAGTTTATAGCATGTATTGCAGCTTCCCCCCTTGTTTGTTATTTTTTGTGGTTCTTTCTTGTAGCACGTGCTATAAACTGTGCTTATTTTTGGAGAGTGGGCATAAAGAAATGACTATGCAGTTTGAAAAATGTTTCAAATATTAGTTGTCTTCATTGAGTTTCATCAGATGTTTGAGCCGAATGCAAGATATTCTGCAGCATATTTTCATATTGTCACATTTTGAAAATCTTCTTCCCCTTATACATTGAGGAAAGTAAAACAGAAATAACTCTTCTGATGAGTTACTCGGTTTTAACAAAGACTTGAGCGAGTCAGCTTCACAGAACTGGATGGCATGGGAAACTGAGAAATTGTTCTAAACAATCCTGTGTAAGATGAAAAGAACGATGGAATGGAGCGTCTGCCTCCTGCTGGATGCTTTATATGTTCAGAAATGTATCTTCCTATCTTGCTTTTCCACTCCTTCAAGTGTTATCCTAGCATCCATAAAGGAGAAACAAACTAGTTTATATGGTAGCTGTAAAGAGGAAAATAACTAGGTCATACCCATTGACATGTGTTTATACAGCACAGATCAAAGCTTCAGAAAAATTCCCTGAGAGACTTTCCTGTGTAAATATTTGTTAGTAGCCAGATTTAAAAATGAGGAAAATGCAACAGGTCAGATTCTGAAGCAGTAACATATTTCTTTGAAATGAGCTCCAAACAGGAAAACTTTGACTTGACCAATAAATGGAATATCTTATTGGTTTAAATCTCCTTTCCTGTCCTGTGTGCTTTGCACAAATACCAAAAATGTTGCTGAAAAATCCACATTTCCTCTGGAATGATTTCTACTAAATTACATCAAGTAAATCCCAATGCAATAGTTTTGTGATGAAGCTTCAATTAGCACAAAGCTGTAGTCTTTCTTCAAAGTGAGGTAAGGCTTTTGATTGCATAAAACATATTCTGTTATTCTTAGTAAGGAAGAGACAGGACACTGTAAGGTGAGAAAAAGGAAGGTCATTACAGTGAAAATATAAGTAAATTGAGTAGTCCAGGGCATTTATTTTTATCATAGAATCATAGAATCATAGAACACGCTGGGTTGGAAGGGACCTTAAAGATCATCTAGTTCCAAGCCCCCTGCCATGGGCAGGGATATCTTCCACTAGGTTGCTCCAAAGCCTCAGACAGCCTGGCGAAGGCTGAGTTGCCAGTAGGGATGTGACCAGGCACACCTGCACAGCTTCAGGCACCATCTCATGCAAAGGAGCCTGGATGGCTGTGGTACTGCCAGGTGTTCCATGTGGCAGGTGGACCCACTGCCGTGGATGATTATTTTTTAGGTGGATCCATCTCCATTGGCTCCACATCATCTTTTGGTGGATCCACCTCCATTGGCTCCACATCATCTTTTGGTGGATCCACCTCCATCGGCTCCACTCCATCTTTTGGTGGATCCACCTCCATCGGCTCCACATCATCTTTTGGTGGCCTTGTTAAAAACAAAATTACAAATAGTGTTTTTAGCCGTTAAATCCTCACCAGAGTGTATAAAGGTTCTATAATCTGATTAATTTGTTAAAATACAACATCAGTTTCTCAGTATGGTACGCTCCAACATTTTTATGATATCCTTAGATTACCTTATATATGCTTTGTGTACACAAAGACTGCAAAACTAAAGGTTTTACCTCAGTTGTGCACTTCTGAAATAGGTGTTTATTACTTTTTAATCTATTGTCCTCAGTAAGTGGAATAATCCATGGGGTTTTTTAGACTGATTTTATAAAACTGTAAGAATAATTTTATAAGCTTGGAAATGATTAGTTTTAGAAAAAAAATGTATACTTTATACAGGGGAAAAATCAAGTCATACAGATTTCTCCGGTATTTGAGATTGCTGTTCATCTTACAGCATTTCTTCATGTTGCATAAGAATTAGAATCATTTTTGGATGCTATTTTAAAACCAATTTGCAGAGAAGTGTCTCGCCTGCTCAGAGGCTGTTCGTCAGTGTAGAAGGCAGTGATAAGGTTATACCTGCTCCCCAACACCTTGCAGCACATGGCCCAGCTGCCCTGTCACCAGTGGCAGGGTTACACATAGACACAGCCTCCTACCTGATTTCTGCTGAGCACCACTTACTTTCATAAGAAGTTCCCTTGATTTTAGTCGTGTGAGGAAGTAAATTCCACTCATCTTGATTAAGGTGCCCACAGTGACAACAGTAGGGACAAGACATTCACAGCTGGGTAGGGATAATGCTGATAGAACCAGTAGGTGTAAAGCTGACTGGTGGTTAAATAAAGAAGGGATGTGTGTGTGTAGACAAAGCACAACAATGTGTGCCATGTTGTAGGTTTTCGAGTTGCTATCTCATTTCCTCAAACTTCCATAACTAATACTGTACCTGGGACAGCTCTGGGACAGCTTCCTGCTGATCCAAATAGGGCTGGGGAAAGGGGACTGGCTGTGCCACCTGACATGCCCTCGGTGAACCTTTCCTGGCTCCAACACTTGGAATAGTGTTTCGCAAGAACCAGCTACGACTTGGATTCAAACACATGGAAGCCAGATCTTTTGCCTACCCTTTACCCTGCCCCAGTTTATGTGTGTGGACCATTCTTCCCAATAAATTTAGTAGGTTTTGGATTCAGTCTGATGAGCTTTTAGTAACCACTTTAAATTTTGTAGTTGCCAAAGCTACGTTATTGTAGAACAAGCCTTACGGGGAGCGGATGAGGGACCTGGGGCTGTTTAACTTAGAGAAGGGGAGGCTGAGGGGAGACCTCATCACTGTCTACAACTGCCTGAAAGGTGGCTGTGGTGAGGTGGGTGTTGGTCTCTTCTCCCAAGTGACAGGTGACAGGAGGAGAGGAAATGGCCTCAAATTGTGCCACGGGAGGTTCAGTTTAGGCATCGGGAAAAATTTCTTTGCTGAATGGATTCTCGGGCACTGCCACAGCTGCCCAGGGAGGTGGTTGAGTCACCATCCCTGGAGGTGTTTAAAAGACAGGTAGATGAGTTTCTGAGGGACAAGGATTCATTATTATGGACTTGATTATCTCAGAGGTCTTTTCCAAACAGATGATTCTATGATTCTGGATTCCAAAGACACCTCCCCACTCAGTTACCATTGCCACTTTACTTCTCAGTTCAAGATGACTATCTGTGAGTAAAACACTCACTACAAAGAGGGAGGCCAGTACCATGAAGTTTGATGGAAGGCAGTTTTTCTTTCTAAAGAAAGAAAACAACATCAGATTATAGTGCCACAATCTCAGGATAAAGACGTTTGCAAAAAACCAACAAAACAATATTGCTTAAATGAAGAACAATGACTTGTAATTCTTACTAAAATTTTTCTTGATGTTTCAGAATCATCTACTAAATATGCTGATGCACAGCATATATCTAAAACTAACAACAAGAGTTTAGATTTGATGTGAATATCTTTCTTTGAAAACAGGTGGTTCTTCTGCCGTGGCAGCTTCTGGGTCTTTGAAAGTACATAGAGGGCACAGTCTCCAGGCTGGTAAGTGTAAGGGGTTATCAGGTATGTGTGCACATGTAAATTTAAATTAATTTAAACTTGAATTATTTTGAAATTTCAATAACATTAAAGGTAGTGTATGACTTGGTTCCCTATTGTAAGACATATATTTCTTTGGGTTTTTTGCTTTGCAGGGTTTTTGTTAGAAAGGCATTGACAGATGGGTTAAGTTTAGAAGAGGCAGTGACAGATGAGATAAGTGTCAGAGCACAGGCAGTAATTTTATTCTTAGCAGTAAAATGCTGCCAGAACTTTAACAAAGGGCACCCACCAAAAAAGCCCCACATTGGGCCATGAGAAATGCTGTACTCTAGCAATGACATGCTGGGAAAGAACCCCACAGCATTTGAAGATACTTCTTCATGATAATAGAAAAAGAAACAACATCAGCAGCTAAAACTATGAGTGTTTGTCAAAATTAATTCAAATATGCTCATTCTATGAGCATAACTTTTTAGCTTGCCTTGTTTGAACTGAGAAGGAGTCTGAGACACTGGTAGAACCTGGGCATCTCTTTTCAGCTCAGGAAGCACCAGTGATGATGTGCAATCTGATTTCTTGCAAAGATGATGATTTGCACTTGGAAATCAAAGTTATCTTTGGAAAGGCTAGTTTAAGCATTTTCTGCAGAGCTGTGTCAGAAATCAAGAAGTTATCCATCATGCTGGAGGTGGAATTTTAACAAGAGGTGGATTTTTAACAAGAGTCTTCAAGATGCTCCCAAGATCACCCACACACTTCTCCCTGATTCATGCATTCAACTCAGCTTTGCTCCTACATCCATGCACAACAAAACACACCGTTGGCTTCGGTGGCCTGTGGCGTGAATACTTGTAAGAGTGTCCTAACATTTATTTCCTTGTTGTTACACTCATTGGAAAATGCTGCAATCACCACTACAGAAGTCAACACTAAGCACTGTTTATACTTTCTGAGATTACTCAGTATGGTTATTCAGATTAGAAGGTTACAAGCCAAACCCAGAAACTCATATGCTTTGTTCTCGTTGTGCAAATTCCTAAATCCAAAGATATTGGTGATGTTCCTGTGTTTTAGGTCCTAAAGGTGGTTATGAGATGCCAGCACTTTCTACAGAATCTGGAACTCCTGCTAGCACTGAGGAACCTGGTGAGTAAAGATCTTTGAAGCGGTTGCATTGGGAGATATTTGTCAGGCCAAATTCCTTTGAAATACTTTACACAGAATAATTTTTGCAAATGATGTTTGGAGGTATGAAAATTTATTCTTTTTTCATTTCTTTTTCCTTTTAATTTTGTTCCTAACACCTGGCTTTGGAACAACAACAGTTATTTTGTGAATGTTCCTATGCTTTTTTTTTTTTAAATGAAAATCTGTCAGAAACTTTCCAGGCTTTTAAAATTTTGGACTGCATAGTAGGCTCCTTTGATTTAAATAGCTTAAGCCTGGAGAAATTCCCTTATCCTGGAACATGCATCAACCTCTAACAACTGTTACTGTTGCCCAACTTTGTATTATGTCTGCTATTCCTAATGAAGTCCAAGAAGAAGAAAAATTAATGCTTATCAGAGCTGTTGTTGGTTGGATATAGGAAGTCATTCTCTCCTGTGCTATGAAAGCCTTGATCACCTCCTGCCTTTCCATTCACATCTTGTCTCTGTCTGAATGGGCAGAAAAGGCAAGCAGTGATTTGGACAAATAAATAAAAGTTTGATACAAGTTTTATGTGGGGATGAGGAAGGACTTAATGGGAGAACTTCAGGGAATAAGAGAACCTGAAAATGGTACAATTTTTCCTCTGTGCTCCCCTGTCCCAATTGACTAAACAGCAGAAAGTGTGCAAGGGTAAGAGGTTACCTACACTGGGCAGGGAGGCAATTGTTTGCCTGCTGAGTAGAACAATAAAAATGTGACTCAAAGCCTTACCTAGAGAGAGCATAGGTTCAGGTTTGTATTTGTGTCTCCTGTAGCCCAGATAATTCTAGGAAGGCCTTTGGTACTTTGGAAAAAATAGATGTAAGTGCCTCATGTCAGTAAGGGGTTGAAAGCTGAAATATCTGGTTGGCCCTGAAAGGAACCTTCTACCGTCTCAGTTTTGCTTGTCAAGATTAGAATAATGGAAAGCAGGGCTAGAAGAGGTCTTGAGAATTGATCCAGCACACAAAAAATTGTCTTTAAGTCAAAATAAATTTGTAGAAAACTGTTTCCTAGTAGGTATTAGTCTATTTATTTTTTTAGAAATTTGTAGATGCAGGAATTCTTCACCCTCTGTGGGGATTTCTCGAGTGTTCTTGTGATCTTTACTATTAGAAATATTTTCCCATTGTCTAATCTTCTGCTTTTATTCCTGTAATTGAATTCTTTTATTACTTGGCCTGTCCCCACTTGGCATCATTCCTGCCTTTTTCAACTCAGTACAGGGAAGCTGTCAACATCTCTTCACGATTGCCTTCCTCTTGTTCAAAACAATTCTTCAATTCATGTTTTTGTGTAATACTTTCTGAACTTCTAGTGATTTTTATTGCTCTCTTCTCGATGATATAATAGTTCACATCTTCCTAGAACAGATTGCATCATGTAAGGCTTTATTAACCTGAATTAGATCTGAAAGCCTCGTGAAGTACTGTTGCATCCACTGCTTTTGTTTGAAAATTTGTGTATAGCGTTTGCTTTCTGCCACAACACAGTGAGATCTCTGGCTGTGGTCTGAGGTCTTCTGCATTGATCCTGACTTGAATAGTCTCTCAGGATGTATCCTGCAGAAACCCTTGTCTTCTTACATCCCCTTAATGACTGAGGAATGTGCTGTTTGGCACCATGGGTTGTTGTAGCTGAAGGTTTGGTTTCAGAACGTTTGATAGTGTGTTTTTATGAAACACATCATTGGTCATTGCAATCAGTGTCTGCAGTAACGTGTTACTTATTTTAGAAGGGGCAGTGGGTTATTCGGCTGAAATCCCTGCATCAGATCGACCCCACAGTGAGACAGCCACCTATGTTAATATTCCTGTCAGCCCCACTTCCAAAAAACAGCTTCATTACATGGAATTGGAACTTCAAGAACCTAGCACAAGCATAAGAGGTAAGGAAGTCTACAATTCTGTTTAAACAGTGAAGGATGCAGTAATGAAGAATGTGTGGGGTATGGCAATACTTAATTTCTAATCTAACCAGAGGCCCTTTCTAACAGAGGAGTTAGCTCTGTTACTTTGTGAGGGAGTTTTTGTAATTGCCAACTCTTTTGGAAAAGATTTCTAAGTAACGATGTTCTGTAAGATACTGCATCCTTCTGACAGGTGCATTGCATACACACAACTAAAGAGAACATTTCTGTGTCTGTGGAGTTTGACAGACAGTAATTTGCTTCGTGTTCTCAAGATTTTCATTGCACATATTAGGAATACTCTTACTTTTTCTTGGCTTCAGAAACAGGGCTGAGGGTGCAGGTGTACAGGACTTGCTCCTGAAGGTACTGTCTCTGGAGCCATGCAGCAAATACTTAAGAATAGAACACAGTGTTCTTTTATCTGCTCTCCATGAGGATACGTGAAAGAGCTGCAGAGAAGAAGGCAGCCCAAGTATTCAATTTTTTAAAAATTATTTTATTCTTTTGTTTGGATCTGGATATTTTAATGCTTAACTAGGACAATTGGCACCTAGATATGCATTATAGCTACCATATATTGTCATACAGAAAGGCATTGCTCCTTGTGGAAAACCCTTAATCAGGATCTGGCATTCAGTTATTCACACTTGGTATTAAAGTTTTCCACGTATGTTTTCCAGCTATTGAGATTTTAATTTTTGTACTTTTAATACTTTTAATTTCAGCAAGTTTATTAACTTTGAAATGGTAGAACTTTTCCCATTGTTGGGTAGTTAAGTAATTCTAAGCTTCTCCCAGACTTCAATGTAACTTTTGTACAACACTGTTGGGGTATAGAAGTGATATTTTGTGTTAATTTAAAGACAGTGAACCAAGGGATTAAGAAAGAAGAGCTGAATTTCATAAATTGATATAAACTATTCTAAATGTCAACTACCCTTTCAAACTCTGCTTGTATAGCTTTGAAGATGCCTTTAATGACCATAAATATTTTAATTTTTCCTGCTAAAATCTTCCCAGCTTGTGGAGTTGCACCCATGCAGAATTGTTCTGCTCCTGAACAGACTGAGCAGCTTTCACCTCCCTATTGCCAATTATTGGACTAAACTGTCGTTCTGTCTGAGGCTGAAGGTGATTGATCTGTTAAACACTCACAGAATCCTTGCCAACCTCCCCACTAATGGTGTTTTCTAGTATCAGGTGTCACATTTATCCACTAGAAGCCTGCTGATGCAGCTGCCAAAGTGGGATAGCTGAGATCAGTTTTGCTTTTTACTGGCAGGAGTAGGGGTGGAGCTTCAAACCTGAGGCAGAAATACAAGTGGTTCATTTGCTTATTTGAAGAAAACCATACAGTTGAAACATGTTGATAACAAAGCTTTTGAGTTTTAACAGTGTCATCTTATTCCATTTGTAGAGCTTGCTTTAAGTTTTGCCTGGGAATATATGAGGGATATAGTCTTTTACATGATTTCATTTGGTGTTTCAGGGGCTGGGTCATCCCGATATGCACAAATTGACATTGCAGCCACCGAGACAGCCCATAAAGTGGGGACACAACATGCTCAGTGCCGGGAGGAACGCCTGCAGGAGCTGGAGCAGAAGAGGAAAGGGGCTCAGCAATGACCTGTCTAGGAAAAAACCTTTTACTCCCATAAATTGGTACTAATTTTTCTTCCAAAAGATTCACATTTATTGCAAAAAATGCTCTTACAAAAAGCTGCCGTTGTTTGTTGCATTCGTACCAGATTCATTCCAATATCTTGATTCCTAATTGGAACACTGGTAGCATGGGAGGGGTGTGGTCTTCCTTTTTATTTTAATTGGGTTGTAAATTCTTGATTTTTTTTATTTCATATGCAATGACAGGTGTAAGTTACCTTTTTCTATAACTCTAAAATCCTGGAGAACCTGGAACCAATTCCAGTGTTTATTAACTGGTGGCATTTTCTTTAAAAATACAGAACTTGAATGTGTGCAGATTAGGGAATGTGAATGTGTGTGTGGTAGGAGTACACATATGTTTGCATGTGTGCATATGTATGTATGTAAGCACACATTACTGATAAAATATATGTATATATCTGAGTGTATAAAATATGTAAAACCTCTATTAATATATTAATGGACTCTTACAAAACAAGAAAATCCAGTGCCTGATTTTTTGCAGGCACAGTTTTGTTCAATTTATATGCTATGGACATGCCTAGGTTTAGCTACGAGTGATTCAGTTTATACCTCACCAAGAGTTCTGGAGCTTTGGCTAAAGTTGCTCAGATTTAAAAGCTGTGGTGTTAGGACTGCATAGGGAAATGAATACAGACAAAAGCACACACAAGCAAGTCATTTAATTTAATTATGGCCATCCACCAAAGTAATGCGAAGGGACATTTTAGGTGCTTCTCTTCTTGAAAACCCTGGCTCAGACCATAGGCTTTGATTTCACAGTTGCTGAATATCTGCAATTCTTAGCAATTTTCCTGGAGTTAAACATCTGTATCATTTTGAAAATCAGGTCTCAAGTTTCTCATACAGAATATCTTAACATCAAAGGGTTCAGAAGAAACATACAATTTTGAAAATTGAGTCCTTTGTTTATATCTCCAAAATCTCCAAAGCTATCCCAAGTGTAAACCAGCAGCAGAAGCGCATCATCCACCTGGAATCTAAAACTTCCAGTAAATGATTCTTTGCTGTCCCTAAATAGCATAAAACCTGTTCTGTGTAAGAGGGTGATGTCTTCAGAGATGCTACGGAATTGAGGCACAACAGGATGTTGTAATGTGGATTTATCCATAAGTCATTGGCATCTTGCTTCTGTACAGCAGCTTTGGCTTCCAGAAGTTATCAGGAGTGAGATCTCGGGTATTATGATTTTTTGACTGTGTCCTCTCAAATTACAATATCACAGCCCAATTCTGTTCTCAGATATGCATTATAATTTATATTGGTGAGTGGAAGTTTTGTGCCAGTGAGGATTTCACAATGTGACTCAGAAGGAGAGGTGGGTGTTTGTTTTTGAGGCAGAATTTAACCTATAAATGTATTTGAATGTAGCCTCAATAGTAATGTAAAATATCAGAAATCTCTCAAATAAATGAAAAGGTGTTTTAAACATTGTCATCTGTCCTGTGCTAAGATATACTTTGCTGTTTTTTTTTATCAGTCTAGCATATTTCTGAAGGCAAAAGAAATATTTCTTATGAAAGTCCCAGTTTAAAAGTTTTTTCTTATTTGACAAATGGTCAGAGGTGATTTGTTTTGTAAAACACACAGCCAGTACAGCTGAAACGGTCTAAACTCGGGACCAGGTTTATCTAACTGAATGGTTATTCAGTTAAGGATCCTAGAGGACTTGCAGGGTTAAACCTTTTGCTATGTGCCTTTTTATATAGTTAATATTACAGCATAATATTTAATATTTAACATGAGCATAGCTTGTCTGATGCACTGGAATGCAGTATTTTCCATCATGGTATATAATGAAGCTGCAATATTTCTATTGTAAAAATCTCTTTACCAGGCAAGTACATTACCCAGGTTGTCTAAAAAGGCTGTCTTTCAGTACATTGCTCAAAATTTCTTGCATTGAATCCTGGACTTGCAGCATGGGTAAAGGTTTGAGACAACAGTAAAGGCCATCAAATTGCTGCTGGCCTTACAGGAGAAGTCACGATTTTAAAAATAGGTTTTTCAGTTTGAACAGGCTGCGAGTCTGTGCGTGCACGTGGTTCTCTGCACTGGGGTTTGTGTGTGTCACAGTAACCTCATGTGGGATTAGCCAGAAGGCTGGATATAAATTTGGAGTTATAGCCTTTGTTAATGGCAACATAATTATCCTGTAAGGCTTCCCACAAATGAAGTGTTTTTACTCTTTAGGCTTCTGTTTCGATTTTTTTTACTTCATTTGGATAGGACAAATAGAACACACTTTCACTTATTTTTTACATTATCTTCATATTCTCATACATTAAATTATGTTTATGATGCTGAAGCAGGAGTCCAAATCTTGCTGTTACTTGTTAAAAACTGGTTGGTGGTTGTTTTTGCAGTTCCCTGCACCCTCCCTGTCATGTTATAGGCTTGTCATTTTTGTTGAAGAAATGAAAGTTTTTCTCATTTGAACAAGAGCTCACAGAAATGGAAAAATTTTTTTTTCCTAAATAAAGAAAATAACATGCCCTTGGTTTCCAGTGGCAAACTTGGGAAAATGGAAGTCAAGCCATAATCTTACAAGCAGGTCTGTGCTCACCATGGACTGAGTCTTACTCAGCAGGCTACTGCCTCTCACCACGGCTTCAGGGGGGTTTATGGCATTGTTTGTAGCCTGGTTTGGAACATTCTTATATGCAAGTGTTTGGGTGATGGAATTTTCCCAAGTTAACATGGGCTGCAGGATGGAGAGCTGGGGTCTGGAGGCATTTAATGGCCCAACAAAGCAAACAGTTGTCTGGGTTTTAATAGCACTCTGACACCTAATCATGGGAAGTGCCAGTAGGTGTCCTTAGGCATCTAAATTGTGTGTGAAAATGTGCTCCAAGAGTTGTTTTTAGCAAACAGCTTGGAAAAATTTCTTGTTTTTCTCTCTGTTGTAAACAAAACAGTTTTAATTAGTGTATCTTGGAAAACTATATGTGAATTTGAATTATGACTGATTACATTTTTTTTGAGGTACTGAACCATGCATCCTTCAGTAAATACCTTTTTGGGATAATACACATATTATTTGCTACACTGACCACAATGTAGAAGAAAACACAGAATTTTATGGGTTACTAACCAGTCATTTCTGTTAAAATTATGCATTTTGTTCAGATGACAGTGCTGTGTGATATTTTTATGTCACCTTTTACCTGGGAAGATCCTTAGCTCTCATTTAGCCAATCATACAAATGCTATTTTGCAATACCCAGGCTGTAATGAAATGTTAATACCATAAAGCAATACGAACAAACAAATTTATTAAATGTAAATTTATTAAATGTAAATTTGTAAGGAGAAGTTCTGTAAAAGTGTATTTTCTGTGTAGGTGAGGAGCATTAAGGAAAAGTGCCATTTAAAAAAACAAATCTGGACGAGTTCTCATGAGTTTATTTTTATGCTTTTCCTGAAAGATGACAGCCTTCAGGTCCTGACTTAGG
Source organism: Tapera naevia (assembly GCA_033556795.1). NCBI lineage: Eukaryota > Metazoa > Chordata > Aves > Cuculiformes > Neomorphidae > Tapera > Tapera naevia. The sequence continues at coordinate 3,832,139 of JAUMJJ010000218.1, read as the reverse complement.
ACAATGATGACCAGGTGGTTACAGTTTAAAATCACCTCTTCTGCAGACTTTTCTTTGAAAGGCTGGAATAGAAGTGACAGGAAAATACCTGCAATTCACATCCTGGATTCTGATACAATAAATAGCTTTCTGAGGCAGCAGGCAAGTTTAGGAAAGTGCAGCCGCCAAGTAAACTTTGAGTTCAGCAAAAACTTTAGGGTGAGTGGAAGTTTAAAACTTGCTTTCAAACATTCGTCTGCATCAGAGCATCTAGAAATAATTCAGATTTCTTATCCCACTGTGTACACAGAGGCGTATGTAACATCACCATTCTACTGAAATAGTGTCAGCCTGTTTGAGGAATGTGCCCTAGGGGGGTGGGATCAGAAAGCAGATGTAGCACGACAGTAATTTGTCTCTTCTTTACATTATATTGTTGTGAAAGCCCTAAAAAAAAGAAATATTGTGTAAGTTAAATTTTACTCATCTGTGGGTTGAGCTGGCAGTTTATGGATAGTTCATATACAGAAAATAGAGCAGATTACATGCTCGCAAGGGAATCTGGCCTTTAGATGCCAAAGTTTTATTATGTAATGAATTGCTCAGATTCATCACAGGTTGGTGTCTCTGTTGCAGTTGGAAGATGCAACCCGTGCACTGCCCTGGGCTGTGGTGACACTGTGTGTCCTTTAATACCAACAGCACTGGACACAAGTTGGGAAGCACGGAAAAATTCCTATAGGGAGTGTTTGATGGAGAAGTAGGTATGTGCCAGCAAAGAGCTGGAAAGCCACAGCTGTCTTTGGCCAGCTCTTGTGCTGAGGGAAGAAGGGCACTGACAGAAGACTATTCCAGGGCTGGAGGCTGGATGGTACAAAGCGTGGTTCTACCAAGGAAGAGGAGTTTCCTTGGAACACGCCGAGGTGGCTGTTGAGTTCTCAGTCAGACAGATGTGTTAGCACTGCACATCAGGAACGGGGTGGAAGCTGGGATGGCTAATGCTGATGCCCACCCTGAAGAGCTGCCATGCTGTATGAGCAACAGCACGTCAAGTACACTAAAGGTTCAAGTGTGCTGTGTATGTGGTCTAGACCTTGGAGGGAATTATTCTCTGTGTTTGTTCTCCTCTGTGGAAAGGATATGGAAGCTTAGTATGTTATTTTGGCCATTTGAATTGTCTTTGGAGGCTTAAAAACTACAATAATTAACTGATTGGCACATACATTGATGCGTGTGAGGTGCAGACTGTAGAAACAAGAGTGGAATTAGACTTCACAACTCACCAGCCTGAGCACTCTTCCCAGATCTGAAAAAGCAGGGAAAGCCCCAAAGAGCCTTGACAGGAATGGAAACCATTCCTGATGCCTTCTCGACACTGTTGCAGCTACAGACTATTTCAGGGGCAAGCTGCATTCAGGGGCAGCAACCACTGCTGCTGAATGTTTTTCTCCTCTAGGTTTGTGTGAACAAGCTTTGGGCCCAACGATGCATTAACAGCTCTGTTAACTAAGGTGAGGTGACTGTGCTGACCCCAGCCTCCAGCCTTCGCCACTGATGATCTGACTTGCTCCTAATTTCTAATTACTGGGACGTGTAAATATTTTTGTCAGCATTTGTACTTCAAAATGCTTGCCAAGCATTCTCTCTGCTGGAGCCCACCCAGCCTTTGAGCCCAATTGCTGTCATGGCAGGGTGGGTAAAGACACAGTACAGCCATCACCTCTTCCCAGCCTGTGCTGAAGCAGCTCTGCACTTGGAGACATTACCACTGCTGGTCTTACCCTGGTTACGTGCTCTGTGAATCCAGCACATTCTATTTCAGGTACCCACCTTATGCCCAGCTGTCTGCTAAGCCCTCCTGCGCAGAGCACACAGCTGCTCTGCCTACCTTTACTGAAGGCTGAGATACTCCCCTTGCTTTCCCTTGTGCCACAGATTTCCCCCAGCAGCACCTGAACATGCTCAGTAAAGGCTTTTCCATTCTTGTACAACCCAGCTAGGACTGCACAACAGGAACTGCTCAGATTTCAGTGCTTTGCTTGCTTCGGTTTCTTTCTTCCGTGGATGTATTTAGCACACGTGTTGAAATCCTTCACCCTAAGCCGGTGGTGGGGGCCTCTCCACATCCAAGCTACAGTTACCAAATGCCAAACTGCCCTCAGGTACATGGATTTATTTCTTACACTACCAAAGGGAAAAATGAAGGTCATAGTGAAAGCCTGCGGTGAAGTCTGAATACATTTCTATTCTGCATTCACCTTGAAAAATTGAAAAACATAATGATTAAGATAAACCTTTAAGAAAATGTAGCTACTGCTTTGTTAAAGAAGGCTGAGCAGCCCTTAAAGTGATAGTCTGGGGAAGAAAGGGTTTACAGCATCTAGGAAAAAAACCCCAGTTTTCTCATAACTGGGCTTGAGCTATTTTTAGGGTTACTTTTAAGTCCCCCTTACCATCTAAGCGGGACATACACCATGAACTAAACTAACTGAACCTTCTTTAAGATTAATATTAATTATGCTAATATTAATCACAGTATCACAGTATAATAAGGTTGGAAAGGACCTCTGAGATCAAGTCCAACCTATAACCCAACACTAACACCAACACTAACACCAACCCATCATCTAAACCATGGCACTCAGTGCCTCATCCAGTCTCCCCTTAAACACCTCCAGGGTCTGACTCCACCCCCTCCCTGGGCAGCCCATTCCAATGACCAATCACCCTTAATGATGCCCTGCAGTTCTCCTGATGGCCAATGATTCTCTTGAACATAACTAACCATTAGCTTACATTAAAATAAAAAGGCTTAATGCTTCAAAGTAGATACTCAGAATCTCAAAGTAAGAATGCTACCACAGTTCTGGTTCAGACCACCTGCACATTATGAATTGTACTGGAATTTATGCTCAGAGAGAAGCTGCTTTAGAGAGCCTTCTGCATATTCAGAACATAGAAACATTCCTGTGGTGCAGAACTACCCCTCCTGTCTTAAAAACTAATGTGTGAGGCAACTGTAGTTTAAAGAAATAAGCAACATGCTCAAAAAACCCATCTAGTTACTGCTCATTAAATGACAGGGAAATAAAAAAAACCCTTGCCAGTATCTTGTTTTGAATTTTTAATGACTAAGTGTAACAAAACCAAGCAACCATGAACAAGATAATTGTACACATACATTCAGTAACTTCAGATGTGTTAGTCTATAACTAAACTCTATGAATTGACCTCAGTACTTGTTCCCTCTCACTCTTCCTCCCCTTCTCACATGAAAGATTCACATACAGACAGTGCAGCTCGGAGCCACTGCTCAATGTCAGTGGAAATATTTCATCACCTTCAGTAGGAAATAATCAGGCCAGACACTGAAACAAAAGACTTTTCCAGCCTCTGTTTCAACTTCCTGTACCTCAGTGTTTGCTTTCATTGATCAGAACACCTTTTCTGACTCTCAGATTAGAATATTTTTACCAGCAGGAATGCTCTGGGAGTTCACGTGTTCTTCTTTTTGACACAGCCGCTTATTTCAAAGGATGTTACTTGATTCAAATGTCAGATTTACATGATCTGCAATGTGCAACTTAAATTTATAAACTAATCATTTAATATCATAGTGCAAATACAAAACTGGCAATTCAGTGAACTAAAAAAAAATTTGTTACAGGACAAACCTGCTCAATCCATACTATTCCAGAAGGACTCCTTGGTAAATCCTGTTCAAAAATACATTATCTGTTTTGTGTGAATAGACTGATCCCATGGAACAGAACAAAGTTATAATTCATTGTGTTGAAGACCTTGAGAGATTCTGCTGGTTAAGTCTTGCAAGTGCTTCTTTACCTGGCAGGAAAACAAAACAAATCAAACAAATTTTAGTAAGACAATGAATCATCAGTAAAATCTATTCAGATTCTGCTATCAGTATAAGTGACACCGAGAAGGGCTGAGACCAGAGAGATTCCAGGCATTTTAGAATTAGGTTTATAAACCCAATTATGCATATCCTGTACCAAACACAGAACACAGCTCTGCCTTAAACTCCCCTCTGGAAGTCATTCAAATTACCTGAAAATTCAGCACTGGATAATCTGCATTCCCTCTACTACTGAGTTCACTATCAGCATGTAGGCAAAAGGTATTTATACAGACCTTATATCCCAGTTCTTTTGTCTTTTCTTCCAGCATGGCGTATTTCTCTTTGTTTCTGTTCAGATGATCCTTATCTCCAGTTCCCTCTACATGCTTCAGTTTCTGATGTGAAATCTCTAATTGTTTCTGATAATGATGGTGTTTTTCAATTTTTGCTTCAAAGTGTTTCAGCTCCTCCTAAGACAATAAATACACAGGATTTTCTTTCCAAGGCTTCCTCTCTCTTTTCTTGCCAAGACATTCCTAATGCTATTTTGCTAATTCAAGCACAGAAAGCTTTTTCAGTTCCCTACTTCTTAAGAATATCTTTTATCATCACCACCCAGACACCCGATCTTGAAGGCAGGTGCAGTCCCAGCGCAGCTGAAAACATCCCAGTGCAGAGTCCTCAGGAGGAGACTGCTGATGACTGAGATGACAGCAGTGAATACAAATTAAATTTATATGCAAGAATAGTGGATGTGGTGGAGGGAGACTACCATTTTTTAAGAGAAGCCTCTTTTCAAAATCAGGTCCTGCATTTGCTGTTTTCCTCTCAGACTTCAGCATTTTCTGGCTTTGCAGTCTGCTATGATGAATCTTATATAGCATGAATTAACTAACAAACTTAAGTTTGTCCCAAACATAGTGGCCAGACTAACTGTAGTGTTCAGGGACCTCAGATAACTTGTTACACTGCAAGAATTACACATAATGTCTCTGACCACAAAAGCAGGGCCTAATCTTTCAAAGATTTTAAATATGCAATGCTTGCTTTCACAGGATTCAGAATTTTCATTTTGCTGATTATAACAGAACCATGCATGTGACTAGTTACATACATGTTTATAGATTAAGAAAGAGGTGTGACTCTTTTATGGTATCTCAAGAGCAATACAGAAGTGGCGGCACGCAGAGTAGCATCAAATGTACCCACACATGGGAAAATATCTTTTCAGAAGAGATCTAACTGGAATTCTACGTACCCGAAAAGATTCAAGTTCTTTCTCAGTAAAATTGGCTGATTTGGCCATGTCCCACAAATCAATCACTCTTGGTTCTTCAAATTCTAGACAAACAAATACCATTAATGAAAACCTGGACACATGCACTGCATTAAGAATAACTGAGACAAACCCTGCAGTGAAATCCCCGTTTGACAGAACCCACTTAATTTTGGTCACGGGTGTATTTCAGTCCAGGTGGCTAAATTCCTCTCATTTCAAGACAATTGAAAAAAAAAAAAATCTATCATCTTAATATCTTCAGTTTTTAAAGCAGAGGGGTTTTGTTTTCAACATTTCTGGCAAGAAAATAGTTTCCTTTTGCTGCAGAACATTCCATTCTGATTTACATACTCCATTGACGATCCTCAGTTTGGGGTTTTACTGCTCTGATAAATCATTTTAGCTTCTCCTCTCAAATGTGCCAGCACAGCAGCACTTGTGGCTTTCATTATGAAACCTGTATGAAGGCGACCCAGGAGCAGACACAACTTCAGCTGCCCAAACAAGGCTGAATGGAATCAGCACATGATTTCTTTAATTCTGCTTTCATGGACTTTTTAAATACGCAGTCATTTCACTGCGAATTGGGATGTCCCTACACTCACAGTAATGAGACAGTGAACAGGGTTTGCATGACTGAAGATTTCTACTAAACCAGCAAAATTAATAAGCAGGTATATGTTCTTGCTTATGGAGTAGGTTTTTTTTCTTTTTCTTTTCAAACACTGCTGGTTCTTCAAACTCTAAACAAATGCATAGGACTAAATGAAGATCTGGACACAACGCTTTTATGGCCAGCTTCTATGAAAGATGAGCATGCTTTCTCAGACACATACATCACTACATTAAGCACTGCATTACTAACAGGACTACTGAGATGAAAACAGAGAAAGTCCAAGTACTTAATTTAAAAGTATAGTATTACTGTGGGAAGTATTTTTCAAAAAGCAAAAAAACTCCTAGGGACTGAAAAATGGCATTGCTTGCCCTGCATGTTGTCTCTCTTGCCTGCCCTTCTGGGCTAAAGGTGTAATATTCCTTCTCATGCAGGCATGGAAGACAGAACTATCCTCTTTATAGGTTGTCCCTACCCTCTCATTAGGCTTCTAGTGTTGGCTTCTAAATAGAACATGATGGCTGCATCTCTTCAGCCCACGGTTGTACCGTAGCTACATCTTATTACTTGCTCACTGATTTTTAATGTTTTTTACATGAAATTAAACCCAAATAAGCACAAAAAACCACTGAATCATACCACTGGTTGTGTCATATCCTTGGTGACTGACTTTACGCAAACGTTCAAATCCCTGATTGATGCTTCTTAGCTTGTCTTTGAGTTCTCTGTGTTTGTTGTGCAAGATTTCCTCTTTCACCAGGTTCTCTTCAGATGGGTTGATAACATTTTTGTGGATATCTGTTGAAGAAGAAAAGTGTTATTAATTGTGGGCCAAATCCTGATAGGTCAAAAGCTCCAGGACCAAGTCTGAGAATAAAAGATAAGTTCTTTGCATTTCAACTGAGTGTAAATAGAACATCAACACCACACTTCAAAAGCAGTAATTTCTATTGCAGGTAAATATTAAGATCAATGCCCCTTAGTGGTCTGAAGGGTGATATTACAGAAATGCCTTTCAATGTCTGCTGGTCACAGGCCAAGATTTTAGTATGGAAATGTTCTTATTTTCCTAGGTTAGTAATATCCCAAGCAAATGGGATAGGGATGGTTGTTGATTCCTGTGTCTTCTTTCCCTGAGCATTTCATGAACCAATCAGGACGTTTGATATTGAAATGACTTTCAGCAGCTTGGACTCTACAAAGCAAACATCAAACTGCCTATAAGCTTTAAAATACTTTGGCTCCAACAATTTTAGCTAGGATTAGTACAGCAAGCTGGATTCAGATCCTCAATGCTTTAATACACCTCAGACTCAGATATGCCAAAGATATTCAAGTACATCCTCTTGAGCTACCAGCTGGTGAAATAAAACAAGCATGTTCTGCAGCATTTAGGACTGCATTTTGCAGCAGTGGATCAATACTTGCTGCATAATTTCCAGTAAACCACTATGGTCAGCATTGCTAATCTGATGGCATCTTCCCTGCTTGAAATGCAGGCAGAATCCAGAGACTGAAATGGAAACATTTTCATTACCTGGCAAGGTTTTTGGCAGCTAACACAGAACTAAACCCAGCAAATATCTGGAAATGTCAGCATCTGCAAGCGGTTTTGACAGAAATGTGAGTCTTCAGGACTTTTAAAAGATACTTGGAAACAACGGAGGAGATGGGCACAGAAAGGAGTTGTACTGATCTCAAAACATCAGAGAAATGTTCAGGTACCTTCTGTTCTGCTCACGGTCTCCAAAAGAATATTGTATTCATGAATCTTTTCTTTGTGATGCTTAAATTCTCTCCAAAGCTTATCCAGCTCCTCATCAGAGAACTTCCCAGAGGTCTTGGCCTGAAAGAAACACAAGCTTGTTACACTTCCAAGGCCAAATGCTTTTAAGCACACTCTACTGTCAGAACTTCTTCTCACTTCCCACTAAATTCAGAAAATTATTAAGTCCAGCTTTTAGTTAAGATCTTTGGTTTTAAATCCCTTTATATTAGTATGAGGTCAGCATTTAGACATCAATGGATATGGTGGCTTTAATCATATCAGAAGGATGTTTGCTTCTGACTTACAAAGCTAGACTTGATATGGACTACCCAGTAAAAGTATCTGTCATTTCCATTCCATGGGAAACAATTTAACACAGGAATAAGGGCCATGGAGCTTCATCTCCAACTGTAGGGGGACTGCTTGCATAAGGGATGCAGCCTGGTATTAGGCAGTCTTTACTTCATCTTATTCTACAGGCAAGTGAAGATTTTATCACTGCTGTGCATTTGCTCTGCAGTGATTTGTCCTTACTGGACTACTTTTTAGCAATTAGGGAAGCACTGGTGAGACAGCTGGAGCACTACGAAAAATCTGGTGACATATTTGCTGCACAGCATGATCGAGTGAATGTTTTTGATACCTATTCTGTCTCAACCCTTTTTTTGCTTAGGGAATATTACTACCTGATGCACTTTACTGTTCCCCAAAGCAGGTGTTACTAGGTCTTTTCTGGTTTTAACTGCCCTGACTGACAGTAAGCTTTCTATTTTTTATGCATTAATGCAAATCCTGGGAATTTTCGCTTGAATATCAGGTTGGGAAAGTGTTATTTAGCACCCAAATATACATTTCAGTTTTAAATATTCTATAATGTGAAATGGTTCTATTTCAAATACATATTTTTAAAAAAGCCCAGAAACAACCATAAGAAAAACCAAAGAAAGAAAGGAATACTACCACAAAACCTAATTGTCATACAAAGGAAATTTTGAGTTCAGTGAAATTCGAGGAAAACCTCCAGTTTTCCTCAGAGGACCCAGAATCTTATCCTCCACGCAGACTGATGCGGCTGTTTGCTTTGGCAAAGAGGACTTCCCACATCCAGTGTCCTTCATGCAGCTAGGATGCCTTCAAGGCACAATGATGTGAGCTGCAGAGCACAGCATCTGCCCAGTATTTAAAAACAGTAAAGTATTTAAAAAGAGTAGTAAAGCTTTTCAATCCCAAGTTTCAGGGTTCTCAGAAGACACAAGCTACAGGTCAATGAAGAAACACCGATCTCCTACACTCCAGTTCCAGGTAACTTTACTGACCTTGCTCCATAATTTTTCCAGTCTTGGATCATCTAGTGTATCACTTTCTGTACCGTCTTTAATGTAGTTGGTATCAGCTAGTTGAGAGTCCTTCTTTCCATTCATTCCATATTTAGTCATAATTACTGCAAGGGAACAGAAGATACAGAAGCATTAAAACAACTATGGATTTAAAGAAGATGAGAGATTGGCTGCATACTTGACTTGCAGAGCTGGATTTTGCAGCTTACAGTGGAAAAGCTAACAGTTTAAAACACACAGGTCTCAGGTTTAATGACTTCTGAAAACATCAGGAATAAAGGAAACTATTAGCCTCCTGCAGCTCCCTACTGACATCCAAAGAACTTGCGCATGCTCCATGTCAGGAAAGACCACCTCTTATTCAATGCTTCAAACACAAACACAGGTGTCCAACTATGCATGTGTCTGCTGCAAAATTTAAACCTCTTTGCAAAGATATCTTACCATTTAAGTTGCGTCTCAGTTTGGCTTCTTTCTCTCCATCTTCATCTAGGCCTTCAGCCTTCAGTTTTTTCCAGCTTAGCTCATCCTTTTCTTGTATTTTTAGATCACTGTGCAATTCTGCCAGTTTCACAGCTGAGAGATGAAGCTAAGGAGAATAGAGAAAGGTTTGTATTCAGTTATGTGGAGTCAACTCTTACTACAGTGTTACTTCAGAAGCCCATATCCCCCAGCATACCAGTGTTAACAGAGAGTGATCACGTAGCCTTCTCTCTCAGCTCTTCAGCTAGTTTAAATTACATAAGGGCTAAAAATTTGTGCCTTTTTCTGGTGTTTCTTCAAGTAATATTTAAATGGCATTTTTCTGCCACTATTAACGGAGCCATCTTCTAAAAACGATTCTACCTTAAAAACGTCCAGTGCAAATAACAAAGAATGTAAAAAATACAACTAATTAAATCAATTCTGTTTCACAAAAAGCAGTAGGACCAAACTTCTCAAACAACATATCACTGCCACCACACAAACTTTCTGGAGGACCACACTCTAACCATATTGTTATAGTCAGTCGGTAAACCTTACTCATCACTATGGTTTTGCAGACTACCAGGGCCCTAAGAATGGCTTTGCAGGCCAAAGAGCCACTTCATCAATGATTTTTAATTGGATCAAAGTGCAGTTAATGTGCATTAAGACATACAAAAAATAGAGGTATACCTGTCCCACATAACAGAACAAAAAGATAAGTTATTGACACTGAAGCTACCAAAAAAAAAATAAATTAAATAAATGATAGGTCAGCTTGAGTTTTGTGAAATACAGAGAAAACAGGAACAGAGACAATGACTAATGTGCAGTTGGCTAAGTAGTATTACTGTAAGTTGAGCCTGGACTGAACTTTCAGATAACAGACACTTTATGCAGTTTAAAACAAAGACATGCAACAAATCGTATTCATACTTCAGAATTTCTTTTGTGTGTGTGTGCATACATGTTAATAACAAGAAAGTGAGGTAAAGAAAACCCCAGAGAAGAGAGGAGATAAAAACCCATGAGTAGTGTGACTTCTAATACAGTTTTGCCTGAGTCCTCCTTCAGCCCGCTGAGCAGCCAGCTTGGGAGCTCAAATCCAGCTCTGAACCACCTGGGCTCACCTGTCCTAAGACAACCTTATTGGTTGGAGGATTTTTTTTGTCATTAAAACCATATTAGAGATTATAAAAATTCTCATTTTAAGTGAGGAAGCAGTATATTTAATAAACACAGACTCAGAACTCAATAGTATTTTTAATCATTAGAATGATACTGAAAAGACTCAGCCATTCATTTCAGTGTCAGCAGGTTATTTCAACTAGGAAAAATGTCACTATTTTGTTCTAATGCACTAAATTCCTATTGACAGAAGTTCAGCAACCTACACACATTATTGTTTCTGCTTAGGGTATCCTATTAATTAGTCTTTGCTACTGAATTGAATTATTTTAATTTTTCAACTAAGGTTTTTTTCCTGTACTTTGCACGTGGCTTACTGAAATAATGTACTGAACTCTAGGCAGAATCACAGCTAAATATAAAATACATAGAACATATTAAAATGTCTGATTTCTTTAATATTAAAGCATTAAAACTTTTGATTTATCCAATAGTAAAATCTTCTTTACCTTTTACTTTTGGGGAACTGCTTGATAAAAGCCAAGCTTTTAGAAGGAAGCACTTTATTTACTATTTTTCAGTATGTGCTAAAGTCCAAAACCCTTAATCATGTACTTATTTGCTTTACTGGAGCAGGATGACCTGGCCAGCCACTGTCCCTGCTGCAGTGGCACCAAGTAACAATGTTTTGCTCAGCAAGAATTGCTCCCTGATGCTTCAGGAGGAAGAGTGAAAAAGAGTGAAAAGCTTCCTACAAATTGTGAAGGAAATGACTAATCATCTCAGCAGTTCTGTACTCTAATGTCAGCACACACGTAGCATGGCCTTCATAAGTCGTTAGGCTACGCAAATCCAGGGAAAAAAATCACCAGCAATTACTTGGATAACAATTAACCTGGCTCGTAAGTACTGCAAAAATAGGAAAACATAATCTTACAAATTAATGACTTCATCATCAGAGACGCAATACTGTATAAAAGATTACACTATGCATTTTATGTTAGACACTCTCCACAGTCCGTGCAATCTCACAAACACAGAAAAGAAGACCAAAACTTCTACATATAGTAAGGTTGGAGACATCATCAATCAAACAGCCTAAACTCTTAATAAAAATTAAGGAGCTACATTAGGGTCATTGTTCCTTAGGAGGGGGAAAAAATGAAAGAGACTATTCAAATTTCTCCCACTCTGTCCAGCTCTGCCGGACCCCCCTCCCCTCAGAGCTGCACCTGAGCCCCCCCCCAGCTCTCCCCGGACCCCCCTCCCCTCAGAGCTGCGCCTGAGCCCCCCCAGCTCTGCCGGCCCCCCCTCCCCTCAGAGCTGCGCCTGAGCCCCCCCAGCTCTGCCGGCCCCCCCTCCCCTCAGAGCTGCGCCTGAGCCCCCCCCCAGCTCTCCCCGGACCCCCCTCCCCTCAGAGCTGCGCCTGAGCCCCCCCCCAGCTCTCCCCGGACCCCCCTCCCCTCAGAGCTGCGCCTGAGCCCCCCCCAGCTCTCCCCGGACCCCTCTCCCCTCAGAGCTGCGCCTGAGCCCCCCCAGCTCTGTCGGACCCCCCTCCCCTCAGAGCTGCGCCTGAGCCCCCCCCACCTCTCCCCGGACCCCCCTCCCCTCAGAGCTGCGCCTGAGCCCCCCCAGCTCTGTCGGACCCCCCTCCCCTCAGAGCTGCGCCTGAGCCCCCCCCACCTCTCCCCGGACCCCCCTCCCCTCAGAGCTGCGCCTGAGCCCCCCCAGCTCTGCCGGACCCCCCTCCCCTCAGAGCTGCGCCTGAGCCCCCCCAGCTCTGCCGGACCCCCCTCCCCTCAGAGCTGCGCCTGAGCCCCCCCCAGCTCTCCCCGAACCCCTCTCCCCTCAGAGCTGCGCCTGAGCCCCCCCAGCTCTCCCCGGACCCCCCTCCCCTCAGAGCTGCGCCTGAGCCCCCCCCAGCTCTGCCGGACCCCCCTCCCCTCCGAGCTGCGCCTGAGCCCCCCCCAGCTCTCCCCGGACCCCTCTCCCCTCAGAGCTGCGCCTGAGCCCCCCCAGCTCTGCCGGACCCCCCTCCCCCCAGAGTTCTGTCGGAACACCCCCCCCGCCCCTGCCCAGCGCCGCCCCCGTCCCCGCTCCCCCCGCGCCGCTCCGCCCCCCCCGCCTCGTCCGCCCCCCCCCGCCTCGCCCCGCTCACCCGCTGCGCCTTCTCCCAGATCTGGTTCAGCTTCACCACCCGGAACTCCCCGGCCTCCCGCCGCTTGGCGCCGGCGGCCGCCAGCCCCTCGTTGGCCGCCAGCCCCTCGTTGGCCTCCCGGGAATATTTGCTGGCCTGGCTGCCAGCGGCGAGGAGGAAGGCGGCGCCCAGAGCCGCCAGCGCCCGCGCGGCCGCCATCTTGCGCGGCCCGGAAGCCCCCCCAGTCACGTGGGCCGCGCGGGCAGGGACAGGCGTGTCCGCGCCAGCGGGACGGGCTGGAAACGCGCGCTCCGTTCGACGGTTCCGGGGCTGTTCTGTGCCTGTGCGGGAGGAATCCCTTGGGTGGCTGGGGGGGGGGGGGGGGGTGTCGCGCCCCGCTCCGCACCCTCAGGCGCGGGGTGCGGTTTGGGGCGCCGCGGTATGAAAGAGTGTAAAGGAGAGAGCCCAGAGGCCGCGAGGGTGGTGAAGGATTGGTCTGTTCAGCCTGGACGAGAGGAGAGCGACGGGAGACCTCAGTGCAGCTTGCTACCTGCTGCTGAGGGGGGGAGGAGGGAGTTGAAGGCTGAATTTTCCTTCTTTATCCATTTGGAAGAGAAAAAATAACATCTTTCTAAAGAATGTAGCAGCAAACAAGAAAAATAAGCTCAATGACTGGCTAATTCGAAAGTCCCTCCAGTTACAGATTTCTGTCAGTTGCTCTCGTTTGTGAAGTCTAGCATTTTCTATTTTCTGTTATTTTTTTTTTTTTTTTTTTTATCAGTCTGCCTTATCACAGTATCACAAGGTTGGAAAAGACCTCTGAGATCATCCAGTCCAACCTATGACCCAACACTTGCACCCACTCGTCATTTAAACCATGGCACTAAGCACCTCATCCAATCTGCTTTTAAACCCCTCCAGGGATGATGACTCCACCCCCTCCCTGGGCAGCCCATTCCATTGGCCAATCACCCTTTCAGTGAAAATTCTTTCCTAATATCAAGCCTAAACCTCCCCTGTCGAAGCGTGTCCTCTTGTTCTGTCATTGGTCACCTGAGAGCAGAGACCAACCCCTGCCCGACTACAACCTCCTTTTAGGTAGTTATAGAGAGCAATGAGGTCTCCCCTGAGCCTCCTCTTCTTCAGACTAAACAGCCCCAACTCCCTCAGTTGCTCTTCATAGGGCTTGTGCTCCAGCCCCTTCACCATCTTCGTTGCTCTCCTCTGGACACTCTCCAGCATCCTGACATCTCTCTTAAACTGAGGGGTCCAGAACTGGACACAGTACTCAAGGTGCGGCCCAACTGGTGCTGACTATAAGGGGATGATAACTTCTCTGGTCCTGCTGACCACAACATTCTTGATGCAGGCCAGGATACCATTGGCCCTCTTGGCCACTTGGGCACACTGCTGGCTCATGTTGAGTTTCCTGACCACCATCACTCCCAAATCTCTTTCCACTTCACTACTCTCCAGCCACTCTGTCCCCAGTCTGTAGCTCTGCATGGGGTTGTTGTGTCCAAAGTGTAGCACCCGGCACTTGGACTTGTTAAACTTCATCCCATTGGAATCAGCCCATCTCTCCAGCCTGTCAAGGTCCCTCTGTAGGGCCCTCCTACCCTCCAGCAGATCAACACTTCCTCCCAGCTTGGTATTGTCTGCAAACTTGCTAATGATGGACTCAATCCCCTCATCCAGATCATCAACAAAGATGTTAAACAGGACCGGGCCCAACACCAACCCCTGGGGACCCCGCTGGTGACCGGTCACCACCTGGATGAGACACCGTTCACTATCACTCTCTGGGCTCGGCCAACCAACCAATTCCTAACCCAGCATAGAGCACTCCTGTCCAAGCCACGGGCTGTCAGCTTCTCCAGGAGTCTACTATGAGGAACGGTGTCAAAGGCCTATAAAACTTCTCTATAAAAACCTCACAACATAGTGATTATTAAATATTGCAGAACAGATCTATAGAAATATATAGATAGGTCTTCAAATAATGAAGGTTTGCCTGTATCTGAGATACCAGTGCCTTTGCATACCAAGGAAAGTCCTGATATGTTGATATGACAGTGAGTAAATAATACCATTTTGTTAGTAACCCTCTAGATTTCACTCTTCTGAGCACCATGACTTTTCACTGTGGTTTTATGTGATAAATAATATAGTTGATGTAAGATTACTGGAGATCTTCCATCCATGGGTTAAAATCAACTGTCTTGTTCTGTGAGAGACTATTTAGGCTCTCTAAATGACAAGATTTGGCCCCAAAGATGTGTAAGACACGATGGGAGGGCAAAACTGGCTTGAAAACATCTGTCTATCCCATTTAATGGGGGCAGCAGACCAAGGCTCCCTGTAGTGCATATCACAGCAGTTATCTACAGCCTTGTGTTGTGAAGAGAGACACAAATGTGCCTTAACACTATGTACAATCCTATTGGTTCTACTTGCATCTTCAGGATTTTATTTATATTTTGCACTAAGCATTAATAGTTTAAAACCTTTTCATCCTTACGAAGATCCAGGTCCATGCTGGGTCTTGGGTTAATGTCAGGAATTAATCGCACAGGGACCTTCCTAATTAAAGATGGCTTTGGAAATGCCCAATTGTCTTCACTCAGTTGGTGATGCAAAACGTTCTCTGTGTCTGGTGTCTGCCTCTCAGTATAGTTTTGTGGACATAGAGGGATCCTATTTCTTCTTTTACTTTCTTTTAATAACAGAAGAGGAAGCATCATTCTGGATCTGATTTATTCGTTTTCACAAACATATAGTTCCTTATACTCTAATTCACTTTAAAGAGCGTTTACTCAAGCGTGCTTCAGGTTTTAGCAGACAAAACAGTCAGAGATATGTATCTGGACTAACAGCTGAAATCTCTCATCAAAGACAATCATGTTTGTCAAGGGATTATACCTGTTCTTTCACTGTGTGCTGTTCTGCAAATCTCAGACCAAGGTCAGAGTCAGCTTTTAGACATCAATTCTGACTGCTTCAGCAGGGCTAACAGGAGCTGGATTCCTCTGATATTCCCTTAAGGAGTCTGTGGTAGCTCACTGTGATGGTGCTCATTCCTAAGATGTCCAGAAGTCTTACAACCACACCTAAGACATCATCCTTTTCAGCTCAGAGAAGCAATCCACATCACAGTATCTGTCTCCGTGATTCCCTGAATGGATGACTCTCAGTTCCCAGTCCAAGCAAACCCAGATAATGTGTCCTTTTCAGCCTTGGAAGTTTTAGGTCTGCTTTGTTCCAAGTTTGAATCACAGGAAAACTGCTCTGTTATAGTGTGAATGAAACCTTATTTTTTTTTTAAATGATTTTGTCCATTTCCATTAAGTTAAGCTATGTAGCTGTTTTCTTTTCCTGAAATTGCTTCATATTTTCCTTGATTTCAATTCTGTGCACTCAAGCAGAAAGTTAAACAATGTCAAACTAAAAAAAAAAATCACATGACATGCAGAAAAGATGAACTGGGGAAAAATTCATTGTTGCTTTAACTTTGTACCTATGGAATGTCAGAGAGGACTAACCAGCTTGGAATTTATTTTTAAATATATGTTGTCATAAAGGGATTCCTTTTTTCTATGCACTTAATTTTAGTGAAAGCAAAAAGCAAGTGTTGGTATAATATCGTTGCAAAAGGTCTCTCTGGAGTAGTTAAATCTTATAACTGGTAACAGCTTTCTGTAGCTATCTATCTTACTGAAGTTAATTCCTTAGCTAAACTGTTCAGAGCTGATGCTGAAAATAAGTGTGTGAAAACCAGCTCACGAATTCTGAAATGATCGTTGAGGCTAATTCAAGTGAATTTTTACTTTCTTTTGAGGAAGAAACAAAGTACTCATTGGCATTATTCGTTGGTTGTTTTGGTGCTCCTGACTACAGCTCTTGATGACTTTTGGCAAATCCAGCTTTAGAAGTATAAAATCATAGAATAATTTGAGATTGAAGAGTACTTGTAAGATCATCCATCTCCCCTGCAGTGAGCAGGGACATCTTCAACTAGGTCAGGTTGCTCAGAGCCACATCCAACCTGACCTTGAATGTTTCCAGGGATGGGGCATCCATAACCTCTCTGGGCAACCTGTTCCAGTGTTTCATTGCACTCATCTCGTTACGGTTCCTGAAATTTCAGCTGTGTAGGCAGAAGAAGGGTCATGGGAGCAGTTGAAAACCAAGCAAATAAACAGATGGGTTCTTCTAGTCCAACTGAAAGAACTACTCTTCTTGTTAAGGGTTCAATGAGAGGACTTCAGAGCTAGAAAAAAATTTACATCACCTGCAATGTCTGAGATCTTAGTGCTTCCCAGTGGGCATCACAGAGAAATTCATAAAGCAGAGAGAGACTGCAGCTGAGTTAGAAGGACTTCACCAGCCAAACACTGATCTCAGGGTACTTTTTTGTCATTATTAGCTATGAGGCATTCAAATGGAAAAAGTCTAAGTTGCAGTGTCTGAACATCTGCTTGGGAGGAGTGAATCCAAAAGGGCAATAATTTTAGAGGGAGATGAGGTCATGCCAGCCTCAAGCATGAGAGCAATTCTCATTGTTTTGTTAACTTGCAGTGTTATGACAGCCTGAAAAATAACTTATGAGCAAGAAAAAGAGGCTTGCTCCTTGCCTGAAACACATACTATCAAAATAGAGATGTGCTGTGGAGGAGGGCAGGTGGGATTATACAACAGAGCAAGAAGTACTGAGCTTATGAATATAGGATAATGGAGAGCATGAGCTATGGGAGGGATGATTAAGTGTCATGCTTTGCTATAGTCTGGGTCAAAAAGCAAAGAGGGGCAGACAAACCTGCACTGGCTGGAGGCATCTTGCAGTTGTACCCAGCTGCCTCAGTTGGTTTCTGTTGCTTCTGCAAGATGGTCTACCAACAAAAAAGAAATCAGTGTAATTGTCAGCAAAATTCCTTTCTGGGCAAGAGTGCTTAAATGAAAAGAATGGTGCTGGATAGTGTTAAATGTAACATAACTAATATCAGCCACTGCAGATGACAAATCTACCAGCCAAAACTATAAATAAATGGAAATCTAAATGTAAGCCACTTAATCATTTCTATTTGTTTTTCCTAGATAGCATCCAAAACAAGTATTTTAAGAAAGTGAACAATCCAAAATCTGCTCTCTTGGGAATGAGCAGCAAGATCCAGACGTGGCTGATCACTGCCACAGGGTTAGGAAGAAGGTACACAGAAGGAAGTGGAAGATGTCTTCCATGTTTCCAGAAGAAATCTGAATGTTTGCCTGTCTTGAACTATGCTAAAGGACATGTTGCTGAAAGATGTGGTCAATGAACATCCTTGCTGTAACTCAGCAGTGGAGCCTGAGCTGGAAAAATGCTGGTTTTTTTATACCTCTGTTCAAAAGATGTTGGTGATCTGCCCAATTAAGCTAAATGCTGACAAGCCTAATTTCTCTAGTCTCATCTTAAGGGGCATGTATCTGTAAACATTTATTGCACAGAATAATGAACAAGTGAGCAGTGTTTGCTGTGACCTTGTTGATAAAACGTTTTCAAATGTTCTCCTTCAGCCTGCAGTTCTGTATGCTTGGTCTGCACAGAATGTTCTTAGAACAGATGCGTAGGTAAAAGTCCTTTTCAGGTATTTCTAAGAGAATAAGAGTTATTCCTTATCCTGCCCTACCTCTGTCTGTACCCAGCTGGATATGTAGTCCTTATCTCATCACATTCTATACACCCTTCTGGAATCTAATGCTAAGCAGATACTTTTTCTCTTGAGGTGATCATTAAAATTCAAGGATCAGAAAAAATATTTAGCAGCAAGGAAAATTTGCTGTCAATGCTTCTCTGAAAGAAAAGTTCATTTTATTTTGATCAGAACAAAATTGTGGTATGGAATGTGCGTTGTTAAGTGCATGGAAAAACTATGGCTACGTCCAGGAGAGTTAGTTGTGGCCCAGTATTGCTATTTATCCTCTGTTTTGGGGCTATGTGTTTTCCAGAAGCAGTTAAAAATGCTTATTCATATTTTGAGCACAGATATATTCTTTCACTTTCTCTGAGTGTATGGTTGATTTGTGACTGAGTTCTCCAACTTGCATGGAGAATATAAAATCCCAGTGTAAGGAATACTGAAATATATGTATAAACTGAAGTCAGACCTGATTAAAGCCACATATGGGCTTCATCCATATCACTGCACCCCAAAGGTCTCATAAATCAGTTGTAGAAAAGGAATTTTGCCACTTTTTTTTTTTTTTTTTTACTTAGAGTTAGGGATAAGGTTTGACTCTTCTCTTGCTGTATCAGGGATATTGATTATATGGGATTATTTCTGTTCCATGCCTCAGCACAGCCATGAAGGTCATAAATGCATAGTCATGGTTAAAAGCTTAAAATTCCATATTTATAATTACTTCTAATACTCCTTTTAAATTTGTTGCAGCATTGACAGTGTCAGTGACAAGGCTGTCAAAAAAAGACCATCTAAGAGAAAGAAAAGGTAAATTATTATTGTATTGCATAGCTGGCGATCATAAAAGAAAGATAGAGATGCTTATCCTTGTTTCTCTAGCCTTGACGGCTGGACAGAAAAGCTGAGTCATATTAACTGACTATTGGCAGGTAAAATAGATCAGCTTAAGAACATTCTATGGAATATGTCAAGTACAATTAATCTTCACAGAAGCTGTAACTTGATTTTCAACAGCCCTTTGGCAAAATGGTGAAGAATTTAGACTGCTTAAGCCACATTCATCCTGACATTTGTATATATATGCAAATCAGTTATTGCAACAGTTTTCTCTCAGGTGTGTGGCTGACCCAATGTTCAAGAAGTTTTTATTATCTCCAAGATTTTACCTGTGTTGGTTAAGCTATAATATTTGGCTGAGTTCTGGGGAATCTCTGTGTTCAAGGATGGGATCAGGTCTTCTGCTTTGCACATCAGTTCTGTAGCCTGGGACATCTTGGTTTTGCTGTGGGCAGTCTGGTGTTGGTCCTTGAACTGCATTGCGGTCTCTGTTATTGCTGCATGTGTCTGCAAAAATCTTACATTATATGCCTGACTGGATCCCTAAGGATCTGATCCAAAAGATATTTAAGTCAGAAAGAATCTGTTTACCCTTTGTGGGTTTTTGGTAGAGTCTGGAAGTCCAATGCCTGCTTCCAGTGAAGGGATAGAGGCCTCTTGTTCTAAAAGTGGGTAGGATGATTCTACTTTTGGAGTAATAAAAAAGCAGTAAATCTAAGGTAGAAAAGGACTGATTAATTGATGTTACACAGAAAGAAATGCTGTCACTCTTAAACATGGCCATTGAACATAAACACAGATAATCATAATTTCTGCTGTGAATAACATAATCAGGAGAAATATAAGGAACAGAGGGACTTACGCATTCTGTTCAGCTACTGAGCCCTAATACGCCAAACCCAGCTTTGGATCTGAGTTTTGGAGGGTTTTGGAGGGGAGGCTTCCAGTTCTGAATTCCTTTCAGAAAGATTGCCCAGCACGTCCGAGGTTGTGTGCGAGAAACAAGCAAACGACGAAAGGGGGACCCTCCTGATTTGTTTCTTCGGAATAGTCTTTGGCCACAGGAGGGCAATACTGTCCTATAATAAATTTGACATGCTTTGCTCGCTGAAAATCTGGTTTGCAAACAGGTACCTGAGGGGGAAATGACATTGATCACATTTAACAGTCATCAAAGTCATATTGATCAGAAAGTGGATTTATACCCTTAGAGGTGTTTGTAGGTGTTGACCAGCCAGTCCTCCCAACACTGCTGTGAATATCATCCTCCTTTTCAGAAAAGCAAGTTGCAGCACAGAAACCGAGAGCCGTGATGAAATTTAAGGAATTCCTGCTTCCCCTTCCCTGGTTTAGTTTGGTACTGGTTTATGACCTCCTTTCCACAGTCTCAATGGCAGGCCAGAGCCAAGAAATGGCACAAGCAATACAATAGTGAGCATGTCAGCCCCTCATGGAGCAGGTGGAGGGTTCTTTGTCTCTTGTCCTGCAGCTGTTTCTGCCTTAAGAAAGTTCCTGTGTTTTCCTCAGTGGCTGAGGTCATGTTCTTCTTTACTAAGACCCAGGCAAAGGAGCAGGTCTCTTAGCTTATTAGGTTGTTGATTGGTACTCTTGCTTTTAACTGATCAGATAAATCTTTCCTGTAAAGCCCTCTAGTCTTATTACTTAGACGATTGTCCAGAGAAGCAAGTGTGGGTTTTTAATGCCTAAAGCAGATGAGAGAGCTGGGCATGCCTTCTCTGGCTCTTAGATGAATAGGAGATACCACTGTTAGGTCTTACAAAAGAAAATGCAAACTTCACTCTGTTTTCTTTGAAGATTAATCTGCTAGGAGTGCTTTGAAGATTTAACCTTTACAGGGAGGAGAGTACTTGATTTATGCAGACTGAGAGTTCAGTGACAGAATGGTGTTTGGCACAGTTAGAAATGTGAGTATATTTGAGTACTTAATACATTACTTAACATACTTCAAGTACTTAAACATTAATCTGAAAGTAGTTTGTAGAGTCTGAATGTCTCCTGAGTTTGGAGACAGCTGAACACCCCAGACAAACAATAAAACCAGGAAGCTTTCGAAGGGGTTCTCATCTGTATTATTAGCATGCCAGGAATGGTCTTCACAAAAAGTTTAAACAATATTAAAAAGTAAGAGGGGCATAATTATGAAGGGAGATTGCTAGCCTCCAAGCTAATCTTTTAGGTCAGCTGAAAGTGAAAATATTTCAGAGGAGGAATGCTGCTGAGCTACAGCCCTTCTAACTTCTATTTCTGAATAAAGTCCTAAGAAGTCCTGTTCTAAAATATAGTTCTTCTGAGTGGTGTTTTTGAGTCTATAGTTTGTACATGACTTCTGATGGGCCTGCAAAAGCTGACTGAGACCCTTCTCTTTACCTTCTCTTTGGAAGCTCTTGTACTTCTGAATGTATTTAAGGGAAGAAAGAGCATTCATGTCAGATATGTCTTAAATGTCAATTTATTTATTTTATGCTTTACTTTTAATTTTTTTTTTCAGGTTCATAATCCAGAACATAGTCTTTTGTTTTGCAAGAATAAGTTTTATTGCTTTTATTTTTTAAACTTGTCTATGGGGAACTGAAACAAATCTGACAGTTTTGAGGTGCTTGCATTGGCAGGGAGGTAAGGAGCCCAAACCACTGGAGTAACTCTGGGAGCCAGAAATCCTGAAGAGCCAGAAAAGGAGAGGAGATCCTTCGCATGAGTTACAACCAATGTCTCTTTGGCAAAGGTCAGGCAGTGATGATACAAATCATAATGTGATGAAATTTTCCCAGCTGAGTAATTGTTTTGGGGAGGAATCTACATTTTGCAGTTAGACACTTTGGGTATGGCTCCTTCTGTTCCATTTTACTTAATTTGTGGATATACTGAAGGAAAAAGAGGCAGAGCCAGTCACACAAATCTGTTGTGCACTTTAGTATGTACTTAGGTAACTCACTTTCTCACTTTATTCCATAGTCACTTTTTCTAGTTAAATTACCACATTAAGGATCCCATATTTGACTTTGATATCTTATCTTTAAACATTGAAGAATTAGATTAATGCTTCTTTGAGTCTGTGAGTGTCAGTTTTCTAACACTTAAAATGTGTGAAAATGGCCAGGTTAAAGATGATTCTGATGTTTCTTCGTCCTGAGATTTTTTTTCTGCTCTCTGCCACACATGTAGTGTTTTCCTAGATAGATTTGCACATATTGACTGTCACAAGAATTTGCTCAGTAGAAGTCATGAGTAGTCAAATGTCAACTAAATGTCAGAGAAATGGCCTTTATAATTAAATCTATTAAGGTGGCCAATAGCCTCTTGCAGAAGTCAAGATAAACTTACTTTGTGACCTTTAGTAAAAATCATGCAAAGCAATAAAACCTACAAAAAATAATACCCTACATGGAGATGAAGAAGGTGGTGAAGCATTGGTAGAACTTTTCTACTTTATTGATATTTATAGTTTTCTTTTGCTTTTTGAATAATTCACAGGGATTATTACTTCAAATGGCTTATTTGTGTCCCACTTCTGAGTGTTAGTGGATAAATCCAACTTTTTTTCATGCTTTTTATTTTTTCTCTTTACTATAATCAACTTATTTTTCTGGGTAATATGGAAATATGTGGTGTTTCTTTATTCACTGTTTTCCAGGCTAGAAGAGACCACTAGAATTGTCTCATCTAATGTCTTGTATAAGCCAGACCAGGGAACTAAACTCTATAATCCCAGCATAAATTCTTCTTCTTGAGATGGAATATGGCTTTTAGAAAAACACTACATTTTGTTTTAAGAATTCCAGTGACAACAAACTCACTATATTATCTGATAAGTCTTTGAAATGCCTAATTACCTTCACTTAAAAATTACATCTTCTGTCAAGCCTGGATGTAATTAGCATCAGCTGGCTGCCATGAAATCTGGATGTGTCTGGTTAGTTGCTCAGGAGAGAGTACCTGAGAAGAATAACAAAAAATAACTTGTCTTGTTGCTCCTGGACCCTGATACCTTTAGCAGTCTAGCTGAACTATCCACAAATATTTTGGATCCAAGCTGGGATAAGCCACAGCTAACTATCTACACCAGGGTTTTGAAGGTTTGTGTTTTGAAGGTAAGTGGGACAGAAGAATTAACATTCACAAAGGCTAACTTTAGCTAAAAGAGTCCAAATGTCCCTCTGTCAGCCACAAAAATACAGTAGTACTTCCAAGCACCCAAGTTGGGCTTCTGATTACCCTGGGTTCTGGAGGACCCTCTATAAACATCCCGTAGGGTCCAAATTTTACACTTCTTTTCTGAGAGGTTTAACTTTGTTCCCTCTATTTTTTTAGTAGCTCTTTGGCTACTTGTGGGGGACTGTTTGGAGGAAATGTGCTTCCAAAGAGAATGGATTGACTTTCATTGAAGACTCTGTAAATAAGGAAAAAGTTATTTAAACCTGAATTCAGGGTAGTTTTCTTGACTCTGCAAGGTGAATTCCTAGCTGGACAGTGGTAGGTGACTGTTTACTCTTGTTGGTGAGACAGTAGCCGTATTGATGTAGGTCAAGGACATTTAAAGCCTCTAATATTCAATTACATAAACTAAAATAACCTCTGACCTTAATCTAGAGAGATGCTGTGTACCCTTTGTTAAGGCTATTCTTTTTGGTGAATAATTTTATCTTTTTTTCAGAGTTTTGTAGTCATGTTTGCTTTTGGCTTATATTTTCATCTCATTCGATGATGAAAAACATGCTGTGTGTGGGACTTTTCCTGAGCTGTAGAAACATTATAGGGCTTTGTCATTTTTCACTTACACAAGTCACAGTGACATTCAATCTGGAGAAAAACATTATTCTTAAACACCAGGGGATGTGAATGACAGATTTTTGTCGTTACAATGAAGAGTGTACTTTAGTTAATCAGCTGTTCAGCACAACGTATTGAGACCAGAGAGGTTTTCAACAACTTGCTCAGCACATACTGGAGAGGCATGATTTTTTTTTTTGCTCTCAGCTTTCCCATAACTGCTGATATTTTACTGTGAAAACTTCTGGTATCTCCTATTCAGTCTTGAACAGGATGCTTATTAAATTGCATGTAATGGCTAAAAGTTTCTGAGCAGTGATGTTGCTGACTATTTAATATATCGCTCCTAATTCAGTTCTGCTTTTCAGTTCATGCACAGAACTATACTGGCTGGGAGCTGCTGTCACCACATGTAGACAAAAAGAACCCCTGTAATCTGAAGTGGAGGAAAATTGTGTTGATGGGAAAGTCTTCTTGGCTGTTTCACGGCCTTTTAGGGGTGTCATGAAAGTCTTAGAGTAATAGGTGCTTCATCTGGAGTCAGAATTAAGGAGAAATAAATAGAATTAGCCATTTGAATTTGCATGATAGCAATTAAAAGATGCATGTCCTGTTTCCAGCTCTAAAAGGGTGAGCCTTTTGGGGTTGGAACCCTCTCATGCAATGGGATTTGGTCGAACTCACTCTTTTTTGATGGCTTCTAGGTCCTTCTCCAAAACAATTTCTACTCGCAACTCTCTGCTCTTCTGCAATTGATTTTTTTTCAGGTGTTATTATCATCACAAGCTGTAGCTAATGGATCCAACACTGTATCAAAGCTGTTCCTTAGGGACACACTGCCATAAGGGGTACTTAGTTCTGTTTGTTAGTTAGTTATCCAAGAAGAAAAAAAAAAAAAAGCAGCTTAAGTTTTTAAACCTATTATGCAGTACTCAAAAAGGTCAAGCTGCTCTTCTTTTTAAATACAATTTAATTGAAAATGGACAGTAGCCTGGATCTTCTTCAGGCGTAATGAAGCAGGCTATTGATATGTACCATGTGTCCCTGATTAAAATCAGAGAGCTAGGAATGTTAAGACAATTAGGCAATTTGTGAGACATTGGTCCAATTAGTTTGGGACCACGGAGAAGCAGGTACGCAGAAATATATTTCATGTATTCCCTGTAAACAAAAAAACCCAACAAGGTACCAAACGATGTCCGGGCTAATAAAGCCAATTAATTGGCTGAACTGCCTTGTTGCCCTTTATTTGTCCCCCAGAAAGATTTTTCTGTAGTAGAAATTTACGATGTGGCTAAATATAACAGTAGGGAAACACAGAGTATTTTTTCCATGAAGTGAAATAACTGTTCAGCTGCTGTGGAACATTTTCAAAAAAACACCTTCAGAACATGTGCTAAAAATTAAGAACCAAAGACATTACTGAAGTTCTGATCATGTTTGACTTTATTGACACCTGAATTATTTCTTTGGGATATTAATGCAACGACCAGAAGCCAAGAGCGTAGTTCAATGTCTGGAAAAAATCCTCTAATTTTGTATTGCAAATGTAACAGTTTCTGAACTCCTCATTTTACAAATCCATTTAAGAGCAGGTGTCATCACTTAATTCTCTAATTAAAAGAATGACTTATTTAAAGAAGTGCAGATGTGATTTTCATGATAAATGGACGTTTGGATCATCTTCAGCAGGGAGCATTAACTGTGAAAGATGTTTAAAGCCACAGACAAATAACTCCATATATTTCAAGTTGCAGTTTTGCCTTTCTGGTTTATCAGAAGTTACAGCTTGTACAGACCCTTATGAAGTACAAAGACACGTCTAGTAAAGCAGTAGTATTTTGCAAATATGTGCCTGATCACGAATCTACCCAAAGTACAGAAAAATCTCTCAGTAGGTTTGAAACATCAGTATTATCTTTTTTAATAGATGTATTTTATTAGAGAAAAAGGAGATATTTATTTAGCTCTAGTCCAGCAGACACACACAGGATATTAATCAGATTTGCCAATTTTGTCAGTGTTGCTGTTATTTCTAAACTGAAAAAAATGTTGCTTGACACTTGCAAGTGAAGATGAGATAGCTAAGAATTCATTCCATGAAAAAAAAAGCCACGTTGCAGAGGCTTTAACTGAAAATTAAATCTTCATGTAGTTTGCATAGCTGGTGTTGCAAAACATGTGCTTCACAGCTCCTGAGTGTTTGAGAAGCAGTTTGATTTACTCATGGGCACAGCGGCTTTGTTCACATGAGCAAGGGAATTAAAGTTCAGCTGCTTTGTTGTGGGCTAAATGTTAATCCCAAGGTGACTGGTACTGAGGTGCTTAAGAGATAGCACTCAGTTATTGCAGGCAACGAAGGTTTTTTGGCAGCCTGGTGCCTAAATTCATTGCATTTGTGCGGAACGAGGAACGAACTGGAACTTGAAAAAAAATAACAACCATGAATCCTTCAGGGAATGTGTCAGATCAGAACTAAGAAGTTTACTTTTTTCACTGGCCAAAAATTTCTGGTGGAAACTGTGATTCTCATAAAGAATGAAGCTGCACAGTGGAGTCTGACAATACCTATCAGGCATTTATATTGCTGTAGGGGCAGCAAATACAGGAACATTTACGTGTGTCCCAGTCCTGCCGCAGCGAAGTCTGCAGGAGGCATTGGGCATCTGCACAGACGATTGTGTGGCTTTCCTGCAGCCGGCTGCTCTGGGCTGGGAATTTTACTTTAAAGTGTAGTACAGGAGAAAAGGCAGTTCGTGAGGAGAGCAGAAGCCCTTTGCAAGAGCTGTGCTGACCTGAGTATGGGACATAGCTCTCAGTTCCCACTGTTGTACTCTCGCTGTACTCAAAATAATGAAGTGCTTACTAGACTGTGGCAAATAAGTGTGAGAATGATTTTATAGCCTGGTGGCTATGGTGTTTCCCTGAGAGAGGTCAGTGCAAGACTTCAGTTGCTGAGTACCTGATAGAAAATACTGGGAACGTGTGCTGGGTAAGAGTCTCCTTTTTCCCAGCAGAATTCTAAATTATTCCTTGAAAAGCATAGATTTAGCAAGCAGGTCTGAAGAAGCTCTTATTTTCTAAAGAAATTGTCAGTGAGCTGTGTGTTAAAAGTATCTTCCTACAGAAGTAAGTAAGGAAGACAAATTATGTATAGCTTAGGTGAATTCTCTGACAGTCAGGTGAGTGGGTTAGCAGAGATTGCACCCTTCTCTGGCTCAGTTTTGTTATTTGACTGATTTTACTGGAGAATATCAGCCATGCTACAAGTGAGACAGGAAGGGGCCTGTGCTACATTGCAAGTTGAATGGGGTGAAGGGCTGGGATGGGTACTTAACCTTCAAGTATTCATCAAGAAATAGGCAGCCCTGGCTATTTTAAACAGCCTCAGGACTGGGTGGGAGCTCAGCAGCAGTTTTGAGAGGATGCATTTTGGATAGAAGGCAGATGCAGTCCCAAACCAAACGTAGAGAATCTGTCACAGATTCATGAATTGCTCCACAGGTTCCTAATTTCAGCCTTGTGCCATAACCATTGCACTGTCTTCCTTTCATAGCATTGAAATACACATCACAGCATTTTGCCTCTCCTAGCTATGGTAGATGTAGTGAGGGGACCTTTACCACTCCATTTAAAAACTCCACAGTGTGTTAATCTTATTTGTGAATGTTGCACTTCTATGAACCTACATTTTGTCTCTGATCATATCCCTATGTTATGCTGATTTATACCCTCTGAATCAGCCTTTCTACGCAGATTCTTTCTCAGACCCCTGGAAGCTCTGATCTCTACTCTAGTTTTTGCAATGGGGCAAGAAGCACTCACTGATGCTTAAGTGACTGAATATGCTTTTCCAGATCACCACCTTCACCGATACATTACTTAGTTTTCTTGCCCCAAAGAAGGCTGTGTCATAATTTTATAAATTCTACATGGATATTCTCTCAAGGCCTGGCAGGTGTAAGGAAGAAAAGATGCTACTTCTTCCAGAAAAGCAAAATGTGAAGTTACAGGTTATAAGCACAGTTTTGGAATATATTAAACAACACAAATCCTTATGATCTGTTCCTGTATCTTCCACACAGAATTCTAAAGACTTGTAAAAATGTCTTAGCTGGTAAGCTACAAGAACTCTTCACTATGTAATTTCCAGTTGTATTCCATCTCTGGGTAAGCACCTCACAAAATATGCTCGTAAGGTTTTCCTGTTCCCTCTGAAATCAACTGTGGCATTTCAGGATGTGTTAGGAAGACATACTTTACTAAAATGCTACCTAGTAATTCCAGTCTCTCATTTAGTCACTTGTACTGTAAATTTGAAGGCTGTTTGGATGCTTAGAAAGTGTGTACATATTAACTTGGCTGGTTATTTTTAGTGTTTTCTGGGCTGTAGAATCCGATACTGACCCTTCCCATCCACCCTCTTTACTTCCAAATTAAGATGTACATTAAACTGTGTCTTTAACTTGTCCCTCCCTATTCAGATATCAGAACATACTTTACAAAAATTTCTTTCTTAGCTTTGCACCACTTACAAATTAAATGTAATTAAAAATCAATTCCACAGCATCATATAACCATATAATTTGCAGTACCTGGGAAGTTCTTGTACAAACGCTTGAAACCAACAATGTAATATTAGATTGGATAACAGAAAATATAGACAGCCTCTTCCCTTCTTCCCATATTTTGTTTCCAATGGCATAGACAGACTGTGGGAAGAAAAGCCCCAGGCGTGTCTCTACCTTCCAATGAAAGAAGAATGTAAAGCAGGTGAACACACAAAACATAAATAGGCAGCAGTGAACACGTTGATATATGATATACATTGTTCAGCCTGCTGTTGCTGTTTCCAGAAAGGCTCTAAAAGATTGAAATGCCCTCTGCCAAGTAAGGATGTCACAGCCTTGAGCTTCACAAGCTCTCCGTTTAACCAGGAATGACCACCAGCACCAGAAATCTTCATAATTGCTACACTGAATTTCTAGAAGATCTTCTTGTGTTTTAACATACCGTATCTTTTGCAACATGAATGCTTTTTCTCCAGGACTGGAGCCTTAGGTCCTTTCGTAGCAAGTGCTACTTAAAGCTTTTCCTACAGCTGGAGAATTTATGAGGTCTTTCTGCCTTGCAGATTTTCTATATTAGGTCATGGGTTCATCCTTCAAGAAACTCTGTTCCCCTTCTGACCATCCATTTTTTTGTGATGACAGTAAGTTCGTAATCATCTTTGAAATGTCAACTCTTCTATCATCTGGAACAGAGAAATGACCAAGAATGTCCCAGTTTATTAGGGAAGACACTCAGATGATTTTATCATAGAGGTCTTATTTCCTAAGGAAATCAGTCACAAAATGGACGTGAAGTGGAATTAAGGACATTGAATTTCAAATTTTCTGTTACAAAGCTAGATAAAACCACTAGCAATGAATGTGTATGAAGCTCTTCACTGGTTCACAGCATAAAATTATTAAATGATATCAATAATATTTACTAAAGCACTAAAAATTAGTTTTACTTCCAGATGTACATATTCTAACTAGTTTGAAACTATCAGTTTCCTTTTAAATTGTCTGGAGCTTAGAAAATGTCATTGTCCATAAAATCTGAATTTGTGGCATTAAATTTGTATTTTGTTTGAAATTTTTATTTTGCTTGAAATTTGTATCTTGCTTATTTCCTCAAGCTCACAGTACTCTTTGCATATGATGTATTCATGCATTGTGCCTGATTTTGTTGGCATGCTGTTCTCTTAGTTGATGTCATTTGTGGAAACATTAGCTCACATCAGTTCCAAGAGTGATTCTTTAAAAACTCTGAAAAGCAGAGTCACACCACCCCTGTCAACAATTATTCTCTCTCCAATTCCTTACTTATCTTAAACTTTTTGCCTTGATTTCTGAGTCTCAATTTTAAGACATTATTTTAGACTTTACACCATATCCAGTGCTTTACTGAAAGATTGGATCTATTTTATATGTTATTGTGAAATTTTTTGGGTCTTAGCTCTCAACCCCAGATCATCTTTATCCTTTAAAAGACATGTACCACTTATCAGGTACTTTATTCTTTACCTTGATTGTAGTCATAAGCTGAAAAATTGTTGCTGTGATTATTTCTTGAAGCTCAAATGTTATTCAAAGGAGAAACTGCAACTTTCTCTTCTAGAAACTGTAAGTTCAGTCTACCAGATAATGTGTTTAGGGTTATGCTAACAGATGCGTAGTGTCTATGAGTCACCCATATTTTTTTTATGTCAGATCCAAAATTATAGCTCTCTTTTGATAATTGTACTCCAGAGTCTTGTCTCCAGAGGAAAAAGGTGAGGCAGCAGCCTCTGAAAATTAAATACTATGTGGAGAACATGACAATTCATCTTTCCTTTCTTGGAATTACAGTTTAATTGCAATCAAAGAACCCTTCAACCTAAATTGCAGTCGCAGATTTTACAGCCACATCTGACGGTTCATGTCTTGTGAGTAGTTTCATGGAATGATTCGCGTCACTTTGTACTCAGTGTGGTAATGATAATTCTCTAAGAAAGGGCTCCATTTGGGATGATGGGTAGTGACTTTGAAATCCTCAGGGCTTCACTAGTTTAAATTTGTTTCTCCTTCAGTTTTCAGATACAATACTGGTTTTAGTGAAATATAAAGCAAGAGTAATCTTTGTTTTTCCCCCATCTTCAAAACTGACCTAATACTTAATTCTTTTCGTAAGGATTGATGAGGAATCACTCATGGGTAATTATGTAACACTCTTGGATCCTCACAAAGAAAGCAAAAAAGAAGGTTAGACCCTGAGCTGCATTTAGTTTCCCTCTGTTGTTTAATGATGCTTTTTCTAAATATTATCAGTTGAATGTTCAGAACAAGGGGAATTATAGCCTGTTTGTCTGAAGGCTATTCCAAGGGAGAGCCCATGTGTCCAGCATCTTGTCTCATTCTCTCCAATCTGGGAAGACACTCAGATATCCCAAGTCTTAACTCTGCTGCACAGCACATGGTGCTGGCTTCGCACGCCTTCATAGCAGCTTTGCTTAGCAGCCCACTTGGTCAATTTTAAAACCTAAGTGAATGCATTTGCTTGGCGTCCTCTTTCAATAAATGTCACCAAAAGGATTAATATGGTCAAGATCACTCAAACTGATGAGCACAAGCATAACTGATTGCTTTAACAGCTTCAGGTTGATCACATCCTTTCACAACTATTTGTTGCAGAGCATGACACCACAAATCAAAGTGCTGCCCTGTTTCTTCTCCTGTTTGTGTGAATGCCTCTTTACAGCAATCATCCTTTATACATATTTCAATGCCCCTACTTCAAAGTGAATTCTGACAGAGAAAATACATCAGTATGAACACTTAGATTGTTATAGGAAGTGGTGGAATAAGGGGTTTGACTTAAACCCAACAAAGAATTCCGATTTTTGAGTTGTTATTTTTTCCTATTTCCTTTCAGACTGTGTGTTTGTTTCAATTGACGTCGCAGCAGACTATTTATTAGTAAGTGACATTACATCAGAGTGGTCAGCACACAAAAGTGAATATTCAGAATTCTGAGAATACCTTTTGAAGATTTGAAGGCCATCAGCAACAGTTTGGAGAGAGAAAGGGTGGTTTCTTAATCAAACACAGCAAATTAAACCAAAACCTCCCTTCTGTGTAGGCAAGTGACCTGCCTGGATATATCATGAAGCACCAGAAGACACACTGATATTGTGAAACTGGATGGAGAGGTGTCCTTTGAGAAGGATGAAATGCCATAAGGACATGTTTTAGAACACTATATTGACATTTTAAAGAGGATTCAACTGTGCTGACAATGAGATCTGTGAATGTACTGCTTTTCCTCTGATGCTTCAAAAATACGATTTCAGCCTCTTGACTGGAACAAACCTGAGATAATTTTTCTTCTTGTCAACTCTATGTCTCTGGCAGATGTTCTTTAAAAAGGCTATTTGGCAGATGTATGAAAAATACGTGGAAAAAGTCTTAAAGGCTTTAGGGTAGTCTCAGATAGCTATGTAAGCTGCTGGTCAAACAGGCAATAGCAAGCATTTTGTGGCACATTGTGCAGTCTGCTATTGTGTTACGTCTGCCTTCCTGTGACTGAAACTAAGCCCCTGAGGAAAGATTCAGGTGGATGAGTTAATATACCCTGCTCTTACAAGAGAAGTTTCAGCAGCAAGGCTGAACTCACTATCTTAGCAGGTTTCAGAGCAAAATTATGTGGTAAAACCATGTTACTGACACTTTGTATGCATGAAGAACTATGAACTTTACAGAAATATTAAGCATGTCCATTAATTTGTTATGAGCGATTGTCTGGTAAATCATCCATTTTATTATTTATTGTATTCCATCCCAGCCAAATTATTACCATTTCAGAACAACATGCCAAAAATCAGCTCAAGCAGAAGTTTACAACGCACAGAAATTGGGCTTATTAAATTCATAAGAGCTTTGGAAACCAAGTGAACAAGTCTAAATACATCACAATTTCAGAAAGGCAAAAATCATTACAATTTATTTTATTACTATTTAACCAGCCAGTAATTGAGGTCTCTGGTATAGTTGAACTCTTCATAAGGCTTTAGGCTGTACTCTCTTGAAGATAAGAGGCTTCACTGATCAATGTAAAAACAAATGTACTCATGATTTATGCCAAAGAATTTGACCTCTTGGAATGTTTAGAGATTTCAAAAGAGAAAAGTCATAATGATGATTGCACATTAGATCACAGTAGATGTTCTGCATCAAATCAAAGGTCTTTTTATAGTTGAACTGTTAAATATAATTTGCAGAAATCTGCTTTAATGCTTAAAATATGTGCATTGTTTTATAGTTGCTTTTAACCAATTAAAAAATGCAGAGTGCTTATGTATGCCCATTAATAACTATGTAATTATGGTAGTTTACAATAATGTGATTTATTTCTTCTAACTTGGTATCACAAAGATCAAAAATGTCTTTAGAGCTTTAAATAAATATCCTCTTTGTTATTAGGTTGAATGGAAAAGTCAAAGGCATAAGTTTCGAAGCCACACAGGCAGAAGTTTCTTGAGAGAATGCTGCCTAGTGATGTAATTTTTGTCAGTTCTGCCAGGCAGATTTAACAGATTAGAAAATTCCCTATCAATACTTATTAAAGTAATTCTGCTTACTTTTTCTTCTGGAATTTCGAGTCTCTCATTTTGGAGTGCTGCTTTTGCTATCTTGATATTCAGTCAATAAATTCCAAGTGAGCATTGGTATATTCTTAATGTATTTATTTATCAGGTATTTGTTATTTCCTCATGTAAAAAAGGATGGCTTAGAACAGTAGATTTCTTATTTGATAAAATGTATAGATTTTGGATTTTAGTGGATTATACAATGATTTTAGAACAAATATTCGGACAAATTAGAGCAGTTAAAAAGTTTGCACTGTTTTGGCACATGTTCCCCTATTAATAGCAGGCATATATTTTGACTCTCATATATTTTGACTCTCATATATTTGGTCCTTTAGTTCTTCTGCCTATATAGCAAGCAAAGAAAAGGGCAAGAATATGCAGGTGCCAAACCCAATTCTTATCAAGAGACCTGTGCACTCCTGGCAGTGTTTGCTGGGTTCTGGCACTAGGGGAAGGCAAAGTGCAGGATTTTTTTCTTTAATGTGCCTCTCAAGAGGAAATGTGCTATAGCTCCACAACATAGGAGTAACCCATTCCCATTTTAATTTTGTCTTGCAGAAGGCAGCAGGAGTGCAAGTCACAGAGTCTGCTGCGCACTACCTCATACTTATTCTATCCCTTAGTATATGTTGAGTGAGAATGTGTTTGGTTTTACTTAAGCAAGTGAGGACAGCTAGTCAATACAGCAATTTATGAAGTGTTTCATGGAGTCTCCATCAATACCAATTTTAAGTTGAAAATGCAGATTTTCTGCTTCAGGCATGATTAAAATCAGGGAAGTTTGTTAGTCTGCCTTGGGCAGAAAGTTAGAAGTTGATTTCACAAAGATCCTTTCTGGCCTTTCAGAGTAGGAGCACCTTTTTATTAGCATTAAAATCAAAACAATTTCTGCATCAGAAATGAAGCGATTGTTTATAATGTTAATTGCTTTGGCTTAGTGTCTAATGAACTCGGCCACTTTCAAACTTACAGCTGGTTTTCCACTTGTAACAATTTGTAACAGTGAGCAATAGCATCATCCACGATTTTTTTGCTTTTTGGCCCTCTCTTGCAAACAACTTCGTGCTGGTGACTCCATTAACCATATTTTGAATGTTTTCAATCAGTTTGATAAAGACAACATCAGTTTTTAGGTAGTGCCGTATTTTTAATATCAGACTGTGATATGGCATTAGGTGAAATGCTTTGCAGACATCTGAACATTTTATGTCAACACAATTACTTTTATCAGAGATTGAAATCTTGTCAGAGACTCTGCCTTCTATCAGATTCATAGCTTCTAGATTTAGTGAAGGGAGAAAAAAAATCAAGATAGCATTTCAGTTTAATGCTTGAAGTCAACTGAAGGATTAACCTGTCCTTCCCAAAAGGCAGGCTTTGGTTTGCATATCCATATCCATGGCATGTTCATTTTCAGAATCTCAGGCCTTTTTCATACTGCTTCAGTAACTGACGGATGAGCTGGAACTTAGTTTCATTTCCCTTACATTAATTGTATCACAGCTATAGGACCTTGCTTAGCTGAGGAAGAGGAATGTTGCAGCTCTCATTAATACCTGTCAGCAGTTCTAATTTACCAAAAAAGCCTTAATTCAGAAACAGCCTTCTGGATTCTCAGAGTTGTAGGGTGTGCGCTTGTCCAAAGTCTTCCCCAAACTAATGGAAAAGTGTCTGTTTCAGAGCTAATAAATTGTCTGACTCTATAAGCAGTTTGTGCTTTGACAAAGGCCGACAGCACACTGTAGAAGATTTGTGTTCAGAGAACATTCTAAGAGCATCACTTTGGCTTTTGTGAGTTGTCAGACCTTGATTGACTTCAGCAGCATTGTTACGGCTTGCATGGTCTGGATATTTGCCTCTGCTTGATTGCATTTCGTTCCTCCTCTTACCTAAACCCCTAATTTAAAAGATTTCCCCTGTCCCTGAAACTGCAGGTGTTCCAATGCAGCTATTACAAACGTTCAGTCTTTGCTTCCTTGCTCTGAATCCTAATCTCTGAGAGAAACTCACTGCATCTTGTGGTATCCTATGAGTAAGGCAGAGATGCTCTGCTGCATTTTGGTTTTGGCAATGTCTAAAATTTACAGGCATTTCTTTTACTCATAATTATCACATAAACATAAAAATATCCAGGTTGAGTGTCTGAATTTATCTGAATTATTCAGAACAGAAGTATTTGTATTTTTCTGCCTTTGTACTGACAAGTGCTTGGGAGGTGCAGTGATTTTCAGTCCTTGTTTAGTTAGCATTCAGCACAATCAACATGTTTTCCATTTAGTATTATTTATGTAATACACCCACAAAGGCAGATATATGCTTGCTGTCTGCTTCCACGCACCACAGAAGCTACTGATTAATAAAAAAGAAGGCTATCTTCTCTTCATAAGGGGCATTATGCTCTAGATATCAAACATGATGAAAAAAAGCAACAAAAAGACTTCTACAAAACAAAGAAAGAGATACAAGGCTCACCATAACCCCCTCCTGTCTCAGGAGCTAAACTGTGGAAAACACTCTTTCTTCCCTAACCCCAGGTACCACATCAGCTGAATATTTCTACATTCTCATCTCACAGCTGAATTAGTTGCCTATTTGAACATTATTAGAGGAGAAATAACTGATTCCTGTGTAAGTGGAGGTAGAACCAGGGTTAGGCAACCCTCCAAGGAGGAGAACAAGTCCAGGGTGTCAAAGACTGTGAGTACCTGCGTGTTTATAAGCTCATGAAAGTTGAAGGAGTTCAGCCCATCTGAAAAACAGATAGTCTTTACAGAGCACCTAAATACTTCTGTTAACCAAGGAAATTTGAACACTTCCTTCTCCCATATTTCCTCACTGGGAAGATGAAAAATTCAGATAACCTGCCATGTTTAAACCCATTCCATCCATAGTCCTGGGCTGAGGTGAAAAATGCAACTACGCTGTTTGCTGGCAGGTACTCTTCTAAGGTTTTCTAAGAACCTCCAGTGATGCGAAGTCCCATTTTCCAGGCAGTTTCCCAGTTTTTAATTATCCTGAACAATAAAGCATTTTATCCTTTGTAGCAATTTAAGTTCTTTACTCCCTGTCCTGTCCTCAGTGGACATGAATAATGGTTTGCTGTCTTCATTTTTGTTGCAATTTTTAACCACCTAGAAGACCATTAAGTTTTCTCACTCTTGCCTCCATGCATAAACAGTCCAATCCTTTCAGGTTTTCTTTTTACACATTACATACAACACTCCTTTTTACACAATATGACATTTTCACAATGGCATGTTTGCTTGTGTGATGGCAGTAGGCAAACAAAGTCACGTGCATGTAATTACTAGGAGAAATCTTGCCAGCTGTTTCTTGATATTCATAGTATATTAAAACCCATTGCCAAACTGAAATGTGTCCCTTGTGCACTCCCACCGGATTGCTACTGAGGATTCTTATTCTTGTCACCTGGAAAAGGACATGAAGTATATGGTGGACTGTGGTTGCAGTGGTTTTAAGTTATTTGAGGCAGTAAAAGTGACAGCTGACTGTAAGGAACAGCAGAAAGAACAGGTCTGAATGACCAGTCAATAGAATGTCAGATAGAAGTCATTGTAGATAAATCAATAAACTTAGGAGAAAGTTATGTGAACTTTGCCTAATGGGCTCCAAATTGGTGTTGCCAATTGGTGGGAAGGTTAGGGTTTGGCGTGATCAAGTTCAGGGAAGGCAAACAAGGATCAAAGTCATGAAATGGATTCTGTACAAGGAACAGTTGTGTAAATTGGGAATCTTCGGAGTGGAAAAGAGACAGTTGGGGTGAGAACCACAAAATCACCACAAGCTTGAAGAAATGGATGGGGATTTTTCACTCTCTTTATAAAAAAAGAAGTAGGAGTATAGAAAGAACATGACGTGAACCATGTTCTAATGAGACAGGAGGAAATAGTTTAATGCATGGTTTGCTGTAGACTTGTGAATGTTTTTGTCTAGAATGTTGTGACTGCTGCATTCAAAGGAATTTACCATGGACTCAGAGAAAAACTGGATGATTTCATGGAAGTGAGCTTCACTAAAGGTAGCAAAATACACTGAAAAGCACATATAGCCCAGGAATCCCATCAAGAGGAGATAGTTTTGAGGTGAGAAGTCAGGATAAAGAATCCCTATACTGAATTTTAGTGCTAGTGGTTTGTGGAGACAGAATTTTAGGCCACACAGATCTTTGAATTCACCCAATACTACTTCCTTCCTAAGGGCAGTAGTCAAAGGTGAAAGGTTTAGGGCAGAGAATGACGATTGATTCTAGAAATGCATTTCAGAGCTGACACTGCTGCCCTGTTAATGGTTTTATCACAGGAGATAGATCTGGTGTTACATATAGAGAAACTTAATTAGCAGTTTATTTTGCTCTAAAAGCCCTTCCTCTGCTGCTGAGGTGTGACAGCATCATATGTTTGTTCCGATTCTGACATTGATCCCTGCAGTTTCAGCCACAATCTCCTGCAGAGTCATAACCAAGTTTCCCTCTAAGGAAGATAGAAAACTTGTGTATAACCGTATGGCACAAACATTGCCTCTCTCATCCTGTGGTTATACTGCTGGGGACCAAATACGGTATGAAGTGTCACAAATGGTGCTAAATACAAGAAAATGCTGGCTCTCTTAATGGCAATTTAATTGCTTTGTAAAAATCTAAAGCTTTATGGAACCATAAAGAGATCACTTCAGCTCCCAGACAGGGCTTGAACACCAAAATGAAATACATGAGAACTTGAATGTCCAGAGGAGGAATTTATTTTTCCAGTTCATCCTCTACACAGAGCCATAAAGCCATGATTTATATAGATAAGTATATAAGGAAAAACATGTACAGAGATTCTGGATGTCAGCTGCTGCTCTTGTTTATCACTTGTTCTATAGCAGAGCTCAGTAATCCAGTCAAGGGGAAGAACCTGGTATATGAGAAGCACTGTATACACAAGTATCAGGAAACTTGACTCTTTGGAAAACAGTGAGTATATTCCAATAAATATTTCAGAATAAAATTATTTTTTATTTGTGTCTGTAAATTTAGTTGCACTTTTAAAGTAATATGGAGGTTTCATTTAAAAAAAAAAAGATTTGTTTATTCCTAGCTCAACAGTTTTGAAGGGAATGGGAATACTGCTAAAAAGAAAATAGCTTAGCAATATTTTTGTTATGAGGCTTCAGAATTGTACTTCCCTGTTTAGTCTTTTGATTTCCTTTACATTTGGTATGGCTTTCAATTCATTGCAGAGGTTCTTATTCCAGATTTTAGTTTTTGACAAGTGAAAAAGTGTATTCTTTGTTTGTGTGAATATGCATTCAAATGAATGTGACTCCAGGTCAAAGTGCACAAACTTGAATATTTTTGAGCTAAAACACTCTGTTAACTTTAGGGAGAGAATCTGGGTTTTATATGGCACAGTGATGTATATTATCCATACAGCTGTGCTTTCTGTATAAGCTTGAAGAAGCAGGGTAATACATGGTTTTATCACTCCTGAGCAACCAAGATGAAGCTTCTTTCTTGTGATGTATTTTATACACAGGGGTGATACAGACAGCTGTTCCCTGGGTGTTTTTACTAATACTGCAGGCACTATTGTACATTGGATTAAGGTACTTGACATCTCCAATGAGATATCACACATTTGTAACAAGCAAGGGCTTTCCAATAGTGGTGTGTCAGCATTTTATGAGGAGAGCAAGGGCCTGTCAGCCTCAGCTGGGAAAAAAGGTTAGAACCAGCTTTAGAGGGACTGAGACAGGAAAGAGCTCTGTAGCCCTGGCCATGTCAGTATAACAAGACCCAAGATTTGCATGCTGAAATTAAAGGATTTCAGGCAAGAAATAAAGTATGGCTTTTATTTATTTATTTTAATCAGTGAACAAAGTCACTCCAAGAACAATTTAGGTACGTAAAAGTTTCTCTTTTAGCCTTAAAACTGTCAATTTCAATACTTAAGTTAGGTAGTTATTTACACAGAATAATTCACTCTTTTCCTTGGATTTGATTGTAGATTGTTCTTTGTACTATATTTAAATTCATATTATAGCAAAATTTAAAGTCTGTCACAATGTCTTATCAGTTCTAAACTCTTGATATTTATCGTTACCAGCACATTCTCCTGCCTCAGCTATTTGTTTTTTGATATTGATTTTAAAAATGTACACACAGCTGCCAAGTAGAAGTACTAGTAAGCATGCTCTGGGGTATGGATAAATAAGATAGAGCAATAGAGCACAGTTCTTTGAGTAAATAT
This sequence comes from Tapera naevia, assembly GCA_033556795.1. Lineage (NCBI taxonomy): Eukaryota > Metazoa > Chordata > Aves > Cuculiformes > Neomorphidae > Tapera > Tapera naevia. The sequence continues at coordinate 3,792,839 of JAUMJJ010000218.1, read as the reverse complement.
GTATTTCAGAGGATAAAGGGGCTTTAATTAGAAAACTGTGATCAGAGGACACTGGAAGAGACGTGGCATTCCTTAGGTAGAGATGAAGAAATGAGCAGTAATGGCACAGATCACTGGTGGCTGGTAGTGCTCTACATGATGAAGTGTCTTGGGATCACGTAGTGAATGTGGAGAAGTGCAGTGTGGAAGGATGGAATAGAGACTCAACTTGCATCCATGGCTGCCAAAGCGGTGCAAGTGGCTCAGAGGGTTCTCATAATGCTTCCCTTCATCTTTTCCAGCAGCAGAACACATCACTGCCCCTCCACCAGCCACAGGACTATTGTGCTTTCTGCATGCCACGGCCTCTGCTAGATTCCTGCTCACATACACTATTCTGAGAGAAATCTTGAGCGTTGGCACTGTCCTGGCTGATTGCTGATTAGAGTGATCCATCTGCTTCTTTCTTGTTTTCCTTATGCGAAATTTAACTCCTGTTGGAGTTCATCATGGAATTTCATACAGCAGGAGATTCTACAGATATTTGGGAGAAGACAATCCCACGGGGCTGATTGTCTACTTGATGTATGTAGGTATCTGCCTGCTGGGTGTAGTTCAGTGTATCATGTTATATCTGGATATCCAAGTATATAGTTGCATAGCTGTGTCATTCGTGTACATCGACTCGCTGTAGCATCATGGTCTTGCATGATGTACATCATGCTGTAAGATATATTGCAGTCTTTAATCTGAAGACTCTGAAACAAAATCATTTCGGAGCAATGATGCTGGAAAAGACTGATTAATGATCTGGCAATTCCTATTTTCTCCTTTTTTCAATTCTTTTGCAATAAATATTTTCTACCAGACATTCACCATTTTTTTATCCTATTAAAATGCACGTTCAGTTGTCCCTAATAAGTTTGTGATCTTCTAGGAAAATCATATTTGAATGCAATATATTTTATGCTTCTTAGCTGTGGAGAGGTGCACGTTCTTTAGTCTGTTGTAGCATAGCAGCCTCTCACAGCCTGCCACCCCCAGAAGTAAGTGATGAGACTCACAAGGTTCCAACTTCTCCAAAGTAATTTATCCAAACTGACATGTAGGCTTTAAAAGAAATGTTATAGGTGGTAGGGTTAAAATTGCATGAGCTTCATATAATTCACTTTTCATAAGAGGCACAAAATTCTTTGTTATGCAGATTTGTGTCTGTGCCAGTAATGTACTGCATATCTCATGTGTCACTGTTCCTTCCTACCTTCATTCCTACGTTCATATAAGCTGTCTTATATGGGAATAGAAATCTCCAGGTGGGATCTCTAATGTGTATTAAGGTGGGAACAAGCAACTGAAGACTTACTGAGGATATAAAGCAATGGCTGCTGAATTTAGGGTCACATTTCTACTCACCCTGAGGCAGATAACAGAAAATAATAGCAACACCACCTCTCTTCTATCCAGTGCTTTTTAAGTGCAAACCTCTTTGAAAGGTGGTTAACAAAGCTATCAGAAACTGCTGCCACTCTCTGCCTCAGTGACTTGTCCACCCAGGAAGCTGTTATAGTAACAGCACAGTTCTGCACCAGGAGCTAATCCTGTCCTTTAAAGTCACTACCTGTAGGGGAGTTGCTGCACTTGTGAAAGAGAACTGTAGGGGGGAAAGAGGAAGATGCTACAGATTGGAGAACTGAAGTGGTCAATCATAACTCATTCACATAGATTTCCAAGGGCAGTCTGGTTGAGTAGGAACACTTACATGATGTTTTGAGCAAGCACCAAACCTGATACCATGGTGGAATTATGCAGGTGATGAGAAAGGTGTTATTGTGCTGTGGGAAGTGGATGCATGACTGGGGTATTTCAGAAAGAGGGGCTTTTCCCAAAGCACAGGAGATGTTGGCTTTGCGAAGTCACCAGGTGGTCCCTTGGGAAATTCAGATATGGTTGGAGTAGAGGTGGGATTTAATTTACCAGGTATTCCTGGCAAGAGGGTGTACCAGCTTTATCAAAGCCACTTCTGTCTCGACTACTTGGGACATCTAATTTGTTATTTTGGTCTGGTGACCTTTGATTGTCCTGACAAATAATTGCAGGTGTGGGATTAGCATCCCAATTCAGACCACTGCAGCCCAAAGACAGGCAAATGGTTGTTAATGCATAATGTATAAGTAAATGTAATTTGCATTTTGAAAACAGTGAAATTTTTCCTTCTTTCTTGTTTTTATTCAAATGTCACAAGTTCCAACTCCTAACACTGCAGACACTTAAAATAGGCACACTCCATGCTGTGGAATATTTTTGCCAGGAGAAATCTTTCATACCAAAGTGAAAGAGAAAACATTTCAAGACCTAACTTTTTTTTCTGGTTGGGTTTTTCATTATAATTATTTTTCTGATCCTATTTTGAAGATAAAAATCCCCACGGCTTTTCTCCTAGAGAAAAAAACTGCAAGATTAAAATATATTTGCATACATTCTCTGTAATATCTTTTTATTCCTGTTTGAGCTGACGTAAGATTTTTTTTGGCCTGTTTTGCACTGTCATTCTTTGCTTCCAGGAGCCTCAGAGGGGATGCACAGTCACTCCTTGTGTCTTTTCTGAGACTTCTACTGTTGACAAATTCTCATTAACTGTGGTGACTTTATTTTCTTAACCACTTTCGTTTCCAAATGTTTAATTACCCTCCCCTTTCATGTTTTTTTCTTCATTACTTCAAGATGGACATGGACAAGAGTGATCTTCCCTTTCAACCTGGTGTCCAATGGGAAGCAACCAATAGTGTCCATGTGGTAGGTTGAGGGGGAAAGGGCATGCACACAATGTTCAGCATCCTTCCTCATGGTCTGGAAAATCCTCTTCCAATACACATTGCACTGCAGGGACTACAGGAGAGTTTGATCCCCACAGACCCCTGTATCAAGTTTCTTTTCAGGTGCCTTAAATGTTGCTCAAAGGTTTCCACGAGACAGCAGCTTGTTTTATGAAACAGGATGACAAGGAGCAATGGGCAGTGAAGGGGCTTTCTAGGACTTTATTCCTCTTCTGCAGAACAGGAAGCTGCTGCTGTGAGTGCTTAAGTCAACGAAGCATTGAATGTGCTGTCTCCCTGGGCTCGGATCAATAGCTATGGTGTTATTATAGGTGTGCAGGTTAATCTAGGCCTGTTTCAGTTCTCTGGGGATTTGAAACAAGGCAGAAAAAAACCATCCCTCAATGGCTTCTTCCTTTAGTGTTTACCTTCCTTTGGAGCACCAGGATCTGTTTTTTCCTTACTGCATGTTATGGTGCCATTAATAAGAGAAGAGTCTCAATCATAGTCAAATAAGGAGGCTTTTGCACAGCAGAGGGTACGGAAGGTGCTGAGCAGAGCTTGCTGGCTTGTAAAATTATGCACTGTTTTGTTTATAGACTTGCTATTGAGCATGGGTGATTATTTATCTTTTTAATGGTTGCATCCAGGATGAAAATGATGTCTGGAGGCCTCGAACGTGGTGATAAAGATAACTCGCATTTCAAGTAGGATCACAGTTCAGCGAAAAACATCTGCAGAGAGGAGGAAACCTGCAAACCTAAAGAAGAGCAAAGTGCATATTTGTCTCAGGGGTAATTTCCAGGGCAGGAGGAGTAGGTGCAGCAAGGAGGGCAGAAGTCCTTCCTAATGACAGCAGCAGAAGTGCTGTAGTGTTGATTCTCCACTGCTATGAATAGGAACAACTCTAGGAGATAAACAAACAAAAGCCTCTTGAAGACATAGTCAATTACACCATTCAAAACCTCGAAGTGGTTCAAGACAACCTGAAAGAGATGCTTGCATTTCATTAGCAATTAACCTTTCCTAAATAAGTCTAGCTAGAAAAGCACTTCAAATGATAAGTTTCAAGAATAGGCTTATTATGTCCAACATGGTCATGGTCTGTCATTTGCAGGTGATGTATTGTACATTGTAATATAAATCTATAGTGAATTACTTCAAACACTATGCAAATGCTTTTTGAAAAACCTCTCTGAGTGCTTGATGGGGACTGGCTGTCTTTCTGATCAAAAGCAGCAGCCAAGCCAGTAAGAGCAATCTTGAAATACAGAAATCAAGTACGTGATGCAGTATGGATGAGGCTGCTGTCGCTTGATGGTTGGAACTGACTACTACTGAAATAAAAAACAGCATTTGTTTTTCACAGCTCACTTCTTAAACTGTTAATAAATACATTTAGAAAATGATATTAAATGCAGAAAGCTGTAAAACATAGAAAGGCAATATATTCCCAGCAAGAGAACTGGAAAACATAACATGGAGAGACCAAGGCTGTCAGAAGAGAGGAGAGCTGGGAGATTCTAGTGCTGAGAATACAGAACGTTTTGCACACTGTAGTAAAAAACTTGTTAGGTAAGATTATTAGACTAAATGATGATACTATTTACACAGAATTCAGTGTAATATTATTTGCAGCTGGTGTGTTTTGCTCTCATTTAAGTTGATTTGAACTAGGACAAGAGTTTGCGCATAACGTCTTAAAACAATTCTTTAAATTAAACCACATGATCTCGTCTTTGTTTCTTTTTTCCAACGCTGATTGGGAATCTTCTGTCTGCTTATCTAATGTGGACCTTCCTCTTCTTCACCGGTCTTATTCCCCATGCACTTGTGGTAAAATTGTTTTCAGGACAGTGGAGGATGATGTATTATTTCCATATAGATAGCAAGAATAATCTCCAGTGAAGTGAATTGCAATGTGTCAAATAAGGTATTAAGGCACACTAAAATAATTTACATGGTAGAGTGTGGTGCTGAAGCATTTGCTCCATATTTAAGAACATATTTCCTGCAGAGACAAACATTATGACTGTTATGATAGGCAGGGGTGCATCCACTGTGTGCATGTTAACACAGGAGCTCGTGAAGCCCTGCAGCACGTGGAAGCACATGGGACGTTCAGTATGACCTTCCACCACCATGGGTATCAGTCACAGAAAAGCTATTTAATGTCACATTCCAGAACCTTTTTGTTTTAATTATGAAATACATATTCTGTCTCCCCTTTTCACAAGGGGATATCATGACACGGATTTTCCTTCAGGTTCATAATCACATGGTAAATGTTTTGCTTTTCAGCTGCACTTACACCTTCAGAAAGAAGCTGTTAAATTGGGTATGTGTGATCTAGTTGGCCAGAAGTGTCAACACCAACATGTGAACTTGTTCTAACCATGGAAATTTAATGTGAGTCATAGCAGACAAACTAAAATGCCAGGGACTAAAGTGTGTAAACCATCCAGGTCAAATCATTATGTAAAGAAGGAAAATAGGTCAGAGTAAGCAGGAACTCATGTTCTGTTTATGGATTGTATATGAGCATATCATTGGCCTCAGTTTCAATATGAAATTATTTACTGAATATTGGGCTCTACCCAGAGGCAGCTAATCACTAGTTTATAATTTTCTTAGTACATATTTTAGTTTATCAGTGCTAACTCAAGCTTTTTCTCCCCAGTCCTAATTAAAAAAACCCAAAATTTTTAGTATAAAAACTTAGTGCCTTTGGAGTCTATATTATCATAGATTCGAAGTTCACTTTCTTTGAATATTCACTTACTCCATTTGTTAGTCCTAGAATAGCTGGGATATTTGTGGCAAATAAACACAGAAAAGAGCACCCAGAGCAAATTAATTTAGTGCCTCATGGCAAGGATAGTAAAGGAATTAGCATTCTTTCATATCCACCTTGATGGGCTTTGGTTAGGCCTTTCAGGAACTTATTTCTGTAGGTTTCATTCAGTTCTGTAATTTCTATTTCAGTTAATAAACAGATCCAGAGGGACAGAATTTGCACATCACCCACAAAACATCTAATTCAGCTGTTTCTAGAAGTCGCTGCAAAGCTTTTGCTTTCAGCTTTGCTGTTGAATTTGAAGTCTTTTAAAATGTCATTGCCTTCTGAGGCACTAAGAATTTTGCAGTAAGCAAAATGTCAGAGAGAAGCTATGCAAATTCCCTCACATTCTTGCTTGCACGCCACCGATGTAGGTGAGTTCACTCTTTCTGTGTCAAACATCGTTTTCCTTTCAATTAGTAACATGGGTAACTATCAGAGCATATAATCCCCAAATTTAATTTTTTTTTTTTTTATGTGGCTCATTGCCTTTCTCATCTGCTAATTAAATAGGTCAAGCAAGGGTTTTGTTGATGAAATGTAGCCACTGCATTTCCTTATGACCTTTCAGAGAAACCTCCCAAATTCATTTATGTTTCACATTCATTTACATTAGCATTGTGTACAAACCCATTTCTTACCAACAAACCACATCCTGCAATCCTTCCTGGAGCTTGGAAAACTGCCTGTGGTGGAACAGGTCTGTGGTGACAGCTTGCTTTGATCTGTTCATCTCGCTATGCAGGTTTAAATATTAATTTAATTTAGCATTAAGTTATTCACAGCTGTAGTTGCAGAAATCTCGACTTTTTTTCACAAAAGCTTTCCTTATCCATATCATGATTTTTTTACCAATGTTTGTCATGTATTTGCCATCTCAGTAGTTTCCTCAGCTGTGTTTCTAACATGATGTTCAGAATTCATCAGTCACACTGAGTTGCCGATGAGTTATTTAAACTGCCCCTAATTAAGTGATTCCTAGGGAACTTTCATGAACACATCTCAACTCTTTATTCATACAGTCCATTGATGTTTGGACCACTGGCAGTCAGAGGCTACCATCTCTCCTGCTGGCTCTGTTTTTGCCATCCATCTGTACCAGCGGTGTTTGTGTCATTCGTTATCTTACGATTTGGCTCTCAATTACTGGAGCTATAACCATCTTACCAAGACCAAGAACAGAGAAGTTCTGACACATTACCAGAGCTACTGGGTGCAAGATGATTTCATACAAATATTAAGCGCTATATAAAAAGCAGAAAAAAGGTAGTGATATATGTATGCCAGCTCAGAAAGAAAATTATTTTTATTAAATATAACAGCTTTCATCAATTTTCCAATCTATTCAGATTCCCCTACAGTTGTGTTATTGAATTATTCACTCTTAAACTATATGTAGGTGCCCTGGAAATAACATAGAAAAAAATTCTGAATGGAATCACATAAATTAGAGGCAAAGAAAGAGCCATAATTGAACTGAATTATTTGAATCAACATCTGTCTTGCTCAGACAGCACTATTGAGAGAAGGTTTGAGAAGTTCAAGTGTGCTTCAGCAAAGTAGGGTCAGTGAGGTCCCCGAGTTGTTCTTGCTGGCATTCCTGTTCCCAGCAAGAGCAGAGACTTGGTCTGGAAAATGCTGAGAAGTTTTCACTTGCCAAGCCCGTGATCCTTCTCAACATGCCTTTTTTTTTAGGAGGCCTCCATTTTCTGCTCTGCCTTTCTCCTCTCTTTCAGAGGACCTGGAGAAACCCAGCCTTGCATTGGATAATGGGCAGCTGTACAACGCCTTTGTAGCACTGAGGCTGGGAATTTACTCTCCATCTGATTCCCCATTCTGTGGACGTGTGAACTGCAAGGGGGCTCCTGACACATCAGAGGGGCTTCAGATTTACGAGGAGACAATCCTAGTTTCTAGTGAGTCCTCCTCCTGGGGTTTCAGAGCAGTGCTGTGTGTGTGCAGCATACAGAAAAGGGCACCAGAGTCCTGGCTGATAGCACATTGCCAAAATAACCTAATAATTCACTTACCAGGCCTTGCTTTGTGGTGTATTTTATCATATCATCATGCCTACTTTCATTTTACTTAATTGCATTGTTTTCATTGTAAATACATCTGTATGTTAGATATAATTAAGGGTTTTTTTCCTCTACAGTATTTTTCTCTGACTTTAAAGTTTTTGGCATGAAACCAAAACACAACACAAAACTCATAGGCAATATAATCTCACTAAGAAAGACAAAGCTCTCTTCTTAGGAAATCTCTATTAAGGAGCTACTTTGGCCATATGGAGAAATTGCTGCTACTCCCTCAGCACAGAAACAGCAAGGCATAACAGCTAACTGAAATGACACTTCCTATTTAGTATTGGAGAGATGTCCTACACTGACAGTATCTCCCTGGCAGTGCCATTAAAATGGAGCAGGAAATATAAAATCAGAGGGGTAAAGAACAATAGTGCTCATAATGGAGAGCCGTGAATATTTTGTAGGTACAGGTGTTGCTCACTTGACTTCAGAGAGGGCTACATTCCATAAGCTGGTGGAAGGATGCTAGTGCACTGTATTATGAAGCAAAGAAGGCTGTGACCTTTTAAAATCACTACAAAACTGCAGCAGATTAACAAAATGCCTTAGCACTTAGAGTGGAAATTTTTTTAATATTTTATATGCCCTAACTTAATGCAGAAAATAAATCATTGTTCTGTGTTGTAATAAATTTTAATTTTGTTTTCTAGAAGCAACCTGCATCCAAGAAACTATACTCTTAATGGAAATATTGAGCAAAAACTAGAGAAAGCTATTAAAGCTTCATGTGAACGGCCAAACAGTGTATTGCTGACTTCCTTTCTGTTTGTCTTTCTGCAGAGATGATATCGTAGCAATAATAGATGTGAAGCAATAATGGATATAAGCCAAATAGAAATATGCAGAGAACCAAGGAGATCATAAATCTAATAATACTGAGGAAATTCTGAGTCTGATTTTAACTTTTTCTTATATTTGGACAAAAATCAGGAGAATCTCCTTAGATACAAGTGGAGTCACCTGAGAGTAAGTGATATAAAAAGCAGCCTTTGTGCCTTATAGGAAAAATATAAGACTGTGTAATATCACACACATTAGTTTAAATGTGAACAGAATAATCAATTCTAACACAAAATGAAGAAGGGCGTTAATAAAAATGAGTACATTTTATAAGCAAAGTGTAAGGCTTATTTGAGTTATTTTGGGGGTCTGCATGAGGTGGGGAGGTTTTACCTGGTAATCTGTTGCTTGGTTCTCATTTCTCTGGTTGTCACTTTTTTTAGAAATGAACATTTGACAAACAGTCTTCTTTTGACTGAACTGAAAAAGTAATTTGTGGAACAGAAGAGGGGATCCTCAGGGCTGATGCAAACAGATGAGGTATTTTATGAATAGGTGTTCTATAGCATGAAAAATACTGTATATGCCTGACAGCTTAGGAGAGGGACAATATACACACAGACCTGGCTTCCTGACTGTGCTAAATATTTTAAAATATGATGTCATGTTGCTAAACAAAGATTATCTTTATTGCTTCCTAATTCTAATAAACAGCTTTACTGATTGGTTAAATTACTTGGGCCATTACAATCAAATCACAGCTGCTGTTTAATTTACAAAGCAGTTAGGATCATCCTATAAACCTGTGGGGTTTTGAGTAAAATAAGCAAGTGTGCACTCTTTCCCTCTTCCAGGTATCACTCAGTAAATATTGCTGTAATACACCTGTCAGTTGTAACGTGCATTCAAGTGGATCAGTGGATAAATTGTGTGTGTAAGATTATTGCCTGGCTTTCATAAGGCACAAACCTTTTTCTCTCAAGGCCCTGAGTGCAGGGCAGCTTTGCAGGCACTCTGTGTTCTGACAAGGTGATGACATTTGTGATTACCTGCTTTGTGTCATTGCTTTGATGTGTCCATTCATGGCCAATACTGTAAGATGTAAGAGAACCAGCTGAGACAAGATTTACATTGGAGTCTTCAAATGATGGATAGGTGGATAAAGATCTTATTTAATTCTTTCAAATACGGGATTGTACCACTCATCATTGTAATCCCTTTTGGTATACAGTACTGGAGAGCTGAGTAAGTGGAGCTCTGGCATAGTCTTTCAGCCAAATATGTGTCTGTCCAGTTGTTTAACCATCAGCTGGGGAAGTGCTAGAAGTGTATGGACTGAGTCTGAAGACTTATCTATTTCTGAGACCTGATCTTGCATCTGAAACCCACTGGACACTAAACCGTTGCTACTGAATCCACTCAGCTCCTTATTTGAGGTGAGCGTGTGAGGGCTCTGTTTCCAAACTGAGTACCCACAGCATCAGGAGCTGATGATAATATGGGATCTGGTAATAGGGTAATAGGATCTGGTAATAAGGACCTGGCATCCTTTGTAGTGTAGAGGCGAGTTTCAAAATGTTATCTTATGTTTTGTGGCTGTTCGTTTGCATATTTGAATGTACTTTTTTTTTTGGTTATTGAATTGCCAGAACGTTTTGTATTTTGAGATACAACTGTTGCTTTGTATGAAGAAGTCAGTGATTAATATGCTAACATTGATTAGTATTTGTGGAGGCAGAAAGGACTGAAAATGGAATTATTTTCAAATGAGGATTGAAAATGATGGTACAATTCCAGTTTCCTCTAAAGCAAGGAGGCTTTCCTCCTTGTGAGGAGCAGAATATTATTTCTGTAACTCTGGCATTAACCTTACTTCTGTTGTAGATATTGAAGCATGAATAAGTGAGAAAATTATCTGCTTGGCACTGGCTTTCTTGAATAAAACCCTTTGGTAAATCTGGCATGCAAATATTACACAACCCAATAGGTATAGACATTATAAATTAGTTCAGCAAGTATTTTGGCATCTTGTTTTGGGGAATTACTCTTCAGAAATATCAAGCTATAGTTTTCAAAGAACTAGGCAATGGCATTCTTTCACTGGAGGATCACTTGTGATGGTCAGATGTGACTTACATGCACAAAAATACTACGGTAGGCAGAGGTGATGTTGCTAATTGTCTGATGTACCATCAGACAAAGTTGCCATCTACAATTCATCCATATCTTCTCTATTACTTTGTTTCTAGCAGACTCAGATATGCTTGTCTAAAGGCACACTTAATTCATTTTTTTATTTAAAATGGATGTTACTAATATCATACCTGACCAACATCTTAAAAAGTAAAAGACAATTTAATTGTGTAATCTCCTGTGTCCATGGAGAGGTAACACTTCAATTAATTTTTTTTTTGCTGGACCTTTAGCAGTGTGTATTCTGAGTATTTATGTATTCTGAGAGCAGCTGCTTTTCCTCCTTCAGAAACAATTTTGCTACTCTATTAACACATGAGCATACTGGCAATATTCATGAACCTGTGTGAAGATGGAAGTAGAGGCTATTTTGTTTCAAGATATTCTTTCACCTATGTTCCTGTGAGTGTTGGAAGTTATGAATGCCCACTGAGAACAGACTGGCAGTCCAGTTGTATGTTTATATTCAATGGCTTCAGTTTCTTCTGTTGTGATTAATATGAAAGAAATTTGGGTTTGTTTTCTACATTAATTCTTAAAAATCTACAGTTTTAAAAAATTGCACGAACTTCACAAGATACAGTGTTCTCCATTTGTGTGTTCCCATTCAGTTCAGAGAGGTCACATATCCTAGATTAGGACTTCAGTGCCTTCACTGACAGTTTTGGAAGATACTGGTAATAACTTATTTGTTTTCTTAAATCAGTGATACTGAAATATAGAGGTTTTCCTTATATCTGGAGATCACTCAGAAAATAGCCCTAATTGTCTGATGGATATCTATAAAGGAAAGTACAGTTTTGCTTTAAATAGAGATATTAAAAGAATGTCAGGATGACAGAGAGAAGTACAGAAATGTGGGACATTCCAGACCTAAAACCATTTATGAAAGATTGATTTGGCTAATATGTGCACATGTATTGTGATGCTTTTTTAATTACCATAATCATACTTTTCCCCCCCACTTCAAGACATCTGCCAGTTTGAACATCATCATCTTCCTTTGAGAACATTCCAGCTTCTATGCTTAGGGAATGTAATGTTCAAGAGATTTGTTGTTGGCTTTTCAGGTGGTTGTAGCCAGTGAGCTGGAAGACTCAAAATGAGGCTGTTAATTACGTTAATTAGTATAACTACATACAAATCCCCCTTATGTACTCATATAGGTCCTTCAGCCCTCTGCTCTGAGCCAAGGCCACAACTCTGACTCCCAGTACTCCCTTTACCGGAGCTCTTGTTGGACCTCGATATCCATGTCTGGAAAGGTTAGCTTGTTTTTCCTGTGTTTATTTTCCAGCTTTCCTTTTACTTGTGCCTCCTGGACCAGGCTTTACGGTCATGTAGTGCAAGATCAAAGCTCTAGTGCTTGAAAACAGCAACCCCTGGGGTGCTGCTTGAAGGTGTGGCGTTGCCTCCATTGCGTGGGGCTGAATGGATGAAGAGTTAAATGGCATTAATACATCCAGTGGGGAGGACAGAATGGCAACTTGCCTAAGTAATCCTCAGCTTCTCTTCAATAACCTGTTTCTCATAGTGATTTGTTTGTTTACATCCCTGCTAACTGGACATTCAATTTTTAAGTTAAAAAGTTTTGTTTAAAGTAACCTATTTGGAAGGACAGGGACATTGCCCCAGCTGCCTGCCTCTGGTGACCTCTCAAAGCTCATTTTTCTCTTGGTATTAAACCAAGACATTTCAGATCATCCATGGCATTTTAAATGGGTCTTGGTTTGGGAACTCAGATGGTAAATGTAAGATAACTATCATAATCATTATACAAGCAACCCCACAAAGTTCACATTCTGCTTGGAGCAATTTAAAATCTTTCCCAGTGTTTTCAGGTATGTTTTCCTTAGAGGATCTTTTGAACTGATTTCTAATTCCTCTATATTTCAACTAATTAATTCAGCTTTAACCCCACTCAGAGTGAGGCACTTCTAATGCAGCTGCATCAAAGGGTCATTAATATAGAACTGGGACAGCAGAGCAGCAATGTGTTCATTGCCCGTTTCCGTGGAGTTTCCTGGCCAATGTCTCTTTCTTTATAGCTTTTGCAGAGCCAAGCTACCTGGATTTCAAACTGAAATCTTCTAGCCCCTGTGCTAACACACAGGAAAGAAGACAGCCTGCAGTAAAACACTGTAGTGTGGAATACCAGGCTTGTAAGTCAGGAGGGCTCATTTCTCAGCCACTGACCTGCCGCCTTTCTTAGCCTCTTTGGACAATTTCTCCTTCCGTCATGTCTCATCTGCTTTGCAAGCACTTGAAGTGGGACATAATCTTGTTTAGCATTTTCCCAGGGTGTAGGAAAAAAAGAAACCTCAAGATAAAATATTCACTTTCTAAGTTGTTTAGAATGGAAACAAGTGTGATGGGAACATGATGGTATCAGAAGGGCAAACACAGGTAATAACTTTACTCTTCACCACTTGAGGCTATGCCATTATTGCTTTTTGATTTCTCAAGACAGCCAGGTCATTTGATGCCATATCCTTGGAAACCAATAACTGACATCTTTCAAAGGAAAATGCAGTATGGTTGTATAACTGATGAAAGGGGTTGATTGGGAATGTCCCAAATTTTAAATAATTTATTTATACTCCCACTAGAAGCATAATGATATTATTCTGCAGGAGAAATACATTCAACAAAACCCAAGCTGCAGGGGGAGAAGCTGTTCTTCTAGCTAAAATCGATCTCAATAAATAGTTTAGGTCACATAAAATAGAGCAAAGTATTCAAGCACTGCATCTCAGTGAACTTGAAGTTAACTTTGCCTTTGTTCCAAAACGTCATTTCTCTGTTTAAAGATGAACCTAGATGAAATCTACCTTCATGTTCTTGCCATCTTTTTACCAAACAGAGCAATCTGAGCTCCCCACCTACTTTGTTACAGCTAGATAAAAAACCATAATTGTTTTTCAAGAGGGAAGCCACTTTTGCACACACTAATGTGACCAATATTCATTCATTTTTCAATCAGCCTAAGTGGCCATACTCATTAAAACTCCATAATTTGTTTACTTCTAAAACATGTCTGTATCTCTTTTCATTAAGGTGAAATATGACCACTGTAGCAGTCCAGTGTATTCCCTTTTCAGATTTACTTTTAAGGAAATGAAGCAATTATCTTCAAGGGATCTATAAATTAGAAAGTGCATGTCAAAAACTGTACTAAGTGAATGGTTTCATAATTGCAGCTATGCCAAGATGTTTGACAGAGAATCTAATGCTGACAAACTCCCAAGTCTCTGAAGAGTTACTGTGAAGTCAAAAGGAACCTGATACAGAGCTACTGAAGATTCAGAACTTTTAAAGCTGCTCCCAATAGGTGAACTCGTGAACTCATGACCTTTCTGAGGCTGGAAGGTAAATATGGGATGAATTAATTCATCATGATCTTGCTCTAAATATAATTATGTTTAAGATGCAAATGAACCAAGATGTTTATGACAGTGAGGGGTTGAGGGACTGGGATGCCCATGGGGAGCCAAGCTTCGGTATCTCGAGTTTTTTGTCACCTTATCAGACTTTGTGGTTGGAATTAGTGTTGAATGCTTTTCTAACTGTGACATGGTTAAACATAATTTGGAATATGCTCGAATAAGTAGGCTTCTGAGACTCACTGCAAAGCTGAGGTACAAGCACCATCCCCATGAAACCAGCACTGGTAATCCTCGCACCACTGATAGGGAGTGCTCTGCAGACCACAGCAATCAGAACAACAGCAGAACTTCTCTCTTCCTGTTCTGGACACCTGTCTGGAGCAAGTGAGGCAGTAATGAGTTAACATTGAGATGGAAGTCAAACTCCTTAATTTGCCATCCCTGAGGAACAGTTAATGACATGTTACCTGCCCTGGGTAGGACTTTCTGACTGTTTAGCACAGGAGGAGACACAGCAAATGTCCACTCAGGTAATTGTTCAGGAATTTCTCATGTTGCAATGTCTTATGATTTTTACTGGGAATAAGGGTGCTGGGTGGTGCCTTCACCAGAGACTTGGAGGTACCACTCTGAAAGAGCAAAGGATGACTACGTTATAGAAACTATTCTAGGAACAGCTTTGAACCACAGAACATGAGATAAACCTATTTATTTTGACAGAGTCGGGGCTACAGACTGTTATAGTCTGGCTCTAAGTATAGATTTGTAGCTTCATTTTGTAATGTGAAAAGGGGATAAGAGAGTTCACCATCCTGTTCTGGGAAAGAGCTTCCTTATAGGCCTTCTTGTTTAAGTTTTCATAGAGGGGACTTTCTCAATATTAGCTGTTAGGGACCTTTCAAACCTCTTTGAACCATTTTGCTGTTTACTTCTAGGAATTGAACCTCGGTCCTACAGACCTAATAATATATTTTAGTGCAGCAATGAAATTACCTATCTGCAGTTTATGGTGTTTATACCTTCATTTACTGGCTTCTAGAGCAGTATACAGAGTGGATATCAAATTATGAAGGGGTATTTGCAGCTCTTTGCCAGAGTACTTTCTGTGGATCGGATGATCAATGTAGGTCCCTTTCCAACTGAAATGGTTTGTTCTGTTCTATTCTACAGTGTTTTATTCATCCTTCTCTCCATGGCTGTTCATCTCTCTCTTTCCCCAGTCTATTTCTGTTCTCTGTGCCTCTGGTGCTGAGTGCCCACTTTGCAAAGGTGTTTTTCTGTACTGGAAAGTATATACTGTACAGCAAATAAGTTTTCCTGTACTGGATGATCCTGGCTCCTGTGTTTCTACAGAACATAATAATTCAGACAATTTATTTGTTAAAGCTAAGCCAAGTTCTGCATTCAGTCTAAACATCTTATTAAGCTCTTTATCTGTTCTGTACTTTCCATGTCAGAGAATTTGCTTTCAACTTTAGCACTTTAAACTTTAACACTTTAAAGATCTTCCAGTATAGCTACAAACTGCACAGCTTGCATAGAGGTGCATAGGTCTCTGTTGCTGTCACAGCAAATCTGTTGTTGGATGTGCCATAGTTATTAAGCTGTCGCATTGCCTGTGTGCAGGCTACAAGGGCAGGATTCAGAGTGAAAGCACAAATCATCCTTTCAAAAATGAGGGCATTTGCTATTAATTAATCTACATGAGTAGTTGTTTTAAAAAAATAAAAAGCACATTTTCTTAGCAAAGTGCTTCCCCGAGAACAAATGCCTCATTAATTTTGAGTACTTCAGTCTGTGTAAACTATTAAAACCTAATAATGACCATTTTATAAGGAATGCCACTCATACTCACAAAATGCCACACATACTCACAAAGTATTTATAAGGAATGCCACACATACTCACAAAATAATCAGTATCTATTAACCTGATAAGCACCCTAATTTTTATGTTTCCTGCCTGCTTAGGCTGGAGAACCATGCGATTGTCCAGTGTGCGGATTGTTCTTCTCTGTATTATCCAGCACTCCTGGTACAGGTTTATTTTTCAGCCTCTTGTGTTCTGATTTGCATCTGGGTGGCCATTTGGGCAAACCCAGTGTTTTGATGTACAGCTTCACAGTGCTCAACTTAATGAGGAACAGAGGCAAGACAGACAAAGTTAACCTTTGAGCTGGACTTAAAGAAGCTGGGGAAAAGACAAGAAAGAAGGGGAATATAAAAGGAAGGACAAAAGGAATAACAAGAATGAATTAATATTCATTCCACTGATTTTCATTTCACACCTTTTGCTGAGGATTTTGACTTCATCCTGCTTAAATTCAGCAGTTCTATAAAGACAGCATTAAGAAAATGCTGTCATGTTTTTTGTAGGCTAGTGTGGTTTATTATGTATATTTTTCACACCGTTAGAGTTAATGGGAAGAAATGCAATCCCAAACTTCCAATGAAATGGGAAAACCACTTGAAGAAGCTCTCTGGCTGACGCTAGATTGCAGAAGTTATTTTCTTAACCAAAATGAAGATCTTTAGTAGGCTGATAATGAGCTTTTATTCAAGATTTTTATGCCAGTGAAGTGTCTGACAGTTCATCCAAAACTAACTACAGAGACTGAAGTGCTTACAAAAGAATAAAACTTGAAATCTACTTATTTTATGCTCTTATATTCTGTTAATATCATTACAGAGCCCAGCATCCTTAGCCTAGCTTCTCCTTCTTGCACCCACCCCTCTAACCCCATAGTACTTTCACTTCTGTTCATGCAGAGTCAGAATCAGACACCCTCTTCCTGTTCTCAGTTTGGGTAAACTGCCTTTCTTGATCTAGTAATGAAAACTTATTTGTTTCATGCTATTCCAAATGCTGACTGCAGCTATGGTTATTTGGACTCCACTAGTTGTTTATGGTAAGGTTATTAGAATATCCAAGTGGTATATTTAACCAATGTTTCTTTAAACTTGTGTAAAATGCTGTATTTCCAGTTGCTTCTCATTTGCATGGACATCACAGTTCTGCGTTATTTGATTACTGATGTGGACTTTCCTGTGCTTTTCCTGGTTAACTCTCTGAGGATTAGGACCTGATAAATGTTGCAGTGTTACATTTTTCCCAGTCTCAGGCGAATAATCTAGGTGGATGTGTAAAAAACATGTCATTAAATCATTTATAGAACCTTATATGGTGATACTCCCTGAGAGGCAACTGGCTTGGAATAGTCAAAAGCTGGCTTGATGTTAAGGAACCTATTCAGACCTGTTGCTAATTAAGGAAAACGTACATGTAGTTGAAATTCTTTAAGTCATTTTGATAGAGCATCTTAACCAGGCTGTGTAAGTAATAAAAAGGCCAAGTCCATCCAGGTAGATTAGTTCAAAAAAATAGCCACCTGTGCAAGTAACTGTGAATGTCTCCCTCTGGGCATTTAACTACCTTCCCTTCTGCTACGTGCTGCTTTTGTATTCTGGAGGTCTCCCTGGGAACAGTCTATTCCAGTGTTATGCCATCACTATCTCAGTGTGGAAGTGCCTCAGTTTTGCAGCTGCAATATTTTCTGGCCTTTTCTTTTTTTTAAGAATCTCTTCCCACCCATTCCCCCACCCCACAGTTACAATTTTTCTGAAACTGATCCATCTAGAGGTACAGAGACTTTTGAATAAACAGTCCCTATGAGGATGTGGTTCCATCAGTTTCTACTTCAGGTAAGTTCATTTGTGCTGGAACCATCTCAGTAACCTGGCAGTCAAGGTGATCCTGAGTCCCTGTTGGCATTTCAGTGTTAAGGGCAGAACTCCTTCAGTGCTTTCATTTCACTTCTTAAAAGTAATTTCTGGAAGAATTTGTTCATTATGAGGCTGACAGTGCCCTGGGACCATGCATCTGAGTGAAATTATTGCACTGGTGGACACTGCTCAAAGAAAGGGGGTTGTCTCCTGATACCAGGATTCCTGAGATCAACAAATGCAAATCGTTCATTGCATGCAGCTAGTTTTTCTCTGCATCTGGATCTACAGACACAGCTCTCCAAGCAAAATTCCCCAAATATCTCTTGCATCAGATATGAGAAGCTGGGTCCTCTCCTGTAATTTGGGTTATTTGCAAGTTGGGCAACATTTTAGCCTTGCCTTGCCTTGCCTTACAAGACACTCCCCCTGAACTTCCCCTTAACCCTCCTACACTGGCCAACCTTTTACATCCAAACATTTTGAACAGCTCACTCTCATTCCCTGCAACCTGTTTATCTTGCCCACTAGGGCCAGTTGCCTTTGCGAGTCTTTAAAGACTGCGATGACCCAGGAAAGGTATAATGCAAAATAATAATCCTGTAAGAAAAGGAAATATTCAAGTCCCTTTATCCTATGAATTCAGGGATTTGGGGGGTGGTTAGAGGATAATGAAGGGAGGTTATGTTCCCTCTGTTTCATGTGAAATTATGCAGACTTGGTAAAATCATTGCACATTCTGGTGAGGACATTTGTCTTCAACATCCCTTGATAGAAAGAGTAAATTGCAAGCTGTTGTGATACTTGTGGCTTGAGTTTCCTAGCAACAGTGCTTCCTCCAAAGATGACCCTTGTAATTTCAGAGTGCCTGAACCTGGAAATTTTAGATAGCCTTGTATGGTTATAATGAACTTTAAATAAGATTGTTCTTTATAAAAGCCTCATTTCCCATTAAGCAGATTTTATTTCCAAATCTCATGGTAGCTTAATGATGAAATATGATAATAGTTTTGTTTATTGTGAATAGAATCACAAAGGAGGTAAGTGGTTTCTTTTTCATAAATACACCTGAGTTACTGTTCAATAAGGCAGCTGTGTTTTAAAAACTTGTCTTCTCTGAGTTTTAGAAGAACAGCTCATTTACTGAATGAAGGGATTAGGGCTTTACAACTGATATCTATTATTATTACTATAGCTGAGATCCTACAGAGTAAGTGTAGGATCTTTCTCTTTCATTTTTCTAAGTTTCAAATTTTATTAAAAATTCTTTTCCCACTTTATTCTTTTCAAAAGTCAGGGTTTTTCATTTGTTTAAGAAACAGAGACTTGCAATTGAAAGATATTTCTGGGGTCCAAAACTGGATGAAGACTTCAAAAAAGTAGATACAAGTTGTGCACTGAGTGGTGCAGAGCTTCAGAATTCCATCCTGGCTGCAATGCTGTTTAGTGCTTTTATTAATGGACTAAAGAGTGGTGTGAAGGTGATGTTTACAAACCTTGCAGATTTTCTGGATAAGTATTTAAGCTGATCTTGACACAGTAGGGAACAGGATGCAATCTAATGAAGGTCAAGCCCTGCACTCATCAAGGAATAGTCCCTTATAGTTATATAGCTATCAAAACCGCCCTCAGGAATAGAATCTCTCATATAGAATGGCCCGTGCATCAGGTATGAACCAATAAATCCAGTGTGTCAGGAAAAAACCCAAACATTTTTCCTGAAAATGTCATGTGAAAGAAGTAAGTCCTCCTGCTTTATTGATCTGTAGTGGGAGTGCTGGATTCATTTTGGGGCAGCACAGGAAAGATATCAATAAGAGCAGTCCCAAAGATTGTGAAGCTAAAAACCATGGTCTCTTAAGAAAACTGGAAAAAAAGTAGGATTTGCTTACCTCCAGAACAAACTGAGAAGCAATATAGTAAAAATCTTTTAATATCTAACTGGAATGCCATTGAAAGGGGCAGTTATATGTTGCCCCCCCTCTCCAGAGAGCCTTTCTCTATGAAACTAAGAACAAAGCAAGCCACTAGAGGAGGATAAGTTGAGGCTCTGTTTTGAATCTTACGTGTGAGGTACAGATTTAGAGTGGTCTTTTTTTAATGCTTTAGGAAATAAGATGTTGCTTTAGAGAACAGCATTAAGAAAAGAAACACATGCAGATAAAAGTCACAGTTCTGTGTGATTCAGGTTTCTATACCTCGATTATCAGGGACAGAAACACATGCTTAGCATTTAACAATCTATAGCTGTCTTTCCCCATATATAAAAGCAGAGATGCAGCTGAGTCCAGGTCTGATAACCTAGAAAATGAATCTAGAGTGCTTCTTTATTGTGTGTGCAGTCTGCACTGCAGTTATTGGCTCTATTGTGTTGCCTGCATACATTGGCAGAAAATACATGAGCAAGAGACAGAAAAGAGATAGAGGAGCGATGTATTTATGTAATAGTTTTATGGTCACAGGTACAAGACTTCAACATTCTTACCTAGAAAAGGAAGCAGACTAAAAAGGGTTTAAATTATACATTTTCTCACCAGCTCTTGTCAAAGTATTTAAAGCAGTTTGATTTGTACTGTTGAGGATATCACAGGAATCCTTTTGAATAAATGTAATTCTATCTAGAGTGAACTTGCACTGAAAAGATTAACTATGCATTTCAAGTGTATAAATGCAAGAAACTCCCTCCTCCAACACACATGCCTCCCCTCCTTTCTGCTTCTATTGAAAAGCTATTCTTTGTCTGGTATTTGAGATTCTGGTGCCCGAGAAACAGTGAAACAAGTAGCTTGCTTTAGTTGTAATAAGGAACACAGTATTTGCCCGTTCTGCAGTTCAAGTTTCCTTAACTCCCATTAGGGCCAGGAGGATCTGGATCTGTCTGATGGCCTGGTCACCGCTGTGGTTTTCCTCATGAATTATTTACAGTTCTATGGGGTAGGTAGAAAGCTGCTCCTCTGAGTTGTAGACAGCTGTATGTTCCTGAAAGGCTACGAGAAGAGCCATGCCCTGGTAAAATGAGGCAGGAAACACTGGGCTGGGTCTCCAGAGGGGTTCTGTTTTGGGGCAATCTGCTTCACCAGCAAGAAACACCCGAAGGTGAACCAATGCCTATTTCAGTGGGGTGTGCATGGGAGGAAACCTCCCCAGTCTTCTGATCGATTTGAACACGTCTGAAATTAAACTGCAACACTAATGTTAAAGTATCCCTAGGTAAGAACCATAGATTTATCTCCTATTTTTGGTTAAAACAAATATCATGGGCATGCAGTGTATTTCTCTTGCCATGATGACATTCCTGAAGCAGCAGGTTCCTCTGTATTCTTATCAGAGCTATTTGCATGGATCAGTGGTAATAGCAGAGCACACAGCAGCAAATTACTTGAAATGTTTTTGTTCACTGCTGGTAAATGCAATGAAGTTCATCCATTACCTTCTATTATAATCAAATAGCCATTGTAACACTTGCCAACCAAAAGATCACACACATCATAGGGAAATACATGTTATTTTGAAGCATCTCAGAATGCAATAAATTGTTAAAGAAACAACAATAATCTATGGAAGGAACAAAAAGCGTAAAAAGATGTTTAGGTGCTTTCACTTGTATTTATCAGTTTTATTTCAAATCTCTCTAGAAGAAGGCACCGTTAGAAGTTCCTCATGAACAACACATGTTTTCATGGAAGATATCACAGGGGTTTCTGTAGCCTCTTCATTTCTAGGTAGTGTAAGGCCACTGTCCAATCCCAGGTGTGTTGATGGTTAATCTCCAAATCAAACTATAAGCAGCTAGGATAGCTCATAACATTATGCATCTCATAACAGATGAGTATATGAGTTTCCTGCCAAAAGACTGTGGCTCAGATAATGCAGCCCCAACAGAAGAAGTAAATAAGTTGAGAACTTAATTGCTGCCTCGTGCAATATGTATTCAGAAGTTTCCAAGCACAGCTAAATAAGTCCAGGGAATTGCAGTAATTTCCTTTGCCACTCTATTTGATTGTACAGTGATGGAAGGGAATGAGGTAACTTCAGTTGAATTAAAATTATTATGATTTTGTATTTTTTAAAATTGCAAATATTCACTGAGATCAGAAATTAGAGTTAAAAGTCCTATTCGGGTGTTTTATTCACAGTATTATTCTGCATCAATGATAAAAGCCAGCTAGATCACAATCCATCAACAGCGTATTAAAATGCTTTCTAATAAGCAATTGTTAATGAAAGACTCCTAAAAATATTGTAAAGGCCAGTTTTACAATGGAATTAGTCAAGATCTGCATGAGCAGAAAAACTTAGAATAAGAAGAACTGGGACCAGAAGACTGGCTAAAAATCTGTATGGGAAGAGAAGCATTTCCAGCCCCAGGCTTACAAAAGTAGTGAAGTCATAGACAAAAATGGTGCCCAAACAGGCTGTAAATCATGCAATTTTAAACCAAATCACATCTGAGCTTTTTTTTTATTTGTGGAAGCCTTTAGACTGTACATTTTTTACTTATCTTCCTAAGCCACAGGATCTTGGAAACTTTTATGCTTTGTTCCACAAATGAAAGATGAGAATATTATTTACAGATATAAGTTAGGAACTTGAACTCCAGAAAGAGCACCAAATGCATTGCAAAGCAACTACTGAGAGTTTAAAAAACAGCTTGCTTTCTTGTACTGTTTTTCTTAAATTTTCACATAATCAAAGTACAGACTTAAGTGACATTGGCTGGGTTAAATCTAAACATATCAGTGTCTGGCTGAGCATGTATTGGCCATAAAATGAAGCCAACAGTAAGAATTGCTGCTAAGGACTCCACTTTCTCTCAGGCAGTTTAAACCCCGTACACTCCTGCACAATTTTGTTTCAAATTTGAAAGCAGCTGTCCTGGTTCTAAGCTATATTACACCTCTTTCCCTTTTGTTTGATTTATAGCTGTGTCAGGAAGGGTTTAAGCAAGGCTTATTAGGGATTGTATTTACCTTGAGATGCTGCTGGATTGGCTTCTCCTGTGTGGAGATAGATATAATGCTGTAAGAAACAGAAGGACATCATCTTGGAGAAGCAGCTGCAAGAAGAGCCTTTCTGGTCCAAATAAATACATTTCATATGGACTGAGAAAAAAATTCTAGCTTCTCAGCACATGTTCAATCTGCACACACTGAATGAGCAAGACTTGTGAAAACAAGGACTGTCCCTTCAGAGCAAGAGTATCGTCCTCCTGCTTTGTGTTGTCCAGAAAATGTACATACTCTTGTCTTCCTTAATCTGATAAGAGCAAGACAGAGCACTCTTTCAGATCATTCTGACTTTGAAAACCCATGGCATAGAAAGATTTTTAATATTTTCCCATATCCCAGCCTTTTTTCTTCCATTTTTTTTCTCTGTCCTTATCAATATGTAACACAGAACACATTTTAAAGACTGTTTAGAAACTTTTCTCCCTAATTTATTCCTCCAGATAATAAAACCTTGTAGCATGGCCTGATGGCTGCCACAATAACCCAGCAAGAGTTTCAGCTTCAAAGAAAAATAGCGACTGAATCATGGAAGGAGGAAGAGGTGAAAGAGTGAAAATTCCCTCTGCTGTATATGGTCTGGAGCTTAAATCAGACTCTGCATGAGGGAAAGCTGGATTGGCAAAGGCAGGGCTTTCGGGAGACCACGTTCCCCTCAAACACTGATGCCTATAGCTTCTTGAGCAGTTCATTTTACACTTCTTTTTCTGGACTTTCCTTGTTTTGCTTATACCAATTTGATTAGAAATCAGATCTTCTTTTGTATGTGTAGCTGTCCTTAGTGAAAAATATCCATGATCTTCGTCAGGCAGCTTAGGCACTATCATAATTATATATACACATAAATTCCTGCATTAGCTTTCAGAATTAGAGCTTCTGTTCTTCAATATCACTATTTAAATAAACAGGAAAAAGCCTTAATCTAAGATTTTCTTTTTTTCTGGAAGGGGATATTTTTTAAAAAAACTGTAATCTAAATACATTTTTAGTGCAAAATTCTGGGTTTTTGTACCATTGTAAATCTGGAATTACTGCTGTGAGGACAATGAGACTTAGGTTAGCAAACTGAGAGCAGAATATGGCTCTCCAAAGTTTTGAAGAATTCATAAAATGCTTGAAATAAAACCCCAAGATTATAAGTGACATTTCAAATCAAACTGCCTTTAGTGTGCTTGTGTGCTTGAAAAAAATAGAAAACTTGCTGACAAGTAGAGAACAGTGAGATGAAACAAAGAAAGATTAAAATAGGGAAGAGCATGAAGTGAAACAGAAAGGAGAAAACTACCTGAGGCATTATCTGGATGAAAAAAGAAGGAGGGGTAAACACAGCCCACTGAAGAGAGAAGAGGGGCAAAATGCCAGTTGCACCTGGATCAAAGGCTTAAAAGATGCAGAGTGCTAATTGAGATAGCGACAAAAAAGTCAAAGGGCTTTCTGAATCACAATATGTCAGCTTTAGATTGTCAGAAAATTTTGAGCAGGAGAGGGAAGGTGGGTGGAGACAGTAACCCAGCTGTAAATAAAGCCATTAGTTTCTTGAAGAATGTCACCCCTGAGGGAAAGCCAGAGGAGAAGTGTAAACTGAGACTGATACTGCTTCTTTTGGTGGTAGGATGAGGGTGAATTTAATGACCTACAGTGCAAAATCAGCCCAGACATCTGGGACACTATTTCCAAATTTAGAAGAATCTTTTAAGGCACCTAAGTCTGTATTTAGGGATCTGAGTAAATAGGTTATCTCAAGGGCTTAGCCCCCCCTATTTTCCTTTCTCAGACAACTAGTGTGTGTGTGGATATTTTTACTTGTGGACAGAGAAAAGAGAGATGTCCAATGTTTGTCACAATGAAATGTCTTCACCCTACTTGCAAATAAAATGAGTCTCATTGTGCTAAATGTGATCTGTTTGGCTACTGTTAATAAAAACTCTACTACTTAGCATTTAGCTTAGACCACTGTATTTTTCTAACACAGAAGGAAGTATTTCAGTGGCTGTCTAACAGTTCTTTTGGAGAAAACAAATATTTGTGTATAATTCCTTGTATTTATCCATGCATCCATGACATCCCTTGATAATGAAAATGAAATTTAGGGAAAAAAAAAAGACAGTAAAATAA
Organism: Tapera naevia; assembly: GCA_033556795.1. Lineage (NCBI taxonomy): Eukaryota > Metazoa > Chordata > Aves > Cuculiformes > Neomorphidae > Tapera > Tapera naevia. Next base: position 3,767,919 of record JAUMJJ010000218.1, on the reverse strand, counting down.
TTTGTTTCATAAACTTTTGGGGAAATCCTTAAGATTGTTGAAGAGGAAAATAAGAGCATGGAAGACCTTTCAGAGTTCAGATTTGGAGATAGTTGGAGATTGAGATGGCAAATGACTCCACTAAAGATCTGAAGTGCTCACCACCTATTGTGGGGCAGTGCTGGAGATCTGCTTTCTAAGCAGCAGGTTGTTTACTTTAGAAATATGCTACAAAACAAACCTTCAGTTCTAGCAGGTTATTTCTTTATGTCACTGTAGTTGCAGTTTAGATATCCTGGAAAAAAAAACACAGGGGAGAGGTGGATAAATTGATTGTTTTAAGTAGGTTGTTTGGTTTGATTACAGTCATTGCTTTCATTCTTTGAAAGTTTATGTTAATAGGACATGGTAGAGGTGTGTACCCTTGAACTGTGGTTTTAAACAATGTTTTCTTTGTGCACTTCAAGGGAGCTGTCAATATAAATGTGTATAAAACTGTCAAACACACACAGCAGTTTCTGGAAAAAAATATGTCTCATTACAAAAACTGCACAGGGATAATGGACTGCAACAGCTATTGCTTTCTTTCTTGGAGAGGGAGCAGGTTTTCAAGCACTTTGCAAGTCCACTGTTCAGCACTCCAGCTCTCAATCAAAGAGAGGCAGGCCAATAGTACATCTTGACAAAGTGCATTGGCACTTTGTAAATCAAAATTATTTGTGCCAACTTAAGTGTGATGTCCTGGGCAGTGTCATAGAAAGTACTTAAGTTTTCTGTGGGTGTAAACAGCAATGAAGAACCTTTAATCACAGAGATGATATGTTTACTATTCAACAGACATTGTTCCAGGTTTCTTTATGCTCAAAAGAGCATAATTCTCCTTTGAGAATTTACTATATAGGAAAAAAAAGTTTTGTAGAGTATTTCCTACCTTTTGTTGATCACATCTCTCTTGCCCTCAAGTCTTACTGCACGGAAGGGAGCTCTGGGTATCAGAGTAACTACTGAAGGTGAGCAAAGAAAGTTTTTAGCTTTTAGTTCCTCTAACACCATAAACACAGGCTGCCTCCCGGGGAGGTAGAGGAGCATGTGTCTGCCCTTCTTCCATCTGCATGTGTGATCTCAGTTACGTGTTGTCCAGGGAAGGCTGCAGAGCCCTTCTCTCCTGCTGCATGGAACATGCTGGAGCCACAGAGGAGAGTGGCTTCAGTGCTTTGGCAGTGCTGGACTTTCTTCTGAAGGAGGCTGAGTGTCAGAGCTGGCTCTTAGAAGCTGGAGTCCATGGCTCACACATGCACAAAATGATTAGTCAATTGAAGCCCCTTGCCCTCCACATTATCTGGCTTGTGCCCCCTCTGCACAGGAAAGCACCCTCGATGCTTGCAAGAGGAACCAGCCAATTTGCAGCAAATTAGCTGAGGAGGAAACTTAATGAGGTTCTTGGTGTGAAAGTCACTCCTCAGCCCAGGTCAGCTCCCATGTTCACCTTTTTCTACTTGGTGGCCTCAGCTGAAGGTAGGCAGCATGTTTTATGTAAAATACTCATTAAAGGAAGAACATTTCCATGTATTTCACTAGTGTGAATTTCAAGAGGAAAAGATAAAGAACTTATTTTCCTGCCCCAGGTAACTGTGCAAACAGATTAAAGGCAGCTGTCTTACCAGGGGTTATAATGATATAAATCACACAAGTATTGTTACTAAGGTAGACTTAAAACTGAAGGAGTTCCTGCTGTCTGGAGGGACATGCACTTCCTATTAGCTGTAGCAATTACAGATCTCCCAAGGTTTTTTAACCAATGTCAGCATTAAGGAAATGAAATTTTATTTTGCTCTGGGAAAGGACAGATATAACCAAAGAATGTGAATGTAAAGTGGGCACAGAGTTGAAAAACATTGATGTGGAGTGATCAAAGGGAATCCTTCATCCTTCACAGAGAATGGAAGGAAAAAAATGCAGCTGAGGAGAAACTTCTTTCTATTACATTAAAAAGAGTGGAAGAGACATTTCTATACATGCTTTTCTTTATGGAAATCATGGAATTTATTACACATTTTCAAAAGTATTTGTAAGACTTAAATATATTTTCAAACAACCATAAGCAGTGGTATGTGAGAAACCATCACATAAAATCAAAGGAAAAGCAAAGACTCTTCAACTCAGCAACTCCAGACATATCAATATTTTAAGTACTTGTTTTAATTTCATACTTTTCTCACCTGCTTAAAATCTGATGGCAAAAGATTTAGCAGAGAGGTTTTGATTCAGCTCCTCTTGGAAGCATGCAATTCATCTGCATATTCAGCTTTCCTTTCCTGAAGAGTAAACTGTTACCTGAATGTGAATTAATGTCCATTGTTGTATTAGAGAAATGTGCCTGCTTTAAAATCCATGCATTTTCTTTTGGCTATCAAATGGTTGCTATTGCTATAACCCACCACATTTTGAGATCTGAATGAAATGGATGTTTTTGTTCACAAAGGAATCCCATCCCTTTGAATTCATTATCAAGTCCATTATATGCTTCTTCCAACATGCACTAAAGTTTGCAAAGCGTCTTTAATGCCCTAAATATGTGAAATCATTAATTTGCTAAAAATATCAACATTTGGCAATCTGATGGTGGCAATCTTAAAAAGTGTTCATTTTCAAAATTTTCTCTGTTGGCCCTATTATTTTTGACTTTCAGAGCACAGTTTCCTCCACTTGATTGTTTTACTTGAACATTTAATTGCTTCTCATCCCTGCAGACACTGTTTCCCTGACATTTTGTAACAAGACTTAATCAGGACATTTCTGATTGTTTTTGTGACAATAATCAGCTGGAACTGAAAGAGGCTATATGAGGATAGCTATTTTGTGAATTTTTATAGGCAAATTTCTAAAAGGCTTTGAAGGTATAAGAAGCACCTTTTATCAGCATTTTTAAAAGATTTGTATTTACTAACTGAAAACTACTTGAAAATTAAATTATTAATTGACATTAATTTTAAGGTGGAATAAAATTAAAATTACTTGACATTAATTTTAAGGTGGGGAAAAAGTCAATACTTAAAGATATAAAAATATTTTCTATTGTCTTTTCAAATTATTTATGTTCTCAGAGCTGAGGAGAATAATTTCTAGGTCGAGCTCGACACATATTTTTACACATTTCTACCATGGAACTGAGTTCACAGCTTATGGTGAACATGAAATGGAGCTTTGCAGTGTGTGTCAGCATTTGTGGGACGAACACACTGGCACTAGCACAGAGAGGATTACTGACACCTGGAAGGTGGCCATGGTTATCCAGATACCACCTGCTCCAGGACAACACTGAAAATAAAAAAAGCAGGGTTTGAATCCAAGTCTTATTTCCCCTGGAGAGTAACAGAGATCGTGAGCTTGGTAAGACCTTGTGAGGCTCATCACACCGGAGCACAAGGCACTGAAGGGTGCAGCACTGCAGCTGTGTATGTTGCTTTTCTGAATGTAAGCCAAACACTTTATTTTCTTCAGAATTTGTTTCTGCCACTTGCATGTGGCCCTGTGTGTCTGCTGCTCACACCAGACTGACCCCTCCTATCTGAGTGGCTTTATTCCGATATAATGGGTAACTCAGCATCTGGAATAAATCAGCATTTTAACAAACTTTGTCTGAGAGCTCCAGTGTTCCAGTCTGGCTGATACAGTCCATGTAGCTTTTTGGTCAAGATACTGGCTTTTCTTCTAAGGTTAGTGAAGCAATTTTGCTCCTTCTCTGTTGTTCCACTGGCTTTAGGTGTCTACAGGAGAATAAGGCCTAGAACTGGGCTCTCCAGCAGACCAAATAAGCTAGAGACTGGAGACAAATAATATATTAGAAGAAACGAGCAGAGGAATGAAACTGTGATTCCTAAAAGTCACCGCTAAAGATGTGTGCAATAGGGCCCTGCACTATGATCCAGTGTCTACTTTTACATAGTTGGAGAGAGGATGTGGAGAAAGAGCCAGATATCCAGTCCTTTTCTCAGTGTCTGTTCTCAAAAGCTTTCCTAACCCTTGGTTTAAAATAGCCTTCAGTGCAGATTGTTGTGCTTACTTCTTCCCTTCCCTTGCCTTGACTAAGCAGTTTGGTGAACTTTGGATCCTGCAGATTTGCTTATTTTGCTTTAGGATATGAAATCTGTGATAAAGGCCAGTGCCTTTGGTGATGTCCTATTTATTTACTGGCCCCAGGAGAAGCTCAGTGGCAGGCAATGCAGACCTTGCTACTGGTGCTTATTCCAACATCAGTGTTCAGTCCTAAAAGTGGTCTAAATGAGGCATCTGGTGACCTCTCCTGGGGCCTGAACCAAGTGGTGGTTCAGGTCCTACTTTCCCATGTTCATTTTGTTTGCATTTCTGTTGTTTGTTGATCTTGAAGACATCAGGTTTTATTCAAAGAAATGATTAGCGTGGCCAAAGGTCATCACAGGTCTTATCTGAACGGGGGTGGAAGGGCTTGGCAGAGGTTATTGCATGATGCTAACACATGAAATGCTAACAAAACAGAGAGGGAGAAGAGGCAGCACGGCCTTCTTAATGCAGCTTTCCTTATAAGTCTGGCCTGAACAGAAACCCTTCATTCAGGTGGGCACTTCTGGACTTTATGAATGTATGTTTCTGCTGGAAGCTATGTTTATATAAAGTTGGCATTTGCGGTCACAAATTTCACAAAGCCCAGCCAAGCATCTTAACAGTCCTTAAAATTCATTACAGCAAGTGAAGAACATAGTAAGAACATTTTTAGGCATTGAAAATAGATAGTTAATAAGTTTTTGATAATTTGCTGTCTATTGTCTTCCATTTTTGATTTAAAAAAAAAAGGCCCCAATGATCCTTCATAGTCTTAAGACAAAAAAACAAAAGACAGTGTGAGGAAAAATGCTTTCCAAACTTTTATGGACAATAAATATTGCTGTACACTAGGAGAAGGCTACTGATGATCGATAGCTCTTATTTCTAGACAGGAGAGACAGTGATATACTAGACTTAGAAACAATGCCATTGTACTTACTTCCCTGCTTCTCTCCTCTACTTGAATTACAATTTTAGAGGATACTATTTCAAGGCCTGCTGCAGGTAGGAAAGGCCGTGTCAGAGCCGTATGTCCCAAAACCATGGCATGGTAGTATAAAACAGAGCCACTCTGGAACAAAGAACAGGTTTTTTGCTGCATCCCTTGCAGGCTGTTCTTGTACAGCCTGGCTAGATTTGCTGTAGCTCTACTCTGATTCAATCCTCTGTGTCGTACACACTGGGGATGTAGATAGGTCCTAAATAAGAGTTGTGGCTTTGAGTCTTATCGAGGCATAGCTGTTGTGAAAGGCTGTTGAAGAAATATGGTGGAGAGAGGATGTAATAGCCAGAGTACATTTGGGTTTCATGAGGCTATACCAAAACTTTTGCATCAAAAACCTCTGCTTAGCATCTATTGTTAATCAGATTTTGGCTTACATGCCCTCTTTGGCACATAGACTTCTTCTTGTAGGGTGATGTTAGAGAATGATAACATTTCTGATAAAGATGTTCAGCAGGGATTCTTTTCTCGCTGATTTGAAGGATGGCTCCAGTCTTCTTCGTGGTTAGAAAGGGATTTTCCTGTGTTTTGTATCTATTAAGCTTTTATTCCGCAAGTAGTTTCCAGATTTCTTAATGCTCCTGGGATACTTGCTATCTAATTGTTTGTGACACACCTTGTTTGCTCTGATACTGCCTTGTATATGCCCTGCTGAGGAGGTCTCAGAAAAGTATGATTCAGAAAGCACATCAGAAATGTTGTTTATTAGTCAACACATAAGGAATGATACAGGAAAGATAATCCATTGGCATGAAAAAAATAAAATCTTTGGTAGAGCTGGTTTTACAGTTGGAAAAAATTTTCCATGATAAGCTGGGCTAAGACCCACCAACATTTCAAGTGCCAGAGACCCAGCACAGGAGCACAAGACACAGCTGTCTGCCTCAGACTTGCCAAGTAATTCTTGCCTAGGTTGAGCTCAATTCAGTTCAATTTGCTGTTAATAAAATACTTAGGCTATGTAGCCACGTATCTGTACTATTTGTAAATCTGCAGCTTGTTAACAAATAGCAAATTAGAGTGATTATATTTACATTCCAGCACAAATCATTCAAAAGAACACGACTAGACAGTAAAACTACCCTACTGGGAGTTCGTATATTCTTAATGATGGAGGTTTGAAAATACAGAGAAGCTGGGATCTCTGTTTTAAAAACTATTCAATATATGCAAAACTGTCAGGGTGGATTTAGTTGATTGAATCCAGATGTTTGCATTTTAACTAAGGAAGAAGAGACATCAATGAGAATTTATACAAGTAGTGAGAATGGGCATAATGAGTCACTGGAGAGAAGAGTGTAAACCAGAAGTGTCAAGGAGGATTAGGGGTATAAGTGTTTTGCTGTATTAGTATGGATTGGTGCAGCCAGCCATGTTTGAATTTCAATTTGACATAATTTGGAAATGCATTTTGTTGTAACACTTTGTTAGACTGTGTACTGGGATTTCAAGAGAATTTAAAGGAATCAGGCACTCCAGTGCCTTTCATAAACCCATGTTGACTGGGCCTGATCACCTGGTTGTCCTGCACGTGCTGTGTGATTGCACTCAAGGTGATCTGCTCCGTGACCTTTCCTGGCACAGAGGTCAGGCCTTTAGTTCCCCAGATCTGCCCTCCGACCCTTCTTATAAGTGGGAGTAACATTTGCCAACCTCCAGTGAAGTGGAACTTCTCCAGTCAGCCTGGACTGCTGGTGGATGATGGCAAGGGTTTTGATGAGGACCTCTGCCAGCTCCCTTAATACCCCTGGGTGGATCCCATCTTGCCGCATAGAGGTGATCGTGCTAGGTTAGACCTCTAATGATGTCTAATTCTATTTTTGATATGAGACAACAGCAGGTAAATGGGAATCACTATGGAGGAAGATATAATACAAAAGCTACCAAAGGCTGTTTTCTTTGGCCAGTGTGTTTGGAGCACACTTGCCATTTTTCATAACAGAGTATAAACACGTTTGCTAATGGTTCCAGTATCTGTTTTGATGGTTAATCCTTTCTCAGAACTGTTGAATGTGAAGTGGTAGCTGAGAAAATAAAAAATGGCAATTTAAAAATATATTTATGCTCAAAAATTTTTGAAGCATTTTGTGAAGAGGAAACTTCCCTCTGCTTTGTAGCTGAAGCATGCATTTGAATGCAAAGCTGTGGCTTGAATCCCTTCTCCTAATTCAAAGCCATTGAGTGTCTTGAAACCTGACTTGTAACTGGAGGTTTTCAAAGCAGACTCACAGACATTCTCCACTGTCAGGCCTCACATAATGACAGCTGAGGACAGGACACACTTATCCCAGTGCTTACAGTTTGAGGGCTTGGATGCTTTCCTTGAAGCCATGAGATTTCTCTTTACCTTTGCACTGGGCTTTGGCCCTAACATATCCCTGCTGTGTATCATAGGTTTCAGGAAAATCCTGTGTAAGGTCAGATCTGGTTTAAGAGTCCCAGATAGACCAGTTCCTGCAAAACACCCTAATGTGAGAATCCTGTTGGAGATTATCTCCAGGGAGCAGAGAGCAGGGAGGTCACTGCCTGAAAGACTGCACAAGCCCAGGGTAGGAATGGCTCCCATTCAATATCATATCAAATTTAAACCTCTCTGCATACATAAATAACTCTTCCTTCTTGGTGTCCTTGTCCAGTCTAATCCCATCGGTTGCTCCTACTTTCTCAGCCTTTATTCCTGTCATTCCCTGTGGCTGCAATAGTCTACCTACTGTGGACCTACATTTCCTAATTCAGGCCCCAGTGTTGCCTGCAGATATGAACTGTCCCAACCAAATGAATGAACCAAACCCTACAAATTCTCACAGCATCATTGTCAGCAAAAGAGCTACACCAGCCTGTATGATCTGAGGGCTTTAGCTCTGCAAGTCCTGGGCTTTAGCATCTCTGCATCAGAAGCCCAGTCAGGAGAATTTAGCACTGTTTGAGTGATCCTTGCACGTTCAATTCATTAACTCACAAATACTCTTTGAGCATTGTTACTACAAAAGGCCTTAAAGCTAATATTTCTGCTCTATTGTGTATTCAAGTTACACTTATCATTAAAGAGAGCTCTGCCTTGCTGGATGCACAGTTTATTTTTCCATCCCCTGTCATTTTAGGTTTGCCACTTCAAAGATCTCTTTGAACCTATATTTGTGTTAGCTAATGACACAGAACCTCTCTACATACAACTCAGCAAGAGTAAAGCATATTAGCAAGTAGACTGGTTTGCTCCCAGCAGGAGATTTATTTTCTGGTTCTTCTTACAACGGCAGAAAGGTTTCCCTGTTCCTCAGGGATGGTACTGCTGCTTCATTCTCCAGTTCATATTTCTGTCAGATAAGAATTCTCACAGATGGATCCAATCTGACACAACCACGTTAAAACTACCAGATTATCTGGAAGAACAAGCCCTTCAGTCTTTACATGCATCTGTGCAGTCACAGAAGTATTGTGTGAGTGAAAACAGTTAAAATACTTTATTTTTTTTCTTTTCAAATATTCATGGATAAGTGTTCCCTGGGTAGGTTTAATATAGTGCTGACTGAAAAATTTAAAATTTAATGGTTAAGTTAATTTCATTTTAAAACTAGCCAAATCCTTTGGCTGCATTGGTTTTTCCTTTCTGTAATAAGCTGTTGTACTTTCTGAGTTATTGGTAGAAATGTGATTAGCAGCACATTAAACTAGCAACAGTAGCCTTACTTTTGCCTTTTTCAGCTTTATGAGGACTAATTTGTTAGACACATAGACCTTTGGGGAAGAAGAATAAGTGTTCTGTAGCTTGACTGCTTTTCTTCCTTCTTTAAGATGCAGTGTTGGGCAAGATGCAAAGGAATGGTAGAAATGTGCTGTGATATTTATTGTCGGAAAATATCACTGCAGAGGGCCAACAGGAAAGAGAAAAGAAAAATTTCCTTCAGAAATCATAGGCAGAATATATCTTATATATTGGATCTGCACCAATGGGATGGAGGGGGATGTCAGTGTTAACACTGTATTGAAAAAGGAAACACTTGTTAGCATGTGTGAAAAAAATGTGAAATTCCCATTAGCCAGCATACTAATTTAGAGGAGAAGTATAAGTGCACCATTACAATCATAATCATATTATGGGCAAAAAGGAAACACATCCTACATGAAAAAACAATGTCTTATTTTTACTGCAATTGAAGTCTTAACAGTCTCATCTAGGAATAATTTAGTCCAAATTTAATTACTACAGAAAAAGAAAAAAAAAAAATGAATAGTGCCCTCCATCAGGTGTGAAGGCCCTGGATTTTTTGAGAAGGGCTCTAATGTTCCCTGATGTTCAATAGATAAGACTTGGCAGGTGAGCCCTGTTTCATGTTTCTGAGTTGTGAAGAGAAAATGTGAAGGCTAAGGTCAGGTTTGCACAGAGAGGGGTGAGGGACGGTCTGGAAAAGTTTGTCCCGTGGGCAATTTCAGGTAGTAATAATAAGACCTCAGATTGTGCCAATAGGATGCATTGATTTATTCACAGATTAGCTATGGAAGAGTAACAAAATACTGTACACACTTGCACAGGGAATAAGGACTTCCTTACTCTGAGTTTCCTGGTCTGGCTCTCAGTCACAAGATGAAAGGGACTCCCACGACTTAACTGGATGGTTCTTTCAGGTTACAGTTCATGCCTTGCTTTTGCAAAACATCCTTTTTATTTTTTGTCCCCAAATTCCTGAAACTGATGATTTTCTACTATGTTGTGCAAGACGCAGCAAACCCTGTGACAAACACTGGTCCAGGAATTAATAACACATTTATGGTTCGACTCGATGACTTCAAAGGTATTTTCCAACCAAGCCATTCTATGACTCTATGAACACTCAGTTCTCTATGTGTTCTTGTTCCTGAAGAATCTGAGTGAAGAAATTTTATGACTTTTTTTTAACTTCTTTCTTGAAAAATTTGTTATCTGTGATAAAGCTTTTGTTATTCACAATATCACTCGCACATTTGCTTCTCATCATCTCATATGTATTTCTAGTGGTGTCCCATCCACAGTAATCAAGGATATGATTAAATTTACCTTTCTTTGTATAGAGGGAAAATGAAGTACATGACCTTTCTTCTAAGTTGAATTTGCTCTACATACACTTAATGGCACTCTTGTGGTATGTTCCGGTCCAAAGAAATTGATGCTTCCTACATCATTCACTGATTAAAAGACAGCTTAATATATCCACACAGGAAAAACAGACAGCACAGTTTAAATCCAAATCCTGGGGTGGAATGCTGTCTCCAATATTTTGCTGTTCTCTAAATCTTTGTTAGACTTCTGGAAGTGAAACACATGCAGTTGCTGTGAAGCTTTAAAGAACTCTAGAGAAATTCATGTCAAGCGATACAAAGTGCTCTGAAGGGGCAAAGGTGACTTGAGATGTCATAAAAAATTTTGATATTTTCTAAAAGAAATAGTTCTTTCTAAGAATACAGATGACAGTAAAATAAGAAAATGTACTAACTGCACCTTTGCTAGAGCTCTTAAATCCATTTTTCTGATGGAAAGGTTTTCTTTAATTATAATAAACAGTTTTGACATTGTCACTGGAAAACACCAAAAAAATCAAAAAACAAAACCCCCAAAAAGCCAAACATGGAGAAAAAGATATTTTGACTTTACTGCACTTGGAATCAGAATTTACAATTTTACTCCATGAGTTTAAAATTGTGTTATTGGAAATCTGCCCCTCGTGTCCACAAAAATACCCCAATTAAAATTTTTACTTTTCCATCAGACTATGATAATATTATTCTTTTCATTGGTTTCAAGAAATGACATCAAAACTGCATGTTGTAATTAATGAAACCTTTTCCATCATAGAACTGGAATTAAGAGCTTTAACAAAGGAGCAGTTAGTGTACAGTTATGCAGAACTATGCTTCTTTTTCCTAGTGATGCTGGAACAAATAGCCCTGATTTGCACTATGATTGACAGAAATCAAAAAAGGCATATAGGATTTCAGGCTTGTTTCCTGTCATTTAGACTTCTAGCTTGTGGCTGAGCAGTGGATTTAAGAAATGAAGTAAAAATAAAATTAAAAACATCTAGCAGAGAAATAAGCTGAATTTTAGAATTATCTTAGGGAGATATTGCCATCTCTGTTCTACTGGGATGAGCAGCTTTCCCATGCCTAGACCATGCAGACCTGTGAATTTCACACTCTAGACAGGAACAAGAGCTATTCCCAGGTTGCAGTTAGAGGTATTCTGAGTGTGTTCTTACTTGCAGTTGTGCTTTGATGCCACAGCTCCAAAAAACCCTGCCCTCGCAGCAGTGCATATGTTGGCTAACAGATTCTGCCAACGAAGGTGAATTTTCACTATGAGAATCAGGTATTCCATGACTATCACAGTATCATAAGGTTGGAAAGGACCTCTGAGATCATCGAGTCCAACCTATAACCCAACACTGACACCAACATTAATACCATCATCTAAACCATGGCACTCAGTGACTCATCCAGTCTCCCCTTAAACACCTCCAGAGTCGGCGACTCCACCCCCTCCCTGGGCAGCCAATTCCCTTTCAGCCAATCACCCTTTCAGTGAAGAACTTTTTCCTGACATCAAGTCTAAACTTTCCCTGACAAAGCTTAAGTCCATGCCCTCTAGTTCTGCCACTGGTCACCTGAGAGAAGAGACCAACCCCTGCCCGACTACAACCTCCTTTTAGGGAGTTGTAGAGAGCAATGAGGTCTCCCCTGAGCCTCCTCTTCTTCAGACTAAACAGCCCCAACTCCCTCAGTTGCTCCTCGTAGGGCTTGTGCTCCAGCCCTACTTGCATTTTATTAAAAAAAAAAGGACATTTCTCTTCACATTACTCTTGGTCTATCTACTTCTTTTGTCAGGCATCAAGGACTAACTGAACAAAGGGCTTGGATGCTAGAAAAGGCAAAGTGAGCATCCCTCTCTGCAGATTGTTCACCAAACCCAAATTCACTTGCACTGCATTCGACAGTAGGTAATGTAATCCCCTAAGAGGAGGGAAACGATTTCCACTTAGCACTGTCCCCAGTTTAGACAGAGATTAGGAACAATCTTTGCAGAGACTGACTAAATCAGAAGTGTGCTGTGGTGAGGCTTTCCTTGTATTGTCTGAAGAAGCCATCTCATTGTAAATGTTATCAATAGTCATTAGCAAAGGAGCAAGATCCTGCTGATCCTAGGGAAGAGAGCTAACCAAAGCATTATGGTGTTATTCTCCCAGTGAGTATATGAACATGTTGAAATTAGGAAGATTCTGGTTCTTGCAATTCTGGTGAGACTGGAAACTGCATCCCTGCATCTCATGGCTTTACTTCTTTGACAGTTTCCTCCAGACTTGCCTGCAATTACATATAGTTGATGAAGGAAGTCTCAAGCAGAACACTGAGGGATGGTAACTGTGTTCATACAAGGCTTGTTATTATTATTGTTACTGTTCTTCCCATGTGTTTGATGTGAAATGACAGAGGGATTAAACAGCAAGAATGAACTGACTGAAACATTTTACATAGGAGGGTGCAGAGGATGTCTCTTCTCAGAATAGACTTTTTCTCTGATTGCCAACAGGCTGAAGAAGTCCCTCCTTTGTGATTCTTCTTTTGTGAAAGTTGCGAGTTAGAAGTCAAGACTATATGAAATGCTGATTGGTTCAGGCCCAGATTTAAACCAGCAAGGTGGATTCCTTCCTGACATCTATCTTAGCAATGACTTTGAACCCTCTTCAAACAGTAAATGAGCAAAGAGCAGTGGATTACAAAGAAAAATGTATTTGTGAAAGAAAGACCAAGAAGGCAGAAACTCTATATGGTTAAACTTCATGTTAAGAGATGCTTAATATCACTTGGATCAAAGTTAGGGATAAAAAAATATGCCTTTGGCTGAGACTGTTTGCAATCTTTCCCCTGCTTTAGATCAAAGTTGAATAACTAACTGTCCTGACATTTGCACTGTCTTCCATCTTTGCTGGTATTATGTGTCCTTTCCCATTTTTCAGTTTCTTCCATGGATCTCTTTGTGCTCTTCTGAAATTTAGTAGAATCCCAGCACTTCTCTTCTTCTGCCATAATTCCTCCAGGATGTGATTTTCCAGGAGTGTTCGCTAATGACTAACACTGTCTTGTTTGTCTTTCTCCAACACGATCAGCTCCTTCAGGATTACTATTTTCAATTTGGCTCTGATGTAAGGTATCTGTTTTGTTATCCTCTCCCAGTTTTAGATGTGTTTTTTCAGTCTGAATATTTTTAATATTTTAATATAATTTTAATATAACCTAACCTGTAGCTCCAAATCCCAATTAAGTACTCAGAACTGTTGTATTTCATACTTCAGAGCTGTACTTAGGAGAGTTTCCATATTATGGAGACTTACATTCTTTATTTTTCTTCTGTAAAACTCAGAAGCTTTAAATGACTCACTTTTTTGTGTGTTATAATTGTTAAATTCCAGTAAGATCTCTGTGTCATGAACATGCAGAGACTTTGAAAAAAAAAAATGAGCACAAATTTTTGGGTTCTTATTCTCTTGCTCCAGCATATATGGTCCCTTTACCCTTTTCCCCTTTCCCCAGGGGTGAATCCATTCATCATGGTAATAATGACACACAACCCAGCATCTGAATTAGCTCCATATGCCACTCATGGAAACAAAATAGGAGCTTACTCTATGTGCCAATTTTACTTTTTGTTGCATGTGGTAAACACATAAAACCATGCAGAAATGTCAATATACAAGCACACATGTCTTCTGAATGGATTGTAACACACTTTTGGTTGTTTCACAGGTCAGATGTGTAACCCTGTTGGAAGCTGGATGCATAGGGTCATGGGAGCTAATGTATGGTAGCACATTCCCATCTAAGGCCTCAGCTAAAATCTATTGTAGCCAAGGGACATGTTTGCACTGACTTCAGATGAGACTGATTAATCAGGCACTATTTTTTTTTCCATCACTCACTGCCATTTTTAATTTTCTACCTTTGGATGAAATATAAGTGTCTGCTACATTGCTAGCATTCTTGATGTACTCCTGGAAAAAGGTGATATCAGAGATACAGCAATTAAAATGTTTTTTCTGGGTGGGCGAGTATATTTTTCTTCATTAAATGTTCATTTCAAAGTATAACCCACAGGGAGTTTGTAAATTAACCCAGATATGAGGTTTAAAAGGAAAACACGAGCATATTCTTTGAATAAAAATTACATACTAAACTTATTTTCCCTCTCAGGGACAAAAAACATGTTTTTGAAAAACCAAATGAAGTTCTAGTCACACTAGGGTAGTTTGCCTTAGTAGTGTCAACCAATACTCAGCTTTACTGTCCAATGCTGTGTAACTCTGGTGACATCCTGCTTGACTTTTAGTTTAAGGAATCTGAGTAATTTTTTCCAAGAGAAAGCTGACAGAACTAGGCAGGGTGTGATGCTTTGGCTGTGGAAAATTTTCCTTTATGGAGTTCTTAAAATGCTTTACTCACTGTAAAACATCTGTTTCTCTGTTATATCAAAATGCCCCAGAATAGTTTTTGGGTTTTTTTTCTATGTTGTTAGAATGTGTTTTCTAAAGAACAGTATTCAAGGAATTTTGATAATGGATCTATTATGCTTTCACATCTAACCATGTTTTCTTCTTGCTCACAGATGGGCTATTACATCCTTTGAAGCAAAATTAACTTCACAGCATTTCAGCCAACTGCCTTGCCCAAGAGCACATTCACTGCACAGCTAACTGACACAATTTGCATAATTTTTAGGCTGAGTTGTATATGAAAAAGAGAACAGCCCAAAACTACTTGAGAAAGGTTTTCAGTGTTTTGTGCTCTGAATTTTCTGAGTAGGTGAGTTGTCAGATTAAATAACAACAGCTTGCAAAGCTCTTCACAGCTTGAAGCCTGTGAAAGACAGACTTCACAGATAGACAAGAGTTTAAGGCTGGAGATGGATAAGTAAAGAAAAGCTGGATTCCCAAGTGCTCCTTGTCCTCTCGGCTATTCCTAGTGGTTCTCCCATGCTGGCTGTTCCTTTGAGCACTCTCAATCAACTTACTGAATGCTTTTAGGTTGCCTTCAGTGCAAACGGTGCTGATCTTTGGCTCCAGAAGAACTTTGTGTCCAGTGAGCCAAGAAAACACAAGTATGTGTCCTATAGTACACTAAAAAGGAGGAGAGGGTAGTTTCTTCCCTGGTATTCAGGAATGTCATCTGTCTCATGAAAATGTTTTTTTCTTGTGTGTTATAAAATGAAGAATTTCTGTTATTCTTGTTCTATTCATGCAGGCACGGTAACTAACACTGAAATATTTTCATATCTTCAGTCCTGTCATATGTTAGAAAGCTGAAAAGAAGGCAGTACTTTTGCTCCATTTAGTTTCTAATTAAACATGTTAAATACGGTGTATTATTGGGCACGTTTGGCAAAGAACTCTCTGGTATCCTTATTTCATAAAGCAGTGCATCTTTTCTTAGCGGTTACATCAACAGACCAGAGGTAGTGTTCAACTGTGTAATGTGGCCTTTCAATAGAGCTGCTCTGCTCCTGTGCAGGGAAGGAAGAAACTATTTTATGCCTAGAAGGAAGCACTTAAAATGAATGTTTTCAGGCTCCCTGTTGCCTTAAATACTGAGCGTCTGTAACCCACTGGTGCGTCTGGTCACTGGTGGCTGTGGATATACTGGTCAAAGCCAACACAAGAGAGGGGTAGCCCATACCCCAAAGCTGCTTAAGACCTTCTTCATCTCCAGCTGTAGAAGGATGAGGGCTGCAATAATGCCTGTCCCTTCATGGAAAGGAGCACGTGCTGCTCAGTCTCGGTGGAACATATTTATATTCTGCTCAAAAGAATCTGTTGGAGTTTTGCTGCAACCCCAAGACATCTGAAGCTCAGAGGAGCTCTGTTTCTGCAGCAGTTGATCCATGGGGAGCTGCAGCCTGGACTCACAGATCTATGAGGACAAGCTTCCTGCAGATCCAGAATGGCAGACTTAGCACGTATGCTGGCTTTGCTCACACTTCCCAGTCCTGCCCTGTGAGTTGTTTTCCCATGCTGGCATTACTTCAGCAGGAAAAATACTGAATGTATCTTAGAGCCTTTTGGCTAGAGGTATCTCCTGGGTGTATGAAGAGAGGAGCCAAGCTGGGAATGGATGTCTCACTTCTCAGGGCAGTGTTTTATTGCTATATAAAAGGGATTCCTTCCTTCCTTCTCCTCATGTAATTAAAAATGTCACTACTGTTCAAAGCTACACTAGTCCAGTTAGCCCATGGGAGTGGGCCTGCAGGATTGAGTTTATGGGTGCTGGGTTTATGGCTGTACCCTAAATTCAGGATTTAGAACTGGCCAGTTGGGAAAACAATCAGTTTAACCTGGGTCAGGATATGCAGCTGTAAGACAAGTCCCTGGGATTCACCATGGTTTGTGAATCAGGAGAGAAGTGCTCCTATTGAGCAAATGCAATAACCACTTACAGTGTATTTGTGGGTCTGGAGTCCAAAGGGTCCTTGCAGTCCAGCTTTGCAAGTGGAGTGGTGCTTTCCCTCAGCCCCCCTGCAGCCAACATAAACCTCATTAACAGTTTCAGCCCTAGGTAATGAAAACTGTAAATCTGTAATATTCCTGTGCCCAGGAAGGAGCTGCACTGGCTGAACAAATTGAATCGGCTCACTGCACTGAGAAATAGTTTAATCCTCCTGCAGCGAGGAAGGAGGGGGGAATGAAAAAATACCTTCAAGGCTGGCTTGTAGCT
Organism: Tapera naevia; assembly: GCA_033556795.1. Taxonomy (NCBI): domain Eukaryota; kingdom Metazoa; phylum Chordata; class Aves; order Cuculiformes; family Neomorphidae; genus Tapera; species Tapera naevia. The sequence goes on along the minus strand of JAUMJJ010000218.1, from coordinate 3,751,127 downwards.
CTGCAAAGAACAAAAGTGGCTTTTAAAGGAATTTAATTTTCAACTGTTGTAAGAACATCCCCTCCACCACCTATTTAATACACTTCATTCAATATTGTTTCTTCTATCAGTATGAAAGCCAAGCTGTTGCCTGCACAGGCAGTTTCTCTTCAGCTCCTTGTGCTTAAAAACCTCCTGTAGCAGATGTGCTATTTCTGAGATGTGCCATGGTCACTGGCGGCCGAGGAGCTCAACGCCAGCACATCCGAGCAATGTGAGTTATCAGTAGGAGTGACTCGGAGTTAGAGTATCCAGTCCTCATTACAAGAAAGATTAATACAGCCTCACACACACTAAAGAGTACAGGTAATGGCAGAAAGAAAGTTGTGGAAAGTTTTCAAAGCTGGGGAAGGTGGAGTGCTTAGATATTTACCTATCAGGTTAGTACGGAGGTGATCTATTTTTGATCTATCTAAATGACTATTACCTGTTGTGATCTGTCATAACCACTCTGGCCTGCCCAGATAGCAGAGGAAAATGAAATTCAGTAAATTCAGAAGTGATCCACACTCACTTGCCCATTAAGTGCACATTTCTGGATGAACATGCACATCATCTACTTGCGTATTCCCAAGAAAGCACTGTACAGATCTAATTTTAAAGGAATATTTGTGGCTAAGCTGGCAATTATTCTGAACTCAGGGAGGTTTCCCGATTTCATCTCCTTACCAATGCTGTCTGGAGTGGTGATGATAAAGAAACCATAATGACAAACAAATCTTTTGAATAAAATTAGCAATAAACAGGCTTAAGAATTTGTGGAGCTCACTTTCAAAAATCCATTGAATTTTTGGTAGCACAGAGGAAATCTACAGCCTTGTCAGAGTTTGTTCTGACAAGCTAAATGCAATATTGAAAAAGGAGATTGGCTTTTTAAAGGTTATTTTTAAAAGGATTCATTGAATTATATAAGTTGTAAAAAAGCCATTGAGAGACAAGCAACAGAAATCTGCAACTGTTTCATTTCATAGAGGCAACTCTATCACTGCAAAGTGGAAGAAAATATTTCCACTAAGACCTCTGAAGCAAAGTGTATTTCAGCTGTGCTTAGGCTTAGTTACTTCTGGTGACTTAAATGCTAGATTATACATCAAACTAGCAACCCAAATATTTATTAATAATTGAAATATCAGTAATAAAAATACTGAATATCCAATCTACTGACTATTTAGTTTATTTGAGTTCATATATTCTGACCTCTTAATACTCGGTACCTAATTCTGAGTTATAATATATTTAAAGGGATTATTTAAGAAAAATTCCTTTTGGATTGGGCTATTTAATAATTACAGTAGCAACTGGAAGTTATTCCAGAGAAATAATTTGAACTCATATCAATGCAAATGTCCTTTCAAAAAATATTCAGGAAGTTTATGTCATATATTAGTTCATCAGTGCAAGACAGTCCAATATCAATGATAAAGAACTAAAAGGAAAATTGAACGGAGTAATTAGTAAAAAAGCTGAACGAGTGCCACCATCTTTCTCTTCCAATTCATAAAGATTAGAATGGAATTGTTTTAATTACATTATTATTATTTTTTTTTTTTTTTTTCTGCATGGATCAAACTTGATAAGGACATTCTGGTTCTGAAGTGGCAGTTGGACAGTTTTCTATGCTCTTCTCAGCTACCAAACCTCAGGCCAGGGTTTGCCAGCAAAGTTATAATTTGCCTGAAGTCCAAACACATTTAACCGAAGTGAGATCAAGGAGGACTCTCCTATGTTTTATTCCTGTGGAAGGTGGACATTTTGAAGCTGTTATGCCTTGTGTTTAGCAGATGCTTCAGCAAACAATGATTTTGTAGTGCAGTACTTGGAATTCCCAGATTTCCAGACTATAACAGTAACGCCAAGGCAACATTTATTATGTTTATATGGTTATACCTTTCCTGTTTTTCGCATTTGTTCATTATTGTGAACTTTATCTTTTCTATAATATCAACTTCTCCAAATTTAAGAAGAGATGATGTTAATTTTATATAAATTAGTAACTTCCTGTATAGTTCAGGTGATTCATCCAAACTTAAGTCTCTTTTGCCAGCTGGGGCCAAGATCTTTTAGCACAGTGATTTCAATTTCACCTCTGTTTTTAAGTTTCTAGTTTCCTTCTGTCTACCTCATAAGTCCACTCTACGTCTTTTACATCCATATCCTCATTTCCTGAGCTAGAAATAAAGTTGAATAAGCCGTGGCATGTCCTCTCTCTGGAAACATTTCAGGCATTTATTAGTCATTGAAGATATTTTACCTCTGAAGCTGTGTCTTTGCGAGTTTGAGAAAGCACAGCTTATAAAACATAACAACTTATTTGTGGGATAAAAAACATTGATGGGGATGCAGAACCTTAGAAGTAGCTGAAAGGCTGAATTTGGCCCAAACCAAACTCTTAGTTCTGTTTCATTGAGGAGACCTTGCAGGTGGTTATTGGAGTTCGAGACATGAGTGTAGGAAATGCAGTCACTAACGGGGTGTGGTACGTTTTGCCACTATGATGTTCATCACCTCACGTGCCTCAAACTGTGCTTGGCCAAAACAAAAATTAAGATGTCTACAAAAGTCAATAAAGTATTGTGAGTCAATAAGTTATAAAACATAAGTGTACAGACAACAGTTCAAATCGATAGGGCTACTAAGTACAGGAATTTCTTTGGACACCATGAACATGTATTTCTGAATCATTACTGTCTGAAATGTTTATCTTTAGATGTTTCTCTTCACCCTTGCTTTTGTTTATCTAAAGTTTCTAAAATGCTAACAAGAAAGCAGGACAAGAAAAGCAGGATTATTTCATGTTTTTTTGGTACTTCTGAACCGATCTACAGAGGATTCCACCTCATAGTGTTTTTCAGCATTTTCAGTGTTAGAATTTATTTCACCGTCTCTACCAGCATCCTTGGGATGTGTGTACATCATGACCTTACCACACAGATCATATTTCTTTTGTAACTGAAAACTTTGTGCCTTCTTCAGCCTGTTTATATGACAAAAAGAAAAGAGTTCTTCCTGCCCATTAAGGAGCTTTTGGAATGCAAGGGTGTCTAAAGGCAAAGTGCTTTCATAACTTCCTTAGGGCGTGCATTTTACTAATATAAGATATGCACTCCTTTTTCTTAAATTTGTATATTTTTCCCATCATTTATGCTCAAGGCTTTAAACTATGTGCTGTTTCAAACAAGAATATTATTTTAAATTCTCATCCAAACTTTCCTTTTTCTTTTTTCATTGCTGAGTTTGTATGACTTCAAAGTGAAAATAAATACCAGTGAAAGAAAACTTCTGGTTCCCAAGAAGATGTGGTATGTCCAGAAAGATATCCTCTTAGAACCATTTCACTATCACTGCAGACAGTGAAGATTAAATATTTTTATTTAGCAGTAGCAGCTATTAAATGAGTGCAGCCTGCATAGAGGAAACAGTAACAATGCTACTTTCTGTATAGCTAAAGGGAGTGATTTTTACAGAACTTCCTTAACGAGATAGCGATGTGACCATCAGCCTGTCACATTGTTCTCTATACTTTCCAATCTGACCTGTCTTGGTTCCTCTGAAATCAGCCCCCTTTCTGGAAAAAATAATGTAACAATATTTGCAAGTAGGAAAAGAAACAGTATACAAAAGAGAGCAACCCATTAACTTCAAGTTGAATCTTCATCCTAATATCAGTTTGTTATTGTCTCTACTCTTCTGCTGAGAGACAGAGAATATGAAGGAAGACACTATATATCAGGGCTTCCTAGGGAAGCTGGCAGCCCGTGGCTTAGATGGGAGCACTCTGTTCTGGGTTAGGAATTGGCTGGATGGCCGAGCCCAAAGAGTGATGGTGAATGGTGTTTCATCCAGTTGGCGGCCGGACACCAGTGGTGTCCCCAGGGATCGGTGTTGGGTCCCGTCCTGTTTAACATCTTTATTGATGATCTGGATGAGGGGATTGAGTCCATCATCAGCAAGTTTGCAGATGATACCAAGCTGGGAGGAAGAGTTGATCTGTTAGAGGGTAGGATGGCCCTACAGAGGGACCTGGATGGATTGGAGAGCTGGGCTGATTCTAATGGGATGATGTTTAATAAGTCCAAATGTCGGGTACTTCATTTTGGACACAACAATCCCATGCAGAGCTACAGACTGGGGACAGAGTGGCTGGAGAGGAGTCAGGCAGAAAAGGACCTGGGAGTGCTGGTGGACAGGAAGCTCAACATGAGCCAGCAGTGTGCCCAGGTGGCCAAGAAGGCCAATGGCATCCTGGCCTGCATCAGGAATAGTGTAGTAAGCAGGACCAGAGAAGTTATCGTCCCCCTGTACTCGGCACTGGTCAGGCCTCACCTTGAATACTGTGTCCAGTTCTGGGCCCCCCAGTTTGGGAAGGATGTTAGGATACTAGAATGTGTTCAGAGGAGGGCAACGAAGATGGTGAAGGGGCTGGAGCACAAGCCCTACGAGGAGCGACTGAGGGAGTTGGGGCTGTTTAGTCTGGAGAAGAGGAGGCTCAGGGGAGACCTCATTGCTCTCTACAACTACCTAAAAGGAGGTTGTAGTCGGGCAGGAGTTGGTCTCTTCTCTCAGGTGACCAGTGGCAGAACTAGAGGGCATGGACTTAAGCTTTGTCAGGGAAAGTTTAGGCTTGATGTGAGGAAAAAGTTCTTCACTGAAAGGGTGATTGGTCATTGGAATGGGCTGCCCAGGGAGGGGGTGGAGTCACCGACCCTGGAGGTGTTTAAGGGGAGACTGGATGAGGCACTGAGTGCCATGGTTTAGATGATGGTTGGTGTTAGTGTTGGTGTTAGTGTTAGGTTATAGGTTGGACTCGGTGATCTCAGAGGTCCTTTCCAACCTTGTGATACTGTGATACTGTGAGAAATTCCAGCCTCTGGTGCTACTATTCTGATTTTTTTAATATGAAATGCATAAGGGCTCTTTATAGAACCTTCTTCCCTCAAGACAGTATCCGGTTCCGACATTTAAGATTTATTAGTCACCATTATATCAGGGCTTTGTAAGTACTTCTGATCCTCATAGTGCAGCTGCAGGCTCTGCCTTCCACAGATCTGTACAGAGGTAATTCTCAGGCCAAATAGTTCTGATAATCAGGTATATTGTCATCCCACCCCAGACACGGGGCAAGATGCAATTGAGCTTCAAGCTCAATGTTGGGCAAGTTAAGGGGCTCTGAAGACCAAACAAGACTGGTAAGTAAAGGAAATGAGAATACTGTTAGAAACAGACATATTAAGAAAAATAAGAAATACTAGCTCTGACGTTGGTTGGATAGAAATGGGAGAAGTAGTCAGGTTAGTAACAATGCAGATTACAAATATGACATTGGTAAGTATTTGTTGTCCCTGTTTGATGTATTGGAGAATATATTTGAAAGTATTTAATATTCTTCTAAGTTACTGCTGGAATGGAAAACAACTGCTATTAGATTAATTTCAAAAGCAATCTGAAATAACTTGAATACAAGAGTTCTAGAACAGTCAGCCAAGGAATTATCTTTAATAAGGTTTGGTCTGTAAGGAAGTTTGGAAAGATAGGCAGGATATTAATGTTGGATCAATATAGAAAATTATATAGAGGAGGCTTGGGTAATTTCAGGCCTAAGTAATAGCTTAATAGCCTGTATAAGTTAAGTAATAAAGTGGCTGATGCATGACTCAATTAGTAAAAAAGTTTAAGAAATGCACGTAAAAATCAATATTGGTCTCCGGGAAACAGGGCTGATAACTGCAATAAGATTCTTTATAACATTTGATTGTGCCTTTGACCCGGAAACTCAGAGATAGAGCTTCCCATTTCAAATAATGGTGAGATTTAAAATTAAGTAACTGACAATCTTTACTGTGTACAGAGGACGGCTACTGAGTGGGCCTGGTTGCTCTGGTGGTTTCCAGCAGTGTCTGTAGCGTACCCACCTCAAGCAATATCCAAAAAAGTGCTTCTGTGATGCTGCTTCTGAAGCACTTGAAGAGCAAAAGGAGTTCTTACTCATCTCCTTCACCCTTGCATTTATGTTAAGAGTAGTTTTGTGTGAAGATTATGGACCACATTTTTGGTTTTCAGAACAAAAAGAGCATAAAAATTACTCAGAACAAAGTTTTGCCATCTAAGAAACTTGAGAAATTAAAGGTCAAATGCATATCTAACTCACACTGGAGAAAGAATCAGCCCTATCCTAACTGGTAACCTCTACATAACCTCAGTTCTGTTTGTGTCAGAAAATGTAATGTTGTAAGCAAAAATAGATAAGTGGAAACTTTCTCATTGGAGGTGGATTTGCTTTGATAGATTCACCATAGTGTTGAAAATTTGTCTTTATTTGACGCATAACCACCTGTGTAGGCATTTAGAGGAATTAACTGTTTCACTGTTTGCAACCATTCTCTAAGAAATTAATTTCAATATACAGCATATGTATTTTTTCACATACTTTTTTACATTCTTAGAGTTGCTATATTTGGTTACAACATTTTTAGTAGATTGTTTAATTTCTGTAAGGAATTAATTATGATATAATAATGGGGAAACATTAGCTGGCCATGGCTTTTGCCAACTTGCCAACTGGTGCTGCCTAATGAGTTTTAGAGTATCACAACTATCTCATAAAGAAAAACCCAAATAATTTATTTCCTGAAATATATGCATGTGCAGAAAGGAATTTCTCCTGAATTGCAAAGGCTGAATTTTTAGATTTTTTTTTTTACTGGTTTATTCACCGTGAGGAAATAATAGAGAATGCTGAAGTAAGCAAGAGATTATGAGAGCTGTGAAAAGAAAATACGCAATCCAAGATGAGCTGGTTTGATAGAAGACTCGTGAGATCATGCAATACAAAGGCCAGGTCACAGTTTGGGCTTTACTGAACTTGACAAATGTTTGGCCAAGAAAATCAGCTCGTAGAAGGGCATCATTAATTTGAAAACCTGAAAACATATCTGCTAGCTGTCCTCTTCAATCCCTCAAAGGAGCAAAGATTGTTAACAATTTTTCCCTAATATTATACAATATATCAAAACATTTTTTTTGAGTGCCATTAAGAGTGACTTGACAGGTGTCTGCCTCTTGCTGCTTCTTTGCTTGGGCAGGTTACGTCATTAAGTATCACTTCTGTACACTTTTCAAACTGTGGACTAGGTTGATGCAACTAGGTCACCTAAACTTTTGAATTTCAGCCAGCCTGCAGAAAGCTGCTGACTCGTTTCACAGAGACCTTTAGTAGGCTGTCTGGCTAAAGGAACATATAATTAAAATACTGCATTGCAGGGAGAGCAACGAGACCAAAAATTGGTTTTTAAAACCACCAGAGCCATTCAGTGGTTTGCTTTCATCAAAAGAAATTGAAGTTATGGTTATATAGGTCATGATGCACCATGAAACTAGGAATGAAAATTTTTACATCCACAACTGGTCATTGTTGTCCTAGGTGCTCATGGCTTGCTTTTTTGGCTGCCTTGCCTCATGTCCATCTGTTTGGATGGCAGGACTGGAGTATTAGCCTCTCATTCCTTCTCAAACTCCAGGATATCTGCTGACACTAAGGAGCCAAAGCAGTGCAGCTCAGGAGTGAGGAAAAGAAAAGGCATTTGTTAATTCTGGCATAAAGTTTTCTCATAAATGGGATTACAGTGAGGTAGATGTGAGGAAGCTATTGTTATTCAATAATTCTGCTTATTTTCTCTGGAAGAATTGCATGAAATGCTGAGATTTAGAGAATGCTTCAACCTAAGGCATAAAACATCAGATGTCAGGTTTGCAGTTGCTTGCTGGGACAGACAACACTGGAACTGTTTGGACTGGATTTATTCATCAAATTTGCTCAATTATCTAACTAGGGGAATCATCTGAGGTCTATAGGTGCAAAGAAAACAGAAATAATTGCCATAGATGTAATCTAATCAAATTATGGGTTGTTTTTTTTTTCCTTCCAGTGTAGTTCATAGCAGGTTTTGTTCCTACCACTTGACCAGGCTTTGTCCTTGTGGTTGTTCTGTCTTCATGTTTTCTCCCAAATGCAACAACAGTTCCTCTAGGTTGTTTCCTGTCAATGCAGACAATGCAATGACTCATTTACCCAGATGCTCTTTAAGAAGAGGTAGATTAATCCTAAACTGAGCAAGGTCTGTCTTCCAGGATGGAGAATGGATGGATAATGACTTTCCAGTGATTGGTCCCTAAAACAAAAAGCAAAGGGGCCAAAAGTCCGTAAATTTGGGGATGGTCTGATATGCTTTGTTGGACCTGAAATCATAAAATCATAGAATCATAGAATCATCTGGTTGAAAAAGACCTCTTGAGACCACCAAATCCAACCGTCCTATCCACTAACTAAGCCATGTCCCTAAGAAACTCATCTACTTGCCTTTTAAACACCTCCAAGGATGGGGAGCAAACCACCTCCCTGGGCAACCTGTGGCATCACTTAATGACTTCTACATTTTATAAAAACAAGACAATTTGGATGTAACCAAAACATTTCTGCACATTTTAAAATAGAATTTAGTTAGTTACTGCTACATGATTTCATTTTTTTTCCAACCTGTTAAAACTTCAACCTAATTTATGAATAATCTTGCTCCATCCCAAAACTGTATTTCTTGGGGAGAAAAGGTTTTTTTCCCAGTTTTCCTTTGGAAATAAATACAACAGATAAATGAGTCTGCATGTAAGGTTAAAACCAGCCTTACAATCATGCTGTAATCTCTACAGCTAGTCAGAGGCAGCAACTATATCTCTGTACTCACCATCTAAGTTAAACAGGATCTGCATAGCTCTTTGCCAAAGAACCTCAGGAAGTTGGTGAAATAGTTGAACAACAAATACATTCAGGAAAGAGAATTATTTCTGGGTTATGCTGGCTGTTGACTGAGGGGTGTATGTAGCTTAAAGTCTTAAGGTTCTGTCTTGAAATTAAGCTTTGCAGTGTTGGCTCATGGTTTGAGAGAAGTGAATCCTTCCTGCTGCCTGTGCCTGGAGGGGCCCTGCTGTGCTCTCTGGCTGTGAAGAAGAAACGTTGTCAGAGTACAACCACTTCCTCATCACTTTTTAATTTAGCCCTTTAGCCCAGACCTGTATGCCAAAGTCTGAGCTTTAGACTTCCTAAATCAATGAATGAAAATTGCCAGCTTCCAACAGGCAAACACCTGAAACCCTGAGAACCAGTATTTAATATCTGCTATTGTCATGGGGAAACATCAGCTTAGCTCCCAGAGACGTCAGTAAAAGCATCATTAGGAAGTCCTAAAAGGAGTTAAATGGCAGGAAAAAAGAGGTCTATGAAACAAGAGCAGGCCAAAAATATCGAAGGCACCTGCTTGGCTGTGCGTATGCAGACAGTTTAAACTGCTCTTGGTATCCACATAGAGCCTCGAAATTGCTTCACTGTCGCTTAAATTTTGGGAATGGTGCTGCAGTAATCAAAAATAAGGGTCTTGGCACTGTCCTGTGCATGTATAAAAAAGCAAACCAAGCCATCTAGGATGTCAGACCTGAGCAGTAGTGTTCACTTAGTGTTCCTTGGAAAGGTAGGCAAGAAATGTCACTATTTCTCAGCTGGTGACAGGAAACAAGCTAGGGAAATAGCTCCCAATTCATTGCTATGCCTCCTTCTTCTTCTGGAGTCTAAAGCAAGGCGAACCCTACAAATGCTTCGGAGAACTTCACATACCAAATCAATCTGTTGTCTGCAGGAAGGTTGTAGGTTGTTGGGCTTTTTTAGTTTGTTTGTTTGTTTTTTCACATACTTGATTTCTTTCACTTTTAAAAGATGAGCAGGAAGATTTTTCAACCATTTGTTATGTAGGCAGAAGTGGGAACTAAGCTGGTACTGCAGCATCATTTGGGGGTAGCAACACACAGCTTAAATTGACCTAAGAAGGTGCTGGTTTTGTTTTGCCCTTCCTACTCTAACATAGCCATGATTTCCCCCATCCAATGCTGGATTTCTGCTGAGCCGATTATGAACTTGAAGATGTAGGAGCTGAAAAATTAACCAAGAAAACACAAACAAAAAATAAAACCAAATGAAAAAAGAATAGCTTTCTGCTGGTTGTGCAGATCATCATCAGGAGTTGATACCTGCCAGTGCCAGCACAAAGGAGGAGATTGACTGCTCAAAGGGAAGAGCATCCCTGATTCAGGCTGGCTTGCACTGGCGTGTTATCTCCACCTTAAGGCTGGAAGCTGGACTCAAGTGCAGGATTTTGTGCAGGACTTCCAGCAAGAGAGAGATTAATCTGACTAGCTTGGAGGCAGCTGCCTGGGCGGGCAAATAGATAGTAGCTGTTAGAGGAAAAGAAAGATTTACAACTGTTTTGGCATGCTCAGAATTTCCAAGCAACTTACTCCTTCCTCCTGTTGTTACTTTGGTAGCATTTTAATAGAGATTTTTCAAATAAATACATTGGCAACAGAACTACGACTGGCATTTCCACATGGAGGTGTCATAAAAAATAGTCTCCCATTAGAAAATATTCAATTTACGCAAATTTTGATATTTATAATAGTTTAGGAAGCTTGTTTTCATTTCCAGTCTACACTTATTCATGATCAATTTAGGATCATCTTTTTCTTCCAGCATTATCCTTAACATTAAATAACTTACTTCTTGTCCAGTCTTCATTTCACTGTTTTATTTACACAGAGATAACATTTTACCCCTAGCAGCTATGGTTTTACAAGGTTAAACTGCTGATTTCTCTAAGAAATTAACTGCCCTTTACTCTGATCATATTAGTGTATTTTTCCTGCCTTATACTTATTTGAACTCATCTTTCTTGAACATCAGTGGCCAGGACTACGTGTAATGTGACAAACGAACTTATAGCAGTGCCTTGTAAAAGGACATTAGCAATTGCCTGTCTCTATGGAAAATACTTTGCTTGGTATATTTTAGAATTACAATTGTCTTTTTCACGTCTGCATCACATTGACAGCTCATTGTCATCTCATGACTGACTGATACACCCACCTCTTTCTCATTTATTGTCACTTACAGACAGGAAGCCCACAGTCTGTGGCAAAACCCCCTTGTTTCTGTCCCCTGTGGACATGAACACAACATATTTAATATTATTCACATTTTCAAGGTCATATAGCTCCGCTATTACTCTACTCCTTTGCCATGTTGACTATACTTCCCATCTCGTGTCCTTTGCAATTGACACTTCTATTCCTTTATTTTAGGCAAAGAAGATTCTATTTCTTTTTCAAAAAAATCATTTTTAAGCAAGCAAGTGCTCTGCCTCAGGGTGAAGAAATACCTCAAAAGCTGAACTAACCTGAAATATAAAATTAGGTGTGTCTTTTTATGTTTTAGGTTTACTTATAAAGACTTAGTTCTACAGTTCTGCTATCTAAATCTTAAAAATTTAGGTTTTCAACTGTTTTTAATTCATCAAAATGAGTGACATAAAAAGCTATTAACAGAATCTTACTGTTAATTACATCTTCACACTTATAATAAAGAACCTGCTCTCTTTTCAATATTACTTATATCTCAGTTGTGAATGACAACATCAGATTATCAAAAATATTTGCCTGAACTATTTCTCTTCTCTCTGATGGAAAAAAAAAGAAATAAATCTTCAAATAAAGTTAAGATACCTAATTATTTCTAACAAGAATTAGGGACTAGGTAATTCCATGCTAGATAATTGAATGTTCTAGTTCTTTCTTGTAGAGGAGTAGCCCTGCAATGCTAATGTTTGTATTTTATGTAGCTCAGTATTGTATTTTATGTTTTTAATACATTTGGATAATAACACAGCCATTTTAGCTGTGCAATAAAATATTTTCTAATATTTATATTGAAATATGTAGGGAAAAAAGGAGCCTTCTTGTGCTGCATCCATATTGATAGGTTTCTAAGAAGAAGAGGTGATTTCAGACCACTTTTAAGTTGAGGCCAAAGCCTTCAGCAGGAGTTCCTCACTGTCCTCAGAAAAATTTCTGGCTACATAAGAGATCAGGTTTTTATTTTCTTTCTTTGTTTTTTCCTAGGGTTACTTAACTCACAATTATATTCCCTGAGTGGAAAAGGGGGTTCTGTCAGCTGCCCAGTTGCACCCCACCCCTGGAACTGAGCAAAGATTGGAGGATGCTGAGCAAATGTGTTTCAGCTGGGTAAGAGTATTGCAAGTGGTGATTATACTGCCCCACCTTGCTTCATCTGGATCTTGCTCATCAGTGCACTGTTAGACTGCTGGACTCTTGCAGACCCTTCAAGAAACTGAATTGGAGTCAGCTGTGCCAATTCTTTTGCCATCTGTCACCTAGCCCTCATTCTGATTGCTTGCTGCCAGGCCTGCTCTTGCTCGTTTGTCTCCATTAGGCACAGATGTTGATTGGGTTTGTTCTTTTCTGCCAAGGAAGACATTTTGTGGCTTGTTGGTAGAAGATTTGTGCCTTGTGATGGGAAGCTTATTAATGATACATGAGCCAACAAGAAGATGTTTGATGGAGATTGGATGAGGCTTAATTTATTTGAGGAAGGAAAGAGTTTTTCTTCTGTGGTGGTGAGAAAGGAAAAGTCATTGGGATTAAAAATGAACCTGTCATTGCTCTTAGAGGAAGGGTGAATGTGCTGTTCAGGCTGGCACCACTCTGCTGGGAAAGGGTGCACACAGTACCAAGTCTTCCTTCTCCTATCTCCTACAAAATAAAAAAACTCCACGTAAGGGCCAATTCAACTAAAAATTATTATATGTGCCTTCGTAACTGTTACTGAACTCTTTAAAGCAAGAGCATTACTTCTCTTATATAGGCAGTTCTATATTCTAAATAATTGTAATTGCAAGAAGGAGAGATTGGAACCAATCATGAACATTTCTTACAATGTTTTCCTGGATACAAACAATTTGCTTATTAGCTGCTAGACTAACACTAAAAAACAAAAAAAACCCCTTAACTACTGAAGTGAGAAAGCAAGATCATCACAAAATACAACAACAAAATAACACCTAGGAAGAAGATACCACAATACTTACAATACTGTGGCAGTCTTGTGGCCACTGCAGCTTCCTGATCAAAGACTGCAGTATAAGGGATAAGATACATGTTTTGTCAAGGGCTACAGAGATTTTTACTGGTGGGACAAATATACATAAGGTCTGGCATCACTGAATGTATTCTCTAATCATTGCTGCCTCTTCTCTCTGTTCCTGTCTCTTCTTAGCCTCTGATAAGGCTAGGCCGCATTTTCCTTTCAAATCCCAATCTAGTCTTTTCTTCCATTTTTTTTTTCCAAATCTTTTTTTCCAGTCACTCTTAGTTCCCTCACATGGGAAGTCTGTCTAAATGCTATGCTTTCCTGCCCTTTCTTCATATCTAAACAGGCAGTCCCTATTGCAGCTGTCTGAATTTCTTGTGTAAGCAAACTTTCCACTTCTAGACTCGCAGTTTGCCTTTCACTGTTTCCCTAGAGATAAAGAACACCAAACTAGACAATTTCATTGTCTCTCATGGCTTGAACTGTATGCATGAATCTCATTCTCATCACTGACTTGTCAATAAAATTTCACAGTTGATTAATAATTTCTTGTTTCATAAGGCATAAAGACAGGACTCTTCCTTTGCTCTCATGAGAGAGAAAACACTCCCTATAAAGTAGAGTTAGCTCACGAAGAAGCACAAAATATTTTTGGCATGTCCCCATTGGTGAGATTTGGATGACATTTAAAAGTCTCTGCTGCTGAGATTAATTGGCCAATGTTCCTGGAAGGTCATCGTTGGCACCTTCGTTTTCAGCCCAGGATTCTCAGACAAGATAAGGTTGAGTAACCTGAATTGCAGCATGCACTCTTAAATTCCTCCTTGAATTAGATGATTTTGCATACAGCTACGAACTTTACAAGAAGGGCCTGAGCTCTTGCATAGGTTTAATGATGTTCTAACATCTGTCAGTCACTTAATCTACAAAGGGGGCTCCCCTCCACTTCAGGAGTGCTCTCCCCAGCTCTCAGACTCGTAATCATCATTCTGCATGCTGCACTCCAAACAAAAGCACTCCGCTGTCTCGCTCTGACATCTAATGAGAATGATTGCTCTCCTACCAAAGTGGAAGCATTGCTAAGCAGCACCCAGACAGCAATTATAGAAATAAAGACAGAGATTTCCCTGCTGGTGCTGCAAGGAGGCAGTGATGGCTCCTTAAGGAACTGGTCTCAACCCTGTACACGTGAGGCACAGATTGGTAATTCTGGATTTGTTGAAAACTTCCTGGAGGATTTACATTTCATCTAGTCTTTCACCCAATCATTTTTCTGACCTGAATTTCCCTGATTTTGCATTTCCTTAGTTTCTGGCACCTGATGTGAGACAGTGGGGACTTTGCGGTGCTTACATTGGAGGTTGGACAGGCAGACCTGACCAGTTGTGGAAGAGGCTTTCCAAGTAGCTGAGGCCCAGCTCATGTCTTGTGCCCTGCCAGCTACTGCCTTAACTGAAGTATTGGGGGAGGTGAACTAAAGGAAATCATTTTGGAAAATGGCTAATAAATATCAGAACTGCCCTAAGGTCATACAGAATTTCAAATGAAATAGCCAGAATGTGACCTGGCCCAAGGTTTGGCCAGTTCAGCTATTTGTGGTCCAAGGCCTGATCTGGTGCAGCTCAGCCATGTGCTTTTGGACTCAGCTTTACTGAGAAAGTTGTCAGGGTGTGATGAACTTTGTGAGCTCTGGATGCACACGCTAATAAATCTGAAAACCAGACCAAAGTGGAAGTGCTGAGACAGTAAAATTAGCAGCTTAAGGATCCAAAAGGACAAATACCACATAAGAAGATATAAAACCTTAAGGGAGATGCACAACTCAGAAGATGCAAATTCAGCAAAGTGCAGATCAGCGATGCAAGTTGCAAGAGAGGGTGACCTTCTTTCCTGCCTGGCTGCCTGGTTGGCAGCAATTCATCCAGGGCTTCATCAGGTTGGGGAGACTAGTAATGCTTACCCTTATAACAACTCATTCCTAGCTATGTCTCCTTTTTATCAGGCAGTAAATAACTGCTTTTCACTCCAAAGTTGCATTTATCTTTCCTACGCAACCTCTTTGTATGGGGAAAAATATGTCCCTCCTCCCTAAAATGTGACCAAATGATGGCTGTTTATGACAAGGTTTTTCACAGAAGATGAAATAGAAATGTAAATAATTTCCATAGAATGCCAGATGAAGAATTTTTATTTTTTGTTGGAAATTTTAGGACACGAGGACATAAATCTGATTCAGCCTGAAGTCAGGACACTGTGCAACCACTGGTGCAGCTCAGAATTCAGGTGATACTTTGCTGCTAGCAGCCAGGCAAAGGTGCTTCATCCACACACCAGAGGAGGTTTAGCTTTGTCTCATGGCCCAGCTGGAGCAGGGTTGGATACGTCTGATAACAGAGGTCTGTCTTTGTCACTGATAACAACCCTATCCCTGCCTAATCCTAAGAAACATACTCTAATACCTCTATTTCCAGCCCCACCGTCTCGACCCTAAGCTCCCTAAAATCTCTCTTATTTAATTCTATTTCTTTTTTTTTTGCTGGTTTTGGGAAGGAGAGGAGTAAAGGAGGAGGGAAACGAAAACAAGCTTAGCAATTCTGTAAATAAATAGAAACTCTAGTAGCAGAGCTATGCTCTGTTGTTTAAAAAAATGAATGTACAACAAAGACAGATTTGAAATCTGTGATTTTCCTGGATGTGGAAATAAATAACTGTATTGATAGTGCATAACTTCTATTAAGAAGCTGATATTTCAGCCATAAAAAATTAATAAATTGTTGCGCTAGCAAAAGGATATGCCAAGTCACATCTAACCAACTCATATATTATAACAGTTATTCTAGTGATACATCATTTCTGTACTCCATTTATATGGATGTTGGCATATTTATAAGTACTTAGGCCTATGTGCTTGAATTAAGCAGTTGTTTTCTTCCCTCAGGTTTTGTTTGTTTCTAAGTGGAGTATGAACAGCAGGAAATGCAAGTTTGTTCTTCCTTGTCTGTAAGTAAGGATAAACAGAGATGCAGAGCTGTGGACAAGAGTAGAGCATTCATAAGAAGGTTACTTTCATAGAAGCTCTGTCACTAGGATGGTCAGAGGAAGATGACTACTTGCTCAAGGTCATTAGGAAATGTTCTATTCATCAAGAGGAATATTTGAAACTCATCGGGCACAGCCTACTTCATGTGCTACCACACTGTCTGCTGCGTATGGACTGCATTTAATTAGAAGTAGTACTTGTCTGCTAGACTCAGGGTTTGATAGCCATAGAAGATGTGTTTTAATTTATTTATAGAAAGGGCAAATAAGTCTTTAGTTTGCTCTCTAAACAAGAAAAACTGTGCTGTATCATGGTAAGTGTTGACACTTCTATAATGCAATTTCTTTAAAAAAACATTTCCTACAATGCTGCTTCTCAATGAATTGACCCAAAATCTAAGTAGCCTCCCATGGCAGACAATGCTCTGCCAAACCTTGCATCAGAAGAGGTGCTGTTGTGCTAAACAGAACTGGGGGATGGACATGGAGGATAGCTGAAAACTGAAGGAGGAAGGATTTCTGACAGCAACTTAGCCATAAATTGGAGCAAACTGATGTGTGGGTAAGTTTCTCTCTTTAGACAATGATCTATTTTACGATACTGGGCAAGTCCCTTAACCTCTCTGAGGTTGATCAATGCCAGGTGATTTTGAATTGCCTAAGAAACCTGACATCCTAGGCTTCCTGTATAGTCAATGAAGAGAGCATTGCACCACCAAAGGGCAGTAAACCTTACTTATCTCAGTAGGAGATCCATGGAGCTGTGGCTGTTGTATTTATGCCATTGCAGTTCTTAACATGTAACTGATTGGGCTGATTCTTTCCCTCTGTCTCTATCAATCAGCCCAGATATTTTAAATCTGTATTTTACTTCTCCATCCCATTTAATTACCTCATCAGCTATCTGTTGTTAAGGCTCTTACCCTGTACCTCTTCTACTCTTACAGCAATAGAATGCTGAAATGTTAATGCTAAAAATAAACACTTAAATACTAGCTAAAAGACAAAAATCCCAGCTTTTTGCTAGTCATAGTCATATTTTTACCACTCTTGAGTATTCTATTAACTAGAAAGGTAATGATCCTGTTCAGTTCAGCCTTGTCTCTTGAACTGAAACAAAGAAGCAAAACCCCCTTTCAACTTTGAGAAGCTTTTGCTATCAATTAGTTAACTCTCAGCAAGTCATATGTGCTAAGGGGATATTAATAGTAGTGATCAAAGGGAGAGATCACTAATGTCAAAATTTCCAGCTGAAGACATAATTACCTCAAAAAGCTTTTTATGTAACTTTTTGCTGCATCTGCTGGAATTTATGAATCACAGAAGAGAAACTAATCATCCCAAGAAAGAAATGAAAATGCATAGTCTTCTTATATATTGTGCAAACAAAAGAATTCTTATGTTTGGCTAAAATATAGATTATTATTTCTTTAATTAAGTTGTTTGTAAAACTGATGGAACTAATGTAGGGCCACATTTGCACAGTATTCAGGGAAAAACATACAATATCCCAGAAAGAAGTGGTGACCAGCTATTGGCTTGCCTGCAAGTTGCCATGGAAACAAGATCACCTTCCTTCAAAATGCATAGTGTTGAATATTCAATATTTATATATCTTTAATATTATGAGTTATATGTGGACACTGACTTTCTCCTAATATGCCCCTTATTCAACCATTAACTTGTTTTTGTCTGAAATATAACCTCCAGAAAGACATCTTGTAATGACCTGAAGGCAGACAATGAACCTAAGGTTAAAAATCTGTACCTAATATCCCTCCTGAATCTGAGTCTGACTTCAGTCAACCAGTGTTAAGTATTTCTCTCCTTGATTAGACACCTTCTAGTACTGGTGAAAGCTTCCTGTCTGCTGTAGTCAAGGAACCTTCCAAACCTCTCTTCCTTAAACCTTGTTTCCTGCAGTAAGATGTTTATTTAGCCTTGAAATAATTTTTGCAGGTTGCTTCTGATATTAAAGAAAACTAAGCTATAGGGTGGGGTTAAGAAGTTAATCTGTTCCCTATCTGATTTTTTTTTTGTGCAAACTGAAAGTAGGGGAAATCAGCATCACTGGTTGTACTTTGCATGGTTTCCCTATAAAAGAGTAGTTATTGATTACATGACAAATGTAGTAAGAAACGTTGATGTGGGGTTTGGCTCTTTCGGTGAAGTTGTAATTATGATCTTGCTTTGAGGCTGCTCAGTGGATCCCCATCCCTCCAGCTCCTGGCTTGCCACCCAGCACACTACTCAGTCTCACTGTGCTCTTCTTATTTCACCCATAGTCTGTCCCAGAATTGCAAGAACAATAACTCTGAGAGGGCCCTATAGAGCGGCACTGTGGGGCAGCTATTGCGCTGTCCATCTCCATCTCCATCTCCATACCCATCTCCATACCCATCTCCATACCCATCTCCATACCCATCTCCATACCCATCTCAACATATCAGGTTTCATGGCTAAAAGTGAGGCTACACCAAGCAAAAACTTTGCAAAAACTTTGCCCAGAGTCCTTCTAAAAGACTCTGTGACCTGGGTTTTGCCTCTGTGTGCTCTTACAGCTTCAGAATCTTAATATTATGGTATGCATTACACCCAGGTGTCTAATATGTCTAAAGTTAATACAGTAAATGTGTGTTTTGCTGCAAAGTTTAGCCACATTAAAATATTTCACACATCCAAGGATTTCAATATTTTAAGTTAAATGGCTGCTCTGTGGGACATTTCATTCTTTTTAAAAAACAAGAAGCACTATAAAATATTTGGAGTCAATAAAATATTTTCAGCATTGCAATGTGACAAAAATGTGAAGAGAAAATTACCAGGGATCTGCCTCCATTTTTTTTTTTTTTTAAAATTCTATCCAACTAAAATTGCATTGTTCATAGAATTTTCATCATTGCTTTCAGTTCTGTCAAATTTAACACCATAGACTCATTTTCCTCATCAGATCATAGAGATTAAACTGGACTGGTTTTCAAGCAAAAGCATGTTTATTTTTTAATGTGTGTTTACGTCTCAAAACCCAATCATTTTGACTGAAATGCCATTACCTAATTAGAACAACCAATACATAAAAGAAAAATCAAACCACAAAAAATAGTAAGCAAATGATCAAAATTGTATTAACCAACTTAATTTCTTCCTTTCAATAGCGTCTAATAAAGCTCTAGATTATTTAGACTATGCTTCAGCTCTATCCTCCATGCTTGTTCTCTCTATGTGAAGGATAGCTGGAAAATTAGCAATGGAATGATTTGGAAGACAGTCCATCTACTCATCCTGCTGAGCGTGGGGAAATGGTAGCAGCACCTTTTTCACCAGCAAAGCTGAAGCTTTTCTGCAGGAGTGTGCTTACATGCTTGCCATGTCCTTACAGAAATGAAATATTTTTGGGAAAAAAAGCCCAAATTAATATGTAACTATAACCACTTCTGTCTTGAGAGCTCATATTTACTTTCACACAGCTTTTCTCACTGCATTAGGGGAGAAAATACGCATGTAGCTCCCTTTTTAAAATATGAGAGCTTTCCAGTGACTATAAAGGGCTATGAGAATATTAGCATATTAGATAATTAGGGTTATTTTGCATTCCTAATATTTAGCTCTGGATGAGGAAGCTATACAGGGAATTTGAAGAATCAGGTATTTTAAAGGAGATTATGCCTTAAGAACATAAGAAATTAAAAGCTTTAAGTGTTTTTGAAAACATGTATGTTTCAGGAATATTGTGAAAGCTGTTGTCCTCTAGAGATAATGATAACTACATATCCTCCTGGGGCTGTGCTAGCATTTACTGCTTAACTGAAGAAGTTAAAAGCTGTAACTCTACATCACTTAATGAACAGCACTGATGGAACTCAGAAGGGAATTTGGATTCCAGCTGGATGTAATTATCATCATTATTATTAGTTTATGTTTGCACGCCTTCTCAGGAAGTGATCTCACTGTTTAGCTTGAAATTTTCAGTGCCATTCTAAAACAAATACTGAAGCAATCCAAACAGTCGTGCACTAATTTGGGGAAGTCTCATCTCATGAGCTCTTCTTGCCCTGTCGACTTTGCTTGCCCAGTGCCTACAATCATGGGGAAAAAAAAAAAAAACTTGCAAAAAACCCCCCCCCAAACTAAAAACAAAATAAAAAGAAAATAAAGATGTACATAATATAAGGTAGGGGACTCCATCCCAGCCCAGTAGTAAATCAAAGCATGCTGCTACTATCAGGCTCAGCTGCTGTGTCTGTGAAGTTATGCTGTTTACATTTGCCCTTGCCTTGTAATTCAGTGGTGTTCAAACTAAGCATTCCTCCCAGAGCCCATAAACATGTTAGCAACTGCCATATCTCTGTCAATGTAAATAAATGCTGTTCTTTCTTCAATAGACTCAAATTGGTTTCCTTGTTTCAGGCTCTTTGGTGCACTAGATGGACTCATTTTCTGTATTGCAAGTGCAAAAATCTCTAGGCTGGCAGCAGTGTGATTGCTCTCTTAATTATGGACAATCAGTCCCACTGTCAACCACCATAAAAATCTAGACCTCTACATGCTCAATAATGGTGTTATTTAACAGTCTGGAGAGTATTTACTCTGTACATAGTATAGATATATTTTTCACAGGTAGTAGTTACATAAACACAGATATATAAGGGTAGGTAAAACACAGACTCGTATATAAATAATATATATCTGGAACTACTGTGACAAAAAAACTGCAGCAAATCCTACCCTGCAGCTTTAAATTTCATTCATTTTGTTGTACTCATGGTATTTCAAGTGACTTTGAATTCAGAGGCAATTCACTCTTCCACTTGCAATGTTTCCAGGGAGAGACATCACCCAGAGCCACCTCATTGCCTAATAAAGTGAACTATGAGCATTGACTAGTCTGGATAATCTGAAAATGAATATTTCCTTTGCAGTTCCCTACAATATGAAAGACTTCTTCAGAAAATCAGGGCAGAAAATTTTTTTCTTAATATTTTCAAATACAGAATAATCACAATGCTGATGTTTGCCCTATCCAAAATTGAAGTAAAAAGCTAAAATCTCACAAATAGTTTTCAATTAAAACTCCAAAGAAACAATAATTTGGTCTCATGAGAACATAAGATTTTAATGTTCAAAAAAAATATGAATTGTTGTTTTAGCTTTAGTTTCACCAAAATAAAAAAAAATATTCCTTTCAAGAAGGAATTTAATTTTTTTTATTTAGAAAACTTGAAATACTGTATTTCCAGAATATTAGAGTTTGTTGAAACTGATTGTCCACAAGAAGTTTAGCTTTGAAAAATCATCAGTTGGCCGGAGAGAGGGAGTTATTTTTCCTTTAAAGTTAGTATTTTGAAAAAAAAAAAGCTTTCTGCAAGAAGAAGATCCTAATCCACAATCTGGGTCTACTCTGGAAGCTGAATTCAGCAACTGTGAATCCCTGCCCCAAACCTGCTCCTGCATCTTCAATGTGGATGACTCTGGTTTTGTTTTGGTTTGTTTTAGCTTATGCAGAGGAGAAAGAAACGATGTTGAAAGTACCAATACCTTCAGGAGAGAAAGGAAATGACACAGAGGTAAGATGAGATCAGAACCATGTTTTCCAGCTCTCGCATGCACGTCTTGACACAAATCACAGGAGACAGGCAGGGAGAGGGGCTCTGTGCCTGCCTGATGCTGGGTACAGGGCAGAAAGGGAGATGAAATTTATGAGGCCACAGGGAGAAAATGCTCAGCTGTGTGGCACCTTTTCATCTCAGCTGAAAGAAAAGGCAATCTCTTCTGTTTGGCCCTCCAAAATCTGCACATCCTCCCTCCTGGATGGTGGAGTAGGGGGTGAACAGTGCACGCTCCAGCCTGTGTGCTTTCTTCCCAGCCTCATCAATACTTTGTGCATCTAAACTCTTCTCTCTTATTGTCATAGCCAATAATTACATTTTACAACGCGTTTATTTAGCCCTTGAGCTGTGACTGCTTATTTCCTTTTAAGCATCTATGATATATCAGTGTTATCAAGAAATGCCATTGCTAGTCCGTGTGCACTGCGCAGCGCGGTCCTCCTGGGTAAGACCCAGTAATCAACATTTTATTGGTCACATCGCAAAGCTAAATGAAGTGGAATCTTCTCACTCCCAGACAGGTGAATTTCCATCATAACTCTGATACCCTAGTGTTACACTTCATCTAGCAGCCAGCACTAAGCAGAGCATCCTGAGGACAACAAAGAGAGAGGAACAGAAGAGGGGATACAAAGGATTTTAGATTTTGTGACATCACTGTAAGGCTGATTATTACAATTATTAGGATCAAAATCCCGTGTGACAGAAACTCTGCCCCTCCTTCAAACTGACAATAATTGTGTAAGTGCATGGGCAGGGAGAAAAGAAAGTAATTTAGAATATCACTTTTAATGCCATTCCTCTTTTATTAATATGCTAACTCTAGGAAGAGTTATGAACATGGCAAGTTAAGGTGTACGTGCTGCATTTCTCAGGATAGCAGTGTTACGTGGTGGCCGTCTTAAGTGGACAATGACCAATGAGAAAACCCACCATGTTGGGTGAATGATGTTAAGTAATGGGAATATCGTTGTGGAAAAGCACCAGGGGAAGCTGAAGATACAGACCTTTTGAGTTGTAGACAGACCTGTGATTGAGCTGCCTGGCTGATGGACAAAAGGAGAAAGAAAACAGGCTTGGGCAGGATAAGGTGCAAGCAACAATGAGCTTTCAAGTTGTGCAAGGGTGAGAAGAATGATCCATCATTACTAAAGCAACAGGACTTGTGTTTTCTTCTTTGGTGTCTTCTCTTGTTTTCAGTGATTGTGATCAAGAACTAAATCCTGGGTAGAGCTTGAACACAGCTTGTTTGGATTTTAAGCTGGCCTAGGGTTTAAATTTGAACCAGATATTTCCAAGGTATGTTACATTTTAAAAGGAATAAATCTAAAGAAATTATGCAAACAAATTTTGGAGTCCAGAGCCAGAATGACTAGAAGAGGCTCTTGCTACATTGCAAGTGACAGTTTTAGGCTAGCATGGTAAATTGCTATGTAAATGGAAAGAACGACTAGTAATTTTTATTCCATGGCTCTTTATAAGGGACAGGTAAGAGGGAATCAGCTAGAGAATTAACTGTCATTGCTTCCAGATAAGGAATATACATTTAAATACTTGATATATATTTGAAAAAAATATTCTTCTAATGATGCAAGAGCTTTGTTAGAATTCAGAGAAATTAAGGGAGACGCTGTATATCCATATGTTATATCATATAACAGTTTTTTTCATGCTTCAGTAAAAATATTGTCCTTCCCTTTCTATGTTAGTATATTCCTATTGTAATTTTGAACTAACTCAAATAATTGAAAACACCTCAAATAGTTTCTCAGTTATATTTTATTTACTTTCTGTGTGTATGTCCTTCCCTGAAAAACTCCTTGCTGAAGAGCTGGACGTGTAGTAAAATGCCTGATTTCTTCCTCATCACTCTTTCTTACTCGTTCCATTCAACACTCATCTGAGGAGGTACTGAATTGTTGAGGTGACAAGTGTATTGCTCCATGACCAAACAGTCTATCAGTACAGCCAGAAGGGTAATGTACCATGCTCTGGCGTTTGATTACTGAGCTGAAAGGGCAATAGATGATATCCTTCAAAAGTTAAAAAAAAAAAAAGATAAGTAAGAAAACTACAAAAACACCCAAATGGAAAAGCCCCCAACCTTCACTTCCAGTTCGACTTTCCAAAAAGATGAGACCTGAGCAAGGAAACATAAAACTGCCACCTGTAAAAAAAAAAAGTGAAATCAGATTATCCTCATCTGGAGACTGCAGTGCTGGCTGCTGGTGGTGTTTAAATAGAATTGTTTCACAGCTGGGTGCAATAGATCAAGGCAAGAACTGTTATTTCCTCCTACTCTCACCAGTCCCAGGTTTTCCCTCTTCTACCCCAGCTGCCTTTGTGCACTTTCAGATCAGCAGATTTATACATCACAGACTTAAATGACATAGCTAACCAGTGAGATCAAACCCCGTTATTACTCCCACTTTCAACTGCCCAGTTTATATTTCAGAGCTGATTTATGATACTTGCCTGCCTTCTTGCCTGAATGCCCCAAGCAATTTACTCCATAATGCCCTTCTTGTAAAGGAATTACTCCTGAATTGCTCGCAGGGTTGTTCTTCTATGGCAGCACTCCATGCCCTGGTATTTTTTGGTCATTCACCATTTCAAATAGCTCAAAGGCAAACTGTAATACAGGATCTTGATTATAATGTCCAGACTCATTCAGTGCAGTTAAACAGGAGAGGGAAAAGAAGCAGAGAAGAGACCTCCTGGGCTGTTAAATGAATTTCTGCTGTGCAATACTAGTGTGAAACCCACAGAAATCCCAAGAATTGCTTGTGATTTAAGCAGTGTGAAGAGCTGAATTTGATGTCCTGTCTTAAGCTGCAATGAAAGGGAGTTGGAATGCTGTAGACCTTAAAGTACATTATAGATACATCATTACGGCTGCCACTGTCTAGGGAGAAATAAATCAGTAATAATTTTGCATTAGTTTATTCATCCTAGTTATTTTTTTCTAAAATAAAAGGTAGCATCCAGGATGACTTTTACTTTTTTTCCTTCCCAGTTAATTAATTCTGTATTAACTCCTGCATTGTGAATGCCACTTTAACATTTGATAGGACTTGGAGCTTGAAGGGACTGACCTAAGTGCAATTCCATAAGGCAAATATGAGTTTTACACCTAAATATCATGCACTACAGGCCCATCAAGTTGTGAAGACTGGAAAGCCATCTCTGTTGTGGAAATTTGTTGTGACCCTAGAGAAAACAGCAGGAAACCCAAATTCTCTTCCCAAGGCTGAGTGTGTGGAAGATGATATAGGCTGCCACTTTTATTTTTACCTACACATCTTGCCTGTGTGACTCATAGAGAGATTAAAAGAAAGAGCACCTATGGCCTGGCTCGATTTAAAAAGATTTATATAGAAGAAAAGACCTTAATAATATTAGTCTTTATTTTATCTTATTCCCTGAGTAGCCCAAATAAATTTAATAGTACTGTTAACGGTTTTAAAAAACTACATAAAGAACAACAGAGTGTTTCCTGTATGAGAATTCAGAATTAAAAGTGTTACTGCTCAAACAGTAAAGAATGAAAATAAAATCTATCACTACAGAAAATAAAATTAAAAAATTTAAAAACCTGCATAATTAATGCTGGCAGTCACAGCATTACCTTGCTCTTGTCTTATGTACTGCTTTTTAGCTACATAATTATTTTCCTCCTAGTAATACTTCTGTAATAATATTTTTACAGTATTTTAAGTCTTACTGTAGAATCAGCCCTAAAGAAAAATGCAGACCTGTGGGCAGGTCTGACAAATAGGACACAGAATACGAAGTGACAGGAGGGAACAGAGCACAAAGTACAAGTGCTTAAATGCTGTGTTTCTCTTTCCTGGCCTGGGAATTTCTGCACAGTAATACTGATACCCTGAGAAGCAAGATATCCAGGGAAGGACTTGAAATCTGCTCTTCACTGCAACAAACCAGGCAGGAAATACAGCATAGTTCATTTCTGGCATTCATCTCCATCCAAGTCTTATTCCAGTAAAAATCCAACTGGAATTACAAAATCTGTGTGTTGCACTCTGGAGGCTTTTCTAGTGTAAAGGATGTCAAAATGCCCATGCACAGAGACAGAGGTGTGGCTGGGGCCAGCTCTGTGCCTGGACCTCCATGAGGTCCACCTTCTCCAAAACCCCTCCACCACATGACCCAAAACACAGGAAATGGGGACTCCTGGGAGATTTACTTCATCCTTCTGGTCTGAACTAAATCACTGGTGTAGGAGCACCCTAAAGGACAATCCACCCAGGCAAAACCGGGCACATAGGTGTGTGCCTGCAGGACTCAGACATGAGTTTCTGCACTGAAAATGCAGGATATAGCATTTAGAATAAAAGCTTTTACTACAAACGATTGTGGAAATAGTATTATGTAGTTCTGGCTGCATCAAAGGTTTTCAGAATAGCAGCCTGTGGGATTTCTAAACCGCGTAACTCATGGAAACACATTAACTTGTTAACACATGTCCCAAGTGCCTCACTGCAAGGAAGGTAGCAGAAGATGGGTTGTCTCTTTGTACTGGAAAGTGTGGAGAAATCAGAGGTCTCTAGGGACAGTAGAAAGATCTTCTTTTAAGATGAAAAAAATAATAAAATTGGGAATTGTTGTATTGTTCATTAATACTCTCATATATCCTAACTGGGATCAGCTACAGTTCTGTAGTTCAGGATATTGCAGATACAATGCTAAAAAATGTTCTTTAAGGGAGAAAGAGGATGAAAAGCAGGTAGTACAGCAAGGGAGAAGCAAATTGTTTTTACAGTTATAGTGTAAACTTAGAAATCTATAGTATTATGGAGCCTGCCACAATTTTAAGCACCTTTGACTAGATGCTCAACAGTGGATAATAAAAGGATCAGAGAAAACAAGGAATCAATAAGGCTGTCAGAACTCTTTTCTACTACTAGCGTTTCACATTTACTGTATGTCTCTCCACTTCACAGTATTTCAATAAAGCAGGAAAAGGGCCAGTCTCAAAGCTGAGCTATAAAATTTACTCTTCACAAAATACTAGCTACTGCTCCAGAGACTTAGTACATGTCTAGAAAGGGATTCATTTCTAAAATAAAAATTATAATATTGTGTTAAAGAGAGTTATTACTGCACATGCTTATGTTCATAAGCATGAGTAGCCCTCTATTCTTTGAATTTAACTGCAGTACAATTTCAGGAATTTTATACTGCTGGCTTTTCAGAGACAGGAAAAATGCAGTTCATTGGTATGTATGAGTAGCATCCTTTAGGTTTTTTGTTGTTATATGGGCAATTAAGAAAAAAACTAAACGCAAAGCCAAACCTAGAGATATCTATTTCAAATGCTTAAGGGTTTAATTTGGAAGGTATTCTGGGAGCAAACCCATTTCTTAAAATGCTGGTTAGGACAAATTTTATAACATGACTAATAATTAGAAAAAAATGCTTCATTCCTTTTAGTGTGGAGATAGATAGACTGGGGTGGGAAAAGAGAGGAAAAGTGAGATGAGTCTTGAAGTGTTAGTAGGATGTCCCTGCACACATATTAGATGTGGGCATTTTTGAGTTGATGGTAGCAGATTCTTGGAATGCACCTTAAAAGTCATTTAGTTTCACCCCCCCTGCCATGGGCAGGGACACCTCCCACCAGACCAGGCTGCTCAAGGACCCATCCAACCTGTCCTTGAACACCTCCAGAGTGGGGGTATCCACAGCTTCTCTGGGTAACCTGTGCCAGGGCCTCACCACCCTCACTGGGAAGAATTTCTTCCTAACGTCTAATACAAATCTTTCCCCTTCCAGTTTAAAGCCATTCCCCCTTGTCCTATCACTACTTGCCCTTGCAAAAATTTTGTCGCCAGCTTTCCTGTAGCCCCTTCAGGTCCTGGAAGGCTATTACAAGGTCTGCCTGGAGTCTTCTCTTCTCCAGGCTGAACAACCCCAGCTCTCTCAGCCTGTCCTCACAGCAGAGGTGCTCCAGCCCTCTGATCATCTCCGTAGCCCTCCTCTGAGCCTGCTCCAACAGTTCCATATCCTTCTTATGTTGGAGATTCCAGAAGTGGACACCGTGCTTCCACTGAAAGGCTTCACAAGATGTCAGTTAGATTTGTAGGAAGACTAAACAAAGCATCTTGGTTTTCTCTCCAATAACATGTGGTTACTAAGGCAATCTCTAGATGAGGGTTTCTGGAACTTTCCAAATTGCTGCAGAGGTAGGGCAGAAAAGGATGTGTATGTTTTCTCTCCTGTCATCTGTAAGCAGAAAGATTTTTACTTCCCGTACAAGAAGATTCCTATGTGACTAAAGCAAGGGAGTTCTCCTACTTGACAAAAACTCTCAGTAGGAAAGTTCTCAGA
Organism: Tapera naevia; assembly: GCA_033556795.1. NCBI lineage: Eukaryota > Metazoa > Chordata > Aves > Cuculiformes > Neomorphidae > Tapera > Tapera naevia. Next base: position 3,723,113 of record JAUMJJ010000218.1, on the reverse strand, counting down.
GATGCAGCAAATGCTTCTACAGCTGGCACAGGGACTGGGAGAAGAGGTAACCAAGGAAGAAGCACAGACCTGATTATTTTAGTGCATGTGACGCAGACTGCGGCTCAGGGGGATTCAGGAATTGGAAATTTTTGTACATCAATTATGAACTGACTGCTGATATTTGTACTGTTACCTGTGCTGACTCTGCCCAGTTATTTGCATTAATGAAACTGCTCTATAGCCGAGTGTTTTCAAAGCAACACAAGCAGAAGCTTTGTTTTGGATGAACTATTCATGTGCATCTTATATACATAAACATTTGTTTGGGGCCAAGCTGAAGCTGTATAATTTGAGCCATTTTTTTTTAACAGATGAAGGTATGAGGGTATGAGAGGGTGAAGTAACAGAAGAAGCAGGCAGAGAATATGATTTAAAAGGCAGAGAACAATAAGAAATAAGATTTTTTTTGTGTGTTTGTTTATTTTTAAGCAGGAAATAGGCACTGAAATCCTAGAAAATCTGTATGATCTGTGTTGTCAGACTTGCATTCAAAAATACAGTAGCAACTGATATATTTACTGATAAATCTATTAAAATAGATCAAGAAAAAGTTACTCAGAAATGATGAGAAAGATGTTATGTGTTGTGACTTGCTCTCAATTTTATCTAGTTCACCTGTATGCTCGCACTGGAGCCAAGTATTTTTGCTCTGAGTCAAGTTCATTTTTAAAAGCTTAAAAATGAACCATAAAAAGAATATTCCAAATAACTCTGGTGTGTCAGCAGCTGAAAGCTTCTCTGGTACGATTGAGCTTTTCAATTAAATGTAAGGATTTCTCAGTTACAAGATTTCTGTAAGTGCTTAGGTTATAAATGGTCCAGCATCCCCTGAGTTTTTAATAACCTTTAATGGATTAAATTAATGGATTTTAATGTGAATATCTGCTCTGACTACTGAAGACTGGAGAATTTCCAGAAGTGTGTATTGAGAATATGATATTACTTGCCTTATGCTTTGCAAACATCATGTACTTCACTGCAGAACACCAAAGAGCAGAATGGCATAGATTTTCTTTCCTTTTTTTTTACAACATGCTGCACAATACCAAACTGCTGTTATCTAATTACCGTATTTTTCATAATCTTGTTCATTTTGTCAGGAGCCCGAAATGGATTGGTTAGTGAGGCAGTCTGAAGTCTGCAGCATCTCCCAGGATGATACTGTGAGAACTCATTATAGCTCATGAAATGCTCACAGATTATTGTATTCAATGCTACAGAAATATCTATAGGGGAAAACATAAAAAAAAAATTGCTGGAGGGATAAGAAAAAAATTACACTTCCCAGTGAATATTTTTTCTTTGCTGAACCATTTAAGTGTTCCATATAAAATGAAGCAGGTATTCCGAGGAGGAGGGGAATGTTATATCATCATTTAAATAAAGTGTGTTTTATGAAATGAATGCAGAGAGCGAATGGAGATCAGATAGCAGAGCAAATTATGTGCCAGCGAAACCAAAGAAGCACTACTTTACTTTCACAGGAATGTTGCCACACACTGAGCAATGTACCTGGAGCTATAAATAAAAGAGGAAAATGTGTTTTTTAACTTTAATTAAAAACTTATGTAGCAACATTTTTGCTAGACAACAAAAGCAGTCATTGGGCTCCTGACTAGCGATACCTTCCATGACTAAATATATTGCTATCTACAGCAATTTGCATTTATTCTCTGCCCTCCTCTTTCATGTAGGATTTTGGTTGGGATAGAGCTGGCACGGTAGTGACAGTGAATTTCCTATGAATTTATACAATATTTTCACTCAGCTCCCACATACATCAAGAGTTCTGACTTTAGCCATATATACTTGGGATCATCAGTTGCAAAGAGTAAAAACAGATACATCTGATTTGAAAATAGTCTCAGGTATAATCTCAGATATAAGCAGACTCAGACCCAGTGATTCTGTTCACTCTTTTCCCTTCCAAATATGCCTTTTTATTTACTATATTTCTGATGTCTCCCATACTGCTGCTTATAGATCTTAATATAGGTTGAGAAAAGCTCAGAATTACAGGGATATAATTCTAAAGCTTATCTAAAACTTAAGTTCCCAAAGAGTCTGGAAAAGCAATGATGGGACAAAAGCAAGCATCTACAGAAAATATGAAGTAATTTTGCTTTGTAAACACGAAAGTTAGCCATGAAGAATTGCAAGACTTTAATGAGGCTAAAAGAGTGATAATATACTTGCAGATGAAATTCAGTTTTGATTTGTGGCAAGTAATGAAAGGAAGGGGGAGAAGGGAGGGAATCAACCCTAACTAAACTACAGACAAAATGGCTGTAAATTAGCTATTTCCATTCAGGAAGTATATCTTGGCATTTTCGTGGATAGTTCCAACAAATGTCAGCTCAATGTTCAGTAGTGGTCAAAAGGCAGATGGTGTATTAAACAATTAGTAGGAAGACTCCAGTGAACAAATCAGAAAATATCACTATGTCACTCTAAAATGCACTGAGGTGATTTTCAATACTGTGTATCTTCGGTCCCGCTCAGATATCGAAGACTGGTGAAGATGATAAAAAAGCACAAAACAGTTGTTAGATAAAGGGAGGATGAACAGATAGAAACATATAAACCCATAAATATCATATGGAAAGTGAGTAAGGAACAAGTTTGTTACTTCTCACAGGACAAGACTTGTAGGGCAGCAACTGAAATAATCACACGAGGTTTTGTAGAACATATAAGAAAGAAAATTGTTGCCAGGCAGAAGCATTGTCATTCTTGCATTGCTATAGTATGATGAGGATCTAGAAACTTAAAAAGGCTTGGAGACATACTCATGAAATAAATGAATTATTAAAAATAGGGATACAAATTCAAGCTCTGCTTTAGGAAATCTCTGAAATGCATTTTGCCAGAAGGTGGGAGTATGCAGTGGGGAAAACTTCACAGTACACAGTACAGTTCCCAGTTCATTTCTTGTTTTCTCCAAGCCTCAGCTGTTGGTTGCTGTCAGAAACATGGATCTGGGCAAGAGATTTGTTTTGCTCTTGGGATTTTAAAAGAGCTGAAAGAAAAGTATGAGCCAATTTCAATGAACACTGCTGAGTAATTTGTCTTCCTACTCACTTAGGAAACTAGAAGAGGTCCTTGTGTTTGTCTTCCTACTCATCTGGGAACCTAAAGGAACTCCTTGCCATTAGCTTCTCCTTGCTTGGGGACATGGATGGTGCTGACCCAAGTTTCCTTGGGAAGGGAACTCAGATTATTGGTGATGGGTTGAACTGCTCTCTTTCATAGAATCATAGAATTATCTGGGTTGGAAGAGACCTCCAAGATCATTGGAAGAGACCTCCAAGATCATCAAGTCCAACCCTTAATCCAACACTATCATGATTACTAGATCATGGCACTAAGTGCCACATCCAGTCTTATTTTAAAAACCTCTAGGGATGGTGACTCCACCCCCTCTCTGGCCAGGCCATTCCAATGGCTGATTATTCGCTCTGTGAAGAACTTTTTCCTGATATCCAGCCTAAACCTTCCCTGGCAAAGTCTAAGCTCGTGCCCTCTTGTTCTGTTGCTGGCTGCCTGGGAGAAGAGTCCGACCCCCACCTGTCTACAACCTCCTTTCAGATGGTTGTAGAGAGCGATGAGGTCACCCCTGAGCCTCCTCTTCTCCAGGCTAAACAACCCCAGCTCCCTCAGCCTCTCTTCACAGGACTTGTGCTCAAGTCCCTTCACCAGTTTTATTGCTCTTCTCTGGACCCGCTCCAGCACCTCAGTATCTTTCTTGAACTGAGGAGCCCAGAACTGAACACAATACTCAAGGTGTATTCACCAATATTCTTTGATTTCTGCTCAGTGGCCTCTCTCTGAGTGAAGGCTAAGCTGCTTATTTCTCCTATAAAATAGAAACAAGTGGTGTGTTACTGGAATCCGGATGCCTCCTTGTTCAGGTTAAAGTTTTCACATGCTGTGCTGCTCCACACCAGGTGGTGGGTTGGAAATGCATAACTGGAGACAGCGAAGGTGAAAAAAATGCAGCACTGTCTGTGTCAGTGGTAGGCTGGGAGCTGGTTGGCTCGAAGAGAAGGAATCAGCTCCAGGCCAGGAATGAATCCATGATCGTTGGTTACTTTTCATACTTCGCTTTGAAAAAGGTGAACTTTTAGCTTGGAATGTTTTCAGCTATGGGAAAGCAATTGAGAATTCTATTTTCTGGTTGAGAGTGGGAAGCTAATAGGTGAGATTAGAACAAGAATGGGATGTATGCAATGCTGCTCTAACCAGACGATGTCAAAATCACTGTCTTCAAAGCCAGTAAGAATAAAAATAAAAAAAGATGAGGGAATTGTAAGGATTTTCTGAGAGATGAAGTAAAATACCAGGGATGCTCCAAACAAGGCAATAATAAACCTGAAACCCTTGCTTATGTTAATTAGAAAAAAAAAGATCATATAGGTGGCATCATAATTTCTGTACATGAAAAACTACTGAGGAGGTATTTAAGGATAAACTTAAAGAAAAATAACAACTAAGAACAGCAAAATTCACTCACTCTATCTTTTTAATAACTTGAAAACAAAGGAACTCCTATCACATTGAGCTTTCCTGCTATTCAGTATGTTTATTTTGCAATTAATGAAAATATTTTCTGTTTCATTTATGAATTTTTATAATTGAAAATTAGTTTGGCAGATCCAGCCAGACACACTTAGTGCTCAATTCATAAAAAAAAAATATGAAGTAATTACTTAGACACAAAGAGATTTTACTGTCATATTTGTTTACTACAAAGTCTTGGAACAGAAACACAGATGTTGGAACAAATAGTTCCTATTGCATCTTCATCTCAGACTGACTTTGAACTCATCATTGAATAGATTAGCTCAGCAGTTAAAGTTTGTTGAAATAACCCCTCAGTTCTATGAATATTAAGATTTCATACTCTGCAGAGATCAGCACTAAATGTCCCATTGCGGTTATACTAATGCTCCTTATCAAAAAGAAATATTTCCACCTAGAGGAACCATAAAGCAAGACTTGCAGATTTATTCCAAGGAAAAAGTGGCACTTGCTCTGCTTGTTTTGGTTTGGCCCAATACTATTCAGCCGTGAATTATAGGTAGTTTTAAATTCTTGGGAGTCGCGACTGAAACCATCATCTACTGATTCAATGCTATTTAAACAAAAGAATGAAGACACCCTGCTTCTGAATGAAGCAGATGATGGAAGTATATTTTACATTTTGTAGAGATCAGGCTTTCATGAGCCTTGGGACAATTGGCTTCGTAGTTTGCCATTTTGTACATCTTGTAATCCTGGTAAATTCCTCTGCGAATGGTAAATGCATTTTTTTATATATTTTGCAAGTATTTGCCCATCTTTTTTTTTAACAAAAACACCTCAAAGAGAGTAGGATCTCCAGCTGGAATGTACTAGAGTCAGTAGCAATGCAGCCTCCACTGCTTTTAATACTCTGCACACATCTCTGATTTTTCAACATAGTTAAACTCCAAAGACAGGAGAAGTTTAGGCATCACTACTTATTAATTCATTCCATTGCTGATGCTTCCAGAGGAACGTCTTACATTTGGCACAATGCTATTCATTTACAGAATGCATATGTGTTCACGTGGAGATCATTAAACCCATTTTGCCTTGATCAATATGTAGCCAGGGGCAGAAAAGCTTTTGTGAGCATTAAGGGAGCTGCAGAGTTAACAAATTACATTCAAGTGTGGTGAAGAGGAAAGACATTTCAATTGGAGCCATTTTCATAGATGGCAAGAGACAATGAAGATAAACAGGTCTGATTTTTGTGTTAGGCAAAAAAAAATTGGTGTAGTTTCTATTATTTCATTAAGATTTAGCCTTAAAGCACAGCAAGAAATTTTCAGACACCATAAGTAGAGACAAATTCATTAAAAGCATTGTATCAAAAATGCAGATATTCATCACATAGTGATTTCTGGAAATGTTCACCATTTAACTAATCAAACTATGTTTTTGATATCACAATGGACATCAGGTATGTTGTTGGCAAAAATTAACCAGTTTCTTGTGCAGAGTAGGATAATTGTCACTAAGAGCAAAGGAGGAGCTTCCTTAATCCAAAATAGTATGATGTTAAAGCAGCATAATTAAATGGGAGTTTTTATGTGTAGGGGAAACAATGACTAATAAAGATGCTTTGCACAGAACAAAGGTGATTAAGAAAGCAATCAGGCACTAATGTACTGTACTATTTTAAATGAGACTTAATACCTGGTTTATGAATTGTCTGATTTGTGCTCACTTTGGAGAGCTGAGGGAATAGAGCATATTCCTGTAGCCACCAAGTACATAACTCGTGCTGACAGATAAAATATACCACCATAATTTCCTAAATTATTTGAAAGGGGTTAATTATCCAATATATGCTTTCTAGTATCTGTATTTTTAAAGCTACAGAGAACTGCTGCCCCACTGGTGATTCCTACTCTGCGAGCAGGTACCACAGCCAGGTGAGCTGCCAGCATGCCCTCGAGGCTCTGCAGTACAAGAGCCTCTTCGCAGGTGAAGGCACTCCTGCCACTTAGTCCCTACCCTGATAAAGGATTACACTGGCTTCAGCTTCTCTACAGTTAGTTTTTTGTAATGTGGTAGTGGTGTTGGAAGGTGAGGTGAAGGTCTGGAGGGTAATTCACACAACACATTTCACATTTTGTATGAAGGCTACCGTTCATTTGGAGCTGTGCATGACTGGAATGAGTATAACTTTGAGGTGATTGGCTTTGTACATAATTCATCAAAGCAAAGCTTAATTTAATATTAATTTCATATTTAATTTTGATATATTGAAAAAAATGTGAGCATTTTTGTTGATTTTTACTTGCCAAAACTATTTGCTTTTGATTTCAGAGTTAAGAGAATACTCTGGAAGAATAAAACTTTCTGAAATTTTGATTTCTGTACATCTCTTTGCTTTAATGTGTTGACATTTCATTGTATCTCGCTTCAGTAATCCCTTAATCAAGGTATATAAAATTATTTTAATTGTTGGCACAAATCTGTCTCTGTATCCATGGTGCCATTTCTCTGCTCTTTTGCAGAACTCCTCCAGCTGCTCTTTTGTTTCAGGTGATTCAGTTCCTACAAGTCTACCTTGTGTTTTACCACCTGCTGCACTGGAAAACTGCTGGCATCCAAATTAATGATGTTTAACTTGTGTGTGAAACCTGAAATTGTATTCTTCTGTTCTCATCTCGTACTGCAAACTCAATCAGAGCACTTTATCTGTGGGCGTGATGGCTATCTTGCAGTTTCATCTTTCCTTTTGATTATTCCCCCACAATATGCATGACATGCTAATCAATTTAATCTCATTTCATAATCTTCCATCTGCATTTCTAACTTTAATAGGTACTCCTACATTATTTGCCTTGTTCTTGCTGGTCTTTGTGGCATTGTCTTACCTCTCTAGCATGATTTTTTTTTTAACATATGTTCACCTAATATAGAATTGATGAGATTCTGAAACATTCATGTTCTTGGCTGTAAGTATTTTGCAAATACTCTGACAGAACAGGTAAAAATGTTGTCACCTAGCAACTAATAGAATTTTTTTATATATATATTTAATTTTTTTTCCCTGGAATTGCCTAGATGATTTTTCCACTTGATTTTCACTTTCATTTTTGTGAAAAAAACTAGAATGTGCTCTTAAAAGTCTTTTTAAAAATAGAGAAGTCAGCTGGCTGTTAAAATATCAGGCTAAGAAATATCATGCAAATAATTACAGCCTATATATTAGCACCTGTATTCTCCTGGTGTCTTTGATGAATGAGAAAAATTCCTTAGCCAATATGCATTTTTCCTATGCTGTATATGGGTCTGGGGGGAGTGAATTGTCCTTCTTTTGTACTGCACTGTTGGGGGGAATATGTTTTTTTAGGGTCATGGTATTGTCCTGTGCGGGATCAATGTATTTAGTCTTGTTATGGAAACAGCAAGGAGCAAAAATCAAGTACAAAAAATGTTTGCCCACAATCTTGACTGCTTATATTAATCTGGAAGAAAACAGAGTAGAATATACACTATCTTTCTTCATCATTAATGTCAGAGAATTTTATGTCAGTTCCCAATTACTCAGTTTAGGAGCAGAGGCAAAAAGAGCAGACACCACTCCAGGGGAAAGCTGTCACTCTGCTCTTGTACTCTGTAAGCAGCCAGATGCCTTGGAGAAAAGCATTAAGAAATCCTACCTGGACCATTTTTAATTAAATATGTATTTTAAAGGGTTTTTTTTCAGTCCTAAATGATACTCAAGTCTGAAGCTTTGTTTTGTTTGCTTGTTTGTTTCATTCTTAAGTAGGCCAGTATTGCCTTTGTTCTATAAATTCAATTACCTTTTCTGAATTGCAGAAGTGAACTGAATGGGATTAGTCTGATTTTAAAACAAATTTCTTTCAAATTTCTGGGTTAACTACATTTTCAGATACTTTTTATAAAGTTGGTAGGAGATGACTGTCTGCTTTAAAGACTAGAAGTATCTGATACATCTCTTCACGGTCTGTAATATTCATTGCTTCTCTCTGACGTGTTTCTTTTTAATATATTTCATATATTTTCACCACTTCCATTGAAAAGTTTGAAGTGATAAGAGAGTGGAACTGATCACAGGATTATGAATAGAGCTCTGTGAAGGGCTTAAATAATGGCATAGTATAGAAGAATGTTATCCACAGGTGAGTGTATATGAGGTCTGACACAAAATGAGATTAATCCCAAAGTTTGGGAACCAAGAGTGGGAGGGTGGAGACAAAGAGGTAATTGTACAAGGAATTCTAACCTGTCACAGTGAGCCAAGGCTCAGTTCAATCGCTTCACTTGGTATGAGAGGATGTGTGTTCAAATACGGGCATTTTCTTACCCTCAGTCAGAAAATGTTGGTGTGCAAGAGTGAATAGTGAGTTAACATCAAATTTCTTGCGAAATGGAAGAAATACGTGACAGAAACTTTTCAGTTATTGACTGAGGCCTAAGGTGAAGAGATTCCAAACAAGTCACTGCTCAAAGGAACCTATTTTTTGTTGGTAGAAGATGTGAAAGAAAAACTGACAGAGATCTTCAACAGCCTTTCAGAAAATGATTTGTGGAATTGCTTTAAATATTGGCACCATCATGTGCAGCTGTGTGTCAACTCAGAAGGGAAATGTTTTGAAGGTGATAATAGTTTATTTTCTTAATTTGTTAAATAAAGAGATCTACAGGCACAGTTTTGGGGTCTTTTTGTGTTGGATCTCATATAGGTATATATTCCCCGTATCACCTACTATCCCGTTAATTTTTAATTAGCACTGTCATCTGAGAAGATGCTTTGATGTTCTTGATATCATTTTAGTCTGTTTGAACTCATTTTTAGTCTGCTTGAACTCATCATTCCTTTCCATGTAGATTGCTGTGCGTTTTCTGTGTATTACATTTCATTGTTCTGGGCTGAAGCAGGAGCCCTCCTTCTCCCTCCCTTGACCCCAATGTGCCAAATGATTTTCAGCTGAGTGAAAATTTCACACTTCATTATTTTCCCCCTTCCCTTCATCATTAATAAACACATTATATGGCATAAATTTACTATTAATTTAACAGCCCTACACTATCATTGTCATTATCATTAGTGTTATATTAATGCACAACACTTAAAACCTTCCCCCTGTGATGGCTGTACATACCTTGTTATTACTGTTTTTGACAGCTTCTGATTGATTTGTAAGCTATGGTAGAAGATGAAAAATTTTACTTTATATGCCTAGTAGCATTTTTTATGTAGAGTTTTATGTAGAGTTTTATGCAGAACTTTTATTTTCTTCTCTAGCATTTCTTTGCTCCAAAAAATCAAGACAAATTTGAATGAAGCAAAGGGCCCAAGCTCAGAAAAAGTGCTTGAGCTTTCCCTTGTCTTTGGTGTAGACAAGATTTTTACAGCATTTGAACTCTGAGCTGTGACTGGCCACATTACCTGGACGTTCCTATGAATTGATCTGCTCAGCTCTGCAGGCAGCACAGGAATTACAGAGCAGGATTGTGAAGCACCCTGCTGAACAGAGATGCAAGCATACTGTTCCCATACCCAGAAGGAAGAGAACTGCAGTATTTGTTTGCAAGCATCAGTAGCAGCAGTGTGTAGCTGCTGGTTTTTTTGCTAGACCCATCTGTAGTCCATTACACTCTTCCTTCTTGAAGGAGAGACATTCACCATTACGTTCCTTTCCTAATATAACATTCAGAGCTCTAAATATGCCACAGTTGCAGGTGTAAAAATCTGTGAACTTTTTAAAGAAATTCAACATACAAATAAGTTGCAGGATATGGCTACTTAAAGGTTTGTGAGGGTAAGCAACTCTTTTAAGTTTTATAGGGAATGTGTTGCAGAATACAAACAGGTATTAAATCAGTGTTATAGACTCTTACACAATCACCTGTGCTTTATGGCTGAACTTATTTTCAGATGCACTCCATTAGGCAGTTTAGGTTTCTTGTTCTGCTTTACTCTTCCTAATGAGAGAGACAGTTAAGCCAAAGTCAAAAAGTTACTTTTAGTTTATTCCATTCATTTTAACCCTCAACCTGTGCAGGCTGTAATGTACCTTCTTAAGATTGTTAACTTAGATTAATCTGCAGCCAGCACAGTCTGTCTCTGTAGCTGAACAGATGTTTTTCAACAGGATGACACTCTGCAGAATTGTCCTGAAATCCTACATTTTATGTAGCTCTTCTTGCTGCTGTTTTTTCACTGTACCATCTGTATTGCTATCGTGCAGAAGCAAAGTCAATGGGGCATTAAGAATTTGCTGATGCTGTTTCTTGCTTGAGCTGAAAAAGAGTTGTAACTTTGCTCTGCATTTTGCTGGGTTTCTCACTCAATCAAAGTGACAAGATGGCTTTCTGGGACAGTTTATGAGGACAACAGTTGCACAGGAGGAAACCGTGTTTCGCCTCTGCACTCACGAAAAGGAGGAGTTCCATACTAAAGATCTTAGAATTGATCAATAACCTTGAGTCTGCTTTGCTCCTTCTGATCCCAATGCCTTCTCTCCTGCAAGGCAAAGAAAGAAACTCTAGTAATGCACAACTACGCTGTGCATCCAACTGCCTGTTTATTTTCTTCACATCTGCTAATCTGTAACATGAACAGACTTCTCCCCACCCCCAAAAGGTTCAACCAAGCAACCAACAAAAAAAACAACTACCATCTAACATTTTGGGGAAATAAGAGACAAGGAGTGTCTTTTGAGGCTTTGTTTTAGTATTCAGCCTCATGGAAGCTAGACTATAATTTGTGTGTTTGCTTGTTTGTGTGTGCTTGTCTTCTCGACTCTGCAGTGGGATGAGGGGGGATCATGGTCCTCCTGAATCCATTAATCAAGGGCTGAAATGCTGTTGCTGAGGAGTGATGCCACCTTTTTCCCTGTCTGGCCCATTTAAGTGAGTTAGGAAGCATAATGCAGCCTCACTATTTTCAGCTAATGGTTTACAGACTGATAGAGTGCCTTACCTGAGCCCCATGTTTTTCTCTGCCAGTTAACTCAGGCCAAAAGCCTGCAACCCTCTAGACTGCTCATACTGAGGCTATTTTCGTCCTCTCTTCAAAGTGGAAAAGAATGAACAGAGAACCAAATTTTGCTCCATTGTTTCATATGCTTCAATTCACCACCAGCATCATGTGATTGCAAGCCCGTGTAAAATTTAATTAAATGACTTGGAGAAAATCACAGAAGCATTGTTGCCTTTTGCCTGTGTTCTGGTTTCATCATTCTTTGTTCCTGTACACACATCAGAGGACTTAATTTCTTTCTATTCATTGCTGCTTGAAACCAAGAAAAGGGTAACCTTTCTCTGAAGATAGTGAAAGATCACTTGGGAGAAAATACAATAATTTGTAATTTCCAGTGGAGGTGCAGATATGCACCACGTGCAAATTTGCTAGGTGGAATCACACTCTGGTAACTCAGGGACAATAGCACCACGGGCTTATATGAGAACAAAACTTCAAATGTCAGTATAGCAAACATTAGGGTCCTAGTTGTCCCATTTCTAAGATTTGTAGAGTAATATGTGGTTGGAGAATATTATTTTCTCTGAAAGTTCCCCAGACAGTTCATAATAATCCTGTATACCTGCATAAAACGCTCTTGGATCAAGATATTGAAGGTGTAACAAGCAGAATAGGAAGAGTTCAGTAGTGCTGGGGGATGTCTGCCCTCACTACAGTTAACATGCAGTGTTTATCACAGGATCCTGAAGCCTTAATTTCCCATTTCTGAATCATTTTCATCTGGGCATCTTCATCGTGTGTTGAGGTCTGCAAGCAGGGGTCTGCTCAGTCACCTCACAGCTATGTTCTGGGTGATTGTGCTGCAGGAGCCAGGACTGGTGTGTTGCTAAGCTGAGCACTAACACGCTCACTCCTCGGTGGGCATTCAAGGAGTCTGGTGGCCGGACAGTGGGCAGACACGTACTTTTCTGGTGAATGTCATGGTTGGAAATGTTAGTTTTCTCACACTTTTATGCATTTATTTCTCACTTGTGTTACTATTATTACCTGGAGAATTTCTCATTTCCTTCCCTTTCCCCTTTTCCCTTTCCCCTTTTCCCTTTCCCCTTTTCCCTTTCCCCTTTCCCCTTTTCCCTTTCCCCTTTTCCCTTTCCCCTTTTCCCTTTCCCTTTCCCTTTCCCTTTCCCTTTCCCTTTCCCTTTCCCTTTCCCTTTCCCTTTCCCTTTCCCTTTCCCTTTCCCTTTCCCTTTCCCTTTTCCCTTTTCCCTTTTCCCTTTTCCCTTTTTCCTTTTCCCTTTTTCCTTTTCCCTTTTCCCTTTTCCCCTTTCCCTTTCCCCTTTTCCCCTTCCCCTTTTCCCTTTCCTTTCCTTTCCTTTCCTTTCCTTTCCTTTCCTTTCCTTTCCTTTCCTTTCCTTTCCTTTCCTTTCCTTTCCTTTCCTTTCCTTTCCTTTCCTTTCCTTTCCTTTCCTTTCCTTTCCTTTCCTTTCCTTTCCTTTCCTTTCCTTTCCTTTCCTTTCCTTTCCTTTCCTTTCCTGTCCTTTCCTTTCCTGTCCTGTACTTTCCCTGTCCTGTCCTTTCCCTGTCCTGTCCTGTCCTTTTCCCTAGGTACCTTAGCTTAGGTACTCCCTCACTACCTGGTGACATTTTTCTAACAGAGCTGAGCAACAGCCACACAGTTCTGCTTCACAGAAATGGGCCTTGAGGCTCAACTGTATTTGACTTGGTGACAAGAGGCTGCTCCTGCTTTCAGTGTCATATCTTCTCTCTAAGTAAAAACAAATGCTTATTGAGATATCTGCAACAGCCTGATTGTCCTGGTTCATTTTTATGTTAAAAAGTAATATACAAATTCTTTTATGAAAACTACAGGGTAGAGAAGGAATAGTTTGCTTTGACCAAAGTTGCAAACAAAAGATAAACATTCTTTATAACATGTTGATTTGTTTAAAACAGATACATTTCCGGTAAAATATGTTGTATTATTCCATGTCGTAAAATGCTGAGTGAGTTCTGATTTAAAATATGGCTATGAGTATTAATATATACAAGGATTTCTCCTCTAGAAGGAATCCTTAGATAATCTGTAGGCTGAACTATGTCATTGGGTTGAATGAACTCCCTGACATTCTGTGAAAGGTGTGAAAGATATAAAGCCCTTAACGCATCTCATTTATTCTTAATCTGAGTCCAAACTAAAAGTGTTAATTTGGGTAGTTTTTTAATTATCTGGAATACAACACATTGGGAAGTGGCATTTTAGTCTGTTTTGCAGAGGGCTGCTCAGCACAACTTATGGCAAATTGGTCCAGCACAGAACCAACCTTACCTGAAACAGAGATAGTCTAGAAATCACAATGAAGAACAAAACACATTTGTGCTGGTTGGGAATTATAGCAACGTCTGGTTGTTTCTGTTTGAGAGGATTCTGCTTAGGTGACCTGGAGGTAAATAGCAATGTGGCCTGATTATGATGTTATTAACTAAAATCTAAAATCCCAGGTTTAGAAACTGGGAATATCACTCAGTTTATTTTCATTCCTGTAACACATCTGAGGAAATAAGTGAAAGTAAACACACTTACACATTAAATTAGTGTGCTTTTGTTGCTAAGGTAACAAATCTCAGATCTTGTCTGTGGCAATACTGCTCCACATGTAGCACTTAGATCACAAGTATTAAAGAAACTGGTTTATGCAGCCTTTTAGTGCCATGAACAGTACATGAAGTTGAGATGTGTGAGTGGTTTAGCAGGAAATTTGTATTCAGCACAAAGATGCTGAAGGCTCTGTGACAGCTGGAGTCAAGAGTGGATCGTATTATGAGTAGTGCTCTGTACTAAGGAGGCAGAATGATAGCAGAAAAGACCACCTCCCTTTATTTGCTCCTCTCTTCAGCCCAGGTTCTCTCATCTTTGACTATATCATTCAAACACTTGTCATGGCTTTATTAGAAGAATGAAAAAAATATTTAGCACTGCTGAGTTTTAACAAACAAACAAGGCACTTCATTAAATGTGATGCCTTGTCCAGGAGAATAGACTTGGGGAAGATGTTTTGATATTCTCATAGCAACCATGCAGAGAAAAATGGTTGGCATTTCAAGTTGTTGCTTTCTTTAAAAGCACTCTTTGTCACTCTTTGTATTTTTATACTCTAATTGGACAGAAGTTTATGAAGATTAAACATCACAACATTTGAGAAAAAGAAGGAGGAGAAAGAGAATACAGAGATGGCCTTAATGAGACAGTCTGAAACAGAAAGTGCACATATAACTCTGATTAGAGGGTGAAGGACTGGCTGGGAAGGAAGGAAGACAGAAGTTCCTGAAAAGTGGGTGGTAACATCTAGGCAAGGTAAGTCTCTTGAAGGGTCTCTGTCTTGCTACACCCCAGTTGATGACTATTGTAGAAATACCATCTGTTTATTGATTGAACTTTGAAATACAGTGAATATCTGACTCCAAATCAAACTATTCACTGAAGCATTTCATTTCACCTGAGCCTGTCCTTCCACAAAATGATCTGGGCATTATCAAAAAAAAGCCATTATTTTCATTATTGCTTTCAATTTACATGATTCTGTGTATTCTTAAGTTAATGAACGTGACAATTACAAACTTGACAGACAGAAAGACAGATTGTGCAGAACAGCACTTGAAGAGGAGTTTATTTTAATGGTCTCCTTTTTGGCAGACTTTCATTATTATCTGTTACTACTCAGCAGATATCACTGTGAGATAAATTCTGTAATTCAGACTGATGTGATTCTGAGGCTCAGATTTTGTCTGCCTCTATCTATGAATGTTTCTTCCTTGCCATTCTCCTTAGTGTAGTAGTTTTTCCTTTTTAAGTTGTGATAACACTCTGGAAATAACACTGCATAGGAACTTAACCAGGATACAGGAAAAGCAGAGCAACACAAAGTATTTGTTAATTTAGTCTTGAAATAACAGTAGGCAGAGCTTGGCTCAGATGTGGTACAACTGTGGACAATAAATAAAGTATGAACAGAAGGTAAGGCCTGGTTTTGAGCAGATTCGTACTTCTGTAAATCCAGAATATTGTCCCTCCTTGGCTAGCAAAAGATTAAAATCTGCCTGGCACAGTGTCCTTTAATCTGGTATAAAAACCAGATAATTACAGACTTTCTTGACAGGCACAATGGTCAGGCTTCCTATTTGAATGCTGAGATGATTTTTTCAACTACTTTTCTAAATATAATTATTTATTAAAGTGAAGACTATTGCAAAACAGGCACTATGGGAGATGAGCACTTGCAAGGCTCCTGAAGAGTATGACATTTTTTAAATGATATATAGACAAGAGGTATTTGTAAGATTTGGAAAAATTATTAGAAGGCTACCTTTCCTGCCAGTAGCAATATCATTGAGGACAGGCAGAAAACTTCTGAAGAAATATTGGCATTCTGTTTTTTCCTTAAAGTTTATCTGTGTTATTTGTGTTAGAAATGTCAATCTTAAATAACATTGCATTGTCAGAATGTACATTTTTGTAACATAATCCGTTATGTTGTGGTCTAGCAAGTCCTTTTATATACCAGTTTATAAAAGAGATGTTGGTATACATCACATAAGGGAAATTTTGTGGAGAACACATCCAATTTTTTTTTTCACAGATGTCATTTAAAACACCGATTCCATTTCAATTTTCTCTTTATATTGATTGCTTAGGGTTTATCACACTTAAATAAAGTGTCCTAATTGGGTATTCATTGCATTGCCAGAATCAAGGGTCCAGGGATGATTGACTCCAGGAGATCAGGTGGGAGTAGTGAGGCTGTCAGACATTCTCAAGTGTCACTCTTCACATGGGAAATTTTAAGCCAAATTCTTTGCTGCTGTGTTTCTGATTATATCACTGCAGTTGTCCAATGCCTGCCTATGTATTCTGCTTGGGAAACTATGTAGAAATGGGCAGGGATTTCTGTATTAGAGAAATAAACCTATTAGGCTTCTTAATATTAAATACGACTATCATGCTTAATCCCTCTCAGGAGGTCAAAGATAAAAGGACTCATTTATTTTCAAGGCCTGTTTGTTAAGGCTGGTTGAGTAGAGGAATTCACTATTGTAGAGAGACTACACACATACAAGTTTCAAAAGATGAAACTCCTGTAAATTTCTGCTTTTGAGGAGGGGGAGGTATTTTCTGGACAAGGCAGGACTTGAGAAACTATCTCTATGGATTTTATATTAACAGTATTATCATATGAATTTCTGCCATTGTTTAACATGAAAAAGCAAATTGAGCCATGAAAGGGTTGGGGAGAGAGGATTTAAAAACAGCACCAGGAAGGATAATGTTTCCCTTTTCTGTTTGTAGCCTGTCTGTCTAATAAACCTCCTTCCCAAGCAACTCTACATAAAGTGAATGGCATGTGCTACCAATGGCTCAGCAAGGCACTTCTGCAGCTGTTGGTATTTAGCATGCAGCTGCTTTATTTTATGTTTTCTAGCAGCCTGCTCATTCAAAGAGAGTCTCTTGCTGTAGAAAGAGATATGGGAAGCCATTAGCTGCATTTTATTCTTCAGAGCACAAAACTGAGGACAATGAGTTGGCTGAGATTGTAATATTAGTGTTTATATATGTTACAGCTCTATTGTGAAATCGGTTCTAATGGTTAGACATTACATGATTAATCTCTGGTTTTATTAAAGAGATAAAAATGTAAAGCATTTTTTCTTGTAGGCTTATATTCCAAAGATATGAGAGGTTCAGTTATCAGCAACGGGAGTACTTGAATTCTTGGCTGTTCATTCGTGTATTCTTATCCTAAACACATATGATGCTGCAGGGTCTCGAGTGTGGGGGGCTCCCTTGCCTTTGTAGTACTTGTAGTCATTTTCTACCTTGTATCTCATGGATTTCATAGAGGATGTGCCCATCCTAATTAGGTTTCCTTCAACTGTAGATCACCATTAAAAAGCAATGATATTGAGGGATAAGGGCACTGGAGAATATGCCATTCTGCTACGCCCCCTTTTTTACTGAGTGTTTTTCTGTGACTGAAACACTGGCCAATGCTTTCCTTCTGCTGAGTCCCAGAGCTATCAAGTGAATATGAAATTTAGGGTTGTTTTCCTAGAGGCAGCATAATCACAACCTGTCTGTGTGGTACTGGTGTGACTAAACATGCAGGTGTCCACCTGGCAGGTACTACAAATGTAGGTAACCCACCCTAAAGTACTCTTCAGTCTGGGTAGTATGTTACTGGACACTTTAACACAAGCAGTCAACCAGATACTTGTTGTATAGAGACTGCTGTGCCTTGGGGGGCTTTGGGGGTTGACAGAAACAACTCCATAGAACATCTAGTTAGGTTTGTGCTTTCAGAACAGAAGTCTCAGGGTGTCTCTGATGTCCAGTGTTTGCAGTGATTCGAGGCACTGGACTTCAGGAAGATAAGGTGAAAGTCAGCTATAATCTAAGGAGAGGAGGAGACATTAGATTTGCATAAGCATTGGTTGTCACTGCCAGTTCCCTACATGTCTTCTGGTCATACAAAATCTTTCCCCTAAAATCACATTTTTGGAGAGATTAAATGAGCAGAGACCGTGGTAGCTGGCAACTAAGGAAGTGTGAATAGTGTTGACTACAGAAATGGTTTGAAAAAACCCAAATTTTCAAAATCAAAAAAGCAATGTATTAACCTCATCTCAACAAGGCAGTTAGTCATGGAATGGAGAAGCCTGAACTGTATGAGGTGGAAGAAAGGAGTGAGTGAGTAAAATAGGATCTAAGTAAATCAGAGGTTTGGAAGGAAGATGTGTAGCTTCATGCATTCAGCTGTCTATAGCTGCTCAAAAAAAAAAATGCATGTGAACAAATAAGACACATGTACGAATAAGTCCATCCTCATTGTATTCAGGGTTGCAAAGATCAAGATAATCTGAAATTAGATGCTTTTACCTCTTCTTTTAAAGAACCTGGTGAGCCTCTGATACTCCTCTGATTGTGTGCTCAGAAAGGGACAAATTTTATAACATATTTTTTCACAATGGTGGAAATAAATAGTCCTCTTACACGAAGAGGAAATCATGCTTTGGAACTAAGTTTAGCAATGCCTTGAGAAGAATATCTGCAAGAGAGAAGACCCAAATCTAAATCTTTCTCTTTCCAAAGCAAATCTAAATCTTTCTCTTCCCAACCTGATCACTCCAACTCTGCAACCTGAGCAAATCCATCCATTTCCTTAAAGGGAAGATTAGAATGTGGAAAAGCAACTTTGATTTTTCAGTTTATCAGTTGTTTACACAAACTGGGACTGAAAAGAGCTGTAGGGATAATTTCAGATATCTGAATTTTTTACATCTCCAGTTTTATGTAAATCAAGCATTCTTTCTACAGGTAACTTACAAAAGAAAAATACATAAATGTTCTGTAACACTTTTATTCTCTAATGCTTTGCTGAACAGAAGAATTAAGAAGTCAATAAATTTCAACACATCCTGTGGCAAAAGACAATGCTGATGGCCCCCTTAGAGTTTTCTTCAATTTACTGTTGGTGTTTTATAGTATGGTGCAGTGGTATAAAGCACTGTTTTATGCACTGAGATATTGTAATTTTACTTTGTCAACACAAAGAAAAGCTTGGGCAAATACCCAGTATAATATTAGATAGACTCTGCATAGTTCAAAGATCACACTTAGAACAACACATTGTGGAGATAACTGATATTCAATGTAATTACACAATATGTTCTCTTGAACCATCATAATTAAGGTGCAACAGATAACAGTGGAAAAAGAAGACTAGGGATTGTGTGAAGTGGGCAATTTGGCTGCATGAAAGGCTGCTCCAATGTTAAAAATAGTGAGTTACTATTAGAAGCAGAGAGAAGACAGCTAAACAAGATGAAGCCAATTAGATGAACAAGGAACACAATATAATTTTGAAATTACAAATTAATAATAGCCTTAGAGGCAGAAGAATACCTGTTAACACAAGGAAAAGGAGCTAAAATCCATCATGTCTTTTAAAAAGCAAAACCACAGTAATGTTTTACACAGCCAGCTACAGGTGTGCTCCTATGTTAAGAGGTGTGGTTTCAGCAATATTTAAGTGCACAGCCAACAGTATCTGCCTTGATGAGGCACATTGACTGCAATTTCCAGCCTAATGGATCATAACGGGTTATAAAGCAGCAAAGCAGGAACAGAGGAAGAAGAGCAAGGGTGCACAATGCAGTTGCTGAGAGTGTAGAAAGCAGACATCACTGGCAGCTGCTTGCTCGTATTTTGCCACTTTTCCCTACAAAACCTGTAACTTCTCTCTTTTTTAGGTTTTTGTTAAGGGGCTGAGGGACCTGAGGGTATTTTGATAAAGAGTTCAAAGAAAGGAGGAGAGTAGCAGCGGGGAGTGAAGGCAGTCAGCATGTAGGCAGTTGATTGTAGGCTGTGGCATGTGTTAACACTGTGCCAAACAGGTTGTGCTGTCTGCGGTGTGACAGGTCTGGCTGAGCAGTGGGGCTCAGGCATTCAGAGAAGGACCTGGGGGTGCTGGTTGGCAGCTGCCTGAATATGAGCCAGCAGTGTGTCCTCTGTCAGGAACTACGTGGGCAGCAGGAGCAGGGCAGGGATTGTGCCCCTGTGATCAGCACTGGTGAGGCCATACCTCGAGTACTGGGGTCAGTTTTGGGCCCCTCAGTACAAGAAGGACATTGAGGGGCTGGAGAGTGTCCAGAGAAGGGAACAAGCCTGGGGAAGGGGCAGAACAAGTGCTGTGAGGAACAGCTGAGGGAACTGGGGTTGTTCGGCTTGGAGAAGAGGAGGCTGAGGGGAGACCTCATCACTGTCTACAGCTCCCTGAAAGGAGGTTGTACCAAGGTGGGTGCTGGTCTCTTCTCCCAAGTGACAGGTGATAGGATGAGAGAAAATGGCCTCAAGATGCACCAGGGCAAATTCAGACTGGACATTAGGAAAAATTTCTTCACTGAAAGGCTTCTCAGGCACTGGAAGCTCTGCCCAGGGAGGTGGATGAGTCCCCATCCCTGGAGGTGTTTAAAAGATTGGTTGATGAATTTTTGAGGGAGATGGTTTAGTAAGGGGACAGGTATGGTTGGACTTGATGATCTCAGAGGTCTTTTCCAACCAGAAGATTCTATGATTCTATACTCTATAGGTACCCACATGGAAGAAGGAGTGGAGATGGAACACATGGGAAACAGTAAGACGAAGATGGTTTCCTGAGCACCTGGGAAGAAAGGCAAGTTTGATGTAGAATTTTATTTTTTTTTCACATTGGGAAGTAGTTCCTGCTCTTCTGAAAGATAGTGTAACTTGTTTAGTCTCTCTGGTGAAAATCTGTGCCATTGGAGGTCAAAAGTACCAAAGTCTTTGATCTGGGGAAAGAAAATGGTTATCAAAATGTCTGAATTTTCTGTGGCAGTCTGTCTCCTCTTAAAATCTACTAGTCAGAGAGGTTTTGTGCTGGGATTTCCACTCACAGCACAGAATAGAACCTCTCATTCATAGCGCATCTGTAATGAGAAGGAAAAAGTTCAATTGGTCAAGGAAAATGCAGGCAGATATCACTCTCCCTGCTCCCCACCCCCAGTTTTATATTCTTTATGTACTCTCCTCCCGATTACTTAGTTTGCTACTCATCTCCTCTTTCATCAGCTCTGCTCATGGGGCAGGAGCTGTGTGTTTAGCCTGGTTTCTTAAGGAAATGAGATTTCTATGTATGGATATAACCATCTCCCTATTAATTCTTAGAACTAATGGTGAATATTAGCTGAATGTAATAAAAAGGTACAATTAAAATTCCTACAATTTTAATGAGATTTAATATCTGGAGAGAGAACTTATCCTAGCTGAAGAGATTAAACTTACCCTTTATTAGATAGTTCATATTTGCATACTTGGATTTCTTTTCTAAGAGGAAGCAGAAAAAAAAATGGCCATATCCTTTTTACTTAAACATTTTTGCCAGAAAGCCTGGAAAAAAATCAGCATCATATACAAAGCAACTATATCATGGATTGAGAGAACTTATTACGGCCAGATCTTTCAAAGTCTGTCTGAGAACTGATGCTAGTACCTAAACTGAACTGTGCATATTGTGATTTAAAGTAAATAAAAGCAAATGAAGAGACTGAAGTGCTGAGAGAGAATTAGAGTAGCAGAACAGGAATCTCTAAGTACTAAAGGAGTTGAGAAGAATATACTCAGCCACCTTACGTTCAAGCACGAACAACCGTCAGGATCTCTTCAGGGCAGCCAGATGTATGTGCATGATGTGGAGAGCCAAACTTGAAGAACTGCATGCTGTGAAAGCAAAGGAGAAGATCTTTTAATTCCTGAAGCCTCACAAAAGAAAGCAAGATTCCAAGACATAGCACACTGGCAGTGTATTATCCCTCAAAGAGACGTGTGGTTGCGTAGAGAAATGTAGGACTACACCATGTGGAGCATGCACCTGGGCAGCAAGGTACTCTGACAGATGTCAACAAAGACATCAGTGAGTTGGATCATGACTCTGTGAAGGGGTTTTTAGAAGCTGGCACAAACATGCACTTCTGACAAGCCAGCAGTGCATGGCAGTACTGCTTATGAGTGTTATCACAAGGTGAGGATGCCCAGTCGTGCAGTGTTCCAGGGTATGGAGGGATGCCTAGCTCTGTTGCACTCACATAGAGGTGTTGAAGGAATTCAAAGTAATGGGACATATTGTCTAGTTTATGCATTTTTAAAAATTTTCACTTGCTAAATATTTCTGGGGCTTTTGAAAAACGTGAGACACTGTGCCAAACTATGATCTCCATTTCCTGTTGTGTGAGCATTAGGGCAAATCACAGTATCACAGTATCACAGTATCACAAGGTTGGAAAGGACCTCTGAGATCATCAAGTCCAACCTATAACCTAACACTAACACCAACACTAACACCAACCCATCATCTAAACCATGGCACTCAGTGCCTCATCCAGTCTCCCTTTAAACACCTCCAGGGTCGGTGACTCCACCCCCTCCCTGGGCAGCCCATTCCAATGGCCAATCACCCTTTCAGTGAAGAATTTTTTCCTCATATCAAGTCTAAGCTTTCCCTGACGAAGCTTAAGTCCATGCCCTCTGGTTCTGCCACTGGTCACCTGAGAGAAGAGACCAACCCCTGCCCGACTACAACCTCCTTTTAGGTAGTTATAGAGAGCAATGAGGTCTCCCCTGAGCCTCCTCTTCTCCAGGCTAAACAGCCCCAATTCCCTCAGTCTCTCCTCGTAGGGCTTGTGCTCCAGCCCCTTCACCATCTTCGTTGCCCTCCTCTGAACATATTCCAGTATCCTAACATCTTTCCCAAATTGGGGGGCCCAGAACTGGACACAGTACCTTACCCTGTAAATCTTAAGGCAAGAGGAGGACTGCGACTCACCATGGCAATGACAGATTGTCCTAAATGAAAGACTGTCTCACTTCACCTCTGTCTCCAGCCTTCTGACTATCCCTGTCACAACCTCAGTGATGCTGATGATGAGACAAAAAAGAGCTAGACTTGCTAAGAACAGTTCTTCTGTTTGCAAAGAGCAACAGCCCATGCTTTGCCTTTGGAGCACTGACTCTAATCCAGCCGATTAGAGTTGAGTTTTCAGGCACCTGGCTCAGTGCATCTCTATCACAACACTCCCACTACATTTTGTTGTCATTCTTAGTTAAGAACCAACAGTACATACCTCATGCATGATCACTTGTCACATCAGTAGAATTTTCCTCTCCAAATTTAGCTCCATCATCATTCATAGCCTCTCTAAGGACAGTCAGCCTCCCACCCAGACTGCCTCAAGCTGACAGGTGTCTCCTCAGTTGCTCATCCTTCAGATAAATTCAGTAAATTAAACAGCAGGCTGTGGGGTGGCAGGTTTTTGAGGTCTGCAGGCACAATTGGCCGGATGGGAGAAAAACTGGTTAGCAGTTGAATAGCATATGCTGCAGTTTCAGGGCTTGACTTACAGGTATCTCCTCAGAACCACTTAATAATCACACCTCCTGGTGAGGGGGAGAAATCCTTTCTCCTTGGTTACTTAGGAACTACAGACGGTACTCTTCGTATTGCAAGAAATGCCTCCAGTAATACCCAGAGGGGAGGAATGACCTGTGATTCTTGCTGCTACAGACCTGCTCTTTGCTGTACCATGAGTTGCATGGTTGTACCAAAGTGAAGCTGGGATATATTCACCCAGCTGGTACCCCATTTTTCTAAAAAAATTGGGTTTACTAAATAATTGTGTGAAAGCTCGTATATTTACATTGCAAGAGAAAATAGTTCAGTTGGAGGAAACAGTGAGTGAACTATGAATTATAAACTGGGTAAAGAACCAGTCAAGAGAAATGCTGGGTTTGAGGGTTGTTTAATAATCTCACTTATTTCCTGTTAAAAGGTGGGATTAATAATGGCTGTTTCACAGTCTTCCAAGGCATTGAACAGAGAATCTCACTATCTTTACCATCAGGAAATTATTTAATTATATAGTGTTTGCACAACTTCTTCATAAGGGATTTAGGTAATATTTTTGCTAGAACACTGCTGTGGTGCCCCTGCCCAGTTTTCTTGCATCTAAACAACCTCACTGCTGTACAGATTTCTTCAAGGGGAATTTTTTTCACATTTTTTGTTTCCCCTTACTTCCCTCTGGGCTCTCTCCAGTAGATTCTTACTCACCAGTTGTTTCAGGCTGAGCAGCATGGAAGAATTCCTGCCTCTGCCATGCCAGGTGCAGTCCTGTTTATACATTTCACTATCATGTCTGATGCTGCTGGGTCTTACCTACCACGAGCCTATGAACTCTCCAGGCATTTGGTATGATGTGGCTTGACATGACTACAGTAAATTGGCAATCTAACAGAAGACACAGGGTTCTCAAAACAGGAGTTTCGTCTTTTATGCGCAGACTCGAATTCTAGGAAAGTTTTCAAAATCTCTGCTAGACTATTTAAGGAAAAGTCTAATTAGTGATTAATCCTTTAAACAGGGAGGCAGAGCAGAACTAAGAAGAAAATGCCTTACCTCATTTGAATTGCGGGAGAAAGGTAGTGACACTGGTTTCTTTCATTTGATTTGGAGAAAAAAAGTAGAGCAAAAAATCCCTGAAGAAGCTTTGGTGTATTTGCCGCATCTTCCTTTTTCCTGTCAGATCACTCTACCTTAATATACTGTATTTCTTTGGATTGAAGAAACTGAGAGGATAAAATGGAATTTGCAAAGAGGAGTCCTTTGAAAACCCTTATGAGGTGAAAGGAACATAACTTCCATATTGGCTCCCAGTGTCAAGGTCCTAGTTGTGTAAAGGGATACCTACATGTTGGGAGCTGCTGGAATTGGATTTTGTGCTCTAGTGGTTGAGTAAATATCTCAGAGGTAATTGCCCAAAGCACTGTTCTGGCTCACAGCTCTTCAGTTTTAAAACTAAGTATCAAGAAATATTGAACAGATAGATAGACAGTCAAAGAACTGTTCAAACAATGTGGTGAGAAATTTTGTTTCACTCAGATGTCACCTATGTAAAGAACAATACTGACTCATGAACCAGAAATATAGGGACCAGACTAGATATAGGGAAGACATATTTTAAGATGACTGTGTTGAAATAGTAGAGCACGTTACCTGGGGAAGTGGTAGATGCCCCATCCCTGGAAACATCCAGGTTCAGGTTGACTGGGGTTCTGGCCAGACTAATCTAGTGGAAGATGTCCCTGCTTATTGAGGGGGAGTTGAACTACATGACCTTCAAAAGTCCCTTCCAACCCCAACCATTCTTCCATGATTCTATGACTCTATGATTAATTCTTTCTCACACCTCTAGGCTGTGGATGTGAAAATGTAAGAACAGAATTGTCAAATCAAATGCAGGTATTTCTGCCTATGGTAAAGCAGATTTGTTGGCAATACTGGAAAGCAAAACTGGAAAGTGAAATAGTTGGAATATCTCAGTCCTCAGCTATTTTCTCATCGTAGTATTGTAAGAAAATAAAAAAAGAGACCCTCAAATGATTTAGAACAGAGACTGATGAAAGATATGAGCAAGTTTAGTATCTCTTAACACCAATCTAGAATGTACAGGGAGAGTTCTTTCATCAGTGATAAATGACATTTTCATCCCTGGGTTTATTGTTTCTCAATTAAAAAAGGGATGACATTAGTAGCAATAAATGATGGTTTCCAGATGCTGCCTAATACTGAATTAATGGAACGTAATGTGGCCTTGTGATAAGCTTCCTTCATCAATAACTCTTTTCTGCTAAGGCAACCAGTTATTACTTTATAGCTGAAGTAGTTAAACTCACCATGTAATAGATTCTGATAGATGGCTAGGAGAGGATGGCTTGTTCACAGCAGACAGGACAAAAACTAAAGTGCTTTGGAATTTCTCAGGATTTTTTGCTGTAGGCACTAGGAAAATGTTTCTAATTATAGCATCTGTGTGGAAGAGGAACAGATTGTGTCAGGAGGGGAAAAGTTGAGCCTCTATTACTGGGAGTTAGAAAAGCACCTTTCAGGAATGACCTGATTCTACTTGATTCTTCCTTGGGTCAAGGATCAGACATAGCTTATCAAGGTGCAAATAACAAAGAGTTGACATAATATTTTTGCAGTCCTGTTTTTTTTTGATTTTATAAGGAATGCCCAACCACACAGATTCGCATCACAGGGATTTGCAATTGCATCTGTGTCATTGAACACAAGCTCCCTGATGTTTGCCCATGTAGAAATTAATGTAAGAGCCCAATAGAATTTCAGACTGTCATGACTCATTGAATTATGAATAGATTTTTTAAAAATCCAGCCACTTACTGTGAGATACTTAAGGGCTCACTAATCATGTTATTCAAGATGCAATTTTAAAGATAAACATGTTTTCATCACTAATCTGTTTTTTGCCTCCATAAAATCTTTCCATTGCTGTGTGACTTAAACAGCTCACCCTGAGTGACAGATATTTTGTAACTGTACTGTGTGCTGCGTGGCAGAAACAGCATAGAACTGAACTTCCCAAAACTTGGTCGAGCCTTTTTCTGTCTAAGTTTGTCCTTGTCTGATGCAAGAATAGTTATTTATCACTAGTCTGACAAGAGAAGGTGAGCTGATCTTCTCTAGGCATTCCAGTGCCATCCTGGCAGGACATCCCTTGCCTGACTTTTGGTTATCAACAGCAACTGCAGGTTGTCAGCAGAGTCAGTTCACTGGGGAAGTTAACAGTGACTCAGTGATGATAGTCAAAAAAATTAAAGAATAAAAAAGATGGCGAGCAGGGCAAAGGGATGATGTTTAATGAAAGGTTGCTGGTTTGTTTGTTTATCCAAATTACTACATTCTCCTCTTTGTGTATGTGTGTGTGTTTAGTTCATTGAAAAGCTGAAGAAGACTGTCAAATAGCTGAAAGCAGACTCTTATTTATGAGGTTGCTATCTGTGACAGATTACCATTCACTCTAGAAATGGAAATTATGCATCAAGGATATTACGACTTAATATTAAGGGGAATATTATATATGTATCTCTCTTTTTTCTCTGTATGCTGGTTATGTGCAGTGGTTATTCAGGTCTTACTTTCACAAGATCTCTGACTGCATAACTGGCTCCTCTAGTTTGGTCCAATATTTGCACAGATATGAGTCAGAAAAAATTGAGAGAATATTGGAGATATAAAACTCAGTTTGGATGTAACGAATGAGGATATACACATTCTTAACGTATTATCATTGACATATCAATGTTGAGTATGCTTTTACTTTCAGACCCCTGTAAAAAAAAGTCAGACAGGATATATAAAAATGTATTTATATGTTTATTTATAATTAGGCAAAACTAAAATTATTCAGCTCATTGAAATGCTCGTATTTTCTCACAAGCAACAATGGAAGCCTACTCTATAAAGTGTTTTTCACAAGGACACCAAAATCATTTTTTTTGCTGTCCATGGTTTATAAGACTCCTTGACTTTGAGTGAAAAGACACTTGACAAATAATGTGATTATCTTGTCCAGCTTTGCAAGCCCCTTTTAAAACATAGCAGATTGTTTGGCTGCACTTAATTAGCCAGAGTCATGTGTCTTAAGTGAGCAAAAACATGTATTTTAGAATGTGACTGTTAAAACAGACATTTTTTAATGATTTCAAATGACACATTAGACGTGGATTATACTCATGACTTAAAATCTGCCTAAAAGCTCTCTAGACTCAGACTGTCTAGTTCCTCACTGAAAATAACAGGAAACAGCTATAGTGACATTCAGCTGTCCACACACAGGTGTCTGTTTTATATGTTCTAGGAAATGCTGCCTGACTTGATTCCAAGAAGCAATCAAGATAATTTCCTTTGAATGACTGCTTAGGCCTTTTGACAACTTTTGGCTGTCAACAACTAACTTGGAGGTTCCTTAATTGCATTAGTCTTGTAACCCATCTGTGCAAGGTATCTGGGTATATAAAGCCCACATCCATCCATATTCAAGGTGTCAAAATACCTTGTGATTAGTAGTCTAATATCTACCCACAGCACAGGACACCTGTGTTCTAGGCACAATTCCTTCAAAGGAGACTGGAGCTCATATGTTGATAGAGGCCCTGACTATCAGGTTATAAACAGACTACAAGGGAGCCTGACCCTGGATTTTATGTACTTTGGTGATTGAGGAGCAAATCTTACAAAGTCTTCTCCTAAGAGTATCTTTTTTTTTTCAGTTCATAATGATCTAGTGTACAGTGTTCCAGGGTTTTACATCTGCAAACTCAGTTCTGTTCTCTCTCAAATTAATGCTGGTATTAGTAATTTCATAACTCCCATCATATATCCAAACATTTCAATAATGTGTGCATACCTGATGTTCTTAACTTACATTTACTTCTTCATAGATTTCATGTCAGTTTCAATCACAATGACACAATGAAGTTATCCATTCACTATTATTTATGACAGTGAAGATGAATATATGTCAGAAAAGATGCAGATGCATCTGCCTACCTTTGAAACGCAAAGAAGAATTGATAGACACTTGACATAAAGTGGTTTTGTTGGGCGTTTCGTCATGTCAATGCAAAAAAATCTCCCTCCCTTGCTGCTTCTTAAATTTAAGTAGTACTTATGCATTTCTGCCAGTTTATTTTTGGTAGCATCAAAAGAAACAAATCACTATTGCTGAAAAAGAACTTTTACTGAACTTGATTAAAAAAAATCTTTAGAATTCTGTGCTGCACAGAATGAGAACAAAGCATTCCCAAACCACAGAATGAGTTCTGAATTCCAGACACTTCATCTGCAAATATCTTTTTTTGGTAGATGCCTAAATCTTGACACCTGAATCTGTGAAAAGATCTCATCCTCAGGCCCATGTATGTCTTCTAATTCCTGTGTTGCCTTTGCCAGCCTATAGGTTTATCTCATCTCTTTGGCATCTCAAACATTGGGTAGCCACATTTTTAGATTAATTTAGGACAACTAAATGAGCCGGTCAGTAGTCTATACAATGATATCATCTACCTTTTTCAGTACCCTTTAACAGTTCAACCCATACCTGAATTAGTCTATAAATAACACGAAGATCTAATTAAATATCAGATAACATTTTAAGTAATCTACTTTCTGAGATTGTTTAAGCCCATAAACCCTTAATAATTTGGCCTAGAATTTTCTTGAATCTCTTTTCAACCAACTGCAGTGTGAGAGGTTTATTCAGCTGATACAGGAATGACTGACAGAGTGAAACTAGATTCAAACACAGAGCACAGCTCACGAAGAATTATAAAATAGAGCACTTAGGTCATAGGTATTGCTCCTCCATATTTAGTTAGTTTACTTGTGCAAAAGTTTCTCACCTGACTTCAGGAAACACACAGTATAAAATCAGCCCCAGGTGTATAGGACCAGGCCTGTCTAAAAGGATTCTGTGTTTCAAAGCGAGATGTTACAATACAGCTTAGCATGAGTAGTCAACTGAGACCTGGTAATTACGTTGCTCAAATCAGGTTAATTCCACAGTTTCGAAGAGTCCTGTCCCTTTTTGACCTGCAGGATGAGACTTGCTAGGCAGCCCTAATGAATTGGCCCAAATTGGATGCCCTGAAACAGTTTTCAATTGAAATTGCCTTTGACAAGGCGCTTTTTTGGTTAATAAACTTCTGTATTATACATTTAATAGTCTCAGTTATTTTCATGTCTCTTAAAATTTATTTGTATGCAACCCTTATGACATCGTCAGGGTGACTCTAGAAATCCAGTTATAAATCAATCTTTCAAGTGTGCAGATTACTTTATCAATATCAGAACCTAAATAGTTAATTCAGTCTTTCATTTTAGTAGAAAATATATGTATATTTTTTATTGCTCTGTTTCTACTCATTATCAAATCAGAACAGTACCTTGTTAACCACTCTTCAGCATAGCTTTGATATCTGTTGTCTGTTGTGAACTATAATTTGGATAGTCTTGTATCCACAAGGGCAAATGGCTCCTTTGTACAAAATCTTGTCACTAATTAGAAGTTCAATCTGATAGCTTGATTTATTTGTTCTTACTTGTCTATAAAATACAAACTTGACCTTAAATCTTACTTCCACGTGGCATAAGTTGCACAGCCCATTCATAATTCAGGAGAGCCATAAACTACAGCACTAAGATTTCAGAAAAGAAAGAAACTAAGAGAAACTAAAGGACTAAAGGAAAGAAGAGCCATTTAACGTACACACTTTGAACAGTTGTTTCTGCTCTTATCAGCCCTTGTTTGGTTATCCACTTTGCCTACTTACATGCTATCAGCTGTCCAAGTCTTTGACCTCTTCTTTAACACTGATCACACCCTGGATTAAAATCCACTTTGAGTTACAGGTTTGGGTTTATTGGCAACACAGGCACAAAGTTATTCCATGTCTCAGTGTAAGCCTTTTTTTCCTGAAATTTCATTCCAGGAACATTGTTTCTCCTTCTAGTTTGCTAAAAAAGTGTAAATCAAACAGCCATCCCAAGTCCAACTGGAAATATGTCTCTATAGTCCAAGAATGAGAGTGTGCCAGGAATGTGAGTGAACTATTGATAGGAGTGCTAGGACCATTATTACTGTGACTTAAACTTGACAGCACAAGTATATAAGCTGTGTCTGAAAACTGACTAAGAAAGTGTCAGAAAACCATTGTTGATTTTCTATTTTCTTGAAAAACCTTTTTTAGAGCATGGATAGGTTAAGACTATGCTTTTTTTGATGTCCATATCAAAACACTTTAATTTCTTAGTGAGGTACTTTCCCCTCTGCGGAAGTCTGGTATAAAAAATAGCTACTGTAGACAGAGTTTTGAAATTATCAAAATAGAGATTCAGGAACTCTGTGGAGTCATTTTACACTGTTCCTGCTTTACAAACTCCTGTTCCTGCTTTTTTATGCAGAAAATGTCAAAACAAGATATTTCAACACTGTAAAAGAGCTTTCTACACTGTTTTCAAAACACGTTTAGTCTAAATTGATATCCTGCTTTTAAAAATCTTGATGTAATAATACCCTAATGGTAAGCTGCTTTGAGAAAATTTGATCAGCATACTATCGAGGTTTTGAGAAGACATTAAGTCTAAAATAATATCAACAATTATTTGCGCTTAGTTGTACAGATTGACATTGCAGTCCTGGATATGTGTAATGGGGGCCAAGTGGCACTGTGAATTGCATTTCTTAATCACAAACATAAAATTATTTCAAAGGTGGAACAACCTCTGGCAGAATGGCCTTCATTAAAATAGACGTTCCAGTGTGAATGTGGGTTTTGACCTCGCATGGAGAAATGATGTAAAATGTTGTACAAACCTCACTTTAGATGCTTGTTACTGGCTCAGAAACTGCTTCAACAATTTTGATATTGTAGAAAAGTCTGCAATATTTTTCTGCAATACGTTAGTCTGTTGGGGGACTGTCTTATTTACTTACTTACTCTAGAGAAAACTGTGTTTGCAGTCATAGAAATTTAGCTCTGAGATACTGTAGATGTTTCCTGTTAATAGATAAAAGTTGTAAAATTAACATTTGTTTCTTGCAGATTGTATACAAACATCTTATTTTTTCAGGCTTGTTCATTGTTTTGCTGTGAAGATTTTGGAACAGTATATTAATGAAATATCACATATCAGGTACTTGAAAGCATCAGATATTCCAAGTACAAAATTCTGGTTATTCATTTGGGCTGGAGGAGACAGTTCTGGTTCTCTGCCTTATACCATGATTTGAACGTTTACAACAGGGCCTTATATTTCAGATCAGGTTTGCCATGTAGATCTGTGTAAGGAATACTACAAATTCAGTAAATCTAAACACTTGGGCACCATGAACAGCCTCTGTTCTGCCAAATTTTAATGTAAATTTAATTTTGAATAACACTTTACTAATCAAAACTGGAGAAAAAGGCATTTGCTTGTCCTTCAGATTTCCTGGGTATGTCGAGGTGCTTGGATTTTTCTTGCCTTACAGGTCTAGATATTCCTCTTTCATTAGGTCAGCTTTACAAAGATGAATAGAGACATATTGATAGCTGGGAACAAGTGTCTTTCATTCTGCTGCTGAGGCTGGGGACAGAAAATGCTGCAGGCACTCTGAGAGAAGGAAATACATTCTCTTGTTTCTTTTCCTCCCCATTCTCATCTTCATCTGCTCCTTTTCTCTCTCAGTATTCATGGTGCTGCTGCTTTCTTATTCTTATTTTTTATAGTCTTTCAGGGTTATTTTGCCACTTATTTTGGCTGTTAAATCTTTTCTTCCACATTTAATTTGCTGTGGCTCCACAGATAACTGGTGGTGCGAGTTAAATGTGTATTCTGGAGTGTTAAGTTGCTAGACCCATGGGAGAGAATGAAAGAATCCTTCATACTTCCATTCTATGTTCTGGTAACCTGAACGCTCCCTAAGTTTCTTCTTACCCCTTTTACTTACAAAAACAAAACTTGTAAAGTCCAGGAATTCATACAGCCAGTGTTCTTTGTATCTTATTAAGAGAACTGTCAACAGTAAGCAACGGAGAGCAAAGAAAATACCAGGGTTTTGAAAGTATCTAAATGTGGAGTCTAAGCATGTTCATGTCCTGTACTTGTAGGTGATATGTGGGTTTGCATCACAGAAATAAAGAGACTGACAAGAAAGTAGCAAGAAAATAACCATGAACATCGATTCCTCTTTAATGTAAAAACTGCTATAAACTTCTTTCTGAGTCAAAAGTAATATTAGTGAGTAACAGAAGAACATGTCAAATATTTGTTAGCTGAATAATTTACAGAAAAGAGTAACAGAAGCCTGTGTTTTCTACAGAGGTCATAGACAGTGCTAAATAAATATATCTGACAAATCCATTATCTTAGCCTTTCCTTCGTGAGTAAAGCATGTGTACTGAGTCTTTCTCTAGTTGCTAAGCCCTTCAGAAACTATAAATCTTCGTCATATTTGAATTATTCCCATTGAAACAGAAACAAACAAAAAATTTGTAAACCTTGTGATAGTTAATATGATCTCAAATGAGAAAGAAAAGAACACAGCCCTTCCTTGAGTGGCCTCACATTCTGGTCTGCAGGTTTAACGAGGAAGATGATAGCAGTCTATGATGAGAATAGGTGACTCTGAGATATCAGAAACTTATATTAAATGACAGAAGGGATATGTTTTTATTGCAAGGACCTGTGTCCATATCTGTGTTTCATCCCCAAGATGTTGGTGACATTTACTCAATCTGGTTCAAAAATTACCTACTAAATGATATTTGGCTTGCACTTTTTTTTTCAATTCAAATGCACTATGTATGCTTGCATAAATTTGCAATTTATGTGTATGAGATTTAACTCTGTAAGTTGACTTTTGTGACTTAGAATTAAGGGCTACAAACGTTTTTTCTTTAAACAGTAGAAGTCTCTTTCCACATTCCCTTGAATGGCAGAGGATACTATAGGGACAATACTACAGGGAACAAAACCTTTGGTGTAAGAGACATATCAAATCTTTCCTCTTTAAATAGTTAACAAATTTCCTGCAATTGCATGAATTCTGGAATAGTGGGATCTGTTCCACAGTTACTCTTGGTGCTGGGGAATCGTGGTGTCTCCCACTGACTCAGAATCTTAGAATGTAAATTTTGTGGCTTTTTGTTGATAAATTTAATGTGATTTATCTTACTGTGCAAAATGTTAGCAATACCACCAAATCATAGAATCATAGAATCAGAGAATAGTTTGGGTTGGAAGGGACCTTAAAGCCCATCCAATTCCAACCCCCCTGCCATGAGAAGGGGCACCTCCCACCAGATCAGGCAGCTCAAGGTCCCATCCAACCTCCTGACCCCATCCACAGCCTCCCTGGGCAACTTGTGCCAGTGGCTCACCACCCTCATTGTGAAGGATTTCTTCCTAATGTCTGATCTAAATCTCCCCCCCTTCCAATTTAAAGTGCTTCCCCCTCATCCTATCACTGCTTGCCCTTGTGAATGTCCCTCCCCAGCTTTCCTGTAGCCCCTTCAGGTACTGGAAGGCCGCTATGAGGTCCCTCCAAAGCTTTCTTTTCTCCAGGCTGAACAACCCCAACTCTCTCAGCCTGTCCCCACAGCAGAGGTTCTCCAGCACTCTGATCATCTTTGTATCCCTCCTCTGGGCTTGCTCCAACAGTTCCATATCTTTCTTAAGTTGAAGATTCCAGAACTGGACACAATTACTCCATGTGGGGGGTCTCAATTCATAATACCCTCTATACTCTCCCTGTTGTCTGGTACCTTTTGCACTGTGTGTCATAAGCTGGTTCTACTGACGTCCTCAAAATCAAGATTGCCACAGCAGAGAGCCTCTACCTGTAGTTTTCCATGCTGTAGAGTCAGTTCCATGTAACTGGTGAGCATATGCTTCAAACCTGGTTTTCAGACCTGCACCCTGCTTTAATTGGTCATACAAAATAGCTGTGGAATATCTTTTGCCCAGCACACGTACCAGGTGCCCACATGAAAATACTCATCCCTTAGATTTCCAAGGACTCAGTGTTCAGGAGTTGCTAACTGTAAAGATATGACAAGAGAACATGTATATATTTCGTGTAGTGATGGTAACATTTCACAGAGAAGAACAGTGATAAAACTTGCATAGTATGCATTCACTTTATTAGAAGGTGCATGATTTTTTTCATTTCATTTTGTGCTTTAATCTCCCCTGAAGCTGGCTTCTGTGATCCTCTATGTGACTCCACCACCAGCTGCAGTGTTGTGAGGTAGTGGGCTGCTGAGTAACAGGATTTGGCTACTGTGTTTTACTCTTCACTGGCTCAACATGTTTTCCAGCAAGGAAAGGTGTAGTATTGAATTTATTTTCTGGATAATCACTTTAAGCTGACTACCATTTGGATCTTATAAGCCTATAACATGTCATACAGTCCAACATGCGCGGGCGAAAAAATGCCCAGTAATCAGTAAAGACAGCTGTTCCACAGCCTTTGATTTTGCATCAGGTCTCTGCATGGTGAAAACACCATCTGGTAACTGAATATGGAGCTTCCATTGTGACTGCATAAAAAATATTGCTGCAGAAACTATGATAAAAGAGAAGCAAGAGGCAAATACAGCCTAACTTGGTACCACTGACAGGGAAATGTTGTAGTTTGCCATGATCGGGGACCCTCACCTCTGAGCCACAAAGCTGCTGAGCAGCATTCATAAAACTGTCTGGACATCAGGAGTTTTGCAAAGACATCCAAATATATTCATAACTTACAGCCTCAAAGGCTTTCATCTGACACAGAATGCTTGCAAGTCTTTATTTTGCTGCACACTTCAACTGACTTGACCCAGCTGTGAAAAGGGATTGCAACAGACAGGTCTCAATCACACTGAAAGCTCAACTGCCCGTCAGAAACTGTTTTCCTATTGGTCTCACAAGGATTTTTGCAGAGGCTGAACACAGTAAAATACAACAGTTTATCAAGGCATGGATTGCCACCTCTTCAGTTTGTAAAGGGGGAATTCTCTTTGCATGGTTGAGCTTCATGAGAACTGACCATCAATCAACTGTATTTCTCTCTCACTGCTGAGAAGTCGCGTGATATCCCAAACAGTTTTCAAGACTTTGTGAAAGAACTGGTTGGTTTTTTTTTGGATCCACAGCTTCCTGATGCTTTTCTGGCTTTCTGCCTACCCTTTGTCTTTGAAGAGAGAAAGGTTTGCTTGTACCTTGTACCTGTTTGGCTGTTTGGCAAGAAACTTGATTTCTTGTTAATTTCGTGCTATACATAATTTATCTATAGATATTCCTAAACTAATAGAATATTCATTTTAACCAGGACAGTCTAAATATTTTCATGAGCAATGCCATCTACTTCTACTTTGACACTGTACACTGTGTCCTCTGTCCCTGAGGCTTTTCCATTAGATTTCCTTCTTTGTTTAGAACAGAAACAGACTGGATTAAGATTGCCTTTTAGCAATATTTAAGTTACTCACTTGACATCTGAATCCTTACTACTGATGCCTAAACCAGCCATCTATATCTTGCATGGATGATGTAATTCTGACATCATGAAGATGATATTGCAGTGCAGTGATGCACTTAACACCGTGGATATTGGACTGTGTCTGCACCTGCCCTGTCTTGTGCTTGCACTCTTGCTTGCCAGCTAGTCCTTAGCACAAACAAGATATCATTTAAGTTTCCTTGCCAAAATGAGCACATTCTAGGACCTTTCACAGAGCTTCAGTTCCCTGAAGATGAAACCTCCCTAATAGGATGAGTTTATCATTTTGTGCAATGAACAGCACAGTTAAAAATACAGAAATATGGTGAATATTTCTTTAATGTACTAAATATTTGAGAAGTTTCTAATCAGGTCAAGTTTCTTTTTGATGAGAAGTTAACATTCTTGCAATCTGAGATTAATTTTCTTTTTATTAGTCAATTGTTTTATCCTTCATGGAGTTTGTTAGAGATTGATCTTGTTTGTCTTTATTCTTAAAACCTTTCCAGTTCATTGTAGATCTTTATTTGGAGGATTGCAGAGGAGCATCAAGAACTTACCCTTGTTTAGCCAAAATCTACTCAAGGGTATAATTATTCTTGTTTTCCTTTTGTTGGTGACTTTCTGTAAAAACTGTGTCTTACAAAATGACTAAACTGAACATAGAGAAATCCACTTGCTAATTTTGGTCTAAAATATCTGTTTGTCTACTTAAATTGTGCAAAGCCTGTGAGCGGTGCCTCTTAAAGCACAGGGATGAGTACAGAGTACAGTACAGCTTGCATTACATTAGGAAACAAATACAAAAATAATATAAATTATATAAATATACAAAAATTTCCTTGGGATTCATGGAAATTAACCAGTGAATGTATGCATTACCGTTAAATGCACATATTTAGGGTGTTGACTTGGTTACTCATGGGGCCAGAATCAAAGGAACTGTCCTGATGTAAGACTACAGCAACATCTTAAAGGTTCAGGTGCTGATATCTCATTGCTTAGGCTGCTTTTTGCTGTTTCTTCCTGACTCTCACTTTTACCATAAGTGTATTAAATGCTCTGTAGTAAGGACAGAGACTTTCTGCTGCAGAAAGGCTTGATTGCCCTGAGCCTGTTCTTTGTTCCAGTTAATCTCATCTCCCTTACAGCTGTAGACTATCCCAGCTTTGGTGATGCTGCCACAACTCATTTGCACCAGAATCCACAGAGCAGCCGAGCTCCTTCCTACCAGGCACACCCAAAGTGTGTCTCTTGCATGGACAGAACAGTGGAGAACTACTCACCTTTTTGCTGTCCATAGAACACCTCTGGTGTTACCTATTCCATATGATAGCCTAGAATATTTTCATTTATTTCTCAAATTTTATCAATTTATGAGATCTGGAAGAGATGGAAGAACTTAAAAGTGATCTAAGTGAGTAAATCCCAGTGGATTTCACGGATCCTGATTACTGAGAACTTTTAACCTGGATACCTGAGTAGGCCTCATGGGAATAACATTGAGTTTGCCAGATGGGACCCATGTGCAATCCCCAGGCTGCATTACATCAGCTGTGTTCCTCTGACCACAGCATTTTGTTCCTCCCACCACAACAGCATTTGTTTCTATATTTCTCTGCTTGTAACTGTACTTTCACATATAGCTTTCCAATATTTGTGGCTCCAGATCCCAGCTATTAGAATAGTAATACTTTGTGCTGGAGTCACTAAACATTAACATATCCATAGAGAAATTAAAAGGTTATTTCTGCTAAAGCCTGAATAGAAACAGACAGGATTTCTGTGGATACAAGCATAGTCTAGTCAAGGTCTTCAGTCCTTGTTTGCAGTAAAGATATATAGCATAAGCCTATAACTGCTATTTGTAGGGTAATCAATAAGAAAGACAGCAACCTCCCACAGCGTTGAATCCTTGGTTTTCCAGGTATTCTTATTACTCCTATTAGTATAGCTATTAGGAATAAGGTAATTCGTGAAGTATAAATATACATGATAGCAACAGATTGAAGTGATTTGTACTGCAAAGCTTAAGTGGAATCGAATATAGACATGTAAGCTCTAAATTTGGAGTTGTACTACCAAGATTTCTTAGCAAATAGTTATGACTTTGGGGAACGCTAATGATCTGTAGTCTTCTGCTGTGTTATATTGTTAAAAATAAGACATAAAAATTAAAAGTTCTCATTTGATAGATTTTTGATGCTTCCTGGTTCAGTATTCTATTTTAGAAGCCAAAGGCTGATTTGTAACTCAGCAAAAGATAAAATTATTTGCTACAAAGACTGTGCTGTCTAAGGCTGTGCTGTCTTTTTGATCCTTTCAGATAAAGATTTTCTACTTCTGTTCTCTAAGAATTTCTTAAGGAAAGTAAATTATTACAAATTAGTGAGCAGTACAGCAGGATCTGGCAAACATGTTTTGAGTGGAGAATAAGTTTTTGCTCTTTAATGAATTAGTGCAATTAGTGTATTAAATCTGCTCTTTGACATATTAGTGATAGAGATCCCCAGTAGACACATAATTGACCAAAAGATTAAGAATTCTGAGGAAGGAGACACAGGGCATTACAAGTAATGCAGTTGGGACAGGGGAGTTAAATTGACAGAATTTGCAGCATCAACATTCATTTATGTCTTTTCAAAAACTAAATTCTAAATGTATCTGAGCAAGCTGCCTGGGCCCTAAACCTTTAAGTGCAATACAGCGGAATTTCAGCATTGAGAGACGTAAGAATTTTCTGCGGTGTGTTTTTAAAAGTCTGCTTCCCATCTGCCCTGCTCCCCTCTGTTAGTATGTCTAGTGTTTAACACTGCTGCAAATAGCATCCAGTCATGGTTCTCTGAGAGCTTTGTACAGGACACTGATACTTGGTAAACTGATACAGTGGTTCCTCTCTGAAGTATCATTTCTACTCTGTTTTTATGGATGAGGAAACCGAGAGCTGAAAGACCTTGTTGTAAAAGATCCAGGATTCAGATCCCAGCTTCATCGTATAGTATAATATACATGACAATCACGAGTCATTAAACACCAGACAAATGAGTTGTTGCTGATAAGTGAGATGCAGACATGAAAATTGTTCTGTGTAGACTTATTACAGGAGCTGCAGAAGGTGGCTCTGCTGCACAAATTAGATGAAAAATAATTTCACTTCATTAAATTTTGTGAGGGTTTTACATGTGAAGCCTGTTTATAGTGGAGTGGATTTCTCTCCTGCTGCATCTTTGTTCTCAACACAAAACTGCAAAGCAAATCTGTAGCAGAAATAATGGCAATGCAATTGTTAGTTCCAGTTATATATCAGACCAAATTGTTTTCAGCCTTTTGAAATGGAGTCACTTAGGATGTGTTCCAGACTTTGGAACATTATGTAAGCGTATTAGAGCTCTCAGTCCCACATTGTAGTCTCATATGTCTCCTTTACAAAGGGATAGTCTCAATTCTCCCTAATATATGTCAGCATTAAGAGTGCCAGGTTACTCAGGTGCTTCCATCTGGTCCTTGTTGCATATTGGACACGTGCAGCATTCCTTCAGCTTCATCCTTTTCACTGTCAGCTGGTAACAGCTGATAGAGTTGCCAAAGTTCAGTGTTCGAGGATACAGTGGTAATTCTAAATTTAACAAGGTTGTAAAACAGAAACAGCAGTATACTTGGGTAAACATGCGTCAAAAGTCCACGCATAAACTTTACGTGCACCTAATTAGAGGCCATTGTTCTGAAAGGATGGATTGTTGTCCAAAATAGATTTGAAGTTAGCTATAAAAGGGTTCCAAATCATTGACCAGTGCAGTCAGTTATTTTGGCAAATGATATACATGATGGTTTTGTTCTGGTCTCATTATATAGCAGAATAGCCACAAATTTCAGGACTGCTTTCTGATGGCAATTTCAGCATCATATATCTGGAATAAGTTTAATTGTACTCAGTGTTAGTGCTGTAGGGTACAACCATGTAACTGAGATAAGGCCCATTTAGCCAACAAATACATTTTGTTATAACTTTTTTCCCCCTGAAAGGGGAAAAAAATTATGAAAGTCAGAGACTATGGTTTGTCCACTTGGCAAAATTCCATCTTATATCTGCATTGGCTGATGTCTGCCTCAATAAAAAGCAGAATAATTTACTGAGCACTATCACAGTACTCACTTATCTGTGCTGTATTAGCATAAAAGGAAAATCTCCCGCTACAGGAGCTTGCAGTCAGAAGTCACAAATAAAACTGCTAAAATTCTTGTCTTACACTCAAAGCAAAAGAGTTAGTTTCCCTATTTCTCTTCCTCTGTAATCTGGGACAAAGCCCAGTACTATTTTATGTTTGAATAGGGAGGAAATACAGAAAACTGACAGTTGTTCCCTTCTCACATCCCTGTTTTAAAATGTACTTCTTTCTCTGTTCTTCATACTTTTTGTATGAATTAGGAGATCATAGCATTAAGCATAATTCTTACACTAACAGAACACTTTCATCAGCTTAGTTCAAGACTTGAAACCAACCATTCACAGTTTAAACACAGCACTACAATTGACTGGAAGTTGCTAATGCACAATACTTTGGCAATTAAGATGAGTCTAAAATACATAGATAAGAATATTGTTCAATTTTCATTAGCAATAATGTTTAGATGCCAACTATCCCCTTTTCTTCAAACATTTCTTTTGAAACTTCTAATCATTCTTGTTGCTCTCTCTCTTTAAATCTGTCTCTTTGGGTATGTTGGTTAAAAAGGGATAGATATCATTGATGATTCTCTTTCAATTCTTATGTAGACACTTCCCAAAGATTATCAATTGACTCATATTCACTTGTGACCCAGTGTCAGCTCCTCTAGTTCTTTTTCTACCAGAAAGCTGCCTAAGACATTTTTTTATCCATTTGTATGCATATCCTTGATTTATTCTTCTCAATTTCTTGTCACAATTGGCTACTGTTGATTTCAGACCATTTCTTGAAAGTTAGCAAGCTTACATTGAAACAGAACTTATTTCTCCTAAATGCTCAGAGCCAACCCTGGTTGAGAAGATGTGTAAGAATATAAGCACACCATTTCAACATCTGAATCCTTAACAGAAATATTAAACAGAAATGCATGCAAGTATCCATCAAATGTGACAGAAAAGTGGCTTGGTCTTGCTTTTTTCTAAATTTATTTCTTTAACTATTTACTCAACAAACCCTAAAAACTTATTGAATATTCTATATTACTGATTTTCTGAATCACTGAGGACTACACTTGTGCATGGACCTACCAGGTACTTTTGCTTTCAAATGGCCTGACTTCAGCTTAGAGCACTTGTCCAGAAATGAAAGTACTTTTGGAGAGTATTGCTTTTAGGTGCACCCTGCAGAAGGCTTTATGGCTCTTCTGTGCTTGTGGCTATCATAGTTGGCTTGTGGAAACCTGCAGACTCTCTCCAGAAACCTGCACTTACTTGCATTCTTAGATCAATCTGGCTCTGACAACACTAGAGAGCTCCTGGGAGCTTTTAACCACTTTTTGCACAATCCCCCAGTCTGCTCA
Source organism: Tapera naevia (assembly GCA_033556795.1). Lineage (NCBI taxonomy): Eukaryota > Metazoa > Chordata > Aves > Cuculiformes > Neomorphidae > Tapera > Tapera naevia. Next base: position 3,681,604 of record JAUMJJ010000218.1, on the reverse strand, counting down.
AAAACTGGATAGAAAATATTGCTGCTGAGAAATAGCATTCAGCAAAAATCAGAAAAGACAGTTTTAGCGACTGAAAAGCCTCGCAAGAGTGGATCTATTTTGATGAAATTGTGTATAAAACGCAGTAGAAAGGATTCTTTCCAGCTCATTTAATTCCACCAGCAAAATATATATTTTCTATTTTGTTGTTCCAAGTTATCATTTTAACTTCCATTTTCTGTGGTTTTACCTTATAGTAACAAATTTTTTTCCTGACTATGAATCAATCTTTCTCCTTCTGTTTCAATTTTAAGCTTTTTATAGATATCTCTTTTCCTCAAATTCAGAATGAAAACCATTTCAAGTGTTAAAATTTCTCATGGAAGACAAATTTCTGTTTCTAAACCCTTTTACTGCAACCACTGATTAGTTCCATCTCCCCTTTTTATGCCCAATGCACTTCAGGCATCGTGGTTTCCTCTTTGTAGATAAAACCTTACCAGTAAGAACATTTTAGATTCTCGACCAAGGAGGTATAATTCCAATGACAAAAATCCATTCTTCTAGTGACTCTTCTTTGACTGGAAATAGAAGAATAATACAATTTGCAGATATAGTATTGTCTTAGGCAGATGTTTGGCTAATTGATATTTTACTGGGCTTGATAACATGCATCAGAGAAGTATCAAATATTGTGGTTGCCGTAGATATTGTTGTGTCTTGGCTCTGTGATGACAGATTGAATAAACCTGGCCTTTTTGAAGCACGTTTACTGCATCCTCACTGTGAGTTTATGTTTAGGAACAAAAATTTTCCTCCTTGTTATTTGTTAAAATCATTCTCTGCTCAGCTCAAATATGTCTAATTGAAGTGGAATAAGGACAGACATTTTAAAATAACTACTTTAAAAAAATCCCTCCCTAGTTTTCTTTTTAATTTTTTTCCCCAGCTGTGGGGTGCACCTCATTGGTGTGTTTAGGTTCCTCAGGACTTACGTGTGTTTACGTTCCTCAGGTGGTCACGAACATGATCTTCTCTTACAGTGGGAGGGACTTTGCTCCCCCAGACTCTGCCTTGCAGACCATCCACTGGGGACATATGGGAAGAGAGATTGACAGGGAAGATTGAGACAAAAATTATTGAGCCTTCTCCTCACCTGTCGTTACCAGTTTGCCACTCATGTTCATTAAGGGGAGGGCATTCTTCTTCACCTTCCTTTTCTGGCTGACATAATTGCAGAGGCCCTTATTATTAACGAGCAGCAACTGATAAAAGCACCAGGTGTGATGCAGAGTCCTGTAACAGGTCTCACCTTGCCTGACACAAAAGCCATAGCCAGATCCCATATCTCAGCATAACCCTGCAGCAACCTTTTTCCTGTGGTCCCTGCAGATGAGATCCAGCAAGGATGCGTGGCCGTCTCATCACTGCATGTTTGGAGTGTGGTCTCCTGCCAAATCCTAGGAGTATATCTGGATGTGCAGAGTTGTGCTAGGGGATTAATGAGAGTCCTCAACTTCTGTCTGGGCATGGAAAAGACTGAGAAGCTCTTTAGAAATGAAGTGATAAGCCCCAGGGAGACAAATAACTGCCAGCTTAGGAACAGAGGTCAAAGTTGCAATTTTGGAATAACAGGAAAGCTGCATGACAGGGGATGTGTTTTACCCACTATTATGATGTCTGTGCAGAGTAGAAAATGCACTGAGAGTGAAAAACTGTTTTGAAAACCCTGTGCCAAGCACCTTTGATATCTGAAAGAAAAAAACACATTGAAACTGAAAAAAAAAATCTCAAGTATCTTAACACAGTATTCTTACTTTGAAATAAGAAAAGCTATGAAGATTTCTATGAATACTTGACTGAGCTAATGCCTGAAGCCAATGATTTCTGTCTCAGCCTTTGCTAGAGAAACAGGCTTTCCTTGGATTTATGCTACTATCGTTATTTAGTCTGTCATGATCTTACTGTAGGGAACAATAAAAACATCTTTATTGCTTTAAAATTTTAGTTGCCTTTGAAATAGCTGGGGATTTCGTCATCCAAAGGCAGGCACTTCTGTTTCTCTGAGGTTTTTATGGGAACAGTAATCAGAGATAAAGTTATTAAACTGCCAGCCTGGGATCATTTTATGGTGCATTTGTGAGTAAGTATGATTGTGAATGCTACAAATAATTCTTTCTCAATTATTTGTCAGATTTGTGTTGCTGTGTAATATATAGAGGGAAGGTTACTGCATGCAACTGTCTGTTATCATAAATTAATTTATCACAGCACTTAAAACATTGGCCTGACAACATTGGAATCAGAGTCCTTAATTCATGGTCTTTCTCTGCACAGTTGCTCATGCTGTAGTTTTGATGGAACGTGTTCTGTAATAATTGCTTCAAAGGTGAAGGTAGCACAGTAAGATGTCAGCTTACAAATGTTGCACTTCCTTGGACTCTGCAAATTGAATACTGAAATGTGGTGGACTGCTGGGTAATGGCTGGCTTCTCTGAAGAGAAGCAGAAAGAGTTATGGAAGGATAGTGATACTGTCAATATTGGGTTAAATTAGAAAGACTAATCCTAATCTTGGAAATCTATTATGGTTCTATTTCAGGGCAGTCAAGAGTCTGAGCCAATGGTTGTGAATTTCTAACACGAACAATGTCACACTACTGACTTGAGACTGCAGATCATGATGGTCAGTAATGATGGAATTCATGTGCTTATGATGGCAAAGTCTTTGACTTTTCATTTAATTTAAGTTGAAGTCAAAGGCAAAATATTCAGTGGGTGGCACAATTGTTTATTTTTGCTCACAGCTTCCCAAGACAATTCCACCTCTTCCAGAAGGCTGTACCACAGCTCCTCTCTTCCCTGCCCATCCAACCTTTTTCTGGCTGCAGCACAACGGTTCTGAAATACCCTTCTGGGAAGCACCCAGGGCTTTGGTACTCCAAAGACAGCCAAAAAAGGCTTAGCCCTCAGTTTGGCTAACCTCAGGGATCAGCTGGAAAGTCTCAGTAAATACCAGAAAACAATGGAAGTAAAAGGAGGAGGGGAGAAGGAGGTCCTACAACGGCAGGAGCTGGACAAGTGAGGAGCGGCAGTGCCAAGTGCACAGATGAGTCCCTGTCAGTTCTCTCCCTGGCCAGAAGAAGAGGTGGGAGAAGGTGATGTGCCAGGACCTTCCTCCTAGGCTGCTTGCTTCCCACTCCTTCACTCCCTGCTGCCTCCATCTGACTCCCTACTGCAGGGTTAGATGGGTTTCTACTTTGGGTACCTATGAACAAAAATGGTGATGGATGAGCTATCCTGATGGCCTGGCTTTGGTTTACTTTGCTACACTAACGTGTAATTGTACCTGAAAGTTCCCTTCATAGTAGCATATTTTACTGTATGTAAAGATATTGTGCCACTCAGCTATTTGAAGTGATTGAATGGTCTCCAAATTCCTTAGGAACTGTCTCACCACTTGTTGAAAAAATATTTTGCAGTAGGTTTCTTTCAAGCAGCTTCCTGCAGGAGATGCAGTTTTGAGCCTTTTGAGTCTCAGATGCAGGGAATAAATTTAAGCCACATCTATCCTGAGAGCTTTTGAAAATCATCTGGGCTGATGGCTATGACTCCTCCTCCAATAATAATGATTCTCTTGACTGTTTTTCTTATAAAGCCTTAAAAAAAGAAAAGAAAAAAAAAGGTAAGATTTATTTGGAGTGAATGTGTTGAAGAATTTTTTTCCAATGTCGAAAGAAAATAGAGTCTCAGTTTTGGACTGGAAAAAATGAAATTGCATTTGACCCCTATTGACAAATGATCAAGGTATGAACCATAATTTTGCATTCACTTTACTAGTGTTATTTCTGATGGTATTTCAGATGACTTTTAACTTTGTACTTTAAGGTTATAAAAATCTACTTTCTCCTCTACAGACGTTTCCTCCTACTCCTTGCTTAATCTTAAGCACTACCCTTATTTTTCTATCTACACCCACACTCAGGAATAATTCTCTTACCTGAAAGTTATTTTTTTAAAAATGTCTTTTTTTCCACTCAGCTGAAACTTTCAATAAAGAAAGGCAGCATTCCTTATGTCTTTAGCACTAAAGTTCCATTGTCTTGAACTTCTTTAGTGAAAAACGTGATGAAATTGGTTTAGTTCTCTCCACACATTTTCACTGTTTTCAGTGTTGCTCATTCCATAAATTCTAAGTAACATAAATTTGTCTTACCTGCTCCATATACTTAGACTTCTTCCTCTGCAATGTATCAGAGAATATATTCATATTCCCCAGCATGCATCTGTGATCCTGCAAAGAATTGTTTGCACTTATTTTACTTCATGCTTCTTCAGTGGTCCAATTAATTCTGGCAGAATCTTTACAGGATTAGGATTTCTTGGAGGGTTATTTTGAGGGTGATCTTAAGATGTCTAGTAATAACTTTACTCCTAAGAATAGAACTCATTTGAACAAGGTGGTGTAAAAACTCAAGGTGACATCTGTCTGATTCTCAGCATTTACATAGAACCAGAGATTAAATATAGCAAATATGGAAAATAGAGAAGAGGAGGGGAGATGAAAGAGTGCAAGTCTTGCAGAGACCTACTATTATATAGCGGTCTGAATCATCAAGACATTTCTTCAAGACAAGTTTTTAAAAGTTAAGAATGAGCCCTGTTTGTAATTAATCCATTTTACTTTTCATGCTTTTTTTTTTTTTAATTTATCCTTTTGCTTCCATACCAATAATCTCTGATTAACCAACCCTATAGAATCTGTAAAGAAAGAGGAGTCTCCAGAAGACACACTTTCTGTGTGGAAGACTTGATGAGTTCCTTTTACATTCCAGTACATAAATGACAAAGCCACTCATTGAAAACTGTTCTGACTAGATGTAGATAGAAAGTATTTGCAAAAGCCAGTCTATGCATTCTAGATTAATTCAAAAACAGCCAGAAACCAGTAAAATACCACAGATTTTAACTTCTTCCTATTCCTTCTACAAATTCTGACAGCTGTCAGAAGGCAAGGGCAAGTGTAATGATAGAAACCAAAATGCAAATGCTTAATAATGAACATATTGTGCATGGACTACAGTACCCTACTGCAAGAAGAAAATTAATACTGTCTTTCTTGAAAAAATTCACATATATTCCTATATTCCTGTGTCTCTACCTCCTAAGAAGTCTGCAAACTTTTTTCAGATCTCTGAATTTTTTTTACCAGAGCCTAAACTTATTTATTCCAAGTTTCAAAAGTGAAAAGAAATCCCATAGTTAAAACAAACAAATAGAAAAAAATACTTGTTGGGGCTCATTTTGAGTAGGAAATCAACTCAAAAAAAATAAATGTACAGAAATTCTAACATATAAGAGGTTCCCTGAGTTTTGCCTCAGTGCATGACAATTACTTTGCTAAACTTTCCCCGTTATGACTGTTCAAATATTGTCATTTATCTAAAGTGGATAGAAACAAACAAAACCCTATCCATCAGAAAAGAAATCGAAAAAAGAAAAAATGGAATAGATTTTACTTATTTTTACTGTAATGAACTGGTTTAATTATTTCAGAATTTGCCTTACGAATGTATAGTAACAGCTGTTTTGTGTTGTAGCTATACTAGCCGAAGAATGTAGGAGAAAAAATTGTGGGGAGGTTTAACAGGTTTTATTTAGCAGCCTGATGCAGCAATAAAAAGCTTTCTGGCACATGGTACTTTCAAGAGGTCTGACAAAGAAGCTACAAACTCAAAGCTAACCACAAATTGGAAATAACTGCTTATATTTTGGTTTAATTACACCAATTAATTACATGACAAGACGAAAAAGAAGGAGCAATTAATATTTTTGAAGTTGCCAGGTATGGTGACAGGCTCAGCCAAGGTGTGACAGCCAAGAGGAGAGGTCATTTGCAGGGGAGGAAGAGAGCAACCAAACAGTACAGACTGAGTGCAACTCCATAGTACTTTCTAAAACTATTGTGTCTTCTGATTGTGTTGATTATTTTATTTTATGTTTTATTTTATTTTAATTTTGTTTTATTTTATTTAGTTTTATTTTATTATGTTGTGAATTTAAATGCTATCTCTCAGAGGCATTTTATGAATCTTTGAGGACGCCTGATATAGGACAATGGCAGTTTTTTATTAAGGTTAGTAGATATAACCAACTTCTGTCAAGGAGAAGTGGTAATTCAGTGCCACCCACGTGGTTGCCCTGCATACACAGGATGAATTATCTCACAGATTGAAATACTCACATGTTGTATTCTCAGGTCTTGAGTGCTTCCTTATTTTCGTGATGGATATGATGGTAGGATGGCAGGTATTGCAATTTTTGTTCTGGAGCAGTTTGATTGCAAACACAATTTGTCAGCTTCGGGACAGTTTTCCGTGATGAATTTGAGATATATTGGAGGCTCAGGTGAGCAGTGGGAGGGGAGAAGTGCAAAAATGTATTTCAAAATACAATCTTCTTCCAATCCAGATAACACTGACCTAGCCATATAAGTTTTAATTTATTTTATAGAAGTCACACGTTTTTTGAATTCATTAATAAGGCAGTTTTTAGTTGATTTTTTTATGTTGATTGCAGAATTTGGTGAATTGATTTTGAAATAGATGTATTGCAGAATGGTGTAGATATAGTTATTATATTGGTGTTAAAAAACAAGGCTTTTGGTTCAGATGCTGAGAATGTCATTTGTAAGCCTTAACTCCATACTTATGGTGTGTCAAATATAGTCTAAAAAAGCCTAAATAGAGGATATAAAGTTTGACATTCAAAAGCTGGGGGAACTGAAACTTTGCCCTTGTTCTACAGAAAAAGACATGTAGAGGGAAGTAAATTACTGTGTGGATGGGATCCACAACAAGCTTCAGTGGAAAAGGTTGCTGTTTGTGTTGTTCTTGTGCCTTTTGGAGGAAAGGTGTCTTGCCATGGCACTGTGGGACGGTGAAATACGGGCAGGTAACAGGGTGAAAAAGCTGTAGTGAGTGGGAGGTAGTCTGCACTATTTTTGAAAAATCTTGCCCTTTGTCTGACAATTAGGAAGGAGGAGGATTTTTACAAAGCCTGGTAATTCTGTAGGAAAATTATCTTGGACTGGATAATGACAGGTTTATCAAAATTTCTTTCTTCCCCCCCAACCCTGCCACACACTCTGAGATATCTTGGGAATTGTAAGCTAATGTGAAATTTGTGAAAAGCTCTGATTTTGTTGTTGTTGTTGCTCTTATAAAATTGAAAGCAAACTGTGTGAATATTTGACATTCAAAGTTAAAGAATTCTAGGGTTCAAAGCAAAAAGACCATGGTGTCCACATTTATGTAGTTGGATGATCGTGTCCTTCGACATTAATTTGATAACAAGATACATTCTACTTCCTGTGGTATAAAAATAATTATGGAAACATTATTAATATACAGCAGGTATTTATCCTCACTCTTAGCTCCTGTTTCTGCCTCTAGGATTATTTCAGTACAAGATGTTTCAGAGCTGCCCTTCAATCTGTTGTTCATATCTTTGCAGAAATATCAACCTATAGTTACTAAGAAATTGCTTTCATTGCCCAAGAATGCTGCTGGGCATGGCCATCTCCAGCCTTTTACTTCTCCTACCAACAGGCATTTGATTCCATGCAGGTTCTCAAAAATAAGGGTTGACATAAAAGCTTAAGTTTCATTGAAAATATCTGTTCAACAATTCGTATTGTGAATTTACACTGGACAGCCCACCAGTTTTATGAATAACAGAATTATCAGTATATATGCAATGTGAAGCAATAGGAATTCTCCTTTCATCTTAGAAAAATAACTTAATTTCTTTTGTTCCTCTTAGCAGATGAAAACCAAATAATAAAGCAGTGATTAAAGGCGTCTCCAGTCCTTATGACAGGTGTTTTGAAGTGAGCTGCCAACCAGATCTACATTAAATAAGTTGCAGCAGGGCTAGGAAAGAATTATTTTATTTCATTGCAATAACTATTATTCCTGCTGCCAGTGCTCCAGCTTGAAGTTGCTCCTTTCACCTGTGCTCAGTTAATTTTTGAGATGTGGATTATACAGTCTCTCTTTGTCCACATTGCCAAGTCATTGCAAACTGATTGTTCAGTTGCCATGACTGGGTTGCAAGAGACCAGGTCAGAACTCTCTGCTGGTGCCAAGGTGCCACGTTTGCATCTGGACTGGCTCACAGGCTGCCCAAAAAAGGTGTTGTAATGGCAAACACCTATGATTTTTGCTGGTGAGTTTCCACTCTGGTCTCAGCTTCATGAAAGTTTTTTTACTGGTCTGTTCTTAAGAAAACATAGATGATTTTGACTTTGACTGAGTGAGCTTAGTCATGAGCAGTTCTTTGTAAAACAACACAATATGAGACCTTCTTAAGAGATTCCACTTAACTTTTACAAAATTAATTTTTGCAAAATGAACATAAATAAATACAAAATGTCCTGTCCTCGATATGTTGGACTGCCATTGACACACAGAATTAAAATCAACCTTGAATAAATCTCTCTATATGTATTTGAAAGCATTAACAAAGCCTTACTAAATCAGTACAGGAAGTTTAAAGGTGATAGATCTATTTAACTTGTCCTTTTCTAACCTGGTTGACAGCACTCAGAGTGATGATTCTTTCAGCAGAAAAGTATGAAAGGCTCAAGGTGCTGGGATGAGTAAGACTTGCCAATGACTCTTTTGCTGTGCAAGATCACATCACTTACCTTAATTATTAAAGAATGAGATACATCTGAACTGTCTGCTAGGAATGTAAGTAACTGATCTGAAGAACAGACAGGTGGATAGAAAAGAGAATTTCAGAGTATTGTCCAGCTGATTCTAATTCAGTGCCTTTTCCTTACAGCACTTAGGACTATGCCTTATACCGTGTGCAAAATCAAAGTCAGTGAAGTAACAAATGCCTCAATTTTTGGGCAAAATTTCTTTACATTTCCCATAGTTTTGGGTTGGTTTGCATTTTGAAGCAAGAGGGTGATATCATTTCGGGACCCAATGCAAATGTCTGAGATGAGGTTTCTGACTCTCTGGACTGAAACCAGAACCAATTACAAGCTACAAAAAGAAGTTATTCATAAACTGTACAGTTCATATATCCTGATCTCTTGATCAAACTGTACCAGCAACTTTATTGCATATCTCAGAAATTTGCATTGCAAATGCACGTAGCTGTAAGGCCAAGAGCTAAACCTCCCACCCTGTCCTATTTTTCCTCACCACAAATTTCCCTTGTTTTTCAGATGTAATGATATGTGCAAAATGAGCATGTCCTTTGTTGATCTCCAGACTATCACAAGCTTGTAAGGTCTCCAGGGCAGGAACGGTTCCTGTCCAGTCTCTAAGCTTTTTCTTAATGTGTATAATTAGGTTTGCAAAATTGTTTGTGTTTTAAACTGAGATCAGAAATTGTGAAATCATTTTTCTTCAACTTTGCAAAATATTTGAGCTTTGGCATAGATGAGAGCATAAAAAAGTATGAGATGAAAAGAAATTACTGTATCATAAGCTACTGAAAATGTCTTAAATTGAAATTTTACCTCTAGTGAAACCAGTAGCTGATGTCTGTAAATCAGTGAATTGGCTCTGCATGAATATGCAGTTTGGATATCTGCTTGAAGATACTTCATGGAAGGTTTTGGACAGTTTTAAACAGTGATTTCCAGGCCCTAGCCCTCTGGAGCTTGATCACTACTTTACCTTCCTCTGTCTTCCCTATGCTTTGATCATCCCAACCACCTCCTTGCTGTCAGCACCTTAATGATAACCAGTAAAACTTGTAAGTTGGGCTTGGCTCCGTGGCACTTCTCCCAGGAGATTGAGTGGCCACAGGGCTTGTCTCCATGGGTAGGCTGAGAGGAGCTTCAGGTCCTCTGCTTGTAGCCAGCTGTGGTGGCCTCATGGCAGCCCTGGGAGCTGTGTCTGTGTGTTAATGCTCCCCCTGAGCTAAACAGCAGTGTAGTGACCAGATTAGGTGTTTCTTTATATATGAGCTATGCTGCTTTTGGATCAGATCTGGTTATGACCACATAGCTTATACTGCCAAACGGAGAAGCTCTAGGATCTGTTTTAATGTATGTAACATTTACCATTTAGGGGAGCTATTCTAAGAACATTTCTTCAGCTCCTAAGTTCTACCTTTTAGAGTTGTTATACTAGTTCCCTTTTTGAAGACTAGACGTTGGCAATTGGTTTTTTAGACATATTGCTTTCTGATGAAGTGGCAGGCGGTTTCCCTCCAATCATAATTTTAGCTTAATTGCTTTTGAAAAATGACACAATGTGTTGTTATATCTTGTGAGACATTAAATGATGTGGAAAATCCATTAGAGATCCTGCTGAGATGTGAATAATACCCGAGGACCAAACAAGCAGCGCTGTATTTGCTCATTTCTGAACCTTAGGGCATGAGCTTTAAAAACATCCACATGTATATTGTATCAGATAAAATTAATTTTTTATAAATAAATACAGCAAGCCAATAGCTGTTGGCTAAAGCGTAATTCAAAACAAAAATGCTTTTTTGTTCCTTGATCTGTTGTCTGCATTGGGGTCGTTTAAAGTTGGAGATAATGAGGTTGGTGTCTATGCTCAGGCAGTATAAAATAAGGCTGCAGGCATGAAGTAGAAAAGCTTCAATATGTGAGTTTCCACCTGGTTTCTTCCCCTCTGGTAGAAGCTGGCTTCTGGCAAGCACTAAGCTCCAGATTTGAGGGAAATGTCAGCTGTTAAACCAGAAAGCTTTTAACTTACAGAAATGGCTATGGATGAAAGACTTAAAAGGACAGTAAAGCAAGAGAAAACAACTTTTCCGTGACATGTCAGGCTTCATCCGTGGATTCCTAGAGGACTCAGAGGCAAAGGGTTCCTCTCAGAAGGAGGCAAAAACAAATGGCACCTTGTTAGATTGCTGTGACCATTTCTTTTTGGTCTGGCTGTTGTGGTTTTGCAAACTTTGTGCAGCACCAGCTGAAAAAGGAGGTCTATATGTGCAGAAGAGAAGCCATTGCAGATGTGTAACTTGCTTGTAAGTGCTCACTGGTTGGGGACCCAGCTGCTAATAACAAAAATGTTCCTTCTGCACTTCTCTTTTCTCCATGTTCATTTAGAGGGGCATGAACTAGTGCTTTTATCAGCATGAAGACTGGTTAGCCTAAATAGTTTCTATTTAAGACCTTATTTGGGTTTTTTCATTTAAATCCCTCCACCATCCATCATCCCTCCTCCCCCTGCCCTTACTTCCTGCTTCTCATGGTACTTATTTTGCAAAACATTTGCTAAGATAGACCTCAAATTGTGTCTTGGGAATCCAGGATAGCTAGGAGTGCAAAAGTAAAATATCTGGGGGGAGAGGGAGGAAAATAATGTTATGAAGGGAAATTTCAAAGGATAAAATAGACAGATTTAGGTTTTTGAAAAATAAATGGGGAAAGCAGTAAATTGGCACTAAGATACTGAAAAACTATCAAATTAATATTTACATGGAAAAGCATAAGGTTATGCAACCATTCTGTCCTGTCTGTTTCATTAGGTTAATTCTGGCAAGTATAGAGATAACATGAAGATGTTAGGAGAAAAGCAGCTATTGAGATATCAGCCAGCAGTTTGGAGCTGTCTCCATCTTTTTTTAGTCCTCACAGTAAGCCTGAGCACAGCCACTGCAGGTTATCAAATTTTGGGCAACAAATGTAGACATACAGATGTAATGTTTTGGGCTAGACAAGAGTCAGGGAAAATTTATGGGAAATATACTTTGGAAGACTCAGGATCTGGTGTTCCAGGCTTGGAGCTGCAGAACTGTAAACATTTTAGGGTGTTCACTTATGTGACTTCTGAGGTGAATGGTGATTTGGTGTGACAGTTCAGGCTTCCTGCTTCCAAACCCAAAGGGAACTTTCTTCATACTAACCTGCCATTTTTGTTTTTGCTTTCTGTTTAAAACTGATGACTATTAGAATTTTTTTTAAAAAAAGTTAATTTCTACCCATTATAAAATAGTTCTAGTTCAGAAGTAAGGATTAAAAACCAAATAAATATTAAAAAAACCCAAATACCAATTGGAGGGGAGGGGAGGGAGGAGAAGAGGGAGTGATCGTAGTGTTTTCAGTTTGTATTCTTTCTCCTAGACTCAAGTTCAATGCTGGGCCATGAGTTCAGTGTATGACTTTCTCATTAAAATGTAATGAAACCCAGGACGCTCAGTTATTTCTAAAAATCCTGTCTAGTTTTTTTATTTTGTTCTGTGGATCTTGTGAAGTTGTCACCTCCCAGCAACCTCATGCTTGGCTTCTGTGATCAGCTTTGATCAGCAACATGATATTGTCAGATTATTCTAAGCACAGCTGCAAGCAGAGCCCACGAGAAGGTGTGGGGCATAGGGATGAGGAGCAGGATCAGGCCTTGAAAGAGAAAAGACCAAAGCAATTTAAAAGATCTTGTTGTCCCTGGTATCCTTTTGAACAATGGAAAAAAGCAAAGCCTGCCAGCTTTTGACAGGCTGACTGCTGGAGATACAGCAACCAAGTGAGGCAGATATGGACACCACCTAAAAGCATTGGATACAAGCAGGAATGGGCTGTGTAAAGCAGAGATGGGTAATGACATGTCAGGCTGGAAGAGATGCTTTTTCACCAGTGAATTTTAATGGGACTGCTAACTGGTAAATGAAGGTGCTAACTGGTTTTCAAAGAGCCAATTTGGAAGCTGTGCAGTGGCAAACATAGCATCTTGGGTGCTTCACTTGGACTCCCATTGGAAGCAATGTGTGTAACTGTCTCTCTGTGGTGTCATGATGGCAGCATAACCCACAATCTCCAGTGAGGGAATACTTTTCTATTTTCTCAGATTTGCTTAGGGCAGATTGGCTTCCTCATCCTTGAGTTTTATGACAGGGTAGATGATGTCTGACATGAGATTTCTGGGTTGTCAGAGCAGTCAGCGTGTGAGCTGTGTTTTAATCCTGGTTCAATCTTACTTTTAACCTGTTCAAAACCAGTGCCTAAATGAGAACAGCCAGCTTTTAAGACAAAGACACAGACTTTAAGAAAGGCAAAGACTACCTTAGTGATATTTCCAGTCTGGAGAAGAGGAGCTGTCACATGGATCATGATCAATTAGCCATGAAGAGAAACATTTCAAGCTCTTAAATAACAGCAATATTCTAAACTGGAGAGTAGAACAGATCAGTGCTGCTCTGTATTTAATGACAGCTTTCTCCAGAGATTATAAAACAGATGTTCAACCATCAGTATCCGAAACAAGCATTCTCTGAAATGAAAAAGGAAGGACAATTCTTGGAGGGATGTTTAAAAACAATATATAGACTCTGTCCAATAGGTACTTGATTTCTGCAGCCCCTTTCTTTCTGGCATTTCAACAGCTGAGTGACTGGCAAGGAGACTGGCAGAAGACAACAACATCGTGATTCTGTCTTGGTGTCATGGCTAATAAAGCAGCGTTTGACTCTGGGATATCCAGTCTGTCTGAAAAAACCCTATGGCTGCATCAGCTTTCTCTTCCTCATACCACAATTTCTAAAGCTTTCTAACATATCTCAATAGTATATACACTTCTAGTTTCTTTAAAGCTCTTTTTTTCTTATGGCAGAAGATATTTTTCTTGTTTGCATGTTGGGGCTTGCTATTGTAGCTGCTTTGCAGTCACCTGCTTCTAATCCTGCTTGATTTACACAGTGCTTTTGGCAATTTCCCAGGTTTACTCTACCGTGCCATAAAGAGTACACTTGGCACAGGCTCTAGCTGTTACTTTCTGAGAGGGAGGTTGTTGATTACCTCTGCCTCCCAGCCACAACAAAAGCAAAACACTCTATGAAATGCAAAGTGATGCTGTGTTCTCCATATAAAGCCTGAATTTCTTATATGTTGTGGGAAAGCATCAACTTAGAGCTCTGGAAAACAAACCTATTCCTGTATGATTGTTCTTGTTATGGAACTTAACAGTGTCATTCAAATCTTTGTATTTCTCTGTCTTCTTTGGTATTATCAACTATATACAAGTAGGCTTGGAAAAAAGGGAGAAGAGAAACTAAGAGTACCATGCTCATGCTTAAGAATTACTGTCTTTATTATCAAACACACTCAAGAGCTATGTACTTTCAGTAAGATTAGACTGTATTTGAAGCAAAGGGTGTGAGGCAATGTACAGGGTTATAATGTTCCTCTGAAAGTGTGTTTCTACCCAAACACACAAGGCTTCTTGCAGGTAGGTCAGTGGAAAGAACCTAAAGAGCTTGTGCTATACAAATCTGCCCAATAGAGAGAGTTAGTCAGAAAAATTCGAGATACCACCGTTACTACACAGCAGGTCAGGAAGCACATAGAGTACTGAGCAGACCAAATTAACTCTGGGTTTGGTGGCAAGGAAGTCACTGCATTCAATTTTTGAAGTGTCTTCAGTAGCACTCCTTTGTCTTGTCTCCAAAGACCTGGATTTTTCAGAGATGTATTTGCTGTCTCCTCTGGAGATCTTGGTGTTGGCAATCGGTGGCCTCAATTCCTCCCCTTGACAAGAATCTATTCTTTTTGGAGATAACTAAGCTATATCTCATTTCCTTTTATTTGCAAAGCTTTCAAGAGGCCTTTTAGAAAGTATTTTCTTACTCTAATTACATTCAGGATTCTCTCCTTTCCTGAGAAACAGCCTTCAGGATTTTAACATCTGACCACTGCCCTGTCCCCCATTGTATATGTGATTTCCCAGTTTCTGAACTGAAGAATTTCAAATGTTAATATTTTTGAAGGACAGAATGGCAGTGTTTGAGAGACAATTGATTAAGGAAATGAATTAAAAAATGTACTGATTCATCTGAAACAATAGGAAGTTAAAGATAAGCAAAGAATGAATCAACTAATAAAAGAAATACTTCACTCCTATTCCTCAAATTCAAAGACAAAAACATATTCTTCAGAATTTTAACTCCAAGATCCTGTACTGCTGAACAGGGGTGAATGTCACCAACAAAACATGGAAATTATCCCAACAAAGCTTCACATCAAATAGTAATAAGAGGTCCTGAATGTGACTGTTAAAGAAGAATAATAAAGATAACGACTCTTAGAACTCAGCTATGTACTGCAAATAGGCAATCATGATACCACAGCTAACATACACCCTTTTTGTGTTGTTTTAAGTGTATATTTTAAATGTGATGCTCTAGAACATTGTGGAAGAAAGACACAATTAAAAACTTGACCATCTACGCAATAAACACATTGCAGGTTTTGAAGAAGCTTGAAGCATGAGTATGAAACAATAAAATACTCAGTGGTTTAGTCGTTGATGTTTTGTCTTTTTGACGGTATTTTTTGTGTATCATATTGGAAATGTACCATAAAGAAAAACAAAAGCAGGCAGGATTGTATGAGGGAACATGTAGAAATAGGAGAATAGCTTGTAAATAAAATAAATCTCGGGGGTTACTTAAAGATTATTTAAAGATTTATTAAAGATGGTCAAATTCTTGTAAGGGTGGCACATAATGAACATATTCAGAAGCTCTTTAGCACAGCAACTCCAAACATATACCAACCACTGTTATAATCCTGAACTGATTCAAGACAAAGGCTGTAACAAATCCACACCTGAGACCAAGTGCTTGTAACAAGAAATGTTGTGCAGGTTGTCTAACAAAAGAATAGCAGTACAAGGTAGAATACAGATTATTTCCCATGTTGGAATGAATTAAAAAACATATATAATTCTATTTTTTTAGAATACTTATTTTGTTTTAAATAAAAAGTGCAGAAGCCTGAAAAATTACATGCATGAAATGGATAAAAAAAATGGAAAGTAAGATATGTAATATACAAAGGTGACAAAGATTTAATCTTTTTTTGTATTAAGACCTCAAAAGTGAGAAGATAGGGACAGAAGAGCCTGCTCACGGAGGCACCCATGCTATGAGACTGAGCAACAAAGTGAGAGCTGCAAGAAGCCATAGAATATATCCGATGGCTCCCTGCTGCCGTGCTAAAGATTGTGTCACTGTTGTATCTAGGTTTTGTGTATAGATGACTGGTATGAATCTAAAACTGACTGAAATGCTTCTATTTGAAAAACTGATGAAATGTGGCCTTCATAAAAAGAGAGTCTTCTCTTAAGGCTGATTATTATAGTTTCCATGCTTAGGACCTTCTCCACTGCGTAAGTTTTACTGTAGTGGTAGTGCTGCTGTCACTGTTATGACCAAAGGATATAAATAAGACAAGAAGAGTCATATTTTTTATTTGGCCAACTGGTACAGGTGGAAAAATACACCACTGTTTGGGCACATGAGTTCTTCAGGCCTGAAACAGAGAAAGCCATTCTCAAATGTAAATACCAGTTACTTGCATCACCTAAAATAAAGCAGAGTTTCTATTTGTGTGTGGCAGAGATCCTGGCAGGAAGAGAAATACTGAAATGGTCCTTTATCACCTACAGGTTGCCTTATGCTCTGGCTCTGCTTGAGAGGGAGCCAACATACTCTGACCAAGAAGAGTCAGATGTAATCCAAGCTTGCTGCCACGAGCTAAACAGATGCAACCAGCTGTAATCCCTGTATTTTAAGCCTGGCTCATTGCAGCCAATAACAGCAATATAGACATAGCCAGCAGGACCTGAAGTAGGGCAGGAAATTAATTTAGTCAAACTTAATGCTTTGGCATTTTGACATTGCACGCAGTTGTGTTTTTCTTCATATTATTATTACTACAAGCACTTTGAACAGCCAAATGAATGACAAAGCAGTCAAGTGTGGACATAATCTAAGAATCTAAAGCAATACTATTACAGGCACATCTTTCTGTGTCTTTCTTATCAGAGATTGTCAGTATATAGCATCTACATCACTGATTTTACCCATATATTGTCCGTGATTATTAGCATGATACAGATTAATACATCAATATATCTAGGCTATATATATCTAAGAGTCTAGTGTTGTGACACAGATTTTAAGTGACTTCAAAGTTGCTAGATAAGAAGAAAAACAGCAATTCCAATAGAAAAGTAAATGACTACCAAATACACTTACAGCTGAGCAAAACAGAGGCTTGAATCACAGGAGAAAAAAACATATTCATTGTGAAATCTCTGGAAGTTTTTTTAATCTGATTTTTTTTTTCCTAAAGCAATTTATTTGTCTGTCCCACTAATATTTCAATCTTATTCTTGACAGTCAAGATGAGGTCTTTTTTTTCTGTAGTAAAGATGAGTCTGGGTTTTGAGTGAGGCAAAATATCATTAAATAAACATGAACTTCACAGAATAGATGAGCATGGTATGTCTACTTTATCATATACCAGGTGCCAGAGGAGGAATATCATAATAGTTTGGTTTTCCTAAGAATGTTTTTTTGAAACACCTCTCCAATCTCATTCCAGCATCAGACCACCTGTAGTCATAGCTTCAGCCACACTTATCAATGACTTATAGAGCTCAGTTTTAGAAATGGTGAGGAAGAATCAAGATGATCTTCAGCTAGCAATGTGGAGAATGCAGAGATGAGTAGATTCCTGACTAACATTTCAATCTACTCCAAATGCTACTTCAAGTGTGTGTTGTCCCAGTCATCTATATTGCAGCGGATTTAGAAGTTGGTTGATGTAGAGTAACTGAGCGTGGTGGATTTGCAAAGGGTTTTGAAGGAGGATAGATTTTGTTGGTGTACGGTTACTAATAATTAATCTTGCTTTAAATTATATGTAGCCAGAGCTATTCCATCAATGTCCTTGGAGTTACTCCAACTTCCCTGTGTAATGCTATATTTCAAAATAAAAATATGGCTGTATAAATCTGCACTCACATGATCAGTCCCATGAGAACTGGTTTTGCTACAGATTAAAAAATGTAAATAAAAGAATGTTAATATCTGAAGTACGAGACCCTGCTGGCAGGAATCAATTAAAAAAAAAAATTAATTGCCACGTTATGTAATTCACACCAGCACTGGGGATTCCATTATTTGTGTGTGTCTGTGGGCAGGGGGTAGAGTCTCATGTACATGTCTGCATTAGCAATTTAGAGCTTTAGAGCACACATTTGGTGTGCACCTGTACTGAGACTCTGGCAGTGTGCAACTGAGTATTAATGTGCTGGATGGGGTTTCCATCCTGGCAGAGGCAGGGTTGAAACTGGGTGGAGGAAAGCCACCTCCAAGTCTAATTTGCTAGGTTTTAGTATCTTGCTTTATTCCAGCATCAAGAGAAAGTCTGTCTTGCCTGAATTTATACTTCTAGTATCTCCATAAATGGGGTTATCTTTTTTATTTTCACTGTTATTCTTCTTCAATTACTTAGGGAAAGGTTGTAAAATCATCTTGTACCACACAATTCATAACAAGTCTCAAAAATCTAGTTCTGAGGCAGTGTTACTCTTAATGGATTTTCTGCAGAGACATTGGAGAGTTTCCACCAGTTTAACCTACATATCTGACATTTCTTTTTTGGGCTGTATTAATCTCCATTTATTTTTTGTCTTTTCATACTATTTGTATTGAACTTCATTTTTATAACATAAACTGGAATTAGATGATTATCACTTCATATGATTATCACTTTAAATCAAATATGGTTTGTTTTCAGTATCAGTCAGTCATCTCCAAGAACATATTTAAACTGCAGAGGGAATTCAGCTATTCGAGTCACGTTTGCTTGCACAAGCAAATCTTGCCAAGCTGAAGAACTTTGAGTTAAGCCATATGGTTTTGATAAAACATGATGACTTGAAATTTATTTCATTTTGCAAAACAAAAAACAGTGCCAAGATACTGTATGTGCAAAATCCAGCATCAGGAAAAAAGTCAAGTATAGGACTGCCAGTGTCACACTGCTGGGGTTCAGCAGTTCTATGGCTCAAGATAATTCTTTGCAAAGTACTAATAGCAAGAAGAGATAAATCCACAGCACAAAAATTCCAAAAGAAAATAACTCTGTTTTCTAACATGGCTACTAAATATAGGTAACCTTTTTTGGGGAATCTCATTGTGAAACATCCTGAATGTTTCCCAAAAAGAAAGTTTAAACTTTTTGAAATGAACCTCCACTTTTTGACAGCCCAAATTTTGGGTTACTTTTAAATTTTGGGTTACTTTTAATGTACCTTTACTCAAAGAACTGAAGCAGTAAATAATCCTTTGATAAGCTAAAAACAAACACAGCAAAATATGTGAATTTCTGGTTTTAGCAGGCATTTGCAATGGGCATGAAAGGGAGTCATTTCTCTCTGTGTCACATTTCAAGGCATGTATTAAAATGGACAGTTTGGGTCCTACATCATCCTCTATATTCTGATGCTGGAATTTGATTTACAGCTTTCATTTTCAGTTTAGTTAACTATAAGCCTCTGTAAGACTTCATATTTAAAATTTACTGCACTTTAATGTTCTGGCTGATTTGAGTGTAGAGTTTAAAGTACCTAAGTCTAGCAAGGGAAATAAAAAAATTTTCCTTTGGCTGTTTAGATTTAAGTCTGCTTTTTCCAGACTCCTTTCTGCTGTATAATCAGAAACTGAAATCGCTTTTGAAGAGACCCAGCATGACTCTAAAATATTGCTAAGCTTTTCTTATTTTATGAGGTAAGATGAAACCCTGCACTCCATCCTTACTGCTTCTGCCTCTTCCAATGACTGACAATTTTCACTTTGTTCATAGTCATCCCACTTGCACAGCACTTAAAAAGCATATTCCCTTTCTACGTAGATAACAGAAAAAGTGTTATGCTTTTTATTTCTTAAGTAAGTAAGTAAATAAATAAATATCTTGTTCATGCTGAAGCTGACAATAAAAATCTTAACTTCTGGAAGTTGTACTGGGTATAACATCTTGTGTTTTACCATACATTACCTCCTGTGAGGAATTGAGCCTATGCCTAAGCTTTTTTCTGTTGGGGTTGAGAAAAGTGGGTCAGAAGAAACATATACTGATCCAAATCAGACCTTCTTGTGAGATTGGTCTGTAAAACAGATAGCTTAATCTATGTATAGCAATGTATACTAAATATTAATACCACTCTTTACAATCTTAAGGAGAAAATAAAATCTAGTAGGGCTACATCTCCTATAAACTGAGCTCCCAACATTGCAGGACCTTTTTGTATTCAATATTCTTTAATAAGCTTTCTACCTGCAAAATTAATACACTTCACCTCAGGGTGGTAAAGGCTTATTTATCTAGTGCTTGTAAGGCAGTTAGACTGAATACTTTAGAAAATGTCACAGAAACTTCAATAATTCTCAATGCAAACAGCATTTTAATTGTGTAATAGAGTGAGCACAAGGCCACCCTCTGGCTGATGAAGACAAACCATAATGCTGGAAAGTTGGCCATCCACTGGGTACCATCCCTCCTCTTGTCTTCCAAGGGAAGAAGTCCCGTGACCATAAAAGGGAAGATAACAAAACAAAGCAGCTGCATACATAGCAAATTAAGGTTGTTCAGACAATCACTAATTTTCTGGAACACTTTCATTCCAGATCTGTGTGTATGTGTGATGGGGGACGCTGTGGATGTCTTAGTGTGTCAGTGGCATTCATTCCTGTGATACAGCAATACTTATGCTTTCAGTGCTGAGCCATCAGTCACGTTCAGACACTTTCAATGCTTGAATGCAGCTTTTTTCTTTTTGATGGGGTGTTTTAACTCTGTTTTGAAGATTTAAGTTGATAAGAGTGGAAATCAACTCTAAAGTGATGAATAGCCACAAATACCAGCAGGGAAACTGCTGAAAATAAAGGTAAAATGGTCTGTATTCTCTTCCAACACCCTCCTTAAGCACATAAGAGGCCCAGGTTTGCCTGTTCTGCACAGAGGTCCTGGTGGTTCCCTCTCCTTCTCGGGGTTGCTTCAGTTGTGTGTCATGTCTTCTGCCACTTTAACCCACCCCACAAAGAGGCAGTCATCGGGGTGGAGAAATAAAATGCAAATTTATCGTACATCATTACTTTCAGCAGCTGAAAATAGAGTCTATTGATGGGAAAGTGCCAGACAACTGATTATGGATGGGCTGTCAGATTGACCTAACTGCATTACACCTGGATTTCTGACTTTGCCACAAAATAAGAGGTAAATTGTGTTTTCAATACCTACAGAGAATGCTTTCTGTTAGCACTTCTTAGAAATTACAATTTAATTATAGTATAGCTGCTATTTTTATAGTTTTCACTCTTGCCCCTAAATTTGAGTTTAGCTTTTTACAGTTTAATGGTTTTCAGATTTTTTTAAAAATATATATTTTCTTACTTCTGAGCCGACTGTATAGTTCTGACTGACTATATATAACTATATGATTTTTGATAGTTCATTTTAAACACAGAAGTTCAGTGTATATCATCTCTCACTTGTTCAAGGTGAAGTAGTGCAGTGACATGTAGTGCACACAAACCGCATGCAGGCTTTGCACCCCACCTGTCTGTAACTGGTGTGTTTCTTTGGACCTACATAACACATAATTACAAATATAAAGCTAATATTTTCATTTGTAGAGCAACCTGAACTGGAATTGGAGGACTCCCCTCAATGTAGTTTTGCATCCTTCTTTTCCTAAATAGTTCAGAGGTTATTTTGTCCTTCACTGTCTCAACCGTTTGTTGCCAAAAAGGAAGACGAACTGCAATTTGATGACACTTTCCTAGGATGTCTCTGGCCCTAATAATCACTGATTTCCTCGAAGAGTGTTTGTTTTACAGAATTAGCTATGTATAGATTACATTCTAAAGAGCAGAGGGTAAGGGGAGGTGCTTTATGTGACAAGCTTTAGAGGATACTGGACTGGTGGAAAAGGAAGTAGACTACAAACTATAATTTTCTACTGCTTTATAGAAAGGAGTGGTCTTCATAAATTATTTTACTAGCTGCAGAACAATATCCTCAGATCATAAAAACAACTGGAGATATTAAAGTGACCTGCAATTCAAAACAAGCAACAGTAAAGATTGTTAGACTGCTTATCTGGGAAGGTTGACCATTGTTAATGTATTTCTGGAGATAGACTTCTTTTCCTATCCAGCTGAGCTCAGAGTTGATGATTGCTCCTCCAGTGAGTAAGGCCAGAGGGAAGCAGATACAATAGGAGCATTTTGCCCATCGTTACCTTTCTGAGGCTCCTGCTAGCTGAGCAGAAGGGATGATGTTTGCATAAGCCATTAGTGAACCAGGAGCAAGCCAGTCAGTGCTCAGGATTTCAGTCCTAACGCCTTGAAATAGCATTTCTGCAGAGGAGGCTGTTGGCTGTTGCTTTTCACCATGAATCAGATGTGGTTCTGGTTTTACTGACCTTGGGCACACTGTTCTGAAACTGTCACTGCTCCTGTCAGCATGTTAATAAAGCAACTACCACACTGTACTCTGTTGAGCATGGAGTTTGCATGGTGACAACCACCATGCAGGGCCTTAAATTTGGGATCCAGTTTTGTCAAAGCCATATTGAAACAAAGCTTCTGTGACATTGCACAAGTGAGTGAGTCCCATCTGTCTTTGGGACCTGCCAATAGCTTTTTAATTTGCTGGTCAATATTAACTGTACAGGACAAGAGATCTCAAAGGTATTAAGTATCTAAGTTTTGTTAAAATTAGCCTGTGGTGGAGGAGTGCATGCCAGTGCCTGTGCTGAGGAGAAGGCGGCTGAATGTTTTCATTCCTTCTGATACAAGGAACCACTAACTTTATCTTCCACACCCAAATCCCTGGAACATTAGCCTTCACTGTGATTGTTGCTTAAGCAATCCTAAGCAAAATTAATATTTCTAAATCAATCCTAGTAAGTTTTCACTTATTGGATGGTATTATAAGATTAGGAATTCTAGGATTGCCCAATATTTTCACACATCTTTCAAATATATGTGAATTTAGCTAATGCCAAAGCAATGCTTGGAGCTGCCTCTATCAGTGTCCATGGTGTGCAACAGCTTTTGGTGTGATGCAGAGCACACTCCTTGGTGTGAATTGTTGAGCACCCACCTGTCAATGGAACCAGACTGCTTTTGCTCTGCCTGGTGATTCAGCTTCACAGTGTATTTCATCTTTATGCTTCTTCTGCCAATGCAAAGCCTTTGCATAACTGAGGACTTCTAATCCCTTTATTTGAGATTCAGTTTCAGTATGAAGATAAACACTCCAAGCTAGTAAGAACTGTGATAAAAAAACCTAAATGCCGTGAAACAAGAAGACATTATCAAGTGGAATTATTTTATGTTTCTAAAGGAATCACTTGCTGCATAATCCTCACATGTGTTATTCTTCACATTCTAAGGCAGTAAAAGAAACCAGTATTCATTCAGGTCACCTCAAATACTCTCTGTGTCATGATTATGATTTCATTCTGCCCTGTACAGTTCTACATCTCCTCCTAGTACAGCAACACCAGTCTAGTCCAGCCAAAATAATCTGTCAGAGGGTAAACTTGTAGGAATTGTTTTCCTCAAAGAAACATAATTAAAACAAACTTCAAGAAATACATGTTTCCAGCCACTCCTTTGCCAGAGAAGAGATATTAGATTTTTTTTCCTGTGGCAAAACAAATTCCTCCCTCCATGAGAAGAATTAAGGAAGCCTGGTGTCTCCTGCCCTTCTCCCTCTTCCCACACGAAATTTACATCTGAATAGGATTCTGCTTAATTTCCATGCGTGATCTGAACTTCTCAGATGTTTAGGTCTAGAGACAGATCTTTTTATTATATAAGCAGGCTTAGCTGCATTGATTCATGTGGCTACATCAATTTATTCCAGCCAAAGATCTCTACTACTCTTTTTGGGTGTGATTATTTAAAATTAAGAACTTTTAATTTTTCCTGTTGTTTAGATGAAACAATTGTAGTGAAACAGTCTCACAGACAAAACATTTGTATTCAATTAATTCTGCCAGAGAAAACCTCGTTTTGAGAATGGAGGCATACTTCACACTGATTATTCGAGAAAATACTTATTCCAGTGTTGCTTGTAGGAAAGCCTCTTGGAGATCCTAGGGCAATTTTTATTATGTAATAGAAGTATTTACCATTGGGCAAGAGAATGCTCATTACAATTACCACAGAGCTCCTAGAAAATAGGAAGTGTTTACCTTATTTTTAGTTATCTATCTGTCAAAATACACTCAGATACTGTTAAACAAATACTCTTACAAGCAGTTTATACCAGACATTTTGTCTATGTAAACTAGAGCCAGAGGATAAGGCCCCAGCTTTCTGAACTTGATCTGTACATACTTACATATGTGTTAAATATTTTTACTCTTTTAGTAGTTCTCTGCTATTGTAAATTCATGAAACTAAACATAATATAAGATTTGTTTTATAGGACCTGACTGTGCAAACCATAGTTTCAGATTGAACAGCTGGTTTCCAAAATGAGGTGTTGATCAGCATGCTGTTTAGGGTGTAGTATTTTAAAAAAAGAAGGCAAATGAAATTAACTGCATTTTGAAGGCACAGTAAATTAACTGTCATTATGAACAAGAGCAAAGAATTAAGATTTTGCCATAAGAAGCAAAAGACTATAGTCCTTCCCACTTAACTCCATACGCATAACTGATACACCTCCATCATAAGCCTGATCGCTTTAGGTGCCCTCCCTAAATCAAGGTACTTTGAAGGGTCAGTTTAGGTGTGAGGTGGGCTGAATCACTCTGTGTAAGTGACTAAGCTGCTAATTTAGGCCTGAATTTGGGCTTTTGCAAAGAGGAGCACTTGGAAGAGGAAAAAAAATTAACTACTTTGAGTTCCTAAGTAGATCATGAAAATCATAATAACACACATTCTGCTGTCAAAGAAAAATGAGACGTTAATTTGGTTAAGTGATAGATTGAAAAATACCTCTTTTTGAAACAAATGGTGAAAAATAGGAGTTTCATAGCCTAAGAAGATGAAAAGAGATTTAGGGATGGAATGATATGGATAGCAGCACAGAAAGACATAAGTTATTAAGATATACATCTTAGATAAAAATTGGATAGTCCCTCTTGAAATGAAAAATCACAGAATCATACAATGGTTTGTGTTGGAGGGGTTATTAAAGTTCACCCAGTTCTAACCATGCTACGGGCGAGGACACTTTCCACTAGATTGAAGTGCTCAAAGCCTCATCCACCCTGGTCTTGAACACCTCTGGGGATGGGGCATCCAAGACTTCTCTGGGCAACCTGATCCAGTGCCTCCCCACCCACACAGGAAAAAAATTTCTTCCTAATATCTACTCTAAATCTTCCCTCTTTCAGAGTAAAATCATTACCCCTTGCCCTATCACTGCACTCCCTGATGAAGAGTCCCTCCACAGCTTTGCTGTAGTCCCTCTTTAAGTACCGGGAGGTTGCTATAGGTCTCCCAGAACCTTCTCTTCTCCAGGCTGAACAAGCCCAACTCTCTCAGCCTGTCCTCACAGAAGAGGTGCTCCAGTCCTTGGATCATCTTCGCGGCACTCCTCCGGACTCACTCTAACAGATCCATGTCCTTCCTGTGCTGACAGCTCCAGAACTGCATGCATTACTCCAGGTGAGGTCTCATGAGAACAGAAGGGAAAGGCAGAATCACCTCCCTTAACCTGCTGGTTACAAACCTTCTGATGCAGCCCAGGATACAGTTGCCTTTCTGGGTAGCAAGCACACATTGCTGGCTCATGCTGAGCTTCTCATCCACTAACACACCCAAGTCCTTCTCTTCAGGGCTACTCTCAATCCATTCTCCATCTGGTCTGTAGTGCACTTGGGATTATCCAGGTACAGGACCTTGCACTTGGCCTTGTTGAACTCCCTGAGGTTCATGTAGGCTCATGTCTCAAGCCCGTCAAGGTCCTTCTGGATGGCATCCCTGCTCTCCAGTGTGTCAACTGCACCACACAGCTTGATGTCATCAGCAAACTTGCTGAGGGTGTGCTTGATCTCACTGTCCATGTCTGCAACAAACATGTTATATAATGCTGATCCCAATACTGAACCCTGAGAGATGCCACTCGTTACCAATCTCCACTCGGACATTGAGCCATGGATCACAGCTCTTTGAGGGCAATCATCCTGCCAACCTGTTATCCACTGAGTGCTCCATATTCAAATCCATATCTCTCCAATTTAGAGACCAGAATGTCATGCAGGACAGTGTCAAATGCTTTGCACAAATTTTTCTGGTTGCTGTGGGTTACTGCTTGTCAGTTGGCAATTTTATCAGCCTGGGGATAGAAACAGAGCTCCAAGCTTCAATCCTTTTAAATTTCTCTTCTTCCAGACCTTGTTTTTTGTCCACTAGACGTCCATAAAACAACAGACAATACTTGAACAATCATGCAAGGCAATTTTGTGGTTTGTAGACTCAATTCTGGTCATGTTGCAGTTCCTGCCTTTGCCCAGTTGCCTTATTGAATCTGAAAACTCCCTGCTTTCTCCAAGGAAGTTTAGTCAATGCCCCTATTTCCTATAGCCTTTGATGAATATTTGATAAGAACATCTATAACCCAAACCACCTTCAAGGTGGATCATGCTCTCAACTCACAATGCAAATGTCAATGAGAGAAACTCTACAGAAAGTACTTCCTTTGCTTATAAACTTCTGTGTACTTCCTGTGATTTCTTTTTGCCTGATTTTTCTGCCTTTTTGCCTTTGGCTAATCTTCTTCTTTAATTGTGTTTCACTGAGTTTCCGCTCAACCTCTGACCCTGTGATTTGCTTTACTGTCTCTCTTGACACTTGAGAGTTGTGAAACTTGATGTCACTGCCCTGTTCATTTCCATACTCTATGGGCAATCAGAGCATCTTTTTGAAAACACTGAGCAGCTGCTCAAAGGTTCATTTTGGATATTTTGAATTTATTCCCTTCTGGGTGCTTAATGCTGTTTAGCACACTGAAAAAATCTGATTTGGCAAGCTTTGCTTAGATGTTTGGGAAGGTAAACTGAAAGGAAAAAGAGAAAAGGGGCTGGCCCCATTAGAACTGGGTGAGACCTGGACCTTTGGAACTTTCTGAAGGAGACACATAAAAATGTTAGCAAAAAAAAAACAGTAGGAGAACCTTAACCCAGTACGTGGCTCTGCCACTAAATGTAAATGTAAGACCATTCCCTACTACCTTCTGCACTATTCCCACATTGATTCTACTACAAAAATAAAGGATACAGAAGATATCATTCCTGATCCCTGGGTTTTCATCTTGTTATGTGATTACCCAGGTTATATGAATAATAGATATGCTAATTGATGCTAAATTACAGAAAACTTCCATTTATGGGTGCAAATGTCGCTACACAACCTTCCATTACTCTAAAGCATTTGTATCCACACAGAAATTTCTAATTACTTGTCACTTCAGGAAGCATTTCAAGTCTTTCAAAATAAGAGTGAGAACCAACTGTAATCCCTGGCAGTTACAAATACTCAGCCTCTTTACCTGGACAACAACTTCCAATAACAACAACTGCTAACACTTCTCTAATTTAAGCATTTCTAAACAATCTTTGAGTTCTGTTGCAATTTTTCCAAGAATCACAGTTCACATTATGAGAAAAAAATAGAGAATATCTGTTTTTTTAAATGTCTGATGTAAAGCAAACTCAGCTCCTTAAGTACAGACCAGTCACTGTAGGAAATCTCAGTGCAAAAATATGAAATATTGGAACATAAAGGACAGAGGCAAGTCTGTTTTCTGTGATATACATAGATCAATTTCTAAACTCATGCATTCCTAAACCATAGGTTCTGTCTTATTTTTCATTGGAACTCAACTATCAATTTCTAGTCCATATTTCAGGGTGCTGCTGAGTAGTAGAAATATCATGCTGTGAACCAAGGGAAAACATCCATGTATTTGGGTGTCTGTGCAATTTAACTACAGTCACCTGAATCACTCTTTACACCTCAGTCCTTGGGGCTCCTCTTCCACTCTGGAGATGGGCAGACAGACCAAGAAACTCCTCTGTTACTATAGAGATCCAGAAATGTCACTGTGCCCATGAGTGAATGCTGACTCCTCTTGTCTCCATAGCAACATCCCATCTTCACCTCCAAGGGTTGTCCCTGGAGGAGCACAGTTGAAGGAGCTTTGAGTTGGCAGTAGCTTCTGAATTCTGTCAGGTTATCTGAGATGAGGTAATTAAGCATCTATGAAGTACAATACAAAGAGAGCTAATGGGTGATGCTTGAAGAGGAGAAATCTTTATTCACTAAAGAAGCATGAAAAGAGTGTGAAGAAGACTTCAAGTGTAGCCTCAACTAGTCAGTTTGTATAAAGAAAATTGATTAAGTGTTTGAGAGCAGAGATAGTTTGTAGAAAAATTCATGCATGTGGTCTTGCCCTTTATCTGGTTACCACACTGCTCTGACACCAAGGCTGTGTATGGCTGTGGAAGAGCCTGTTAGAAGTTTCTGGAACCATACCTAGTTCCACTTTACCAGGGACACAGAAAGGGAAGAATGTAATTCCTGTTACACGATTTCATTTTATTTTTTGGGGAAAAGTAAGTCCTCAGTGCGCTGTTGTTTGGGATGTTCTCTGAGGGTCAAGTCTCAATGAGGAGCATGAGATAGCAGCACTCTTCAGCACTGTCCTTGTATTGGCCTCACCCCACTCTCACTAAAGGCAGGACTCTCCATTCTAGGTGGACAAGTCATTTTCATTGGCAACAGTGGAGTCTGAACCAAACTTTGTTATCAACAAATGGTTTTAAAACAGAATTTTTGTTAAGACATGATTAGTGGGGATCCTAATGAAAAACTTGTGATACAGTGTGGCTTCGCAACACCTTCATTTATTCTGCTGATATTTGTCAGAAGCATCCTTCATCCCATATCATCACTGCCAGTGGCAGATTCATGTTGACAATGGTGGTGGCCTCATGCAGATGTAGCTTCCTCATTTTCTAGTATATGTGATCAGAGGCTGACAAGTTCATCTGCATTCATTTAAGTGATATGTAAAACTTATAGAAATATGACATGTAGGACTTGCTAATCATATTCTTTCACAAAAAGGTTTATTATTTAAACAAAGCTGTGTACATGAACCAGAGTGAATCTTTAAGTGTGCTTTGGCTTGGCTACTTTTTTGCCTTTCAGAATAATTCCTTTAAAATCCTGTAGAGGAAATGGTTGGTGTTTATGTTAGTGAGTGATGGAGTCTGATCTGCTGCCTGTTCTTGCTTTGCTGAGGTTGTTCCTCATGCCTGGCAGAAAAAGTGTTAAATGTGCTTGCTTCAACATAATGGGGTTTTTCAAATGCAGATCTGCAGTGAGTGAGAAGACTCTTTCTCTGAAACACTGAAAGATGTGCCCTGATGGTACTAACTGTCCCTGTCGAGTCTCCTCTTTTCCAATATCCATTGTGTGGAGGCTGGCTCAGGGATGTGCCACGAATGACAAAACTCTAGAAAATTATCTTTCTCTTAGGAAAGGAACACAAATACCAAGGGATTACATATTATCATATTGTTGCAGCAGTCTCAACACTGTCCTACACTGCTGGTATTAAAGGCTGTTCAGATGTTCCCTGCCCTTCTCTTATGAGTGTTGGCTTCTACCCTCTATTACCCAAGTTTCAGTCTGTCTTTGCCCCATTTACTTGTTCTTCCTGGAAATGTCCTTCTCACCACTCCTCCATTCTTTTCTCCTAAGCCAATTCCCTCCTTAGACCCCTTTGTTTTCCCTCTCTCTACCTCCTCTGCCCAAAAGTCCTGAACAGCTGAATTATTGTGGTTTCCCTTGACTCTGTTTTTCTCCTGTTTCCCATCTGAATGATTTTAAACGAAAATTCTCTGGGGCAGTGACCATCTTCAATTTGTGTTCATAAAGCACTCTGGGGACCAATTCTTGGATAACATTAAACACAACGATGATAAATTTGCCTGCTAATGATAAAAGCAAAGGAACAGGTTTGCTCTACTGCTGGAAGGCAAATCACAGACAGTTCACCCATTTGCTGCCAGAATCACATTTTCTCTTGCAAAACACAGAAATAAAACAAAGATCAAAATTATATCTCAAGTCTGTACTGCTTTTTATGTCAGGGAAGCCAAACCCTTTAGGGGAAGGTTGTGTCAGGGAAGATTGGCCCAGCAAAGAACGATATCAGAGTAATGGAATAATGATGTTAATGTACTAAGCAGATTTGTGAAGGAATTAAACAGTAAGTGCTGATTTTTTTCAGATATGTGTGTCTCTTGCTCTTGCAAATTAGACAGAGCTGTGTTTTAGCATCCGAGGGCAGATTTGGGAAACTCAATTACCAAACTATTAGGCAGCTTTTTTCCACCAGCTTCATACTGCATTTCTTGTTACTAAGATGGGATAACTTAACAATGCAGTAGAGAAATTACTGTTAGAGTATTATTGAGTCTAATGTTCTGGAAATGTAGAGAAGTTTTAATTCCCTAAATAATACCAAATAGATCTGCTAATGTCTAAACCCCATTTCTTGTGAACTAAAAGGCTAAGAATAAAAGTCTTCTGGTCCTGATCTTCATTTGGTATATTTAGATACAAAGAGAAGCTCCTCAGCAGTCCACCATGTTCCCTATGGAGTAGCATAAGTACGTAGTTTACTAGAAACTCTGAATTTTCATGTAAGTTATTTACTGTCACATTGTCATATATAGATCATAAAGGACAAGGTTAAGAAAGAAAAATAGCAAGAATCAAAAGCAAGTAAGTGAAGAGCTTGTTTTAAACACGTTTTTTTCCTCTGCATTAGTAAAAAATCCCAGCTTCCTTATTTTAAAGGAAATAGATGAGATCTTATTTGTCACTCCAGAAAACTGCTAGCCTTCAAAATATACCCCAGCTCCTTAAACAGTATTGCTGTTGGTCAGTTTGGGAAGAATATTTAGAAATATATTTAGAAATTCTTCTAAATTGTACAAACATTCAGCAAACTGTGCATCTGAATTTTTCAATTCTGGATGCTTTGAAGTATGCATTTCATTGAATATTATTTTTCCTCTTTGCATATTCTATCAGTGCATTTTCCAATATTATAATAGTCTATCTAGACAATGATAACTGCACTGAAAACAAATCAGATGAAAACATTCTGTGCTACAAAACAGGGGTTTTCACAAGCAGCTGCTGAACAATAGCACTTTTACTTTATGTGGTGAATTGAGAGCTAGATTTGATTTCTTTCAGTTTAAAAAAAAAGAAGAAAAAAAAGTAGTTTTGTCGCTTTCACTGTTGTGAAATATTGTAGGAGGGAAATTAACCTCCCACCACACCTCCATTTCTTACTTCTTAAACTTTCCAGGCCTGATTCACTGACGTATGACTTCAATTTTAAGCAAAGTTACAATGGGTATGCACAGGAAGAAGTACAGCTGGAGTAGCACCAGGAAGAATCAGACCTATTATCTTGGCAGGTGACTAATCTGGTGCTCCATAGCACAACCTTTGAAATAACATCCCACTTTTTATTCAGGAAGTAACTTTCTGCTTCAACAGAAGTGCTATTTACCTGCACTAGATGCTGCCTGCCTTTCCCAAGGTAGATATACTGAGGTGTATTACAAAGATGACAGGTCTCAGAACTGGATTAATACCACAGGTAACAAGCTGACTCCTAGTAAAACTTGGCCATTTTACAGAGTAAACTGGAGTGGAATGGATGTCAGGAGTCATGGGCAATGTCTGACTAGGACCAAAACCAACTGCCCAAGGTATTGTGAAGAAGGGCTGTTTCCAGTGTTTCCAGAAGGAATAAGACAACAGGAACCTTGTGAAATTAAGTAGAGAGAGATGCAAAGTCCTGCCCCTGGGAAGGAGGGTGCTGACTCATGAGCAGCAGCTCTGCTGTAGGAACCTGGTGAGCAGCAAGTCGAGCATGAGCCAGACCTGGCAGCAAAGACGACAGCACCCAGGCTGTATGAACAGGAGCAGAGCCAGCAGATTGGAGGACGTGGTTATCCCCCTCTACTCAGCACTTCTCACACCACATTGCATCCAGCTTTCACCCCCAGAACAAAACATCTATAAACTACAGCAAGTTCAGCAGAGGAACACCAAGAAGGTATTGGGGCTGAAGCACCTGCTCTGAGAAGAGGCTGAGGGACCTGGGCTTGTTTAGCCCCAGAAGAGACAGCTTCAGGGGGCCTAACAGCAGCCTTCCCACACCAACCAGGAAGAGAAGACACGGTCAGGCTTTTCACTGTGCTGCATTGTGGAAGGATGTGAGAAAATGGGGTTAAGGTAAAATAAGAGATATAAGGAAAAAACATTTTTCCCTGTGAAGACAGTGAATCAACGAGACAGGCTGCCAGGTAGGTTGTGTAGTCTCCATCTCTGGAGATTTTAAAGCCCCAACCCAACAAAGTCCTGACCAGCCTGGGCTGATCTTAGAACCAATCCAATTTTTAGCAAGAGGTTGGACTAAAAACCTTGTGATGCCCCTCCTATCCTAAATGACATATTTTTGGTCCTATTGGAGCAACAGTGGCCAAGAGTGAAGAGATGCCATGTCAATAGCTTCTAGACAAGATACCAGCTCTAGTGTGAGGGCAAAGCAACCTCCTGTTTGAACACAAAATGCTTTTTTATTTTTTTTCCCAATATTAAGGTGTTCAGAGATCGCTGGGACTATAACAATACTTAGGGTACCTGGCAATTCACAACAATGAAATCTGAAATACTTGAGTAGTATCAGCGCTTGACACAATCAAAGCATGGGTCAACATCTTTTTTAGGATTCATCATCCTATTAGTTTGTCACTGTGTTAATATTATAGTTTTGGGAAAGATTGTGAAAGCTGCCAAATTCTGTAACTAAAGAAATTCTGCTTCTGTTTTATAAGTATATGCATGTTTATGAATTTTCTCTGTCCAGATGGACTTCTCACTTGCTTGCACATTTACAAAGGGTTGAAACAAAGAATACTCTTCCAAATGTACTGACAAAAGTTGTCCAAATTACACTGGCAAGAGACATCTGCAGCCTTCACTGCTTAACAAGTAACCTAACTTGTAGAACAAGAATCAGTGTCAGAGCTGGCTTTCTTTTTATGTTTATATGATCAAATAGGTTTAGTTTCTAAGACAGCAAACAGCTGTAAAACCAACTAGATTCCTTCTTACATTTATATGAGAAAAATGAATGTAATTTCCTATAAACAGCTGTAAAAATATTGATAGGACTTCAGATTGAATTTATTTGTTTTTGCCACCTTTTACCAAATGAAAGTCCTTTTCTATTCTTATTGTTGGTTAAATAGAAGTTCAGAAGAGGGGGAGAGCACATTATGGCATTTGCTGTGGTAGTTTGGTTACAGTCCTGGGACTTGCTGAAGCCCAAGTGGACACTTAGGAGCTTTCTTGGACAAAGTGACATAAAGAATATTTAGGAACAAAAAGCCCTTGATGAGGATTTATTCTATTTAGCTCTGGTTTTGAACAGCCAAAGAGTTAGCTCGACCTGAGAGAAATATTAGGCACAATTGAGCCTCCCAAACAAAAAAGCAGTATATATGTCTTTTAATATGTGAAGTATAAATGCATAATGAAAAGAAAATTCTGGCTCCAAAAATTACCAGAGTAGATTTACTTCTAGAGTGTTGTGCTTTCAGCAAGGTCACAAACATCAAAACTGAGAAGGGCAAATTCAGACTACAAGATTGTGTTCTAGAAGAAGCAATTCTGAAAAGACCTTAAGGTTAATGGCAAATAACCTCAATACGTTCTTCCAGTGAGATTTTGGGAAATGGAAGTTAAAAAAATGTTAGGAAGGAACAAGAAAATGAGATTTCCTTGGTTTCTACAGAACAATTCTTCCAGGTCTCTCGCTCAGACATGAAAATAATGCTGTAAAATTGCTCAAAGAGAATTACCTGACTGAAATGAAGTCTGGACAATACTCTGAGACTGTTGGAGAGCAGAATCTTCAAAAGAAAAAAACCCACAAAGTCAGCCACATGAAAAGGAAGTTAAGATATCAGTCTCAATTGGGAATTTTCAATAGAAAAAACCCCCCACAAAGTCAGCCACGTGAAAATTGATATATCAGTCTCAACTCAGAGATGCTACACAACTGTAATCTAGCAGATTCAGCATCCTGATGGTACATGTGAGGACTGCACTTTGCAGCTTCTAAAATGATATTTAAAAACCTTTCCATAAACCCGATTTCAATCCAGCAAATATTAAAGCTATAAAAACACAAAGTGTGGTATTTTTCTCTTCATGCTCAATTAACCAATGCAATACTTGCTAATGGAGATACCAAACTCACCATTAGTTGAATCTTTTGCTTAACACTGAATTATTTTCCAAAAATATGTTCTAGGCATGTTAGGTATTTACAAAGCTGTGATTGCTGCAGAGATTATCAGTGGAGTTCAACAACTTTTTTTAGGTAGAAACTAAGTTGAACAATCATTTTCAACTCTCTCGTTTTAAATTACAAGAAACTCCATATTATAGAATATAGGATTTAGGTTCTACACTTTAAAAGTTGGTATCCTATTTAGGATTGAAAAGATTTCAAAATCTTCTTTTAATCATAGACTTAAATTCATTTCTCAGAAGTAACTGTAATTGAAAAAGTCCTTAAAAAGAATACTTATATTCCTATGCAAATACACTCCCTATTTCCTAACAGTAGGACTGAGGGGTTGTGGTTATTCTTTGCTCAGCAACCTGTAATTTCAAGACTATGCTACCAGCTGGGATGGCAAACAGGATTGGCTCCATGCTGCCTAGCATGTGGAACAATGTATATTGTATTATTTATCTTCAATTTGAAGTCAGTATTTATATTCTAGCCATTGAATTGAGAGGGAAACTAGAGATTCCTGTTTATTTCCAGTAATAAAAATACCTCTGGGTTATTTTTCTAAACAGCAGCAGCCTATGAAAATTAAAATTAGAAAGTCAAATGAGGATAATATCCCATTCCACAGAGTTTATCAAAGGCTTATAGCTCTAATTACTGCCTGAAATAAAAAGGTTTGTAAAAGATGGTTTGCCATGTGAGTACTTCAAATAAGGACCTTGGCACTTTCTGCGGGGAGGTGGAACAGAAAAGAGACTTACCATAACTTCCAAATTTTCATTTGGGTACTTAATTCACTTCTAATCATTAGCACTGAAATTAGTATACTTTAAAGGGCTATTTTCTACAGCATTTGTCTGTGAAACGGATTATTTAGCACTAACAAGAATGGCAGAATCTGGTCTTTAATGTGTTAAAAACAGATGTTAGGTAAGACTCTGAGCTAGTTTTCTTTGACACTATTGTCACTGATTTCAGTTAAATTATTCCCACCTTGTTGTTATGGTCAGAATCTTTCTATTTATTCCTGACAGTGGACACATTTTAGCCCTAAGTTTGCAATATAACTCTAATTAAATATCTGCCTCAGCTGATAAACATTGCATTTCATCAGAGAAGTGCAGAGGCAGAGTTTTTCAGCTGAAATCCATTGTGTGCCATGGATTGTGTGCAATGGATTTCACATCTGATGGATGCAAAAGGATGTTCCCTCTAATTGCATTACTATAAAGGGATTTTAACCTTTTACTCTAAATGAACTTTAATATAACATTGGTCAATGCAGAGGCAGTGAAGGAAATTTTAGGGAATGTCATTAATTGATCCAAGAGTAACCAGAAAAACAGCAATCACCAATATGCTACAAGATGAGTGACAAAACCTGGAAACAAGTTCTGAGTAGGTATTGTAATACACTGATTGAAAATTCAGTAATATGCCATGAGAAACATGAAACATTTTAGTAGTGAGGTTGAATATTCATTGGGACAATTTGCTGGATTCTCTACCATTCACAGACTTTAATCAAGGCTAGACACCTCTCCTTGAGGATTTGGGACTTTATGAAGATGCTTGTGATCGTGATTCTGTGGCCTGGATGACCAAGGAGATCAGATTGGATTATCATGCTGATCTCAGCTGTTCCAAAAATAACTTTGGCTCCTCCACATCTAAGTTATCTTCAGCATTATAAAATTTTAAGATTATTTATTTCAAGAACTATGGCAACATGGAGC
Organism: Tapera naevia; assembly: GCA_033556795.1. Taxonomy (NCBI): domain Eukaryota; kingdom Metazoa; phylum Chordata; class Aves; order Cuculiformes; family Neomorphidae; genus Tapera; species Tapera naevia. The sequence goes on along the minus strand of JAUMJJ010000218.1, from coordinate 3,645,674 downwards.
TATGTTGCAAACTTACTTAAGAGAAATATAGTAATCTTGGTAGAAAGCTCAGGGAAATATTGGAGCTGGAAGAATATTTTCCATTTGCATCCTCAGCTCTTTTTAGAGAGACATATACCTATAAAGTGGTAAAATACAAGTGAGAGAAAAAAAAACAAATTCAGAAATTAAAATTAGAACTGCAAACAGATTCTTCTTTTCCAAATGTCCACTCACAACATCTATTAAGGAAGCTCAAATGAAAATTTTTAGAATACTTCACAGCTCCTCTCAGATCCATGTATACCTGTGGACTCCAGGAGTCAGCTAGATAAAGCAACAATCTCTTTTTCAAAGCAGATGTGAATTTTTGTTAGGTCTATTTAATGCCATTGCAGGAAAAAGCAAAAGGAAGCTTTTGTGCAAAGATGGAGAAGGTTGCACTCAGATGTGGCTGTGATGGGCATAGTGGGTCAGAATAAGTCAGCTGCCTCTAGACTGCAGGAAAAGAGTGCTCTAGGATACTCTTAACAATCTCCTCTACTCCAATCATCTCAGCTGGGCCCCTTTCAATCCTCTGCCCTGCGGTCATCCCTCTGTCTGTCCCAGGTGCTGGCTGGGACAGTGCTGTCTGCAAGTCTCATCTCACTGCTGGGATCTCTCAGAGAATGGACATAAGAAATGTAGGTACCAATCTTTGGTAAACAAGCCAGCAAATTCAATAGGAGATATGAACCCCATGCACATTTAAATATTTGCATTGTTTTCAATTTAGAAACAAAAGTGTGGGTAGCTGAGGGGAGCACAAGGAGCAGGTAAGTTTACCCCCACAGTTTGTGTCACGGGCCAGGCTTCCCTCCCCTGCCATCGTAGGCAGTCTGCATTTATTTCTAGAAGTCAGAAGCAAAGTCCATTTTTAATTCTGTTTCTTCCAGTTTCTGTTGAGAATTCCTCTGACACTTACTCTACTGACACTGAACAGCTCAAATAACCACAGTGTGGCTGTTCTTCCAGGGAAATGCCAGTACTGACCTATGCTACAGACAGACATTCTTTTGCATTCCAACAATCAGCATAAATGGGGCACACATGAAGGGACAGAAACATCCATTACCCATATGGGAATATTTCTTTATAAAGGACCTTTCTCCTTTGACTTCTCAGTTCTCAGAATTCCTAGTTCTACTGAAGTCATGGACATCAAAGATATGGCTGTTTTCTTGGACCATTATTATCCCTCTCTCTCACTAATTCTTCAGTGCTCCACAGGTAATAAATGACTTACTTGTTTTTTATTCTCAAGAGAAAACCAGCTTACCACCTCTCTATTTGCTCTATAGATACCAATAACCTTTTCTTTCATGTGGTCAAACTGATTAACATTGTTAATTAAATTCAGAGCAGTTGTTCTCAGCTTGCATTTAGCTTTGAACTTTCCAACTTATTTTGGAGGTGGAAAAGAATTTATGCTCAAAAGCCTGTGATTTTTTTCCAACTACACTAGTTAATCTCATGAAAGATATGACCTCTCTGCATAAAACCTCTATTTTAAATTTGATGTGTTGTAAATTCACATTATTAAGGTTATCCTGCAGCTGGAGTCCCCCATTTTTGCGAGGGAGATTGCGTCATAGGACCTCAAACTTGAGACCACATATCTACTTTATCAGCAGACAAATGGTCATTTTTCTACACTGAAATGGCATCAATTGCTACAATGACATCAATTGCTACAATGACAGCTGGTACATCAGAACATAATCACAGTTTATGGCTTGTTAACGTCTAGGTTTCTGATATAAAAACGGACGCTCTCAAAATATCTGAAGTTGCCAACATTTTATACTGCAGTTGCTGTCAATCCTAGTACAATCAGTACCACTGCTAAAACATGATTTAATGAGCTGCAGAAAACTGATATAAAGTTATATGCTTTTTTTTTATACAAAATAATTTTGTGGTCTAAAGAAGAATTAGATTATAAATCACAGACGACAAAAGATCACTTTCTCTGAGTATGTAACACCTTACAGCTTCAATAGAAAGTCAGTGAAATCACTAGGAACATTTATGTCAGAAGGACTTGCTTGTGGGAGTAGATATATAGCAATTTAGCTACAGCAGATATGCAACAATTTGCTTATATCTCTGTGAGGTTTTATTTTCCTTTTGAAAAGAAGTGTTAAAAATTTAAGCACAGACCTTCTGTTTTTCCGGTGGCATTTTGTTCTAAGCTGACAAGCCATCACAATCCATCACCTCCCTTATTGGTACAGCAAGTAAGGCAAAGTCATTCTTAAAACAACCAGGAATATTTTTGGCATTTCAGAATGAAAGGGCTTTTGTTTTTAAGTGTGAATACAAATACAACAAATTGAGTTTGCAGGTCTTAATCTTCAGGCAAGGTTTGTGAGAGTTGCTAACATGTTAATACAGGAGAATATGGTTAGAATACCAATATGACATTGAGGGCAAGGTGTACAATTTCAGCTTCAATCTCTATGCACAATTATATATTTTGAATTTAAAAAAAAACTTTTTAAGCAAGCAAGAATTGCAGGATTAAATGGTCTTTTGAATGAATTGACTGCCATGGAGTGCAAATATTCATGCAGTTTCCATATGAGCAGGAAAAGGCACCAGCTCTGTGCAACAAATTATTATTTCTGACATAGCCTCCAAACTCCATGTAGACTAACCTGAACTACACATTTTTCACAGTATAAGTTTTTACATAAACCCCCATTTCAAGAACAATTTTCTGATTAAGGTCACCTTACTTACAGCTGCTCTTAGACCTGCAAATTGTTCTGTCCTTTGGAGCTTGCAGACCTCTGCTTTCTGACTAGATGCTCTTCTTCTAGATGTCCTTTGGGGGTGGTGGTGCACAAACTAATGGCTTGGGGATTTCTTGCTGATAAGATGATTCTTAACAGATACTGCCTGCTTGGGTAGTTTGGAGTGCAAAGAAAACCAAACCTCCCTATACTGTCAGTGTAACCTCATCATAAAGAGTGAAGTCATATTTTTCTCTAATGCTAGTGTACAAAATTCTTTACAATATTGCAAGTGTCCTTGGAGTAATTTTCACATTTTGTTTGATGTGTGATATAGATGAATCATTTTATTGCACGATTAATTGCTGTTTCTTTCAATGTTATCACATGCTTCCCATTAGACAAATCTCTAATAAGCGCAGTAGCTTTTTCAAGAGCAAGAGTCTAAGAGTGACACTAGCTGTGTTGACCATCATGACCCTTTCTAAATCAACTTTATGTAGCAGCTAAAAACACAGAAAATTAGCAATCTGAATTTTATATCTTCTGTGAATAACTTCTGCCTTATTACAGGGAGCACAGCCTCACTCTGCTACCCTGATTTATTGCATTCTTTATATTCTCCATTTCATGGCAGGTTGAATCAGTGCCATTCTCTGTTATGACGTTTATTAGCAAGGAAAGAAATTATTTGGGTTCAACAATTTCTCAGCCTAAGTTTACTTCTCCAATTAAACTACTACTGATGACAATGAGATTTAAAGTGAAATAATAATGTTCCTCCAGCCTAGAGCACTTGGGTTTTACTCTAAATAATTAATTGAAAACATAGATCTTATTTCACAGTTTTACATCCATCTCTTTTACTTTATAAATAGCAAATGGTATTTTTGAGAAATGTTTTACATAACAGAAAGTCACTCCCATTCTTATTCATCCAAGTAGTATGAATTAAGCATAAATAAATGAAGAATGCATACATTTTAGAAAGAGCTAGGGCTTTTCACCATAGCACTCCTCCTCAACAGAAGATGTGTAGCTCCATCTGCCCACTTGCACCTGCGAGTGAGCAGACCTTCCTCCCTTTATTTCTTCTCTCCTGGCATAGGATCAGCTAAATTGCAATGGCCCTGAGGAAAACAAATCAAACTTTATTTCTCACCTGGAAAAAAATGGAGGGAGACGGGGGGGGGGGGGGGCAAGATTACTGCTGAAAGACCTGGCTAACAGCTTAGTGGGTTTGTGTAATAACCACAACCATTCTGCACAGCAGAAATGTGCGTATGAAAAAATACATAAGATTTGCTAACGGTGTAATGAGCATAATTAACCTTATAAAGCATTAATATACAATTTGAAATGTTTGCAGACTGGATAACAACAGTGCTTGGCATTGAATGTCCTTGAAGGGAGATTATGATTTTTAAGGTACATAGGAAATTGATGTTTGAGAACTCTGTGGCACCTGATACTGTAACAGTGGAGTGATGTAAATGCAGTGTTAACAAGCATGCAATGTTTTGAAAAAGACCTAATTTGCAATTATCACAAGAACACATGTGTATTGGATAGGTTAAGGCTTGCCATGTACTTTTAGATGTAATTGCAGGACCTGTTTCCACAGAGTGAGATGTCTGTTGTCTGCCATGTGTTTTATTCTGGACCAGGTAGAGAAACTGCATGTATTTGGTTAAAAAGCTTACTTTATTTTAGTAATAAAAACCCTTTAACATGCATATTCAATTAAACATATTTCTACTGTGAAGTAGATGAGTGCCCAGGTAAGGGGTGGCTCTCTATCCACTCATAGAGAGTTAATAGTGAGGGCTCCTGGAGGGCAGGATTTCCAGAACAGGCTGAATTAATTTAGTATATTGGATGTAACAACCTGAGATTGTTAAAACCTCTTGCTCCCAGTCACTGGGAAGTCTGAACCTTGTACACACGTGCACAAACTGAAGCTGGCAAATCAATTTCCATGAAAGCTGATAACACCACACTGAAGCAAACCCACATTTCATCTTGATGAATTACAAGCCAACAGGTCAAGCTCTGCAAAATAGTAGTAGTACATATGAAACCCACAGTTAACCAGGAATAGCTGTAAAGTGAAAAACTTAATGCAAATCAATTGGAATGGGCCTGACTGTACCTGTATGTTCTTTTCCTGAAGTTATAACACTAAAATATTGAACTTCCAGTTTCCATAGCAATGTGTCAGTGGTGCTCATGGAAATCAAAAAGACCATCATTTTCTCTCAGTAAAACAAATACCCAAGAAAACAAGAACAGATGGAGGAAACCAGAAACATCTTGAAACTACAATTATTTAGGAATGGGAAAATTTCACAGGATTTATGGGGCTGGTTTGAATAAACACCTAAGCATCTGAAGTCTCATTTGTGTCTTGTTCACACTACTGCAGCTCCCAAATGTTAGTACCAACTGTAAGAGACACAGGTTTCCATCTTCCTGTTTATTCTTCTTAACAGTATGACAGTCAGCACTGCTTCACTTCACAGCTCAGATGGTCCCTCTGGAACAGGGTAAAGGACAAGACTGATCCCTCTGCTAAGAGCTTTGGAGGCCACTTCTAAAATACTTTTGGGCTCTCCCATACAAGGGAGGGATTGAGAAGTCAGAGCAAATCCAGTAGAAGGTCCCTGAGAGGTCAAGGGAGCTGGGGAACGTGATTGTGAGGAGAGACTGGAGACTCTGGAACTGTTCATCATGGAGAAGAGAAGGCTGAGGAGGAGAAGTGGGGGTAGCCAACACCCCACTAGTGAGGGCCTGTAAGGAGAAGGAGCCAGGCTCTTCTCAGAGGTGCGTAATGACCCTATACGTCAACAAGGAAATCACGATGGATAAATAGGGGGTAAACCAGATCACTATAGAATATGTTGGACTGGATGAACTGTAGGGGTCTTTTCTAACCAAAACTGCTCTGTAACTCTATGATTTTATTCCTGATGTGCTTCAAAAGATACATTCCCTTTCCTCAGCTTTCTGTCACAAGGCTCAGGAGAAAGACGCAGCAATGGGAAAGATGAATGAGGCATTCCTGCATGCCAGGGCAGGACAACAGCCTCCCTAGGAAGAACTGTATGGCATTTTCTTCTTCCCACCTGGTTCCATGCAGTCCTTGCAACAGGGCAGGTTCTCCAAATAATTTTTTGTCTCTTTGTTTATAATCCCATCACCTCTGTGGATGACAGATGGTGCCAGTCAGATGACACCTGCACAAGTTAAGTTACTTAACCATGTTGCTGACCCAGGAAGGAGCCCAGATGATATTAGGTAGCTCTGAAGGTCTCCTTACAAAGCCTGGTACTGCTTCCTTCCTCTCAGCTCCTTGTAACTCAGATGGGACTGTAATCTCCTTAAGGAAAAGGCTTTTTCCTTGCATTGCCAGTGCCTGTGTATGTGCAGGGGCTGTGCAAACATGTAACACTTATAAGGAGGAATGAATGCATTGCTGAACTGAGATGGTTAATCTCGCTGCAAGTGTAGGATGGTCTGGCCACTACAGACCTTTTAGCACTGAGTGTAATCCACAGGTACACAGGGTTTTTGCCTTCAGGTAGAAGAAGTCATTTTGCATTTCAAAGTGCAGGGAGGAGAGTGCTTGCTGCATTCTGAACACAGCTAAAAGATCATCTTATGGGGGGAAACAACAAAAGTGAAGTCTCTGCATAGGGAATTTTTTGACTTTCTAATAGGATATTTACAGTAGGGCTAGTTTTGTTGATAAGCACTGTAATGACCATTTTTTTTTATTTTCTGTATCCTATTCTAAGTATGCTTATTCAAGACTTGAAGTCTGCTGAGTATTTCAGCTGTTTTATATATTACTGGCTCAAATAAAAAGAAGCCTGAATACCAAAGAAAATCCATATAACATCTTCATTGTTCTGAGCTATGTATTCTCCTTGGAAAGTCAAAGGTTCAATATAACTGTAGCTTTATTGTTATTAAAGTACACGTTCTGGTCTGGGAATTGTGCATGAATGACTGAGAGCTCTTCTTTACTTTGAGAGTAGTGGGAACAGTCCTTGATCCAGCTACACACGAGTAACACTTAACACTGTGCTGCAGTTTGGAGTAAAGATGTCAAGAGCCTTTACAACTCTCTGACTGTTCTTCAGAAGTATATGTTTGCTCCAGGTACAAGTGACCTGAAGAAGTGTCTCTGTGCATAAATATTTACCTGTATTTTTCAGCAATGCCAGTTGCTTTACAAGGAGTTTCTTCCTCTGTCTGCTTTGCTTATAAAATCATAAACATTGTGGATCAGGGAACCCAGGAGTTATGACACTATGAATTCTACCAAATTACTTTTGCATGAGAATCATGAAACTTTGGCTTTCAATTGTGAAATAAGTTAAAATGCAGTGATGATCTAGGTTTGACTTTCAGTGTAGGATTTCTCCATCCATGCATGTGAAAGAGATACTACACAGAACCAGGTATAAACATCAGAACAACCTTACACTTGAAACTCGTTCTACTCTTGGAAATAAAAGCTGGTGCTCAAGGCTCAAAAGCAAGGAAGATAACACTTTAGGAGATGCTTTGCAGAAGAAAAGCCAATTGTTGTACTGAAGGAAGCTAAACCAGTCATGTCCATTTTGTGATGGAGGCAGCCTTTTAATAGGGACTGCAAAACATTTATAACAAAGTGAATGGAGGAAATCCTCCATTCTCCATTGTGTTCTCTACAGCACAAACTTGCTAAATCTAAACAAGCCAACATGTGACTGCCAAATAAAGTTCTCAAATGCAGAAGAACAGAGTTGCCTTTATAGGATGAGATTTCTGAAACTGAGTAACCTTTTACTTTCTATATGGTCCCACTGGTTTCAAGTGGGATGGCTCCTGAAGTGAGTGCCCACTACAGGGGTCAGAATGTGGCCATCTCCAAGAGCAATTTGGGAACTGTTCAAACTGATAGGAAAATAAATGTGCTTATAGGACAGTCAGAAAATTCAAAATAGGTGAGAGACACTCAAGATCACTTCTTGAGGAAATACAGCAGCAGTTCTGTGGATAAATATCATAGACTTAATGTGAATAGCAACAGGCACTGATTATTGTCTGAGAATTAGAGCCAATATCTCAGGCTAAGTGTGTGATTAGAAAATGATACATGGAGCTAAAAGAAATCTTGTGCATTACTGACAACTGTAAAAAACTCTAGGACATCTTTTGTGTTAGGATGAAGCCCTTGTGAGAAGCAGAGAAGACTGGAAGGGATGGTGAGGAACCTGGCTGATGGCAAGGGCACTGTGCTCACGTGCAGGGTTCCGCTGGTGGAAGCAGACCACCACCTCTCTATGTATAAATAAAATAAGATAACCACAAGAGAGGGAACAATGTCAGACAGAGAGATGCAAGGGGGAAAAATTGTTGGTTTGGCAAGAACAATGACAAAACTCCTTTTTTCCTTCCCAGCCTACTTCATATCTGAAAATGTGCTTTCTGACCTGCCTTATTAACTCTTCTCCTGAGCACCAGTAAGGTTTCAAACCTGAACCTCCAACGGCAAAGAGCAGACATCTCAGTGAGGTTCATTTGTTTGGGTTTTTCCACACAAGCTGAAAGAGAGCTGACATTAACTGCCAAGAGTTAACACTTTTTTAACACGGGTTGATGTAGAAGCAGGAGTCAGAGCCCAGGGTTAAGATGCTCCTTGCAGAGCACTGGGCAGTTGTGGCCTGCACCTGCACTGTGTGTAGTGCAGCATGCCCAAGTCCTAACCCTTTGTCTGCTTCCTTTAGTCTCACTGAAATAATTATGTCTATTTTTTAGAATTCAAGAGCCCAACGAGTTAGCAATAAGGTATTTATTCTGATAATAAAATTGCAATCTAGATAATTGTATTTAAAAAGTGACAGTAAACATTAGAGAAAAAAAATTGTCCATTTGCTGTTGATTCCAAAATGAAAATTTAGTTACTAATCTCCGCACCTGTGTCTCAATTCTTCTGTGCACTCAATGCACAAATGTTCAGTTCACTCATTATGATGTTTATAAAGGATGAACTGTTCTTGGATGATTTCTCTGATGCATTAGCTTAAAAAGGGCTTTGTTCAATGTCAGCATAAACTACACACTACCTGAAAAGCAGAAAATGCCACTCCTCTGGACTGTAGATGCTGGAGCATGCACGTTCCTTCAAGCTTACAGCCTGGTATCATCAAACAGATTTATCCTATAAAGTGATGTTTTGCTGAATTGGGCCCTGATTCAGGATATGTGTCTTGCCCTACTGATTCAGCAGATTGTAACATTTTTATTTCTGGTACCATTTAACTTGGAAGACTAACACGAAGCAGCAATATTGAAAGGGTTGCATATGTGAAGCCTGGGCTCCGGATGATTGTCTGGATCTTGTCAGGGTCACAGCAGCTCATCCTGGCACATCAGGCAGCCCCAGTATGTGTATGTGGAAGAAACACAGGTCAAGGGATCGGCTCCGCAGGAACAATATCTCACCTGGTTGTGACACTGATGGATAATAATAATAATAATAATAATATGAATGTCCTGTTTGTCATAGAATTATAGAATCATCTGGTTGGAAACGACCTCCGAGATCATTGAGTCCAACTGTACCATTTCCCTTACTAAACCATGTCTTTAAGAAACTCATCTACCTGTCTTTTAAACACCTCCAGGGATGGTGACTCAACCACCTCCCTGGGCAGCTGTGCCAGTGCCTGAGAACCCTTTCAGTGAAGAAATATTTCCTAATGTCCAATTTGAACCTCCCTTGATGCGACTTGAGGCCATTTCCTCTCCTCCTGTCACCTGTCACTTAGGAGAAGAGACCAACACTCACCTCACTACAACCTCCTTTCAGGCAGTTGTAGACAGGGATGAGGTCTCCCCTCAGCCTCCTCTTCTCCAGGCTAAACAACCCCAGGTCCCTCAGCCGTTCCTCACAGGACTTGTTCTCCAGCCCCTTCCCCAGCCTTGTGGCCCTTCTCTGGATGCTCTCCAGCCCCTCAATGTCCTTCTTGTAGTGAGGGGCCCAAAACTGACCCCAGCACTTGAGGTGTGGCCTCACCAGTGCTGAGCACAGGGGCACAATCCCTGCCCTACTCCTGCTGCCCACACTCTTCCTGATACAGGCCAAGATGGCAATTGGAAACACAATGTAAACTGAATCCAACACAATCCTTTGCTCCTCTGGCTATCAACTGGAAGCACTTTATGTGAGATGGTGCCTATGAGACATGAGCATAGGAGGAAGGTATGGCTGCTTGGGATAGCTGGAATGACTGATTTTCACAGCTCTTCAGCCACTCATTATTTTGGACACTCATTTGATCAGCTGATTACACAGGGAAGAAAGCACAAAGGTTTCCTGCAGCTGGGGAAAGCAAAAGAGGGCACAGCTACAGTTTTCTCTGACTTGTAGGGGTAAACCTGTTGAAATCTGAATTCTTATACAGCCCAAAGGATTGTTCACAAAACCCCTTCTAAGCAACTGAATATAATTTTTTTTTTTAGCTCCTTTACAGCTATGTTTTCCCTTCTAACTTTATTGAAGTTCATCAGGCCAGAGGTAATGAAAATAAACTGGTGATGAATAAACTATATTTAAGCATTGCAAGAACCAAATCTCAAAATCTAATGCTGCTGGGGGCTACTGAACACCTCTGTGCCAGCCTCCTCTTTTCCTCTTCTCTTTCCATTCCCAGGTATGGTCCCAACAACCTGTGGAAGTACGGGAACTTTTGATTTGGGGCAGGAGTAGGGAAGAGGGGACACAACATTCTGCTCCTAAATCAGAGGGAGAAGCTGATTACAGCAGGGATCAGGACTGGATGTTTTAACATGTGTCTGTGGCACAGGACTGCGCAGCAACACCCACACTGAAGACTCATTTCTTGTCAACAGGTGTGGTTGGGCTGGAATCTGACTTGAAACAGAATTCTTTACATTGGCAAATTTATTTCAAAAATAGTTTCTGCATCCCCCTTTGCTACTCTGGTGGAGTGGACTGCAAAGCAATTGTCAAGTTCTGGAGCAGAACCAGTCACAGTCTCTTGCCCCATGGACTCATCTCCATAATTCCCCTTGAATCCTCAGATGACATGGGCACACTGGCTTTCTGCCTAAAAGGTGCTGGAGTTTGGTTCTGTTTGTCTTTAGGAGGCTTCTAATTCATTTGTTTGTTCATTTATCTCACCCCCAAGTTCTTCGCAAACAAGAGCTATGGAAATGCTTTTCCCATTTATTAGCCTTGCCTAATCATTTTGAAAACTGCTCCACAGATCATATCTGTTGCAGTGAATTACTTTCCTCAATTATTAATTTCTGCCATCAATCACACTTTATCTTTTCCACAGCCAAAGAAATATCTTGTCACTTCTTGGATGGAATAGAAGACCAATTAAATTTGATTAATACTCATATATTGTGTTCAGTTAAATTTAATACACAGGGTATAATTTTCACTTCTCAAAATCTTAGCATTAAAATCAGATGCATTTTCATTGGTAAATGATAGGTTAAGCAGAACTTCCACATTAGGCATAAAGAAAGCAAACACCATGATTTCTCTCATTGGATTATGACAGCCAAGATAGTGAAGATCAGAGATACTGTAGGTAATTCTCATGATAATTTAACATTATTACTCATTATACTCTTGCTTTATCACTCACCACAATGACTGTTCTGAACAAAACACAACTTTATTTTGACTAGAAAATACATATGCTTTTTTTTTAGAATCTGACTTAGGTTTTTTACTAAATTCCTATCTTCCTTTCTCTCTTTCCTCTCTCAGACAGCTGAATCTCCATGTTCATATTTATATTTTTCCTTCTTCCTGAGTTTTCCTTCTGATGGAGCATAGAACCTTTAAAAAATCTATGGCTGGATTCAGAGAGTAAATGTCATTAATATCAGTCTCATTTTCAGTCTACCACTGTGAATTCTGCCAGCTTCTGCAGCTACTCAGCCCTTGGATCCAGGATAGAAAGCAAAATATGAATACAGAAGAAAGGCAACAAAAATAGCTCGATGATACAAACTGTTATATGCTAATATAGGAAAACTTTGTGAAAATGAATGGCTAAAATTAAGTATTCTAGAACAAAAGGTAACTTCAATGAGAATTGTACAGTTGAAATGAAAATCTTGGCATATCTATAATTCTCTTTTTGTCAAGTTATTGTTGACTGGTCTGAAAGAGAAGCAGAATATGGGCACTATCATCCTCATTGATTTCCATGTGTACTGGCCACAGCCTAAAACCATTTTTGCTTTGAGTTGGGGATGTAGCTGATCATTCTGGCCAAAGGCAAAAAATCTTTTGAGATTTCTTCCTTTCAATTAGATTACTTTCCCCAAAGCAAAAAAGTTTGATATTCTCCTCAGCTACTCCATATTAAAGAGAAACCATCATTTCTTGGGACTGTACATTAAAAAAAAGTGGTGAATTCTAGGAAGAGTTTCATCCTCTTGATGTGTGTTGCACCTAAGTACAACTCTGCTGGCACCTTGAATCCCACAGGCCCATGGTGGTCCCTTTTGTCACTCGCCCTGAGCTGTTCCAAATGTGGTTCTTGCTGAACCATCTCCAAGAAGCTACGCCACGAAATCACCTCAATGTCTGCGCATGTATGCTCATGTGTAAAGTCATTTAAAATCCTTGGAATAAATGTGTCATCCAAAGGCAGATTTTAATTGTAGGTCAATGTTCTGTCTTCTGTCATCACAGTATTCATGTAAGATTAGAAAAATCTTGCAGGTGATGATGGAATTAAGGTGCGGGAAAAAGAAACATTTCTATATGAAAAAAATGGATTGCAAGAAAATCCTTCTTCTCCCAACAAAATCCTGAATAGGGAAAAATTGTGAAGGCTATGAAACAGCACTTAGTTAATATGCTATTAGAGGAATAATGTAAACAGCATTCTTACATGAGTGCTCACTGATACCTTTGCAGGGGTCTGCAAAACGTAATCATTGCGCTCAAGATAAAGACTTTCATGCAGGTAACATACACAGAAAGAGAAACCAGGTGTGGGGTGGAAGGAGGTGTGACTGCACTAAAAGCTTCTATGAAAAGGAGATAACACTGTGACCCATTTAAAACCAAATCACCTAATGAAAAGATGTGACAAAAATGAGTAAACAAGCAGCAAGAGGGGATTTTAAACAAAGCAGCACCTCATCTAGGTTTAACAACCTTTAGTGTGTATCAGGCAGCTGCTTATTGAAGCTGGGGTAAAAGAGGATGATGCACCATATAGAGCTGAAAAGAACTGCAACAGTGGAAAACTACAAGGGAAATTAAATTGTGCATTGAAAGGCTTAAATGTGTCTGTTATAAATTAATTATCTCTAAACCATTTTAAACAGAATTAATATTTTTGCTACTTCCAACTAACAGATGGTATGGGATAAAAATAATGGAGTCACCTCACTAACACACAACTCAGACAGATGCAATATATGCTTTTTAAAACTGTGATCTACTAAGAGAGAAATGTAAGCTTTTATACAGTGTCTCATGAGCCTCAGTAACCCCCAGGGAAATCCACAGCAAGTTTGTACTCATACATAGGCCCCAAAACCCAGTAATGTCACGTTTCCATGGTACAGAAGAGCAAAGAATCAGGAGTTTTGTGGGAGGGGGTCTCTGCGTCTGAATCATAAATGTGGAGGAACATCTGGGAGCATCTATGAGATCTTGGAGGAACACCAAAATTCACCATGTAAGTGACTAACGGTGATCCCACAAGCAGGCTGCACAAACAAGAGATGTTCTGAACCTTCAGCTCTTGGTGCGTTTGGTGAGGTACCAGACCTCAGTATTGCACCTCATACCACAGCCTGTCCAATTGATTCTTATTCTCAGCCTTGATTTAATTTGAAATATTATATGGCCTTTTAAAATTTGGGATTAAATTCCATTACTTCATACTAGAGCACTGGGCATTTCTATCAACACATCTTGCTAACTAGGAGTGACTTTTACTCATAGTTGTTTGGCAATGGTTTAAGTGAAAAAAAAAAAAACAAAACACTAGAAAGCTTGCCTACAGGATTCCATGAACTTCTATAATCTTTTATTCTTAGCATATTGGTGCTTCAGTGAAAAAATATCCTTAATCTACTGTGGGGTAAAATTTATGTGTGGGAACCAGGCAGCCTTTGGAAAGTCACAGGCTCTCATGCATTTCCAGCTCCAACTTTTACTGAACTGCAATCATTTTTCCAGAGGCTGGAAAATTTAATGTTCATTTTGTGCTACTGTTTATAGTCTGTGTATATGCATGTATATAGGAATATACATTTTGTAACCCTCTCTAATTAAGTTTGTTAATGAACTTTTCTGCTTTTTACTCCAGCTACAGCACTAAGAAAAACATTGAAGATTCAGCATCATTTTAAAAGTGAAGATAGAAGTGATTTTATGTATGTTGGTTTTCATCTCAAAGCAAGAAAAATTTCTGACTTTTCAGTATTTTTGAATATAAATGCATTTGTGAAATCTTCTTCTTGATATAACAGAGACTTTGTAACTGTGGAGCTCCAATGACTTTATATCTTTGGTCTGATTTGCAGCCATTGAGGCAGTTAAAACAGAGATATCTTGAGCCTGAAAATATATCTTTTTGGGCTATTAAACTCATTTAAATGCAATTAATTCATTAAATTTAATTAGTTTAGATTGGAAAATAATAATTGCATTGATTTGGTGAAGATTAAGGCATAGATGACTGTGACCACACCAAAGGAATCACAGAGACACTGAATCAAACAGTAAGGTGTGGATTAAGTAAAGACTACAAGGCAGTAGTAAAACAACTAGTAGAAGGACAGGGTGTTAAACTTCAGAAAGAGAATAGGATTTTTAGAAGGCAAACAGAGACCACTGAACACCATTTTGAAAATATCAGCATGAGAAGAAAACTCCTCATAACCCTTCATCTGACATCTATCACAGTATTATCTGTATTACTTTAGCCCTTGCTAAAAACCCAGCACTTGGGTTGTTTTTGCTGATAAGAATTGGCTTAAATGTAGTACTTAAAAACCCCTACTGAGATTCATAGATTATATTCATGTTTTTTTACAGATTTGTGTTACAAAAATATGGACATGATACCTTCACTCATATTGAAAGAATATTACACAATTAACTACTTTCATCATTAAACCATGGATAAGCTTTTTATATTTTCCCGTGTTGTTGCCTAAGTTTAAGATATTAGATTTTTAAGATCACTAAATTTTGTAGTCCAGTTGCAGATCTAAAAGTGAGACTGAAAAAAATCTAGTCTAAATAATTGCAAATTACCCTAAAACTACAAGATATTTGCTTATTTTGAACAATCAAGTGCAATTTTTGGTCTACTCATACATTTATTTTGGGTTTTGTTTAAATGTATTGTTTGGATTGAAAAATATTTCAAAGTCATAGAATCTGGGCGGTCTGATTTCTGAGGATCATGAGAAAGTGTTTGACACATGAATTTCACTGCTTCCAGTGCAAAGCAACATCAGCCTTGTGACTAAAGCTCTCTGTAAAACTGCAACACTGCCACCCATTACAGAGAAACCCTTATAGAGAGAAGATACAAATCTTAACAAGGTTCTATATTTGAAGAACAACAAAAAAAAAAAAGCGTCACATTTGATTGAACTTTTCCACTGGGTTGTTTGTTACAAAGTCATTCCCAAATTCAAATTCACAGTAATCAGTATTGATGCCCATCATAGCACCCAGTAACAAAGCTTCTGTAGATTATATTTTTATCACTAATCTATTCTGTTACAAAAAACTCAGATCACTTGGAATCTAATTTGATACTTCAAGTTCTTTTGAATAAGATCTGTTTTATAAAACCAACAAGGAAATAGTCATAATATAACAAAATCCTTCACTTTTTTCTTTTAAAGCCTCATTTGTGTCCTGAGGCAGCTGCTTGTGAAAGCATAGATTAGTGTCAAATTCAATGTTTTTGGTATTTCCCAGGGTGCATTTCAGATCTTCAGAGCTTTCTCTCTCTAAACATTCTTAGATTTTCATCTGTGTTTCCTTTCAGTCATGAATCAGTGAAATGTTAGAATTCCTCATGAAGGAGAATTACTTATTTCCAACCTTATTCCTATTTGTTGTGCAGGTATCTGAGTGAGTGGATTGATTTCCTATTTGTGCTGAAAATCACTGAGTGTCACCAGTACGTTTGACATCCTGGTGTCTCCTTCAAGTATGGAGTTATTTGCCCATTTTCAGGGTTCATTTTTATTTTCATGAGCTCAGTTCTCATTGCCCGTATGGAACATCAGGAGTTAAGGAAAGTTTTCTTGTTAGCAAAGCTGCAAAAATTTTGGGAAATGGTAACCTGAAAATGCAAAACACTCTTAAAAAAGCAGCTTATTCTCCAAAGTTAAAGATCCCTTGACACTGCCCGATTCAGAGTGAGAAACACCAGGCACCACCTCTGAGTAGTTTGGAAGTGGAGCAGGTTTCATGGGTATCACTCACTGCTAAAGCTCCCAGCATTGTTTTTCAGTAGTGGCAACAAACTGTTGTCAATTAAATGAAAACTTGGCTGAAAAATTGTCATAAATCTTTGTTATGCAAGGATACTGGAGATGTGTTGAGTTGATTAGTTTAAGAACGTGCCTCCTGGGGTGATATTTTTTTTTTTAATGGAAATGCCTCACAGTCATTTCCATTTAATAATCAAACAGAGGCAACACTTCATTTATTCTCCTTCTGTTTGAATCTTTGTATTGGCTTTTGTATAATCAATTGAGAAATAATAGCAGAGTGTAATCGAGTCAGTATGGCTTTTCAAGATAGACTTGTGTTTTTATTTCCTTATGGAACAAACAGAAGCTTTTCTTTCCTCTCCATATTCATGTGTAGCTTCTTTAAAGCTCAGGAGGGGATGCACACATGCATGAAAAGGAAATTCACAAGCATGAACAAATCAAACACTCAGATCTGAGGCATCTGAAATGTAAATAACCTTATTCAGCTGCTGGAATTTTTGCTCCCTTAACCATACTACTTCTACTTATAACTACTAGCAAAGTCTCTTAAGAGCTACTGTAATTGCTATCTTCTCAATGCTATGGGTTTTAGAGACAATACATCTATTATTATTACAATGTAACATCAATTATTATTATTAGCATTGTTCTGTTGTAAAGCGAAAACAAGGCCTTTTTTGGTTTCAAATAGCCAGATTAAGAATTCATAACAGCAAAATCTAAAAAATTATCAGCAAGACAAGAGCTCTGATGTAATTTCCAAGCATCTCATCAGGTTTTTCCAGCATGAATAACTGATTCCATCAAGCTGGAGCTGTGAGAGTCATGCAAAATTCCCAGTGCAGGAGCTCCTTTGCCTGTGTCTGCTGCAAAGTCACTACTGCAGGAACAAAAGCATTTTCATATGTTGCTTGGCACAGCAGAAGATGTAATCATTTCTACCATTTGGTTCACCAGACCAGTGACAAGGCAAAGTTTTGTTCAAAAATCATTTTTCATGTCTGCCAACTCTCGTTTTCTCCTTTTCGTAATCTTTTGTTACCCATAAATTTCTGCTTTTGTTTCTCTCTCTCTCTGTCTTCCACATTTCAGCAAGGATGTCGTGTGGAAAGAAAAAACATTGATATACTCTTGTCAGACAGTAATTCACCTGCAGCTGTCTATGGAAGGTGTTAATTCAGATTGAAGTATCTTGGCCAGTTTTGCTTGCAGTATGTGCTGTCGTTCAATGCTTCAACACAGAATATTGCTGATTCCTTCCTTTACCTCCTACCCACACTTGCTTGGAAGTGACTTGCAGAAACACGTGGCAGGACAGGTAAGTAGGCTTTTACAGGTGATACCTGTGTGTCACTAGAAGCAAGGCTGATGGGGATCATGGTGCCACCTCCTAATAGCTGTTGTTTGGACCGAGATAGGTCATTTACAGTTTGATGACCTCTCATCTTCTTTCACTTGTAAACTGACATTTAATTTAAGGATGGGGCTAAAAGAAAATCCTAGGTAGATGCAGACAGAACATAAATCCCTAAATACTTCTGTGCTTGCAAGATGAACATAGCCTCTGCTGACATCCTGACCAAGTCCTTTTGTCTGTATCTTTTCATCATAGCATATCACTCCTTTGAATAGGTGTCATTTTTTCACATAATTATTTTTTTCTGGTTTGAGGTATGGGGAAACACAATGGTAAAGTTGGACTCAATGCTGATGTATTATGATTTTTTTTTTAATCATTGTGCTTGTGTATGTTGACCAGTCCTATAGGGTGTTTTTAAGGACCACAGAGTGAACATAAGTTGCCCTGAATCTTTGTTTTCAAGTATTTAGTAGGTGTTGGTGAACTTTGACACTGCGAGTTGACTGTTGTGTTGTTGCTGTAGCTACTATATATAGAGAAAAAACTAGAAAACCTGATGTGGAGAACAGACCAACACCCACCTTGCTACAACCTCCTTTCAAGTAGTTTTAGAAACTGATGAGGTTTCCCCTCAGCCTCCTCTTTTCCAGGCTAAATAACCCCAATTCCCTCAGCTGCTCCTCATTAAGACTTGTTCTCCAGTCCCGTCACCATTTTCGTTGCCCTTCTCTGGACATGCTCCAACCCCTCAGTGTCTTTCTTGTAGTGAAAGGCCCAAAACTGAACGCAGTAGGACACCTGGAAACATTTGAGGTCAGTTTGGACAGGGCTCTGAGCTACCTGACCTAACAGAAGATGTCTCTGCTCCTGCACGGGGGGGTGGACTAAATGACCTGTAAATGTCCTTCTGACCCAAAACATTCTATGATTCTGTATTTTTTATGTCTTGGGGAAAAAATGGCTCTTTTCCAGATTATTTTGAGACAATTTTGTTAGAATGGCTTTCTAAAAGAACATTTACGTGAGAAAAAAATAGGAAACCTATCAACTTGCTCATTCAAAGTCAATATATTTCTAAGCACAGATTTCAACAATTTAGTATGCTAAATGTATGGTTGGTTCATCAGAGGTCATGAGTAATATCTGAAATATATACTTTGGCATTCTTTAGGGAAAAGTATTTTTATAAGCAGTGTAATTCTGAGTATGTCACTGCCAAATTGTTCAGTAATATTCTGAAAGCATCCTCTATTCCTCCTCAATTTTCTGTTGTATCTGACCTATACACATCATTACAGTTATTTAAAAACTAATAGAAGACAGAAATTCCTTGGAGTGCTTTCAGCTCTGTAATGGAGCTCAAGAGTCCACTAGGATTAGTTTTATGATTACAAGAAATGTTCTAGGAACTTTTTTGAATTTCAAAGTGACAATTAGTTCAAAAAATATGATAGATATCCAAACTCTAATAAATCAGCCTGGGAATTGCTAACTTAATTTCATTAGTTTTCCAGTCCAGAAAGGACCACTCTGCCTGCATAGCCTGGACCACATAACACACACCATAAGCCTTCATTTGGTGACTTCTGCATCATATAAAATATTTTGCCCAAAGTTTTTTGTTCTTTACAGAAACATCTTATTCTATTGATCATTCAGATTTTTGAAACACATGTAAAGACTGGGTGGAAGGGCAGACAGAAGAGAAGTGCCAGACTTTGAAAGTTACATCTGTGTGTCTGCATATACATATACACTCCACCATATTTATAGTCTCAAGCAAGTATAAATGTGTGTATATGTGTTTATATATACATTTATGTCAGTGTGAAGGGCAAATATCATCATGGTCCATACTGACAACAGCAGAAAGCAGGAATTACCCTCCTCTGAATTTCTACTATTTTTCTACATTTTTTATTGTACCCTGGTATTTGCAGAAGTTCCTTATTACAGCTGGTTTGAAAGGAAAAACTGTTCCAAGATAAAACAGTTTTTCTTCGGAATGGGGTGATTTGCTCAAGCTGGCATGTTGAAGATCAGTTCATTTCAGGCAAATTCAGATGGTGGTGATGTTTCTGTCAGCTTCCCCTCCTGGCACCCTGCCAGTCACCTCCTTGGCTTGCAGAGGACATCACAATTCCCGCTGATACCCAAGGCAGGCATCATCACTCCCCCGATCTTTTAAATGAAGAAAATCACCATGATCACTTTAGATCTATGACCTCGCATCTTTCCATGGAATATTTCAAACTTGAGGTTTTCAATTATGAGCTGGCAGTTAACTACTGCCTGAAGAACCATGAATCTGGGGTGAGAGATACCTTTTTCTGTGTAGTTCTGTTCCTCATGAGATACATCTACCAGCTAAAATGGTATGGCTCAATCTAATCTGAATCCCTAAAAACTTCTCTAGCATATTTCTCCTGATGTGCCAACCAATAATTTCATCGTAGTGTATTTTTTCTGAAACTTTTATTCCATTTTTTAGTAGACATCATTAATATTTCTTAAGTTATATCTGATTTAACTTAATATTCCAATTTACATTCAGAAAACCAAAGAGGCCATCACAATCTAGATGAAACAGAATGCTTTAGGCAAATTACTGTCAGAAAAAAATGCAGAAAAATCAAAAAACTAGAAAACTGCTGGAGGCCAAGAGAAAATTAATTTCAATTAAAATATTTGTAAAAGTATCTCAGAACTTTATGTTTATTTGGAAAAAAGATTAGAACTACTGCTGAATACACCTGCGAGACACTGCTTCTGTTGATGAGCTCTGCGAAGTGTGTTATATCTATATATTAAATTAAACAGTAGGAAACAAATAAGCATTACAATATGCTCTGGGAAATAGCATCCTTTCAAAACTGCTAATCAGAAGAATTCCCATTTTTAAGACTCAGTGGACATATCATCTACGATGAAAAACATATCTTTGAAGATCAAAATAAAAACTGCTAAACAATAGCTTCCAAGAGTAAAATTCCCTATGTTCCAGCAAGCTAAGAACTGAGTTACATAACTCGTTTCTCAACAATCTGCTCAGAAATTACTAAAAAGGTAATCTCTATTTTTTTAGACTAACACATCCTCCTTGACACAAAATCTAAAGCAGCAATGACAGTTTCTTACGCAACAAAAGGAAAAATGGTGAAAACAGAAGGCACTGTAGATAAGCTGACAACATCCCACCATGCCATTTGTAATAACGAGTCTGACCAAGCTGGAAGAACTCATCTTAACAACATAGGTGAAACTTTTGATGGATCTGATCTGTTTTCATTAATTTCAATAAAAGTTCAGTAGGAACAGTGGCATTAATTAAGTCAAAATATTAGAATAAAGAACTTTTATCTTCCCAAGTATAGAACAGTTTCTCATTGTCACAAGGGTTTTACCTCTGAAAATATTACCTTTTGGCTGAAAATTCATTTTTGGAGCAAGCCATTTCATGCTTGTCAGAGTTTTATGTTTTCAGAGGAAAAATCAACACACTTTCCTCTTGCAGTTCTTAATAAGACAGCCTTGACGACTGGAGATTCAAGTAAACCTTTAACAGTAGTGAACAACTAATAACCAGGAATGTTCCTGGAATAACTTAACCTCCTTTGCAAATGACATCTTGTTTTAATGAAATAGCACTTATTTTTTTTTTTATTATTTCTTTTAAAGAAAAAAATTCTTTCCCAGAATTTTATCTGAAAGTAAAATAAGCACTACTGCCTTCTCTACTTTGTATTAAGACATTCAAATATGTGTCTGCTTCAAAAATGTAGGTTTGAACAAAACAAAGGCTTAGTTTTGACTATGATGAGTAAATTAACAATGTGAAAGGTTTAGGTTTAAACATGTAGCCTCTGCCCTGTTTTGGAAGAGCTAAATAAGAAAAAGTAGTCATGCTCTCATATACGTGGTATATTTGAAATTTCCTTCAACAGGTCCCCAGCTGGAAAAAAAGAACAAGACACAAGGTGCAGAAATTGCCCATGAATTTTAAAAAGTTCACTGTAAAAAATTACAATTCAAAAGCAACTGGAGGTATTAGCTTCCAGACTGGAGTTTTGCAGTTCCTTGAACACATACATAAAGGAGATTAAAACCTACAACTGTTTATCTCAGAAAAACTTTGCTTAGTATGTAACAACATCCCAGTTTATTGTAAAGGAGAAATGTTATCAGCTTATTCTTTTAGACCTCATCCATCACTGACACCTTGTCATCTGGCAAATCCCCTGGGGTGGCACAGAATACTTAATTACCTGAGGACAACAAGAGAGCAACCCTCATGCTGAACTTCTCATCCACCAACACGCCCAAGTGCTTCTCCTCAGGGCTGCTCCCAACCCATTCTCCACCCAGCCTGTATTTGTGCTTGGGATTGCCCCAGCCCAGGTGCAGGACTTTGCACTTGGCCCTGTTGAACTTCATGAGATTCTCACAAGCCAATCTCTCAAGCCTATCAAGGTCTCCCTGGATGGGTATCCCTTCCCTCCAGCTTGCTGAGCACACCAACATCACTTCCTTCCACATCACTCACGTGGAATCTGTAACCTATCTCAAAACTCAGCTCAAGGGTTGATCCACATTCTCTCTTCCCTTCATTATACGCTGCAGTTATTATACTGAGCCATTCTGGGTGCTGCTGAGAGACATCTTTGCTAATTTTTCAGATGTACAAATTACTCTTTTGTTCATTAGTTCTCAACCCTTGTCACAAAATGTATTTCAACAAAAATACTTCTGTATTCTGCTATAGTTGAAATTGCAGCTAATAGGGAACCAGAGTAATTCAATGACAGCTTTAAACTCCAGTTGTTTGTCCTTTACTGCTCTTCATTTCTGCAGAGGAGGATTTATGGTTCTCCTAGTTCTTCCTCAACCACGTGGAAGAAGTAAAAGAGTCAAAAAAGGAGGGAAAGATGGAAAGACCAATAGGTTGAAACAAAATCAGTTTTAATAAAAAAAAGAATAACGATGATACTACTGTTACAGTCACCAATAATAATAATAATAAACAAAATTATACTTAGACCATACCAATGTGTGTTCCCAGCAGCAGATGCCAGAGGGTGAACACAGCAAGCACAGTAGTTGTAGAGGTCACAGAGTTCACAGTCAACATAGAGAGATCACTGAAGACAGAACTCAAACTAGGTGCACATGGAAATCAAACAGTGAGGAGGACTGAGGACAAGGGACTGCCAAGAGTAGAGGGGCCAAGAAAAAAGACACTCATCCCTGGAAAATTTTCAGCTTTATATTTAGCATGATGTTTATGGTATGAAATAATTTATTTGACCAGTATGCGTCAGCTGTCCTTATTCTGCTCCTCTCAGCTTAACATATCTGTTTACTTGTAAAACATGAGAAGCTGAGAAAGGTCCTTGGTTTCCCTAGCAACAACTACAGACATCAGTATTTTTCAACATTCTTCTTGAATGAAAATATGGAGAAACAGCAGCTGCTGAGAAGGAAATTCTATCCCAGGTGAACACAGCCATTACTAAGTATAAATAAAAGGTGTTATCAACACTATTCTTACACTGAACCAAAAATGCTGCAGCTACTGAGAGGTGAGCTACCTAGAAAAAAAATTGCTCTGTCTCAGCTGAAACCAGGGCAATGGTGCTGCTGCTTTACAAGCTACAGCTGGACACCAGAGGAGAGAGCAATTTGTTTACAACCCCAGTTCTCCCAACAAATATTTAGAGCTGTTTTATACCAGTTCAGTAGGATTTCAAGCTGTTGCTGTCAATAGTTGGTCTAGTGACTGCAATGTAAATGTGACTGGAATATAAATGTAACTGGAGTTAACTATGGAATTGCTGTAAGACCTTAATGGAAATCTGAAGACTACATCATTGCACTGAAAACATTCATGAGAATTTGCAGAAGGCAGGACACAGCTTAGAGGTAGCAGCAAAAGGAGGTTTTTTGTGTGAAATACAATGACTTCTGGCCAACATATGTAGCAAAGAAAAAGAAAAAAGTTAGGTGATAGTGAAAGAGATTATTAATTTTGGTTGAATCTCATCTGGTTCACCTGCAGGTTCAGAGATCATTCCTTGTTCTTGTCAGCTCTCAGAAGCTCAGACATTTCTGTACATCTCAAAGTATACAATGTGCTGGATTTTTGCAATTAGTCTCAGAAACAACAGGCTGTCTTTTCAATTTCCAGCACCTGCTCACTTTAGTCAGAGTGAAATGTCATTGGAAAAGCTTCTTTTATGTTGTTGCATTTCAGAGCATGCTCTCCTGCAGCAAGACTGAAATGAGACAGGTTTAATTTAGTTCAAAATTCTAGGGTGTGACTTCAAAATTTTTCAACATTAAAGATTTAACACAATTATCTGGGCCTGATTTTGCTCCCAATTTGGTCTTTCTCTTGGAAACCTTCTTGCCTAGCTGGTGTCAGAAAAGATTTTTGAAGCCATTTCTGCCTTCTGTACTTCAGTTCTTTACTTGGAAAGCTGATGCTGGTAATGTGGAAAGGGTTTATATGGTCCACAAGAAGGAAAAAGGCCCATGGGCTGTAAGCCAAATACAGATATTGATGACTTTGTGTGGGGGAAACATCAAGAGCAGAAAAAATGACAAATATAGGAGCAGCAAAATACAAGAAATGTATTCTTTGGAGTTAGGGGCAGCCCAACTCTCCAGCTTAAAAGGAAATTTAAAAATAAAGACAATTTGTGCTATGTCTGTTCCTGGAATATTTAAAGATTTTTGTTTTACACTTTGTGATAACTGGTCAGCATTAAAAGATACAACACAATATATTTCCTGTATTTTGACCATGATTTTAACAGATTCCTTCCAAAGTATGTAATTACAATTATCATATGCATATGACTAAGAACGTGCAGAAATGAAGGGTGAGATGATTCAGAAAATTAGCACCTGAAAATGTAAATTGATTTTAAATCAAATGCTGTTATGGACAAATCCTTCACTACTTAGTCAAAAGTCGCTGTGAAATGCATTTTGTATTTCTGTAGGTTTCAGCTCCTTAAATGTGGGGGTTTGATACAAATCTATTAGAAACAAAATGTTGTGTTAGAAAGGTAGCTATTCAAGTGAGAAATTTTGGAAAGATTTCCCAGGTCAAGGACAAAATCTCTGGTTAGGATGAAAGAATGTGTGTTTCTTTGTCACTCTCACCCATTTTCTGTTTGTGGTTTTTTTTTTTTGAGCAGGACACCATGTTTTTATGTTTCTGTAGAAGAAATTCTTGAAATCTTACAGTTTTGCAGGAATTTCATTTGTATTCAGCCTGCACAAAGAATATTTATACTATCAGGAATAATACCAATTGTGGAGGTGGAAATTAAGTGGTCTGCAGTTTATACACATACACACAAACTATAGGCATAAGCAAGGATTGTAATAGTAATTCAGATAAAATGTGTGGAGTGTGTGTGTTGAGGGGTGTGAATACGTGCTTTTCTATGTGTCTGTACACACAACAAAGTACAATTACCAAATATCACCACATCTTTCATAGTACCACTCATGATTTTGGAGCCTCAGAAACCAGATTGGCCAATCTGCAGATCCACATGACAAGTTTCAATCAAAACACAATTGTTTGAATAATATTCCTGCTACTCAGAGCTGAAAAGAAGTCACCCTACAGTCGTGTTCTTTGCTGTGACGTATTGCAATGTTTGAATATTCAGCCTGCTTCACTAAGGACAGAACTCCACTGAGAAATGAACAATACAGTGCAATACAGTGACAACTACTGCAATATTTTTACATCTTCTGACCCACGGATACCCTTGTATTTAGAGGGCTGGCAGCTCCTAACTCTCTTGATAAATCAGAATTATACGAATTGCTCTGGACTGGACTCACTTTTCCACTGAAAAGTGTACAGAGTGGTTGTAAATGTAACAAGCAATTGTTTACTCTTGAGTGATTAAGTCCTAGTCAAGGATAGTGACAGTAATAACTGGCTGACAAGAGAATCTTCCACATAAATAAGGGTAACATAATCAGCAGCGCTGTCAGCCTTCTGATATCATTCCCGTGCAGAAATTTCAGAGCCCGAGATGAACAGAAATTAAATAAAAAGCAATCATGTTTACTGCCATGCTCTGCATTAAAACATCTGCCATACAAATGAACTGTTTGCCTGCTATTGGTTTAAATGATGGTATTGCAATCACTTGGGCATGACTCCTTGAAGAACTGCTGCCCAGCATCTCTGAGGCCAAGAGCATAATCAGGATTTAGGAAAAGGTGAGAAGTTTTTACGAGTAGAAAGATATTGCCAAGTCGTACAGACAAACTACACATGTAAGAAATATTTATCTGCATGTTTTCAGGCATAAATAAAATGTCAGATGACAGGAGTTAGGAAATGACTTCTAGATTTGTACATTGCTGGTTTTTAAGTATCTCCCTAAATCTGCAGAATGTACAGAGGAAAAAGAAAATCTAAAGAGGAAAGAATTTGAAAGAGAGATGAGGATGTTATCTGATGCTGACCCGTGTCAGAGATCAACAGTATAAGTGAGCTATTCTGTCCTTCAGGGTGGCAATTTTTGTGCTCTGATCATCATTTATTACCAGAAACATAATAATTGCCAACACATCAAAAGAAGAATTGAGTACTGGCAAGGTGTATGGGTCAAAAAAGCATTTTCTTGGGGACAGAAAGAAAATTTGACATTTTGCAGCATTCAAGAAGTTTGGGGGTTTGTTTTAAATATATGCCTACGTAAAATTTTCCTTTTTACCAGTACCATCAGAAATAGACAAATGGGAAAAGACTGATGGTGCAGCAGCTTTTACATCCTGTACATGGAAGTACCTGCCTGTGAAATGGATAAGTACTTTTCCACAACTGCCAAAAGACTCTTCAGTTGCTTTTTTTTTCCAGATATTTGAGCCATTTACTCAGAACAGCAAAGTGAGTGTTTGTGAGCTGTGATTAAATTTAACACCGTAAGTAGTCTCATATATAGGCAGGACCTAAATATGACAGGGACAGCAGTCTATTATCTTCATGAAACCTCAATAAAGCTGTTCAACAGACTCCAATAAATTCAGCAGGGATTTAAAACTAGACACTAGAGATGGGAGCGAAAGAAGATACTTGGCCCTTACTAATGGTGAGGAAGCACAGGCAGAAATGACTGCTGGGACTGAGCTCCCTCAGTGCTTCCTGACAAGTCTGAGGTTGTATTTTGGTGACACAGTATTACCACATTGTGCTGACACATAGGCTGATCCTCATACTCAACGGAAAAGCTCCATCTGAATTACAAATGTCTCCTCTTGATCTCTCTGTTTCTCTGCATCCTGACTAAGCCTGTTCTGGGGGTGTGAATTTGGGCTGATTGTGTGTTCTTCCAGTTTATGCTACTGGGATTCAAGGCCAATTCATAAATGATAGTGTGTCAATGAATGTCAATGAATGTAAGAGATTATTATAATAATTCCACCTGGCATCTTTCTTCCCTAGCTCGTTATAAAACTAATTTTGCATGTGGCTCTGGTATCACCAGAAGAGAGACTTTTTTTGGAGTCTAACTGCAAATGGGACAATATCATTCTGTAGCTGTGTAAACATTAATAGAATGTATTGAAAAACTTATTTTTCCTTTAACATAGAGAAGAAATGTTTTCCGTTCTGAAAAACAAATCCATAGTATTGTGTTTGGTATGAGTAATATTGTTCATTGATCTCTATTGAATGGTTAAAAAAGTAACATATAATGTTATTAGTCTTCTCCAGATGAGCCTTCATTAGATGTGCTGGTAGAACAGTTCTCTATTTTCAGTTTGTTTATGCAGCTTCCTGTAGCATTACATCGTTTACCCTTGGGAAGAAGAAGAGATGATAACAGGGGGGAAAAAGAGGGGGAATGTGTCAGACAGTGACAGGGAAGAGCAAATGCCTGCTTCCAGGTCCTTGAAGGAACTTGTTTGCATGAAAGCCATCTCTTCTATTAACATACTGAGCTTTCAGAAGTGAGGAGACGCTGGGGAGATTATGTGAAAGCCTTATGCCAGATTCTGTAGACTGTAAAACTTAATTTTGCTAGGGTTGGAGCTGGCAAGAAATCAGATGCTGAAGTTAAGCTGCATTAGTGAGCTGTGAGGAGTTAAAATTCCAGTAACGTGGGAGACACTTACTTTATATTTTCTGTCTGAGTTGCACTTGCAAGATACAGGCAGATGCTTACAGATGAATGACTGCATGTATAAAATAAGTACTCTCAGATTTAAAATTATCTATCCATGGATAGAATTCATTTAACTTTGCACAAGCGAACATTTCCCTTTCTAAGATTCAGATGCAGAAGGAAGCCATGCTTAAGCATCTGTGTTTAAACCATCAATATCTCTCCGGCAACAAATCAAAATGCAGAAGAAAAGAGTGAGATAAGCACCAGAAAAATCCACAGAAACCGTTACTTTTGTCCCTTTTTCCATTGGGTGAATTTTGGTGAGCTCAGTTAGGCCGACAGTGTCTTATTTACATTTTTCCTAAATGGCAGCTGATCAAAATAAATACTACACTTAGGAAAACAGAGGAAAAATAAAATATCTGATGGGTTTGGATTTATTAAGCACAAGACATTGTTAACAAGTGTTCTCAACAGCAAACAGCTTTGCTCTAACCAGAAAACTCTTGTACTTTGTTAGATTGTACAAGTAAGTGGATAACATGGTCCGTTTGCTCTTCTGACAGCCAAGAATGCCAATGATCAGAAGCTCAAAGTTGTGTACTTCAAACAACACAATCTTTGAAGTTAAAGCTCTTTCAGTACTCAGTTTTATAGTGGTACATCTTTCTTTCTCATTTTGTCTTCAGATGCCAATATTTTTGTTGAAGAAAAGATAAACTAATCATTCTTGCCTGGTTTTCTTTTAATAATCGCTTGGGAATTTCATTTTAAACACCTCTGCTAACTTGCAGCATTTTATAACCACAAAGACTACTGAAGCATTAATACTAATTTTTCTCTAAACCCTGCACCTAAAGCTTGTTGAAAGATATCTTTTGTGTCTGAGAACCATTTCTCACAGCAGAATTAATGTCTGCCTGTTTGCTGTCCCTGCCCATTGTGCAGCTTCTCCTGGAATTCTTGCCTCACTGGAATCACTAGAGTTAATGGGCTCAAAATTTAGCTCTATATTTTATATCTATATTAATTTTTTTATGTGAAGATCTACTCCCATCCAGAATAATGCGGAGTAACAGTGGTTTGTATGTTGATTGTGTTTGATTGAGGGAATGATGTGTTTCTAAGAAGAAGCTCAATTAATTTATTTTAACATCCTAATCTCTCTTTCAAGTTCTTTCCTCTTTAGATTTTCTTTTTCCTCTGTAGATTCTGCAACACCAAAACCAGATGATGATGTAGATTCACCATTCCTGCTACTTTTTATTTGCATTAATTTTCTTTTTGGACATTTTTCTTTAATTTTCTTTATGGTAATTTATTAAAAATTTATATGTATTTGCTATACCAAACAAATTTATCAATAACATCACAAGTTATAAATACACTCTTTAAATATACAGCAGAAACCCGGTACAGGCAGATCAAAAACAAGTCTCAGAAACCACTTAGAAAGTTTTTGTTCTTTAGATGACATTTGAATTAGATTCAGTCAAGGCTGCACCTCCAAACTGACTTCAATTTCCATGTGAACCTTCTTCTGAAAAGGATGGGATGAAAAATTAATCAGATCCATTTTATCTGGTACTCTGATACTTTCAATTCAAGGTCCCAGTAGAAAACCCTCAAACATCTGCTCTGCTGTTCAGCATTGTACTTTTTTTTCTAGTAAATTAAAAACTCAAAGGTACAATAGTAACAGGAAGAACTGGAGTTAGCTGCCTATTTAAAATCTTATAAAATATTTGTCTTTAAAAGTTCTCCAGCTTTCTGATGGCAGCCTATTTATTTATTTGTATATTCCTCCCTCAGCTGCTTTATTTTTCCTAAAGGGGCATTCTTGAATGCTATTCATAAAGCCACCAAAACGGTAAACCAGAATGGTTTACATTTAAATATTTTGAATTTTACACTTTGACTGGCATAAAGACACTAGGATTAGACAATATGAAGAGGGAGATATCATAAATGAAGACAAGTGAAAATATGTTTGTAAGCAGTCTGAAGACTGCTTGAGTTGCTCATCATTACAAAAATTATTCTGGTGCTGTCATGGCTGCTACATTGAGAAAATGGTGATAAACCATTAGCAACAGATGCAAGACTTTTAAAATCAGCCTTTAAAACATTGGGTTGTTAACATTTCAGTCTGGCCTTTGCACAATAAGAGAGGTAGTAGCTTAAGCCATGCCAGCCCCTTGTTAGGAGAATCTTCAGTGATCCCAGGTAATTCTCTCTTTTATAAGGGTGTGAATCGGCAGGAACTCCAGTGACTACAAGGAGCTTGGGGGAGTGTATAATGGGTACAAGTGAAACAAGGACATTCCCAAAGAATGAGTCTTTCAAAAGATGACCAGGTGGGCATCCAAAGCATAGTCAGAAAGACACTAGATAAGTTGGTTCTAACACTTAAAATCACAGATATAAGTCACCTGCTGTTATGGTGACTAGGTTGCTCTCAAGGGATTTATTAGTGATGCTCTGCTTATATCAAAGCTGGTAGATGATTTTCCAGGTTATTGGTTATTGTTGGGAAGAATTCTAAATAATTTTGATGTTTCCAGCAAAGTAAACTTTCATTAATCCTTTGAACCCTACTTAAAATTTCATTTTAATAACAGATATCATAGGTTCAGGAATGTTTGCTATCCCTGTATATTGTAAAAGACCAGCAAGAAATGTTGTATAATCAATGAATATCCAGTCTCAGTAAGAGAAGAGAAACAACTGCCATGTATCATGAAGGATCCAAACTGCAGACAGGATCGAGAATGAAGCTATTCTCCAAAAGTATCCTATTATTTCTTTAGCCTAAGGTTTAAGTATATTTCAAAGAGTTTCAATGTGGGCTACTTCACAACAGAAACTGTGAGTAAGTGGTGGAAGAAAGAATTTCAGAAATACAAAAAGGAGAATACAAGTTGTGTTGCTCACAAACCTCCTCTTTTCATTGCAGTGGACCAGAGTGCTGGATGCTTTATGGAAACACAGCACAGGGCACTGCCCAGAGGAACACATGGTTTAACAGATTTCCTGGTGTTAATTTTCAGGTCTGACTCGCACAATAACTACCTTGAGATGAGCAGAGTAATGAGAATAAAAGAAAGAACTAGGGGACCAGCAAACACTGAGAGGTTCTCTGTCCTGTTCAATTTCTACTCCTGACACAGGTGCCACACTCCCCTAAAGGGCATCCTTAACAAAATCTGCCCTGCTGTCCCTTTTCTCAGCTATTTGAAAGTCACCATTGACTCCCTGGTGGAAAGCAAGGCTGGACCTCCTTCAAGCTGATGCTGTCAAGGTGTAGTGATCAGCACAGAGCACAGGGCTTCTTTCTGTAAGGAATTGTATGTCCTTTCTCATTGCACAGTCTCAGCAGAGACTGGTTTCAGGTTGCCGGTGGCTCTCTGATGGAGGTGATGCCATGTCAGACAGAAAGTGTGGGAGGAAAAGAGTGTCTGGAACTGAGGAGCAGAGCCATGCACAGCTCCGTGCGGCTGAGGACCTTACGCACCTGCCGAAGGGATGCTGCCTTATCTTCCCATGCCAAGACTACCAGCATCTCCTCTCCTAGCAGGTGATACGTGCTTGGTTGAGAGCAAAGTGGGAAACCCTTCCTAGCCAAGAGCAGACGTCAAAGCCTTTGCAAGCTCTTTATTATTAGGCTATTTCAATCTCAATGCAGTGTGGAATAGCAGTGTGCTACAACAGTTGTTTAATAAACCACACCAGGAAATAGCATTATTCTAGGAAAGCTTTTCACTGTCTTGTGCAGCTTCTCACTAGCACTGACTGATTACAGCGTTGATGTGTGCTGGCCTAGGTTCAAATAACTGAACAACACAATGTGCAGATTGTAACTTTTCAGAAGCCTGAGCTAGAGACACAAATATATCTGTGTCTCTCTTTCCAAACTGGCTTGAAAATCTAAAGCCTAAGGGAGAACCACATAATTATACCCTCTTTTAGTGTCCAGTGGTCTAACACATACATAAGACCTTATGTAGAAAACATTTAATAATATGGTAATTGTGATTAAGTGCAGAATTTTAGCAAAGTACTCTCAATACCTTGTTAAATTCTCCTCATTTATTTTATGCAAACATGGAAAGACAATCATATTCTCACAAAAATGTTTGGTCAATTTGGCCTCTTTGATAAAGGAGCCCTCTATAATATTTTTCACTGCAATGTTTCTAAAAACCATAAAAAGAAATGTGTTTTACCCAACAAAACTATCTTGTTCTAAAAAGCCTTCACATGTCTAGAAGAGGCATTTTGTATAAGTTTGTTAAGAATCTGATTGTCTGATATTCAAAATAAATCAGTTTCTGGGGATTTAATCATGACAACAGAAGGTGCATTTATGTCAAACAGATTTCAAACATGCATGCATGATTTGTTCTGTGTATTTAGCTTAACTCTGGCAGTTTGGAGGATTAGCACAATAGCTTTTATTTGGCTCTGGTACATATTCAGTTGCTATAACAATTGTTCTCTGTTATAACTGATCCTGCCTTTTCCCTTTCAGGTTGGTGCAATGTGTGTTCCTGATTCGAGCTTTTACCCTGCCCAAGTCTCCCACTGCAATAGTCAAAGGTTAACCAGGTCTTCATTTCTTGACATCTTCTCCTTGGGCTCGCCATGGGTGAACACAGAGTACGAGCCACAGTGTGACATCAGCTGAGAGAAAGCAGCAGCCTGCACTATGCAGGTCACGTCAGGTGGGGCACGAGGGCTACTCTGCTGCAAACTTTAAGGTCTTATGTTCCCACGGGAAAACTACTCAGTCTCTAAGACTCAAAAATACCTGCTTCTGCATTACCAGCTGGTAGCTGGAGGTCAGCAGCTAAATGTGCCAAGGATCCACTTCGGGTTTAGTTTGTCCCATCCCCATTACAGCACACGAGAGTGGATTTTGACCGTGAATTTCATACTGTGACACAGAAAATGAGAGCTGGGGAGTACTTTTCCTGTTGTCCCCCAGCACAGGTATCCCACTGAAAAGAAGGAGGGACAGGAGAGAAAGACCCTAGGATCTGGCACCATAGGGACAGAGGGATTTTTTTAGAGGTAGGAAGGTGCTGGGACAAGACACCTGGCCGTGTGGAACAGCAGAGAATGGAAGCCAAAACCAGTGGAAATAAGATCTGAGGAGAGGAGAGCTCTGTGGGAGGGGTGTAAAGGAAGGAAAACTTGGGTATTCAGATAAGAGAAAATGCCACGAGTGGGATGGTAGGGCAGAGCCAGCATGAAGACTAGGGAGGTGTAAGAGCAGAAGCCACCAGTGTCAGAGAACAGATGGGACATGGGAAGTACGGGTCCTGGTGAAAGGCAGATGCTCCCTTGGAGTTAAACCTGAGAAATGAACCCAAGACGCCTGCATTTTGGTGCTCAGCTGCTGTTGGCAAATGAAGTGGGGCAATGCCAGGCAGGCAAGATATCCCATGCTGATGAATTATTTCAGGATCTTCAGCCCTTGGCTTCTGACATTGCAAACTTCTAGCAAGCTCCTTTCCTCATTCTGTTTGGATGTGGGTGAAGGAGCTGCTAGAAGCAAAAGCTGGAGACCTCCTGTCCCATTTACATCCCTGGTACCAGGGGAGTGAGCAGCAGCTGGGACTGCCACCTGCACGCGTGCAGAGGGTCCAGAACTCCTCTATTGGAGAACCAGGGGATGCCAGGGGGTGTCACGCCAACAACTGAAAATAAAATAATGATGTCTGCTATTTTTAAATGTTTAGGAATCTGCACACCAAGAAATGTCTCCCCAGGATCTGCCTGGAGACAGATTGTTGCAAAGGCTGCACCAGCCAAAAATGAGGAACTGTTGAAATCATGAGCACTGATGGACTGTGTTTTAGGGGCAGATCAGGGTTTTGTAGGGCAGAAATGTCAGAAACATTTTGTTGTCCAAATGTCTCATTTTGCCCCAGTTTGGAACAGTTTCACTTGCTGCAAGAACTTAAGAGATTAATGACTGAAGGAGGGAGGGCAGGCATGGGAAGGACAGCCTCATGCTGAAATACTTTAATCCCCATGAGAACTACAATCTCTGCTCCACGGTTGCCATTACTTTACCTGGGAATTCAGATTCTGCCGATAAGTTTTGAGACCAGGGTGGTCTAAGAGACTGTAATATTTCCAGGGCAGTTAAACTACAAGCAAAATAATCATGACAGTAAATAAGCAGCATGAAGACAAGGGTCCAAAGAAATGAAAATTTATCTCCTTTTGCAGAATGAATGACTCAGGGTTTGATGTACCAAGAATATGTGACGACTGTGAACTCTAATGACAATTTTGAGCTTATTTCAGGGACACTTGTGCCAAATGTTGTCTACAGAACAAAAACTCCCACTAATGGAATTTGTTGCTAGTGCTGTGCAGGAAGAAGGAACAAACAAAACAAAACAAAAAGCTTTGCTGTTCTCCAAGACAGGAAGGTAGAAGCAAATATTTGATTACTTCAGACATATTGAAGCTGGAATATTCCATTGCAGCATTGTGTCCATAGGAACAGAGCTAAAATAATGATAAAAAATGACCAAATTGTGGATACTTAACCAGTTAAGAACAAATTAAGGAAAATATGAGGTGCTAGGTGTCACAGATATTGGTATACAGTCTCCCTATCTTAAAACTTCATAATTTAGGATTGAAAAGATTTTATCTTAAATGGGCACACACACCCCCAACCTGCATCTAACATTTTGTCAGCTTTTGCAGTTGATCAAAAAATGGCATTTTTAGGTCATACAATGGAGTTGAGCTGGTAGGAAGTAAATGAGTAAGCAGCTCAAGAAGAAACAAAGAATGTATTGAAAGGCAAATCCTTCCAAGAGTATTCAGCAGTAATACTGTTTATTGCTTTGCAGTAAACTAAACACAGCTACTCAGCTATCCTCCTCAGCACTTCATTGCATTGAACTAATTACATCACCAAATGACCTTTGAGTCAAAACTAAAAGATTTACTGAAGACAACAACAAACTTCATAGGTGGCTTTTGTGTCCTGTTCTAATTTAGTTGAATCAGATGCTGGCTCTTTTTTCTTCTCCCCCCCCCCCCCCCCCAAAAAGAAAAAGTTTTTGAAAGTAATTAACATCCTATGGAATTGCTTTGAATCACCCCTCTGTGTGGATTTTGCTGTAGGATCTTTCTCAGAACTATTCATTTAACCTCTGCCACAGCACTACTGTGCATATGCCTGGTGGACAAAAAATTTCCATTACCATTTTTAGAGAATTACCACAAATTACCCCAAAGTCTCATTTTTGTGTGATAATACTGTGTTTGTATGTGTACCATTAAGCACAGAGAGCTCGATTTCTTGTTCTTTCATTTGGATTCATTTCCATTTATCATCTTGGAATATCTTCTGGTTTTCACCCAGTCATTCAGCACTGTGAATTTCCTATATTTTCGAGTAGAAGCTTTAGATTTAACTATTCTGAATAATTTCATATCCTCCAAAATTTTTTTTCCCTTATTATTTACTTCTTTTCCTTTATCATTCATGAATACCCTGAGCATGACAGGTCCTCTGAGACTTCCAATAAACTGCTAAAATGTTAATTTACTGATATATGTGGTTACAACAGGACAGGGACAAAACATCTTCTTGGTTAATAGAGGGAAAACTTTTTTAACAGCTTTTGATGAAAGCCCTCGCCAACATTTTTTCTTAAGTCCAAATATACTGGATTGACAGGTTCACCTTACCAATAAACTGCCATCTTCAGAGAACATTGGTGGTTTCACAAGATTCCTGTGACTCATCCCAAATCTATAATTCCATCCATATTTATTAATTACATTTCTCATTACTCTTCTGTGCCAGTCTGGCTGGTGCTGCAGTTGAAGTTGATTGGTTTGTCTTTCCTAAGAGGAACTGAGTTACCCTTTGAGACACTGGTACTGTATTAAGCATTTTTTATTACCCAATTCTGAGACTGGGTTAAGCAGCAGACTACTTGCTTTTTAGTTTGCCAAGTTCACAAATCTGAATTTCTTTTAAAAAACAGCAGCTCTCAGAGGTTTGTGTTCACTTTATTGATTTCTGAAATGCCTGCTGTTGACAATTCTGACACAATTCCCCACCACAGTCTTCTATGCTCTTCTGCATCAGTGATAAATTCCCCACCTTCCTTTGCAACAAATGAGGATCAAAGCTTTTCGTCTTCATTGTCTATTCATCCTGCTGACTCTGGCAAGCTCTCTGCAATATGTCTGAAGAAGTTTTGAGTACTAGCACTTATGCCTTTACAAAAGTTTCTCCTTCTCTATTTTTTTTGGCTGCCTTGTCATTCACTAATATTTAATTTGCTGCCATCCATTATCTTATTCAGATCTTCTCTTTTCCACTTTTAAGGGTGTAAGAATTTTTCCACTTCTAAACCCCTCCTTTACTCCTGCTCAGCTATACTAGCATTGAGGTGTGGGAATATTCCTTTTAGGGCCTCAGTTTCTAGTATAACACATTTTAATAGCATATTACCTCATTATCTCCACCTTTTAAGCACCTAATTAACAGGTTTCTTCATTTTAGGGTAGTTTTTCCCTTTCTAATGTTTCATTCTACCGAGGCATATTCTTTGTTTCCCTCTCAGCACGACTGTTAAATCTGTATACTTTATGGCCTGAGTGGCCTTTCTACATGCACAACCTGAGCCTCCAGCTCTGGAACCTTCTCAGAGCTAATAGTTACTTGCCCTGTTGTGAGTTTGCTGACTGTTTGCCCAAAAAGCAGACGTTAATTGGATGTTTGTACCTTGAAGTCAAATTTACCCAGGGTATATGAGAAGTATCTGATGTTTCCCAATGCTGTTCTGCATTTTCTGCCCTGATTTTCCTCCTCCCAAAATGACTTTTAGTGCAACTCCCAGATCTCCCACTGAAAAGCTTGACAATGACAAACTGTGCTTAGAAATGTTCATTTTGCCGAGTTGTCTACAAATCACTTCCACAAAGGGAGACAAGCTTGAAAGACTGCAGAGTGAAAGGCAGATGATACCAGTGTGCAGAGCCTTTACCTCCTGCCTGCCTGCCAAAACATATCTTCTCCAACTGCCTGCACTTCCAAGCACGCATCACTTCTGCTGCACTTACCTGTTGCTCAGGAACAGCCACAAAAACTCTCACAGGGAAAAGCTACCAAGTTCCCATAGTTTAAACCAAGTCAGTAAAGAAGAGATTTATTAATTTAAGGACATATAGTTAACTGTACATTCAGGATGAACATTTGCCACTCCCTATAACCCACTAATTGCTGTGCCAGTGGGAAAGACCACCATGAGGCTGCCAATGCACGTTCAAGGTGTAGGTACCCAATAATCCACTAGCTAGTTGCACATTACCTAGAGCTTCCAAAGGGGTGGTGGCTCCATCCAGCTAAGCAAAGGTTGAGATGAGAGCAGGGCAGCTTCTGGTGGGTTTTGCCTCCTGCTGTTTCCACTCAAATATCTCTGCTGATATTAAGAAAATTCTTTTATAGTTCATTTCAGCCTTACTCTTTCTTCATTTTTAAAGTGCCTTTGACATCTTCTAGTTACTCTCATCTAGATGATGGCCATCTTCCTCTGAAATTTGATTGGTTTGGGGCTAATTGCCTTTTGACACTTTTATATATTTGATACACACACCGTGTGCACACACCTGCTTTTATATTGAAAGCTGTGGGAATGAAGGCAACTGATCAAGAGTATGCAGTGGGTGCACGCCCACAAAAGCAATCAGGCATCGCTGACCTTGACCCCTGCAAAGGAAGAACAGACAGTGAGCCATTACTGCACATATTTTCTAAAGGGCAGAGATGAATCAGTCCAGGTGAGCACAGGAAAGGTGCCTGCTTCCTTTTACATCTCTCTGGACAATCCCAATGCTTCCTTCAAACAGTAAGGCTTTTCCTTCATTGTCCAACATGAACACCATGCTCTTCCCCCAATCCTCAGTAGGATTATTCTGCAGATAATTTGTACTGGGTGCATTGAGGAGAAGGTTGTTGACCAGCTTCTGAATTACTCTGTGGTGTCCCTACAGTTTTTCTAACTTACAACATTTCGTTAGTCAGGAAGAGCCAATGGAGAATGGAATCCCAGAACTGCCACCTTGTAGCTGTTCCCTGTAGGCTTCATCCCTGCCAGGCTAAGAGGGGAAGGGATGCACAGTCGGCCTTTAGTCACCTAATGACATTGCAGATTTCTTCTCCATGAGGGGAGATCTTGCTGACAACTTGTCAGCTGAATCCAGGTCACTTTTCTCATGCAGATCAGGCATCTCATTCTTGATTCCTATGGCTAGTTCAGCTTTGTGTAGTGTCCAGGTTCTTGTGTGACAGATATCTAGTTGTTTTCTCCTTTTAAAGAGAGGTAGTATTCATAAAAATCTATGAACCTATAGGAGAAAACAGAGAGAGAGGAGGGTTTTTTGATTTTATTTTTTTCACTTATTTTATCCATAATATAAACATTTAAGATGATGTTTAAGTGGCTGCAAATATAATAAAGATTTTGTGACATGAAAACAACGGAGTCAATTATTCAATTATTATCGTAAACCCCATGGTTGCTCACTGAGGAAAGTCAGAGATTACTGAAACAAATCAGTCAGTAGCCTGAAAATGAACTTGCAGTGCATTAGTTAATTCACACCAAATCTGACACAAGGTAGCCTGCTCCAAAGCTACCTCAAATTTCTATATGCACTGAAACAGAGAAAAGCCTCTCAACCTTTCTTTAGAGGCTCCAAATTCCTTAACCAGGAAAAGAACTGAAAATACTGAAAAGAACTGACTACAGAGGAAGAAAGGCAGTAGCAGTTAACACTGAAAGGAAAAGAAAGGTTTAAGCAAACACAAGACACTCAAGTGTCACACTTGTAAAACTAATGGCATTAGCAAGTAAGATACATTATGGAAAGAGGAAATAAACACATTTTTTATAATCAGGTTTTCTCTCCACTGCTATAAAATCATCAGCTTGATGAAACGCAAGTGGGACATTTATCTTCTTCCTTTACAAGATGTTGTGTGAACTCTCTCCTGCCAATTAGTGATCTTCACTTCATGTTCCTTTTCCTTTTCAAACAATGCTGTAATAGAATATGACACATAATTTGCTGAAATAATTTTTTTCATTAGGCTTCACCATACCCCGTCAATACTTTAAGATAATAGGCAGTTCATTGTTTGCAATGATATCTAGCACTGCCCTCACATGGGGACTGCTCTTTATTTAATATCCTTATAATAATAAGCTAGTCTGCAAAATAAATATGATTTAGAGAAGGTTTTGGAGTTCAAGTTGCTAGCAAAGTGAAGCAGCATGTGGCTAGAGGTAAACACTAGTGACAAGTTACTTTGATACAACTGTCATACTTTGTCTGATTTTGAACCTATGAGACAGAAGTGAGATGTGTCTGCTTTCAGAGACAAGCTAAGTCTCATTTCTATTAAAGCCAATTAGAAAAGAGTAGGCAAGTAGCATAAAAACATTCTGCCCTGTGCTTCCTTAGAAAATGTTTTCCTTTGGGTTGTTTCACAAAGACTCTAATTCCAACATATTTAAAAAAAATGATCTCTTCAAATCATTGATTTCATCTTTCAAGCTAAAGATCAGTGCTGGGCTTATGTGCAGACACAAATACCCTTTCCATTATGCAATTTCTTCCCTTCTATTTTCAAGGATTTAATTTATCCCTTGTTCTTCTTTGTATAATTGTCTGCTTGTAATTGTCTTCAGTTTTACAGACAGCTTGCAAGCTCCTCAGGGACAGAAATTATTCTTTGTCCTGAAACTGGGCAGTGTCTCACTCAAAGTAGTCAAGATCTAGGACTGGAAACACTAACTGCATGGTGCAAAGCCACCAAATCTTCTTTTACTTTGATCTTCCCTAGACCCTCAGGGGGAAAAAGAACAAGTTTTTTTGGGCAACTCCTATAGAATTGATCCTGCTTTGCTCTGTGTGGAGGTTCCTGCTCCTGAGATACACAACAAAGCTTTCATAAGTCAGCTGCAGACTGTGGATGCAGTTACAATCTGATTCATCTGACCAAATAATGGTATCTGGTTTTAAACTGTTTCCTGGCTCCTACTGGCCTTTTTACCTATTTCTGCACTGACTACAGAGGAAGCCTAAGCAGACATATTATATATAGACATAGGTCTATGCAGGCACCTATGAGTGTAGGTCCTCACACTTAATTGAGTAAATGTCACACATTTTTCACTGTTTGCAAATGCAGGCAGCTGACATTCTTTAATTCTGAAGCTGCCAGAATAATGAGGGGTCAGTTATTCTGCTCCACTACCCCAAATTAATAAGGAGGTACTAAAACTACAACATGACTGGTCTGACCCAGGGAATGATGGAAAGAAAGGTCAGCTGCATTTTTAGCAGAAATATAGTAAAGAAGGTCCTCTACACAAAGGTGCATAGAAGTGTACAGTGTATGTGATGGAAATATATTTTTTAGAACTTGACCCAGGGCCTCTCACTGATCTCAACTGAGACCACGTCTGTCTCCAGCTGAAGGTTGATCAGGGCCTTTAACATGGTGCATCACGAGTTCCCAGTCCTGCAGCTGTTCATGACAAAAGCAAAACCAGAAAAAAAATGAGAAAAAATGAACTGAGTATAAAAATTTTCTTTATTCCAAACTTAAATAACATCAGTAATAGTCCTGTAGTAACTCCATAGTTACCTTGACAGGAATTTGAAAGAATCCTGAAGTTATGCCACACAAATTTGTGCCCAGAAGGTATATCTTCGTCATCTGTTCCTAATATGATGCAGAATCTCTGTGTATTTATAATGCTAGTTAGCACAAATACATAAATAAATAAATTCTAAAAAAATAAATCAATCAGGCAGCCTTGAACATGAATACATACAGCTGTAGTTATGAAGATCAGAATCAATATAAAAATAGCCTCAGAAATTACTTGGGCAGTGACACAAAAGTGGATATCTAAAAGTTTCCAAGCAAAATGCAGAAGCTTATAATCCATTCTGAATACAACCAAAGAACAACTATAGACCACACCAAGGCACTAATAACCTCACAGAAGCATGAGAAAATGTGAGAACAGAAAGCCATTTGGGGAGTCTCCTGAGTAGGAAACACCAGTTATACAGGAAAAAAACCTCTAAAGATACACTTCCACAGGAATTTGTGAGAAAGAAATCTAGCTCTAAAGGAGGTTTAGTTACACAAAAAGTAGCATTTTCCACTTTATCCTGTACTTTCTTCTCAATGGTTGCTGTCCATCTCCTTCTAATACTACTCATATGTTCACTAAGCTATTTCCATGACAGACAAGTAGATATCCTTCTCATTTCTATTGGGAGTTACTGGTTTTCCCTCTGAAGACAAACTGCTATTTAAAAAAGCCAGTGCTAATAAAATAGTTCAATTAATTGCTATTAAGTCAATTCAAGAAACACAAGGCTGAAGAAGACCGTTCGAGATTAATTATTTCCTCTTCAGGGTACTCAATTTTACTTACATCATCATAGCACCAATATCCACAGCATTGTCAGAAGCCATGGCATTTATCTTCAATTTATTATGACTGCAGGATTTCCTTTGGCTCCTGAAATAGTTTATTGGAAAGTTTCAACAGACAACCACACAACCTCAATGGCCCAAAATTACTATGGTCTTAAAAGGTCTGAATAACTGGCAAATAAGCAAAATACCTAAGGTCAGTGATAAAAAAACAAAACCAAAGAAACACCCAGCAAAAATACAACAGAACAAACCCAGAGATATCCTCACATCTTCAAATTCAGCGCCAGCCACTGTTTGAACAGCAAAGCTTCAGATTTAGAGTTAGATCTTTAAAGAAATAAATACAAACTATACACCCACTTACTGGCAGCTTTTCTTCAGCTATGAGAAATTAGAATCTTGATGGTAAGTATCCTAATTCTGAGGCAGACCAGCAATGAGAAACTAAAGCAATGCTTCTGATTCTGTTGAGCACATTAAGTTTGCAGCTGGCTAGTTTTCAGAGACGGTCAGCCAAAAGTCATCATTAAAGAATGAAAGGAAAGAGAATATTAGTGCAATATTATGTGATCCCAAGCCATAAATTCTAAATCTTCCTTTCATTACAAAGAGAATGTGGACAAATCATTCAACAAATCATTTAGAAATACATACAAAACCAAAGATTGCCAGAATGTTTTGATAAACTAGATGCAAAATCATAGAACTATTGCAACCAGAACTCTTAATGAAAATAAACCCCAAAAAGCATCTCTAGATGCAATTTCTAGGAAAAGTGGCTGAGAAAAGATGAGAGAAATGCAACTTGATAGGACAAGCTGCCAGCAAGTAACTAACCTGCTGCAGGGTTGGTTAAAAAGAAATTGCTTATTAAAACTATGTAGTGTTAATTACTGTAATTTTAATCCTATTAACAAGACTCAAAAACCTTTGCTGTATTAGTTTATCTTATGTAGTCTATGTATTGCATAACATTCACAATTACATGTTGAACTTAGTCTATATGGAAACTACTAAAAGAAGCCAAGTGAGATAAAAAGTTGATGTTGGATCTTTGTACTCCTGTCATGCCACAGTATGTGCAAAAGAGGTCATTCTGAGTATGGCACCATATAAAGAAAATGGAGATCTTCAGGGCATCTGTTCCTTTGATCGTAAATTAAGAAATAAAATGTATTGCTCCAAAAAAAAAAAAAA
The DNA here is from genome assembly GCA_033556795.1 of Tapera naevia. Classification (NCBI taxonomy): domain Eukaryota; kingdom Metazoa; phylum Chordata; class Aves; order Cuculiformes; family Neomorphidae; genus Tapera; species Tapera naevia. The sequence goes on along the minus strand of JAUMJJ010000218.1, from coordinate 3,603,173 downwards.
AGAGGAATTTGAGTAATCCTAGGCTCCATCATTACTCTTATTTTGCCTGTATGGAATAAAAATCAGCATGTTTTTGCAATGGGAAATATGTAGGAAGAGAATGCTCCAGCCCAAAATGGGAACTGACTTTCCTCTTTTTGTCTTTTTTTTTTTTTTTGTGGGTCCTATTTTTGATTTTGTGAAATACATTGAAACGTGCCTGTTACACCTCTTTATAAATTGGAAAGGATTTTTGAAACTGTAAATTCTTTGCAAAATACAACTCCCTGTTTTCTTAGCTAATCTTTATCTCTCTAACACACACAAAGTAGATTTTTTCTTTAGATGTTCAGTTTAGTTTGACAATAAAAATGGAATTAATAACAGCATGTCAGTAAATTGTTTTACAATTAAAAACACTGAGAAACACTTTTCTAACTCTGAGAAACTGAAGCTCTGAAGCCTCTCTTCACCTGGTCAGCCAGTAGCCTGAGTGGGATTCAGCAACAGATGTAGACTCTAGTTAGTCTATCTAGGCTAGTCCAGATGAAACTGAGATGTCCACAAGTGAGTTAAAGGTTTAAAGCTCCAGTTATAAAGATCTCAAAATCAAGTAAGTGTTATTCACACAGTTATTTAGGAATCTGTTCCTTCATTCCTTTCCAAATGAAATCATAGAATCATCTGATTGGAAAAGACCTCTGAGATCATCAAGTCCAACCATAGCTGTCCCCATATTAAACCATGTCCCTCAGAAACTCATCAACCCAACTTTTAAACTCCTTCAGGGATGGCGATTCAACCACCTCCCTGTGCCGCCTCTGCCGCTGCCTGACAACTCTTTCAATGAAGAAATTTTTCCTGATGTCTAATCTGAACCTCCCCAGTGTTGATGGCTGCACTGTATTCCACCATCTCAGGCTGAAGCAACCTCCAGGATAGCAGCGGTTCCTGGTGGCAGGATTGCTCTTTTAGCTCAGAGCTGAAATTCACTAGTAAGGTGGCATAAAAATACCACCTGGCTGTTATTCATGTTATGTTTTGCCTGTAATTAAACAGAGAACTCAGGTTTCCAGTTTGCTCAGTCCAACCTTGCCATAAGCAATATTCACTTTAACTTTTTTTTCCCCAAAGCAAAAGATTAAAATAAGCACATAGGCCCATTCCCTTCGAGCTAGAATGTGGCTTCTGAAGCCACATTCCTTTCTTCTCTCTTCCTTCTCCTTTCAAAATCCAATTCTTGTTGCTAGGGATTGATTTTCGTCTGTTATTTCCTAATGCTCTGGGTAGTCAAAACAGGAGTGTTATTTCTACTTGATCCTTCTCTTCTTGAATTAATGAAGAATTTTCAAGAGGTAAACAGCATAAAAAATACATCTAAATTGAAGGACAAAGCCAGGAAATGTGACAAAAAACCTTCTGATACTTCAGGACCCAATACATCAATTGAAATTATTAACCACAATGATTTGTTGTGGAATTGTGCAGAAGGTGTGGAGTCTTGAAGAAAATTTCAATTATTTCCCATAGGGAAACAGGTCTCAACTTAATAAGATTGCTCCAAACAAACAGAGAATAACAAATTCTGTTTTTACGACAGACTGCAGAAATACAGGAGAAATACAAGCTGTTCTTGAAGCAGATACAAAACTAATAGCCAAAGAGCATTTTCTTTGCTTATGAATCCAAGCCTCACTTTATTGAGATCCTGTTGTTTTTAATAGATAGGTCAAACGAGTTTAAATGATTCCCTCTGCCTTCTTGTTGTATTATTTTACATTTGAAATTGGGCAGCAAAAGCCTCCTAAGAAGAATGGCAAGGCAAGGGGTTTGCCTCTCATTCTGAGGGAATTTTGTGGTCCTGATTCATTCTGACAGTGGTGTGCACTTCCTCTGGGTGAGATGGGGGACATCCATTGATAATGTTACCCAGGGACTGCTGTTTTCAACCACTGACATGCAGTTGAATAAATTTTTGAGGATAATTCAGTGTCCCATTGGATTATGGGAGTAAATCTATTATGAACAACTGGGATCAGGTGAACTGGCTTCTGTCTTAAGACATCTTTGCTCTGCCAGAATGGGGAGGAGCAGAACTGGTATGTGTCTGTCCCTTGCTTTCTCCAACTCAAATACACAACCCCTGCAGGTTCCCCTTACTTCCTCTGCAGCTTTAGAGGTTCTTCATCACCTCCAAGGCCTGAAGAAGGCATAAATCCACAGAAGTCCTTTTCTCTCCTCTGCCAGCACCAGATTTCCAAGGACAGACTGGGAGAGGGGAGCAGAACTGTTTGAGAACCACCCTCTGTTTATCTGGTGACTCTTCTAGGACTCTCAAACAGAGCACCTAGAGGGAAAAATGAAGGAAGGACATAGAAAAGATAGAAGAATTATTTCTTTCTGATGTGTCTGTGAAATACAGTCACTGTATCTATAGTATAGGTCAAAACTCTTCTTTGTACAACTAAATTATGAAGATTATCCATATATCTGAATTGAATACACATGAAAAAGACACTTAATGTTATATGACAACCACATTTCTGGAATCTCCAATCTCCAAAAGCAATTTTTTGCCATTCCTTTCTTCTCTTTTTTGATGCGGACTTACATAAGCACAGAAACTTGTAGAAGCAAAATTAATTGCATGTGAAATTCATGTAATGCATTTGCAGTTGTGAGCAGGACTTTACTTGCAATGCTGCAGTTATTCTCATGCAAACAGAGAAACACTCCATCACTACACTGCGTGTTATATTTACAGGTTCTGATTGCCTGCAGAAAGATCAGACACTGAAAACTCCATCTGACAACCCCAAATGCTGTTGCATCCTCAAATAAACTCCAGTATTTATTTAAGCATAAAAGTTGCAAAATGAGTTTATCTGTAAAAAATATTCTTCGATTGGTCTAGAAGCATTTGAAAAGGCCATCATTACTTTTTCCCTTGTGTTGAAATCATTGTCTTCACACATTCACTTTAAACCATGAGTAGTTTAACAAACAATTCGATAAGCCAGCTTTTTTGTTCTTAAAGAACATAGTCAAATATTTCAAATTAAGTAATTTTCCTACATATACGTTCTTTTATCTTCTAAAGAAGTGTCGATCTTCTCACAACAATGACAACACTTTACAACAGGAATAACGTATGAACTCTAAATCCTACAAACAAGGATGCAGTGTTGTAAGGA